>JAWDJD010000003.1:189071745-190271745 GCA_035047305.1 Bradypodion pumilum
AAAGTTAAACTTTTTAAAATTACTTCTGTTGGGAAACAAATATGGCTCTACCAAGAAATTCCAGGCCTGTGTAGCTAATTATTTTCTCCTACAAAAAGTGGAGGAAGAAACTAGAAAAGCAACTGTCCTTGATTCTAACCAACAGAGTTGACTTGGTGGAAGAAATGGCAGTAAGAGGAACTTTGGGAGAAAACGGCCATGTTCTACACGAGTTCTTCATTTCAAAGGAAACAAAACTACAGTGTTGCAGTGCATATATGATGGACTTAAGGAAAGCCAATGTTAATAAATTCAGAACAGTGATAGGGAAAGTTCTGTGGCAAGAGATCCTATCAGGAGAAGCAGTCCAAGGTGGCTGGGGGCTTCTAAAAAAGGAAACTCTTAAGGCACAGCTACAGATAATTCCAACAAAAAGTGAAGAAAAAAAACAGAAAAAAGACCAACGTGGTACCGCAGAAAGGCTCAGAGTGGAGCTCAAAACAAAACAAAAAGACACAAATAGGAAGTGGAAAGAAGGCCAGGCTACAAGAGTACAGACACGTAGCAAACCGCAGGAGTGGTGTTAGCAAGGCAAAAACTGAGAATGAGCTGAGGTTAACAAGAGATGCTAAAAACAACCAAAAAAGCTTTCTTCAAGTACATGTATAGCAAAAGGCAGAGAAAAGAAACAGTGGTTCGGCTACTGAATGGGAAAATAATAACAGACAACAAAGATAACCAGAGGTGATCAATTCCTACTTCAGCTTGGTCTTTATGCTGTAAATGTAACTTCAGCAAAGTCTTTGATAAAGTGTCCCATGATGTTCTGATTATCAAGCTAACTAGATTTGGGCTGGATAGCACACTTGTTAGGTGGATACAAAGTTAGTTAGAAAATTGTACTCAGAGAATGCATATTTATAGCTCTTTCTCAAAGTGGAAGGATGTAACAAGTGGGCACAATCCTGGGCCCAGTGCTCTTCAACATTTTTCATTAATGACTTGGATGACAGAGTGCAAGGCATACTTATCAAATTTGAGGTAAATAGGAACAAAATTCAAAAAGGTCTTGACAGGCATGATCACTAGTCTGAAAATAACAATGAAATTTAAAAGGAATTAAGTACAGAGTTCTAAATCGGTGGTGGTAGTGGGAACCAAACGCACGATTACAAGATGGGGGATACTTGGCTCACTAATACTATGAGTGAGAAGGATCTTGGAATTGTTGTAGATCATGTGCTGAATGAATGCAATATGGCTGCAAAAAAAGGCCAGTGCTTTTAGAAGTATTCTCTCCAAAATCCATGAGGTTCTAGTTGCTATCTATTCAGTGCTAGTTAGGCTTCATCTACTGTGTCCAATTTTGGACACTCCAGATTAGAAGGATGCTAAGAAAATGAAACAAATTCAGAGGAGGACAACAAAAATGACCTAGGGACTGGAAATCAAGCCCTCTAAGGAAAGATTGAAGGAACTGGGCATGTTTAGACTTGGGTAATTGCAGGTGGAGAGAGGGGTACATATACTGCCTTCCTTTTGCTTCATGTCTTTCTGGTAAGTATTACCAGAATCAGGGCAGCATGCTGTAGCAAGAACAGCAATACTTCTCTTTCCACCACAGGAACTGCAAAGAGAGCTTGCTTTGGTATTGAGACTGACTACTTTCAAACTGAAATTGCAACCAATTTAAAAATAAAATAAAATCATGCCTTTCCTTCCACAATGTATATTTTTTCTTAAACGTCAGTCACTAACACTCTTCAAATGTACTTATCCTTGACTATATTATATAACTGAGGTGTGGATTTAAAAAGTCTTCTTTCTGCTTGCATTTTTTCTAGTTGGATACGCTTGGCTCCAGCTATTAAAAGATAGAAGAGTCGTGACCAATGAACAGCACATTCCAGTATCTGCTTACCTTCCATCTGGATATCTTAGCAGTCAAGAACCTGGCATGAGCAAAGTAAATAAAATGCACTGAAATTTCTTGTGTAATTTATTAAGGCAGAATTTTATCTATGTGACTGATTATGAGTATTTTTACTACTTAAAGTACACCAACATGTGATGATTTCCAAATAAGTAGCTATTCAGGTTCACTGAAGCAAAAGCAGTGACGAGTCCTGTGGTGTTTTAAAGACTAACACCTTTATTATGGTCTAGGTTCAGGGTGTCCAAACCTTTTGGGCTGTGGGCTGGTCACGTTCAATGGGCCAGTCACATGCTTCAGCGAGCCGGTCACATGCTTCCTCCCACTGGAAGAGGAAGTAAAATGCACCATGCAATCTGTTTTGCAACAGGATGAGATAGATTTTAGCCTGCCATTTTCTCTGCTTAAACCAAGGGCCCCCAAACTACGGCCCACAGGCCAGATCTGGCCCGTGGTGCAAATCCATCCAGCCCACACCGCCTTTGTCGCTCCCGGAAGCAGAAATAAAACTCGCTTCCGGGAGCGACAAGGGCAGTGCAGGCTGGATGAATTGCTGTCGGGTGCCAAATCCAGCCCAGAGGCCGTAGTTTGGGCACCCCTGGTCTAGGTTTTCATGGAGTATATATTAAGCACAGTGGTTAAGCATCTACAAACATCATGATATCATAAATGTGTTAATCTCTAAAGTATCATAGGGCACCAGCCAAAATCTCTTCTTTTTTAAAGCATTGGTGAAAAATGGACCACTAGTAAGGTAAAAGTAAAGGTCACCAGTTATACCTGACTCTAGGGTTCAGTGCTCATATCTGTTTACAGCCAAAGAGCCGGCACTGTCTGCATTTGCAGACGTTTCCATGGACATGTGGCAGACATGACTTGACTCAGGAGTGCACAGAATGCTGTTTGCCTTCCCACTGAAGTGGTACCTACTTATCTACTTGTAACTTCTTGTGTTCGAATTGCTAGACTGGTAGGCACTGGGACAGATACAGGAGTTCATTTTGTCATGCAGTACTCAAGTCTTCAACTGTTGACCTGCCAACCTGCCAGTCCTCAAGTTAAGTGTCTTTACCACTTGAGCCACTGCATTCCCCAGAGTACCACAAACAATTAAGGCTTTGTACTAGTCCCCATAGTACCAATTATTTGTCTTGACAAAAAATAACTGGTTCAAGTTCTATTTTTTTTATTGTCAGCATTTGGTGAAGGGCTGTGTGATTTATGGCACATCAATAGTAGTAGTAGTAGTAGTAGTAGTAGTAGTAGTAGTAGTAGTAGTAGTGATTTTTAGAGATGTATCTGTAGTTTTAGTTATTGTTTGCAACACTGATAGTTATCTGCAAACAGACATAAATGATTTCTGACACACATCATGATTTAATGTGATTTTTCACATTAAAGTAGGATGCATATTTATTAACCAGCCAAGGTTGGGAGGCTCCCCCAGTTACTGACATTGGGGCTGTAGCTGAGTTCTCACCTGCTTGACATGTAGCCAAAACAGAGCTACTGGAGATCCCACCCCCAAAAGAAGAACAGCATTATCATCTAGGCCCCAGGGGTCAGCTAACTTGGCTCTCCAGATTTCTTTGACTTTAATTCCCATAAACCCTGATTAGCAGGAGTGCTGACTTGGTCTTCTGGTAATTGAAGTCCAAGAATACCTGGAGTGCCACATTTGCCCCTGATCTAGGCAGTGCAGAAGTAACCAGGAAGCTTTGCAGCACTGGCCAGCTGATGATGCTGTTTTTGTCCAGTGGCTCCATTTTCACCTGGTGATGAGCACATAAGGATTTTGCTAGTTCCACTCCAGTGCTGTCATTAAATGAGAAGTCTCCTAGCACTGAACAGCCAGAATGGAAACCATAAATCAATTTTTAAATGTGCACTTTGGTTCCTTTTAAAAAATCAAGTAGGTTTTATGTCATTTAAAGCAACAGTAGATTCTGCAGCCTGTCTGGCCAGACATCCCATTATGGTAACAGAGTAGACCGTACAGCCAGTGACTCAATGCCGAGTGTCAGGCGGCGGTTAATTAACCTGACTCCCTAAAGGGACTAACGGCTACAGGCGGATGAGCCCCTTTAGATGGGGTGATGGTCACCCTCAATGGAGCAAAAGCCACTGGAAACCATCATATTGGGCCCAACGGCAAAATGGGTGGAGGAGGAAGTCTGATTCCCAATGGTCATGGAGGCAGAAGAGGTTATGCCAGATAGATTGGCTGTGAAGGTGCGCCTTGTCCATATCTGCAAGGCTGCGGTGGTCCATTGCAGTCCTGGTGTTAAATCCTGCATGTCGCGCTTCATGTGTGCCGTGGGTGATGGCTCTGAGATCATAGTATGCAGGTCAGTCACTTCATGGCAATATGGGGGATCCACCTTAAACAAATTCACACCGGTGACATTTTTCCTGCTTCAGGAAAAAAAATGCATTCTTGGATACGAGTTGCAGCCGATGACTACGAGATTCTGAAGACTATACCCATCTTTTCCATGTTACGTAGATTTGGCCTAGGCAGGTTTGCTAAAATCTACTCATAGATTTTGTACTAAGTAGAAAATATCCATTTTTGAATTTTATTTATTCTTTTACCATGTCTATGCCACTTGGTTTTTTCAGAACATCATAATATGCCAATATTTGACTCACTGTGTTGCTTAGATTAATATGTATAATTTGCTGCATCTGAATTTTCTTCTTTGTGATGTAGCATACTGGTCCTGAAATTAAATGGGTAGATGGAGGAAAACCACTATTCAAAGTTTCTACTCATCTAGTCTCCACTGTATATACCCAGGTAGGTTTGTTTATACTTCTATAGCTTTTTTTTAGTGGATTTGTTGTTCTAGATCTTTTTTACCTACTGTAAACAAAACTATTAAGAAAAGGAAATGGAATAACTACACTTTTTAATGAGGTTTTAATTGGGATTTTTTTTAAAAAAAATTGTGATGGTTTTAATGCCTGTACGCTGCCCAGAGTCTTTGGAATTGGGCGGCAATACAAATCCACGAATACATAAACTCCCAGAATTTTCCAAAAATTGTTCACACATAATTTCTAACAGTTCTAGCTGACAGACTTAGATCTTCATTTCACTCATCTGAATGTGGGCCTAGTTTGGTCTTACTTCTTGTTGTGAATGGTCAAAAAAGAAGTTGCCTCTGTACTTTCTGGGAATAATAGTCCTTCAGGAGCTTCCCTTTCTAGAAACTAAAGGGCATAAAACTACAACTCCCAAGAAGCACCACCACAGCTTCTGTTCTAGAACACTCGCAACAGAAACAAGCTAAGCCATGTAGGCTCCAAACAGGAGCCATTAATGGTGAACCTTGGCACTCCAGGTATTCCTGGACTTCAATTTCCAGAAGCCCTGATCAGCAGGAGTGCTGACTTGGGCTTCTGGTAATTGAAATCTAAGAACACCTGGAGTGCCAAGGTTCACCATCACTGAAATAGGTCCTTATCCAGGTCAGTGAAATATAGGTGCCTCTAGGTGTGAGCTGGATTTACCAGAATTCTGCTTGAAAAATTCCAAGAGTTGGGGGTAAAAAAACCCAATGAATTGGCACATCCCTCACATGAAATGATTATAAAATGAGAGACATTATCAATTTTATAATGGAGGCAGAGTCATTGTATGATTGTATCTGAAAGCATCTAAAAAAATAAAAATCATATGGTTTTTGTTGAAGTCTGTGTGATTCTGGAGCTTGCGAAGTTGAAAATGGTCTGAACTAAAATATACTTGTAGAGCTTTTAAGGTTTCTCAGGACTCAATTTCTCTGCTTCATATTAATTTTATGTTAATTTCATTTACCTTTCCCCCCAAGGACCAACATTTAAACAATTTCTTCCATTACTGTCAAAAAACTGAATCTGGAGCTCTAGCTTTGGGAACTGAACTTGTGAAGTATCTTAAGGTATACATTTCAATGAGATTGACATACACAAATGGTAATGAGGTTTATTATAGTTTAATTAACTATTAATTATCTATGTTATTAACTAAGGATAGATGAAAGATTCTGGTTTTTTCCTGTAATCTGCATTTTTCAAGCACAGCTTCACACTTTCTGCATCAGTGTTCATTTTTTAAAAAAATATAATATACACATTTTCATATTAATGAAACCCATATTGAATATTTTGTTTGCATTTTTCTCAGACACAGGTTATTCTCTTTTGCATTCTGTTTTCCCTAATGGATACATTTTCTACACATTTTTGATTGAGGAAATATATCACAAAAGGTTGAGAAGAATAAAGTCAAAAAATCATTACAGTAATACCCCACATAACATTAAAGATCTTCACAATCTTAAACGTGTGGGCTTTGGGGCAGAGGTCAACATCGGGAAATTTGAGGAAAACTTTTGCAATGCACAATTACCCTATGTTATCTGGTTTTAACGCTGTGCAGTGCACACGCTATCCAGGTTATTACTGTACAGTATTCATATTTTGTTTGGGAAGTGGAAATTAGTTTGATTTAGCAGTGAAAGCTTACTGGGGTATGTGGAATTGGTAAAGCCACTTAATTATCTCACCTTGAAAGCTCTTGTAGGGTTGCTATAAGTTAGTTATGATTTTAATTTAATTCTTCAATTTTTATCCCACCCACTCGGGTGAACCCAACTAACTACAAGCCTGTTAGCAGGACAGTGTTAGCCGTAACTCAGGATATCAATCAATCAAACAATCAATCTTTATTACCGTCCAAGACCACCATTGTACAGCAAAAAACAGACGTTAAAACACAAATTAAAATACATATTATAACTCGGGATATCACATTGAAAGAACATTTGAGCCTTGAACAGCTGAGCAGTATGGTGCTTCAGCATTCACAGTAGAATTGCATTTTAATATTTTATTGTACATACCTGCATCCCTCACACTCTAATTGACCTATTTCTTTTTTTGCCCTAGATTCTGGCAAGCTTACACTGTTGCCTTCAATTTTAGAGCAATTTCTGTAAAGTACTGTTTGTTTCATGGTTTTGATTTTATTTTTTGTTTTATACTAGAGTCTTCATGCTATGGAGAGCCATGTGATGATAGCTTTTCTGCCTACTATTTTAAACCAGTTATTTAGAGTGCTCACCAGAGCAAGTCAGGAAGAGGTTGCTGTGAATGTTACAAGGTAAATAAATATCTGTTAAAAGAATCCTGTTTAATTTAATCACACAAAGATGAAATATTTTATTGCCCCCCCCCAATTGGTTATTCTGTCCAGTTAGTGGTGTGAGATAGAAAACAACGACAAACAAGGAGAGATCATCTTAGTATCATTAGTTTTCTTCCTTTTTTTGCACACAAACTAGCACTTTGTATGATAAAATCACTCTAGAACTGTGGTTCCCAACCTTTTTTTAGCCATGCCCCACCTAAGCATCTCTAAAATCCTGATGCCTCCCCCTGTGGCATATATAATCTATATCTATAAAGCAAAGGTGTGGCCGTATATGACCGGTATACAGATCCACACCCCTTCAACTATCCCTCCCAAATTTGGCGCACACGTACCTGCCACTTCGGAGCCCAATGCCATCTCGGTCACACGTCCAACAGGGGGCCCTATGTCCCCCCAAAATGAAACAACAACAACAACACAAATCCCAGCAGCCACAGTGACATGGCATGGCCAATCAGGGAGGCCAGCACGAGTGCGGCAGAGGCGGGTCAATGGCACAGCAAATCGGGAAAGGGTGTGTGGCCAGAGTGGCAGTTGGCCTCCGGAATGCACTGACTCAAGCACCGTCCCCTTGGGCTGGGCCTGCAGGGTAAGGGGTAAGGAAGTGCTATGGAGCTCAGCTGCCCGACACGGCTGGCCTCTGTGTGTGTGTGTGTGTGTGTGTGTGTGTTCAGAGGGATTAATGGAGTGTGTGTGGAGAGGGATTGTGTGTGGAGAGGGATAGTGTGTGTGTGTGTGTGTGTGTGTGTGTGTGTGTGTGTAGAGACATAGTGCATGTAGAGAGGGAGTGTGTGTGTTTGTTTAGAGGGATGGGTGTGTGGAGAGAGCTGGTTTGTGTGTGGGAAGGGATAGTGTGTGTCGAGAGGGATGGTGTGTGTGTGTTTGTGTGTGTGTGTTTAGAGGGATGGATGGAGTGTATGTGGTGAGAAATGGTGTATGTGTGTGGAGAGGGATAATCTGTGTGGGGAGGGATGATTGTGTGTGTGTGTGTGTGTGTGTGTGTGTGTGTGTGTGTGTGTGTGTGTGTGTGTGTGTGTGTGTGTGTGTGTGTGTGTGTGTGTAGAGACAGGCTCTGGAGTAGACTTAAGGGGGTTTCATTTTGATTTGTTTAGGCTGATATGATTGCATCACGTGCAAAAATGTTTAATTCTGTGCGAACATATCAGAGAGTAAACAAAGCAAGTTTTCAGAACAAGTTCCCCCTCATGCCAGAATGCGCCTGTGCATGCCATGCTGCAAGGGCGTGAGTGTGGGCCACAATAACCCCCACACGGACCAGAGCATCAAAACACGGAGCAACACCGGCACACCCACAGCACGCACCAACGCAACCCCTGGGGCTGTGCCACATACATACCCCTCAACCACCTGGGCGAAGCCAGGCACTAAGCTAGTTCTTATTGTTCAAAAAGTTAACTCATATTCACATGGAGGAAGCCTAAAAGGCCATTAACTTGGTCTAAACAAGCTGGGAATATGTAACATCTCACTATTCGGATCTTTTGCTACAAGATGTTACATATTCCCAGTTTTCCTATATTTATTTTTAAAATTTTTATTTATTTAGATTTATATCCCGCCCTCTTGCTCCAGGGCAACTCAGGATGGTGTACAATATACAAAAAAAATTACAATATAAAACCCCATAAAAAAACTACAATAAAAAATTCTTTATAAAAACACCCCATATCTAAAAAGACCCACCCCTTCCCACAATCATTGAAAGGACATGTAACATCAGCTGAGCCAACGTGCAGGAGTCAATACCCCGTTGGCCCCCCAAAGTTGCCCTGCCAGTCAGGTTTTTAACCCTTTCCGAAAGGACATCAGTTCTTACTGAAGCCTAAAGTCTGCCAGCAGGAGGTTCCAAAGAGTTGGGGTGGATACAGATAAGGCCCCTCTCCTTGTGCTAGAGAGGTGAGCCCCTCTAGCCATTGGAACACTGAGGGACCCTCTCCGGTCCGCCCTGGTAGGATGGGCGGATTCCCTTAGGGCGATGCGGTCTCTTAGGTAACCTGGCCCACTACCATGAAGGGCTTTAAAGGTAATTACCAGCACCTTGAATTGCACCCGGAGACAAACTGGTAATCAGTGCAGCTCCCGGAGCAGAGGTGAGGCACGAGCATAGCGCCCACACCCCATCACTACCCGAGCTGCTGCATTCTGGACCAGTTGCAGCCTCCAAATGGTCGTCAAGGGCAGCCCCATGTAGAGCGCATTACAATAATTAAGTCTGGAGGTAACGAGCACATGTGTGATCATGAGCAAGGAATCCCTATCCTGGAGCGGGCACAACTGGCAAATTACACGAAGTTGTGCAAAGGCCCTCCTAGCCACGGACACCACCTGTTCTTCTAGCAGCAGTCGCACATCCAGGAGGACCCCCAAGTTGCGCACTGGGTCTGTCTGAGGCAAAGAAGCCCCATCCAAGACCAAGGATGGCAACTCCCGGGATAGTGCAGGACCCCAAACCCACAGCCACTCAGTCTTGCTAGGATTCAGCTTTAACCCGTTAGCCCCCATCCAGACCCCCACAGCCTCCAGACACCCAGACAGGACTTTGACAACATCACTTGGGTCCCCACTGGCCGAGATGTACAACTGAGTGTCATCCGCGTACTGATGGTACCTCACCCCGTAGGAACGGATGATCTCACCCAGCGGTTTCATGTAGATGTTGAATAGGAGAAGAGAAAGCACCGAGCCCTGAGGCACTCCATATCGGAGAAGCCTAGGGCTGGACCTCTCACTCTCCAACCACACCGACTGGGTCCGGCCCTCCAGGAATGAGGAGAACCAGGACAACACAGTGCCCTGGATTCCTAACCTTTTGAGCCGTCCCAGAAGGATACTGTGATCAACGGTATCGAAAGCTGCTGAGAGGTCAAGGAGAGCAAGGACAGATGGATGACCACCATCCTGCTCCCTCAAAAGATCATCCACAAGTGCGACAAATGCTGTCTCCGTACCATGACTAGGCCTGAAACCAGACTGAAATGGGTCCAGATAATCCGCTTCATCCAGGACCCCCTGCAGCTGATGTGCCACCGCCCTCTTTAACACCTTCCCCAGAAAGGGGAGGTTGGAGACCGGTCTATAATTGGAGAGGACAGCTGGGTTGAGGGAAGGTTTTTTTAGGAGGGGGCGCACCAAAGCATGCTTTAGCAGTGCCGGAACCACCCCCTCCCGCAATGAAGCATTAATTATTGCCCCGACCCAGCCACCTGTCACCTCCTTAGAGACTTTCACTAGCCAGGAGGGACAGGGGTCCAATGGGCAAGTAGTGGTGCACGACGCTGCAAGGAGCCTGTCCACTTCATCAGGGCCCATCTGGTCAAACTGATCCCAGGTTACCTTGCAAGACTGACTAAAGTATCTGAAAAGATAATTGAAGCTTTTGAAATGTGGATCTACAGATGGCTGTTAAGGATATCATGGGTTGACCATGTGACTAACGTAGAAGTACTGTGCCGAATGGATAAAGAACAAGAACTCTTTAAGACCATTAAGCAAAGAAAGCTCCAATACCTTGGCCATATCTTGAGGAACAACATAAAATATAGAATCTTTCAACATTCTCTGCAAGGAAATATCCCTGGGAAGAGAGGCCCTGAACGTAGACAGACTTCATGGCTGAAGTACCTGAGAGACTGGTGTGGCATGTCCTCGGAAGAACTGTTCTGAGGAGTTAAGAACAGGAAGAATATCGGCATGATGATAGCCAATATCCAGAACAGATACAGCACCTGAAGAAGAAACAAGATGACTAACGTGTACATTCTGATTTTAATTTTAAAAATGTGTATGTTGCAATATATTTACATGCTGTATACGAGGCCCCTAGAACCATAAGAAATGGAAAATATTCACTGTTCATAACTCATTATCAAATTGCCCCACTTAAAAATTAAATTACCCCCTGTGGGGCATCTGCTTCACATTGGGAACCACAGCTCGATACAGAAATGTATGTTTGCTTACAGTTATCTTTAGTTACAGTTAGAAAGAAAAGGGGGGAAATGGAGTCTCCAGCACATGGAAGGCCTCCCATGATCATTGCTTGGAGGAAGGTCAAAGAAAGAAAAAGGGACTATTAAAAAAACTATGGAAGTAGGGATAACAAACAGGAAGGTGGGGGGAGGCTTGTCTTCAATACCAAAGGCATCCCTCCCACTCATACCAGATATTAATGCATATAGAATTGCTATTATCCCAACAATTATGTTCACTTTCTGGCTATTCTGATCCTTTACCCTTAATGCACTTTAGCTGATTTTCCCTCTCTCTCTCCTTATGGTCATTTTATTTCATTTAGAGTTATCGTCCATATAGTTGCCCAGTGTCATGAGGAAGGCCTGGATAGTTACTTGAGATCCTATGTCAAGGTAGGGATCAGATAAGCATGCTTATTTATAATAATTACTCCTAATAATTGCTGGAAGCAATAATTTCTGTTTCATTATATAACAGCAAGTTCACTTTTTATCTTACAAAGTATGCTTACAAAGCGGAGCCTTACATTACTTCTGAATTTAAAACTGTCCATGAAGAACTTGCCAAATCCATGACAACCATCTTGAAGCCATCTGCTGACTTCCTCACAAGTAATAAGCTGCTAAAGGTCTGTGTTGAAAATTCATCATGATTAATGTTGGTTCTTATTTTTGTTGAGACAATGCTAGGTGTAGAATTAAGTTTTTCAGCATATGTCTTTTCCAGTGACCATGTATGTAATGTTTAGTCATAAACAAGGTATGTTCAGCAAATATATTTCTAAACTTGTTTTTTTGTTTGTAATGTACTTATTTGCTTGCTTATTGCCCATCTGGGTAATATTCCAGCTCAGGGTGGTGTACAACATATAAATCTTTCTTTACAAATTACAAGAAATAAGCAAAACCATTACACAAGTAAATAATAAATTTTAAAACTAAACTACTACCTGGCATTAGGGAGGATATCCTGAAATCTATATCTATAAAACAGAAATCTATGTTTGTATGTGCTCGAAAGGCTCCCGCACTCCTGGACCTATCCTGCTGAAATTTGGCCTGCTGATGCAGGCAGTTGTTCTATGGGAGATTCTCTGACAGATAATAAGGCCCTAAGCAATGTGTTAAAGACAACACCTTGTGTCTGACACGGAAAGGTATCGGAAGGATGAGTCAACTTTGAACACAGTCAGGATGGAACTCACAACATCAGCAGCAGTTTGGGCTGCAGTACAGCAGTTTTACCCACCACGCCACGAGGGCTCCCTAATATTCCCTTAATACTTTATTTGGCTATACAGTACTGCACAGAGTAGTACTATAACTATGTTTCTGCAAAATAAAAATAAAATAAAAACAGGCTGTAAATCAGATATGAAGAAATCTAGAGTGGGAAGTAACAGAGAAGACTTAATTGGACTGCAGCAGTTTGACAGAAGTTATCTGTATCTTCTGTTTCAAAAATGATTTTAGTGTGACAGTTTTAGAGAAAAAAGGTTAATAGGCAACCATAAGGTCCCTTCATACAAAGAAAGCACCTTTTTAATTATTTAAGGTATCCAACATGCTGTACTGTATAAAGATTACTGAACATTTTCACATTGTTACACAAATGTATAACTTTAGGTAATGTGTGTTTTCCTTTTGTTCTTTTAATAGTACTCCTGGTTTTTCTTTGAAATTTTGATCAAATCAATGGCCCAACATCTCTTAGAAAATGGTAAAGTAAAGGTAAGTTAACTAAGATTTTAAAAGGAATATTAGTAAACCGCTAAAAGTATTTTTGCTCCAACTTGTGCTCTACAACAGATGGACATTATATAAATCTAATTAATTATTAAATTGCACCTTGTGTTCATAAGACATAGGGGATAATTTAAAAGGTTTAGTAAGATACCTCAGAGTAGGAAAACATACTGAACAGCCCTTTAAATCAAGCAACATTCTTTATTTCGCTTTTAGATTCTATTTTTGTGAAGAATTATAAAAAAAGTGTTTGTAATGGCACCAATGACAAACTCAATTTCGGATCATATATCATACGTCTTCAAGATTTCTGTGCCTCACATGTATAGATGACACATGGGCTAAGAAAGTTCTAACTTAAGCATTTGGCAAAAGACTTACCCATCACTGTTCCTACCAAGCGGCATGCACCACTTTCCCTCAATTACTCATTGAATTCAACTAGTAGCCATCCACATTGTGGGAGAGAGTTGGCTAAAAGGTTGTCATTTAAGCAAGTCTTGGTGGTAGCTAGAAATTAATCTCTTCACAGAAGATACTGGCAAAACAACATCATGCCATGAACTTTCATTATGCCTGCCTGATGAAGAGGTTTTGGACCTCGAAAGCTTGCACAACTTATTATTTTTTGAGTGGTCCAATAAAGGTATCACCTTCCTGCTGCAAATTGCTGCATTTGCTGCATTTTCTATAACTGCTCTAGATGAATATGATAAAGTAGGTTGGTTTAACCAGCTTTTCATTGGCAAAGTTGCATTTGCCTGAACACAAGTAATGCATACACTGGGGACAAGGATGTTCATATGTATATAAGCCCTGTCCAGCCAACATGCTTCATACATTGGATACAAATGTCTGTGAACACTGCTGCATGGTTACTGTTATCAGGAACATTGACAAAACAGGTTTCCTGATCAGGGGAACACTGTAAAGAGCTTTCAGCCAAAAACACTTGGAGTCTCTTCTTCAGTCTTTTGCTCTTTAAGGGTCAGCAAGTAAGTGACTTCTAGGTGGCAAGGAGCTGAAATACATCCCTATTTTCTCCATAATTACAACCCAATTAATGTATCTAAGGAATATCTGAATAAGGTTTAACTCTGAACAGTTTTTGCTTGTGCTACAGCAAATAAAGAGATTGCTTTTATGTGATATTTCATTGGAGGAAAAGGTTAGTTGTATTATTTCTGCCGATCTGTTTGAACTATTAGTTGAAGAAATCACTTTTCTTATTGATTTTCCTTTGCATAAAGAGGAAAGAGTGAACAAGATCTGAGGTGTTTTTGGACTCTGCTTTCAAAGTGTGACCTTGACTCATAAATAGATGGAAATGATCTAAAATGGCATCATACTTAAATACTAATGGGGTATAAGTAGATAATTTTGCAATGCTACTAATTATAAATCTAATTCTCCTGTTTCTAGTTGTTACGAAATCAAAGGTTTCCAGCATCATACCATCATGCTGTAGAAACTGTTGTCAATATGTTGATGCCACACATCACACAGAAATATAAAGATAACCCAGAAGCTTCAAAAAATGCTAACCATAGCCTTGCTGTCTTCATAAAAGTGAGTACAGTATTCTTGGTTGATCATTTTCAAGGCAGCTTTATTTATTCAGTGAAGAAGTACATGAATTCATACAAAAGTTTGGTTATAGCAGATACCTGTTAGAATGTCTAAACCAGTGATGGTGAACCTTTTAGAGACCGAGTGCCTGAACTGCAACGCAAAACCTACTTATTTATCACAAAGTGCCAACACAACAACAGGGGAGGAAGAAGACGCTTCCATTGGGCTGTTGAGCAGAGGGGTGGGGCAAACTGTGTTGGGGGGGGGTTGGAGGAAGCGCTCCCATTGGGCTGCTGGGCAAAGGGGTGGGGTGAATATGCTGGGGGAGGGAGGAAGCACTCCCATTGGGCTGCTGGGCAGAGGAGCAGCGCAAACTCTGCTGGGGTGACTGCACAGATGCCCGCAGAGAGGGCTCCAAATGCCACCTCTGTCACACGTGCCATAGGTTTGCCACCACTGATCTAAACTGTTGTAACAACAATGTTTTGTGGCTAACAGAAGCTATATGAATTTGGCCGATCTTGTATATGTAAATCAGAATTCAATTCAATTGATTGATTAATTGAAACTTAAATTTGAAATAAAAATATATCGTGAGTATAGCCTGTGTAAATATATCTTGATATAAAAAACTGAATATATAATATATATGTTGTACACAATATTAAGCAGATTGAATGTGAAGCAGTGTTTCAGTGCAATATATAGAATAATATATTGTTCTGGCATGTTGTCCCAGTTAGTGTTAATTGGCCCTGAATTTAATATAAACACTTAGTACAACTATCTTGTTCAATGACAAATACTTTCCATTTGTCTACCTTATGTAGAGATTGGTAATAAAAGTTCATTTAAAGTGAGTTTATCAACAGGATATTGTTAAATCTTGAAGACAGAAATGCACCTTTCATATGTCACATATTATTTGAGATTTCTAGTTTTTGACTTCAGATGCTGCTTTTAAGCTAATTTGGTATATTTAGAGAGGTGCTTGCAAACAGCTGCATAAACAAAAAACAGCTTATTTGTTAGAAAGCTGTTGAGATTCCATTTCTCTTTTCAGAGATGTTTCACCTTTATGGACAGAGGATTTGTGTTCAAGCAAATTAACAACTATATCACGTTCTTTGCTCCAGGAGATCCAAAGGTGCCATCTTACAGATACCTTATTCTGAGAAATGTGTTTTTCCTGCCATAATTTTAATTTCCTGTTTTTGGTCACAGATATTTATAAACAAACCATTCTTCCTTGTTGTAGTGTTTAAATATATTTTTAGTTTGTCTACTAGCTTGCTTGGATTTTCCAGTGCATATTTACCCTTACAAAGCAGATTGGGTGGGAGCTTGTCACGCAAACCCACTTCCCTGTGTTACACAATGTCGTTTTCAGATGCTTGTTAGACAAATAAGATGATGCTAATGTGCTGTCAAGTCATTTCTGGCTTCTGGCTACCCTTTCCAAGGTTTTATAGGTATAAATTACTCAGAAATGGTTTATCCTTCCCTACTTCTGGGAGCCTAAAGCTTCACTGGATAACTCATCTCCCAAGAGGCAAAGTAGAAATCAAACTTCCAGCCTCTTGCTCCAGACCTAGGGACCGAAGTTGTTGAGCTGTGCAGCCCAGCTGCTTAGTAGATAACCAACAAAGAAATTAGGTTTTTGTGTGGAAGCCAGATAACATGCCACTTGTTTATGGAGATCTAGTCAACTATTGTAAGTGGTGGAAACAGTGATGTTAAAAATTGTTTTTCTAACATTTTTAAATTAAAAATGCTGATTCAGATAAACAATTCGTCTCCTAACTTGAACATATTTTGCAGACCCTCTTTGAGTTCAAATTTGAATTTCTCCGGGTTGTATGCAACCATGAACATTACATTCCTTTGAACCTTCCAATGCTATTTGGAAAAGGCAGAGTTCAAAGATACCAAGGTAAATATATGTTCACAGCAATTATGTTCATATTGATAGAAACATCATTTTTTTAAAAAAAGAAAAACAGTCAAGCCTTGTATGACTGTTAGGAAATATACATACTGTATTGAGATTATTTTATTTCACCAAAGGTATTATTATGTGTTTTCTTTCTTTCTTATTACTTTATCTATGTTTACTATTTAAATAGAAAATAGATGACATGTCAATGAATGTCAGAATTGCACTCTTTTCTTTGATCTGCAGCAAAAAGTGCTACTTATTACTTATTTGTTTTATCCTGCTTTGTCCCTCCTTTCCCCCCCAAATAAGCTTTTCTTTCACCAACAGTGGAATCATATGACATTCCTCTAGGTAGGTGTGGAGTGCACTGCTTGATCCTATACCTTCACTTGACAGTCACAACTTGTGCAAAAATTAAGAATGTGCAGTAATTTCATTTGTGAGTCATGCTGTAGACTGCTGTGTGTAGAAACCAGAAGCTTTTAAAGCAGACATGACATAGCAAGCTTAACTACAGGCAAGATAAAATGTATGACCATGCTGTTATAAATGGATTGAAATACTTATAGAGCTTCCATTATTCTAGCATTACACAGATATTCTAGAACTGTGCCTTACAAATATTTATTTTTGATATCTGGTTCCATAGAATTGCACGGCTAATTCTGTGTTTTCTCAAGTGTGCACTTCTGTTACTCAAATGGCAGTTTTCCCATGCTTCAGTGCAAAATAATCTTGAAACTGAAGAAATTTGCAGTAGAATTTTGTTTATGACTCTCCCTCTTGATATATCCAAGTTATATTGGGTTCCTGTTGTGTTTATTATTTTATTCTATCTATATCCCATCCATCCTTCTAAAAATGGCATAGTATTCTAGGTTGTCTCCGTTCCCCCATGTGTTTTTGCAATATTTTAGGCAAGTTGGAGGGAAGAGAGAATCAAATGCGCCTTATGAGCCTCTTTACTTCAGAGATATTTAATCTGTATTTCTTAATGTCTTGTGTGTGCTTCTATGATGGATGGTGAAGAAAAGAAGTAAACATTGGATACTGGCTTCAGTAATTTGTGTTGGAAGGATTATGGGCCATAATAAACATATAGCAGTATACTAATTGTATTCTTACCAAGAAGCAGATTTATCTAGAACCCTTTGAAACCATAGATGGAGATTGCAGCCATGAAATAAAACGGCGACTGATTCTTGGGAGACAAGCTATGAGAAACCTGGGGAACATAGTGAAAAGTAGAGCCATCACAGCGCAAACAAAATTTTGTATAGTCAAAGTAATGGTATTCCCCGTGGTAATGTATGGGTGTGAGAGCTGGACTATTAGGAAAGCTGAGCGCAGAATAATAGATGCCTTTGAGATGTGGTGTTGGAGGAGAGTTTTGAGAGTCCCCTGGACAGCGAGGAGAACAAATAGGTCAATCTTAGAAGAAATCAACCCTGATTGCTCATTGGAAGGTCAAATAGTAAAGATGAAGTTGAAGTACTTTGGACATCAAATGAGAAAAGAGGATTCACTTGAGAAAGCCTTGATGCTGGGAAAGGTGGAAGGCAAAAGAAGAAGGGGGTGTCCAAAGATGAGATGGCTAGATGGTATTGTAGACACAATGGGCATAGAACTAGGTGGGCTGAGGAGAATGGTGGAGGACAGAGGTGCCAGGAGGACAATGGTCCATAGGGTCGCAAAGGGTTGAAATCGACTGTGCGACTGAACAACAACAACAGAAGATTAAACATTACAGGAGGTTTATTTGTGTTTCATATCTTTGTGGGTACAGCATATGCGCTGACGTTTATAACTTACAAAAAATGTGCTTTAGGTTCATGTGGCTCTCCCACCAAATGGGTTTGTGCAAGGAAGAGCTTCCTACCTTAAACTCCTATGAATAGTTTTCTTACCGTAGAATGTGTCATCCTTTAGCAATCTTTCCAGACCTGCCATTTTGTTAGGAAGCTCTGTTAATGCTAAAAGGAATGCAAGAGCTTTAGCGCTGTGGTTTAGGCATCAAGCTGGAGAGCCAGAGGTTGGGACTTCTATTCTCTACTGTGTCTCCTTGACAGGGGCTGGACTCAGTGATCCATAGAGTACCTTCCAGCCCTGTCATTTCTAAGATTAAGTATTTATAATAGCAGCAGTTTTATAGAATATAGTTCTTAATCCTGAATTGAAACACGGACAAAGTCAAGATAGTATTAATTCTATGAAGCTTATAGTTACCTACTCACTACATTTTAGTAAACTGCTTCTGCTGGAGCTGTGGGGAGGATTCTACCCTACTTTTCTATACAAAAAGGGTGGGCAAAATGCACCCTTTCAGATATTATTCAACTGTGGCACTCAGCATTTATTCTCACAAAGTAAGCTGCCCACAGTGACTAAAGAGTTGCAGTAAAACATATGGAAAGCCACACTTTACTTAACGCTGCCATACCAGAACTGTTAAGGATGTTCAGACATTCTTCCAAAGCTATTTCATTAATAGCATTGTTCTCATTAAAAACATTAGCTGAAGATTTCTGTGACCAGCATTAAAACATGTTGAAATGCATTGTGAGGTGATTTGCTTTTAAAGAGTGCTGCAAAATATATTCTATTTTAGATATTACAACATCCTGCTAGTAGTCCCCAAAGTGTTGAAAGTAATATGATTTGTCCTGTCAGGAAACCCGAGAGCTAGTCATAAATTCTAGACAGTGTGATACTTATCTCCTCCCTCTCCCTGAAATTCTTTTAAAAGGCATTTAACCAAGCAACTTAAAATGCCAATGGATTTCTAGGTGTACCATAGGCTTTTTCTTCTGAACCGCATGCTCCATTTGTCATACACAGATCTCAAGGTTTGTGCTTGTAGTCATTCATACCTGCTTAATCTTAGCAGAATTTACTTGTTGGAAGTGTGGCTGTCTGCATTGTTCTTCAAAATGCATAAATGTTGCTCTGTAGCTGGATAAAGCATGGAAGATATTTGCTATGCCCATAGTAAACTGTCAATTGAATGTATTTTCAAGTATTTACACTTATTTATTCATGAAGCAAGCCAGCATGTATTTAGACAGAGTACGGTAACTATTAGTTGTGAGCTGCTGTACAGTAAAACCCCGACTTACAAATGCCCCGAGTTACTTAAAATTCGACTTACATAATGATTTTGTGCTAAAACCATGTCCCAATTTACATAAATGTCCCGATTTACATAAATTTATGTAACACAATTTCCCATGGGTTTGCTTCGAGTTACATAAAAAACCCGATGTAAGCAAAAGCCTACAGAATTGACTTTTTGCGTAAGTAGGGGTTTTACTGTATTTCAATTTCATCCTAACCTAGTGACTTAGTTTCAGTCTTTATTCTGTTTTTGTTAAACAGAGCTACATATAGATAACACTATTTGATTATAAAACACAAAATAAAATAGCATACAAATACAGCGTAGTGAGTGTTGCAGTGTAGATATGTCCTTTCATATTAGTTTATGTCCTTACTTAATTGTGGTGTTTGATTCCAGACCTTCAGCTTGACTACTCCTTATCAGATGAATTCTGCAAGCATCACTTCTTGGTTGGACTCCTTCTCAGGGAGGTGGGAAATGCCTTGCAGGAGTTCAGAGACATTCGTCAAATTGCAATCGGTGTTTTGAAGAATTTGATGATAAAGCATTCTTTTGATGATAGATATGCTTTGAGGGTAAGAGGATTTCCACAGTTTTTTAGATGGTAAACATTTGTTGCATTTCAGAAAATGCCAACGTTGATTGTTTGTAAAACAAAAATTAGGTCAATTGAATCTTGGCTCCAAGATGCTCTAGTGCTGCATGTGAAGCATACAGGTGTTTAAAAACATTGTAATGAGTAAAGAGGCATGTGGGCACGGCATAGCTCCTTTCTTTAAATGAAAAGAGTTCTGAGTTTGGAATTGAGCATGTCTTGTATTATGATTTTTTCAGGATGCTGGTAACCTCACTCCTGTATCCTGTGTACCTCGTAGCGTAGCCTCAGTTTGTTACACGGACTGCTCCCTTCTCTTCACATTGCAGCAGATTGTCAGAAAGCCTTCTTCCTTCTGTGTTAGCTTATGCAGGAGTGGCTAAAATCCTGTTGCTTAATGTAGTAAGTCTCAGTAGAGTAAAACTATTAAACAATTAGAAATATGGTGAGTCAACTCTATAAGTTCCACTGATTCAAATGAGCCTACTCTAGTTTATTTATTTTATATTTTTAATTAAATTTATATACCGCTACCTGGAGGGACAGGTTCCCCACTCTTGACAGTTCACAACATAATAAATACAGTACACAACATACTTTAGAATAACAATATCGCAATTAGAATAGGCTCATTTCAAACTGGAATTTAACTCACCAGATCCTTAATGGTTGATTAGGCCCATTCAGTGGTAGGCATCAGCAGGTTTGCACCAGTTCACCAGAACCAGTAGCAGAAATTCTGGCTGATCCTGCCCATCCAAGTTTTGAAATAAAGTAGTCCTAATTTGGGTGCAACGCAGGGATTTCCCCTGGCCACGCCCACCATACCACACCCGTAGTGTGGTAGCAAATTTTTTTTGGGAGCCCACCACTGCGTAGGCCTACTCTAGTGCAACTCACTACACTAAGCAACAGAATTTCAGCCAATGAATTTGTGGGCAGAGAGATTTTTATTAGCCCTTTAATTCAAAATATACCTCCTGTTTTTTTTTTAAAATCAATTGTTACTGAGTAAAATATTGAACCTGGTATTTTTTTAAAAAAATCCTTAGTTTATGATTCTTACATTACATTTCTAGTTGTTCAGCAAATTCCTTTAAACTTGCAAACTTGATATTAGCCAGCAGCTCTTTCTTTTAAAAGTGCAAAGACTGAAAATTAACGTGTAGCCTTTATTATTATGAATTTCATTTTAAAAAGTTCAAGCAAGCATTATTGAATCATAGAACTGTAGAGTTGGAATGACTCCAAGGATCCTGTACTCAGGTCCCTGCCAACTTAGTAGATGTACAGCTAAAGAATCTTCAACAAATGCCCATTTGAACAAAAGTTTAAAAACCACTAATGAAAGCAAATCCATTGCTTTCCAAGGTAGTCCGTTCCAGGGTCAGACAACTCATTCCATCAGAAAGTTCTTCTTCATGTTTAGATATTCTTTCTTGTGATTTGAATATTTGTTTTAGAGAGTAGATAGAATCCTATTTTTGATACCTCTGTCTTAATAGCCATATCAGTAGTTTATCAGTGAGACTAAAATAGCAGCTATTACCTAACCTAAATGAATTGCCTGAAAGCTTGGGATGTTACCCATAGGAGTTGAGTCCACAGGGATTGTAAATAGTCTTGGCAAGTTTAACTACTATAGAGGAGAGTGTTGCTTTGTACCCTAGGTATTACTGATAGAATAGAGCTGATCCCACAGTTGGAAAACCTTGACCTTTTTTCAATTCTTACTGGAATTTTAAAGATCCAATAAGTTTATCCTCTTTACTTCTCCCTGTTAATTAATGTTTACATAACTTAAGAGTCTCAAGGCATCTAGTCAAAGCATCTACATTTTAAAAAAATCTGTCAAAAGTGCACCCGTATGTCTAATTCAGTGTTTCCCAACCTTTGGTTTTGGGACTTTAATTCCCAGAAGCCTAAGTCAATTCCCCCAAGCACTGATCAGCCAATATACTGACTTAGGCTTCTGGGAATTGAAATCCCCCTGTGGGGCATGTGCCCCACATTGGGAAACACTGGTCTAACTGCAAGATTTCTAAGAAGCTAGGATCCTCTTACACAATAAGGGCTCCATTTAAACAAAATCCTCAAAACAGATTGTTAATTAATGTAGCCATAAAGCATGTATGCCTCATGAAAGAGAAGCTTGATAATAAATTATGCAGATCTCTGTGCACAGTGATTGCTTTAGGGAGAAATACTTTTTAACAGCAGTTTTCCTCTACTTTTCTATTACATTGTTTTTGGTACAGAGCCATCAAGCCAGAATAGCTACACTGTGTCTGCCACTATTTGGACTCTTGATAGAAAACGTACATCGAATTGATGTCAAGGATATTTCACCTTTTCCTATTAATGCTACTAATAATGTAAGTAAATATTTTCTCTAGTAATATCATAATACTTCATAATTGCTAAACTACTGTACAAATAACACATCTTCAACAGAAAATTAAACGTATTTATAAAATCATTTGTATTTTTGAACAGAGTGGGAAAGAAGAATCGCTTAATTTGCCCACTGCAAATCCATTGGTAACACCACAGAAATCTACAAATACACTTGATAATAACCTCCACAAAGATGTCTTTGGAGCTATATCAGGCATTGGTAACAATTTTAAAATATTTCTGTTTCTTTCAGTTAAAATCTTAGAAGCATAGATCCTTCCATGCTATGTAGCACAGGGGTGCCCAAACTACGGCCTGGGGGCTGGATGCGGCCCCCGATGCCAAATCATCTGGCCTGCGAAGCCCTCGTCGCTCCCAGAAGTGGAAGTAAAACATGCCCGTACGAGTGTGTTTTACTTCTGGGAGCGACAAGGGCTTCACAGGTTGGATAAATTGGCATCGGGGGCTGCACCCGGCCCCCGGGCCATAGTCACTAGCCTGAACCATGTGACCGGCCCGCAGCCTGAAAAGTTTGTGGCACCTCTGATGTAGCATATCAGGCAGCAAGGGATCGCCAGTGGTTTCAGTCTTGGGCGAGTACTTCAGCATTCTCCCATGTCATTTCCAGGGCCTTCAAGTCTCCCATGAAAGTTCTTTGTTGTTGTTTGGCATTAGGAGGGGTCCAACCGTTTGCCACCTTAGGGAACGTGTTTTTCTCCATATTGAAAATATGGCCTGTCATTTGGAGTCTTCTTCATGCAATGATGTTATGTAATTTTCATGAGCCATTCCTTTGAAGCACTTCCTTGTTGGTAACGTGGTCAAAATAACGAATCTTTAAAATTCGGTGGAGGCACCTCTGCTGAAGACATCAAGTCTCTTGTTGATACTTGCTGACACCTTCCAAGTCTCGCAGGCATAAATGGCTGTCAGGATCACTACAGAGGAGAACAAAGGGAGTTTAATTTTCAGTGATATAGATGGCAAGGACCAGAGAATGAATAAGGAACATATTGTATTCATCAAAATATGTCCTTCCAAGAAATTAAATTAACTGTTTTGTACATACTTCTGCTAGTGAAAACGTTTGGTGGCATGTTGTGTGAACTTAGACTTAGGATGGAATTATTCAGTCTGTAGACTGTGTATAGTCAGTTGTCCATAAGCATAGCTCCTAAACCTCCAAAAGTAACACAACAAAAGTCTTAGCAAATTTTAGAGTTTTTTTCCCATTTCTAGAAGTTATCAAGAGAAACCATTTTCAATTAAAATATTCCTTGTTTTTTATCTCTGCCTTGGGAGTTAAGAAAGGCAGAAGTGGATTTCTGATGATTTCCAATTGGAAGTTGATATGTCTTAATTATGGGTCCAGGAGTAAGAAAAATGGACTCTGTAGCCCAACGTTTGGCCTTCTCCAATTTAAGCCTTGGAGATGTAGGTTACAATTGCCTGCAGTTGTAAGATTTGCTGATTACAGATCTGTGGGCCTCTACAAGCTGCTGGTTGGTTATAAAATCAGATTGCGCCTAGTATGCCACCATGAGTTTCTTTGATGCAAAATAATACAGGGATACAAGGAGTTTTAGCTGCTGTAACTGAAATATAGCAGATTTTGTATACAGCATTATTATTTAGAGGGTAATGCTGTAGCTCAACTGCAGTGGCTCAAGTGGCTAAGATGCTGGCTGGGATGCGGAAAGTCAGCAGTTCGATTCCCGAGTACTTTGTCCCAGCTCCTGCCAACCTAGCAGTTCGAAAGCAAGAAATTGCAAGTAGATAAATAGGGACCACTCCGGGGGAAGGTAACAGCATTCTGTGCACACCAGTATCTAGTCATGCCTGCCACATGACCACGGAAACATCTGCAGAAGCAGACAATGCTGGCTCTTCGGATTTGAAACAGAGATGAGCACTGAACCCTACAGTTGGATACGACTGGCTTTCGAGCAAGGGAAACCTTTACCTTTTAATGCTGGTGTTATCCAGTTCTGTCTTCTGAGTTATCTATGTATGCAACTAACGATCACAAATAAGCAAAGTTTTGAGAGTTTGAGTTTCTGGAAGTGATCCATTCACTTGGATCTCATTAATGAGGTTTTATAGCACTTTTGTTCACTGTAGAAGCTAGCAGAAAAATATTACATCACAGTGAGAAAATATATAGTAGCTGTAGTATTGCATGACCAAGTTGTAATGGAATACAGTATAATGACATCAATTTTGTACCATTTTATTGTTCAGCTTCCCCATATTCCACTCCTAATGTTAATAGCGTGAGAAATGCAGATTCTCGGGGCTCTCTTATAAGTACAGACTCAGGAAACAGCTTTCCAGAAAGGCCCAGTGAAAAGAGCAATTCTCTTGACAAGGTATGGACAATTTAATACATTTACGTCAGTAACAGAATACTCTTTATATTCTTGTTAATTATAACAGATAATTGCTATAAATGACTTATACCAAGTGAAAAATGGCAACCATTCTAGTGTCATCATTTAAGTTGTTGCTTATACTTTCTTGGTTGTATACTAGATGAAACAATGTTTGTGTCAAGATTTGGCTAGATAGGAAAAAATAGAATGGCTTCAGTATATTCTAGCATGGCATAAAATCCTTTAAATGTGTGTATTCACTTGTGTGTCTGTACATATGTGTCTGTATGTGTAAAATCAACTTATTTTTGCATATTTGTTAATTGAAATTGTATAAATGTACTTACACTGCTTTCTTAAAGTTGCAGTATAAAAGCACTTAGTTCTCTGAAGGTGCTCTGATTTACTAAAGAGTCTCAATCAGTAACATGGGTTTGGGACTTCTAGTCACGATGTGGTTTCATGTTTTCTTCTTGACTCTTCTTTTGCCCTCTTGTGGCAGCGGGAAAGACTCCTGAGAAGGCATTCTACTTATGCAATATGTACGAACAGAGAAGAAGGAGAACATTATCTGTTGTTAAAGAAAAAACATCTGACAGTGGACTTCTCTCTGCTGACAGTTCCATCTTTATCAGACACCAATTGTCATGATGTTGTGTTTCCTCCATTACAAGAAGTATTGCTTTTTTGTGGTTGATTTGGTTGTGTTTCTGAGTGCAGTGTGTACTGATGGTTTTGCAATAAGCCATTGAAGCAGTATGTGTCAGTTGCCTGTTTACCATGGCATGAAACGTTTTTGGTAATCTCAATAAGATTCTGCTAATGACTATCCTGTCTGCTATTTTCCTCATCATGCTAATGGTTAGCTTGTGCAGTGTGAAGTAACTAATGCCATTGAGACTTTTAAAATTTTATAGCCTTTTTGAGAAAATTATGGGTTCATGCTGTGTTGCTTTCTTGTTGATAATTATGTTAATTTCTCACTTTACCATATAAGTAGAAGCAAAATGAGATGAATCAGCCTACCTATTTGAAAAACATTGGCTTAAAGACTTTCTTAATTCAAACACATATGAATTATTCACAGGCCAACAGTTGCTTTGGTGCTGGGGGGTTTTGAGCTGATTTCATATGAATTTGATCCCCTGAATTCAAATATGGCATTAGTTTTTGCCTAGGAGCTCAAATTTCTAAGATATAACATTTTAGTGAAATATACGTTACACTATCTTAAGTGAAATCCATGGAACAAATAAAAAACTAAACACGGATTTTTTATAGTATACAAATATTATTATATACAAAGATAGAGGAAAAAGTCATTGATGAAACCAACTAGTCACTGAACACTTTGGAAGCTTCTTTTCCATGAAATTCTTGAATGTATTTTGGAACAGTCCCTTTTTAAACTCCAGCAGTAATTTGCCATCATGTATGTATCACATCTTCCTTGGTAGCTGTTCTCCATAGTTTTAATGTCCTGGTGAAATCTTTCACCTTGTTCCTCACTGGTGTCTCCTAAATTTTCAGGAAAACTGTCTAAGTGGCTGCGTAAATAGTGCACCTTAATACTCATGTTAAACCCAAGTGATTTGAAACTGTTAAGCATCTCGTTTACCAGTTCGACATAGTTTTCAGCTTTGCATTTGCCTAGAAAATTTCCAACAACTGCAACAAATGAAGTCCAGGCTTTTCGCTCAGCCTCATTCATCGAATGACAATAGGGCAAATATACGGGAACCAATCCTTGTATATGTGATTTAGAACTGCACAAAATGGAGTTAGAACTGCACTTTTCACGTAGAACTGCACGTTAAAAAACACTGATCTAAAAAAGTAGAACAGATAGAGAAAAACCGATTTTATATTTGGATTCAGCAACCCAAATATAGCTAAAATCAGTTCTAAAATCCTAGGCACCAACAAAAACAATTTTCTTGTAAAATGGAGTTAGAACTGCACATTTCGCATAGAACTGCACGTTAAAAAACACTGATCTAAAAACGTAGAACAGATAGAGAAAAACTGATTTCATATTTGGATTCAGCAACCCAAATATAGCTAAAATCAGTTCTAAAATCCTAGGCACCAACAAAAAATATTTTTCTTGTAGGCCTGTGATCTGTCAACTTGCCTTTGGTTTTTGTGTGGAGCTTAGTGGAACATATATGGTCATAAAGTACTACTAGATATTTTTAATACTTGATTTGTATTGAAGCTGTTCTAGGTTCACTCATTTTTGCAATATATTGAGGGTACATTGTTCGTGTTGGATTCTCTTATTTTCCTCTTCTACATTTCTATGCTCATTGGCTTTTCTGATTCCAAATTGGTTTCTACTAAAATTATATATACATTTATTTCCAATTTAAAACTTTACTACTATGAGTGAAAAGTAACAGTACTTTATTATTTAGCTCTTACATATACAAGTAGAAAGCATGTCTGCCCATATTGAATCATGGGAATATTTTCATGGCAATGAATATTCTTATGTTCATTTTCAGCTTGTGGGTTTCCCATAGATAATTAGCTAGCTCCACATTAAGTGAATCCTGGACTAGAAGGGCATTGGATCTGTTCTTATGCTCTTTATATCATAAGTCCCCCCCAGATGTTGTGCCACTGCAAATTACATCAGCATTAGTTAGTATAGCATGTAATTGGAAATTCTGAAATACTAGCTGCTTGCATTTATGTCTTTTACTTTAGTTGGGCTTCTTATCTAAATCCATTTCTTTGTTTTATTTTTCAGAACCATCAGACATGCCCTTCCGGAGGTTCTGTAGTTCGGTGTGACAAACTTGATCAATCTGAGATCAGGAGTCTATTGATGTGTTTCCTTCATATTTTAAAAAGCATGTCAGATGGTAGGAAAACACTCATTTTATTTTCTTATCTTAACCTATAAATCCAAGGGTTAACCGTTGGAACTGGCTATAGGTTGCTATGCCTCGCCCTACTTGCCTGCACTCACCCTTCGTGCACACGGCCGATCTGGGTACGCAGGTCAACGAAGGATTGAGAAAACCGGCTGTGGGGCAACAGCCCCACAAACGCGAAGAAAGGGAAACAACTTCACTTCCCAACATTCCTTGTGCCGCGCCGCGCCAGAGCCAATCAGGCTGAGAGGCTCTCGCATGGCGCAGCGTTCGGAAACGCGCTGCAGCCAATCAAAAGAAAAGCATTTTAAAAAAACGCAGCACAAACACAAAGCACCAACCCATAACTACAAGCCCCAGCGTCCTGCGCGCCATGAACGCGCAGAACGCTGAGGAAGCCGGCACCCAAGAAATAAAGCAAAAACAAAAACACCGGGAGAGCAAGTCCGACAAGCCGCGGGGAACAAAGCTCCCCTCCCCAATGGCGCCTGAAGCTCCTAATCGGAGTTTCCCCTTTAATATCACTGGGTGGGTGGGGGGTGTTGTGCTCCCCCTCTCTACTGGCTCCCCTGGGGTTGAGAGGGTGGGGGGGACAAAAGGAGTCTGTCTCCCCCACCCTCCTGACCTTAGGGGACCCGGCAGAGAGGGGATTCCCTCACCCACACACACACACACACACACACACCCCATGTAAAAGATAAGTGGTTTCTTCTCTTTAAAAACGGAGTTGGGGGGGAAATCCCCCTCTCTACTGGCTCCCCTGGGGTTCAGAGGGTGGGGGGACAAAAGGAGTCTGTCTCCCCCACCCTCCTGACCTCAGGGGACCCGGCAGAGAGGGGATTCCCTCACCCCCCCCACACACACACACACGCCCCATGTAAAAGAGAAGTGGTTTCTTCTCTTTAAAAATGGAGTTGGGGGGGGAAATCCCCCTCTCTACTGGCTCCCCTGGGGTTCAGAGGGTGGGGGGACAAAAGGAGTTTGTCTCCCCCACCCTCCTGACCTCAGGGGACCCGGCAGAGAGGGGATTCCCTCACCACACACACACACACACACACACACACACACACACACACACACACACACACACACACACACACACACGCCCCATGTAAAAGAGAAGTGGTTTCTTCTCTTTAAAAACGGAGTTGGGGGGGATCCCCCTCTCTACTGGCTCCCCTGGGGTTCAGAGGGTGGGGGGGAACAAAGGAGTCTGTCTGAGAGGGGATTCCCCCCCCAGGACACCAAAAAACACAAAAACAATCAAAAACTTTCAAAAATACACAAAAACAAACAAAAATAACACCAAAAAAGTAAACAACAACAAACATTTCCAAACACACCCAGCCCCCAGCCAAACACCAAAAAATCCAACCACCAACACCACCCCAAATAAAGAAAAACAGCTAACTCACCACCACACGACCTCACACCACAACGACTGGAAAAGAAATGAATAAAGAAAGAGACTACTTACTGAAAGAAGCTCCACCCAGAGGCCACGAGAGAAAAAACAGTCAAAATACAAGATAACCCCTACCAGCAGCACTTGCTGCCCACAATAATAAAAAAATTCAAAAAGACACAATAGCCCCTCACAAAAGGCCCCAAGAGTTTTTCAAAAAAGTATCTCATCCTTTATTCTTTTTTTCATCCACAAAACCAAAACACCAAACAAAACTCATCACAGTTTAAAACAGGCCATCAAAACTTTTTCGTATAAATAAAAATTTAAAAAATTTCAAATATAGATTAACTTCTTCTTTACAAACATTAACAACAACAACAACAAAAACTTTCAAACACCATTTAAAACAGCCTGGCAATGTCGGGCAACCTTTGCTAGTTAATTCTAAAGATATGCTTCTAATGAAATGTTTCAAAATTCCTGTTCTGAAATGGAAGTACAGTAATATGCCATACTTTCTGTCGTGCACAATTTGCAATTGATTACTTATTTGTATAGTACTGTATTCAAGATTCTGATTCTTCATGGTTTTGTTCAAGGAACTACAAATTTTGTGAGCTTTTCAGTAGCATCAAATAAAGGGAATATTGGAGTTGAAATGACTGCTGTTACATAGCAAAATAATAGGTTGTAAACTTAGACAATAAATAGATATTTTTAGCGCGTCTGATATTAGGCATATAACTTCAAAAAAGGTTTTAGTTTGTGTAGCATCTTTTCCTGCCTTTGAACCTAGGAATCACTGAAGAGCTGTTATTTAACTGTTTAATAACAGTTTTATTGTCTTGGATATTGCAGATGCTCTTTTCACATATTGGAACAAGGCTTCAACATCAGAACTGATGGACTTTTTCACAATTGCAGAGTGAGTTGACTGCACTGTTCTAATATATTGTAGAGTTATTCTGTTTCAGTCAATCATAGGATTTAAGCATTAAAACCAACATGTAATAAATATCACAGTATTTTCTGTTCGGAAACAATACTCTGTTAATGGGATAACCTGTAATTCAAGGAATACTATTTAAATCACTTTCCTGTTGTTGTTTTTACTTTCTGTGCATATGTAATTTGTCCTGATGAGTGTCACTGTATAGTACTTCCTCATTTTCTGTGCCACAACTCCCATTTTTGCCTCATCTACCTAGTTCAGGGGTTCCCAACCTTTTCAAGCCAGGGGCCAGGTCATGCTCTCTCAGTCAGCTTTGAGGGCTGGATGGCCATTTTGTCCTAACAGCTTCAAAGTGGCAGCAATTTTGTTTCTCAAATGCCCTTGGAGGGGTGGGGAGCCACATGAAATGGCACCAAGGGCCTAATCCAGCCCACAGGCCTTAGGTTGGGAACCCCTGACCTAGTTATTTGGCTTCCATCTTCACCTAGCCACAAAGGCACTTTCTTTCCACAAAGTTAATTTTGCTCCCAAGTGTCTCTCTGTGTTTTGCATTTTCACAGTGTTTAACATTTTTACGAAAAGACAGAATGTGAATGTATTCATTAATTAAATTTGCTGAATATTAATTGTATGTACTGTACTTCTTTTTTGGGAACCAAGAGTTTTATGGAGTGGAGACAGACATAGCTTAACTGACAGAAAAGTGGACGCTGAATCATTGTGCCATAGTAGAGAAGAAGGTGCATATGGATATGTGTTTGAGGAAAGAATCCAAAGTGCAAGGAACAATTGTTTAAGTTATTTATTTATATAGTAACTTGTTTTTTTAGCAACATGCAAGTTAAATCTCTCCCCCGACCCCCCGTCCAAATCACATAAACTCTTATTATGTTTTTACAGAGTGTGCTTACATCAATTTCAGTACATGGGAAAACGACACATAGCCAGGTACTGTGTATAGCTTTATTTAATGTAATGCTTTAAATTCTTACTAGACTCGTACAGTTAACAGTAGACAATGATGTATATCATTGAATGGTAAGTACAGTAATTGTATTTAGTAGTCTTTGACACATATTACTGTAATTTTTGTTGCTCATCTGTTTTTTTGAAACCCAATGTCAGGTTGTTGCGTTGCACAAATTTGTGTTGATTATTGTAATGGAGCTATGTGCTTTGTCCAAATTATCTATAGCCAACCAAAATTTATTGTTCCTGCTACCCTGGACACTTTTAAATAATACCAAGGAGATGGCTGGAATAGTAATACTTCCATGTCCACCTTGAGCTGTCAAAAACAGCAGTTACATCTTTTTGACATAGATTCTATTGTCTGCATGCAGTTATTAAGCATATTCTGGTTAAATGGCTTATTCTAGATATAAATACAAGAAATCACAGCTCTGAATAGGAAAAAAAGCATAATTTGCTGCCCTCTGCCCTGCTATTGCTCAAATGTTGCTTGAGCATTTTTTTAACCCAACTATTTTTAAAATTCTGCCTAAATGTTTTATAACAGTAATATCTCAAGGGGTGGGGAAGGGATGGATAAATCAAAATTTGGAATAGCATGCTCTCTTGTGATTCAAATTACATATATATTATTTGCCTTAAATTGTTGTATTACATATATTGCCATTTTTTTCTACATCTCCCAGAGCTACTTCCAAGGGAAAATAATTGCTAAGCCCTTGGCTTTTTCCAGCTATTGATTTCTTTTACCTGCTTGATAACGTTTGTTCTGTTGAAGCAGCTTGATTCTTCTATCAAAAAACCCCAAGCTACCCCACACACAGTGTCCTGAGTCCAGTGGGAAATACCTACTGAAAGAACTTTATTCCGTTAGTGAACTTGGGAGAAAGGAGTGACTTTTCTTCTCCACTACAACCTCATATATGCAAAAACAAGCAAACCCACAAACAAATACCAAACACTCTACTTCAGAGAGTGTAAAACCAACTGGTGCCTTTCAGATAGTGCAGGGGCTGATGGTGGATGGGAAAGAAGTAAAGTTGTATCCTACTGTGCCAGCATATATTTAGGCTATTACACTGGATATCATGAAAACAGTTCTGGCCTAGCCATCTCCTTGGCATTCTGATTTTCATCATTTGAGCCCTCATCTGCAGTGGCACATTCCGGACTTTGGCTTCCCTTTGTGACCTCTGTTTGTGAAATTTTAGACTTCAACTTGACAACATTTGTGTTCATATTTCTCAGGGTAAAGGGGCAAAATATCCATTATTTTATTACTTTATGTCTTAATATTTAACATTGCAGATAGGCTAGTATATAATATAATTTTTAAAATTAAAATGATTTCTTAGAGTTCAGACATAATTTTGAACTTTGCACTTGGTATAGTTATAGATGTAAGAAGATTTATAAGAGGAAGAAAATTTATGAAGTAATTTGAATTTGCTATTTTATTGAGCATGTATCACTTGATTGTGCTGCATGTGCGAACTTTGACATGAAACTATGCACGTTTCCAAGGTTTATGGGACTGATGAATACGCAAACTATTGACTTTTCACATTCAATGTACCAAAGGAATGTGTTAGCAAGAAAGTGCATGCAGTCTTTACACACCCTATGGTTGAGGCAGCAGGGATGTGTGTAATTCTGGTATTGGTTTTCATTTCTTGTCAGCTCTGGTGGTGGTACACATTAGGAGGTTAGTCTGTACTGATTGCTAACACGGATCACTTTTCTATTTCCTTCACTTCATTGCTGGCAAGTTTAACAAATCATATGGGTCTACTCCCTTCCTGTCTCGGTAAGATAGTATCTTGCATAATTTTCTTCTCACTGCATGTATGCTTACTAAAAGATCTCCTCACCCTCCTTTAAAGTTATTTCACAAATTCATATAACACATGAGCGTTATGTGGTTCCAGCTTAATTATAATTTTGTTACAGGCAGCACATCTACAGCTCTGAACTAAACATCTCTAGAGCTTTAAAACATTTTAAGAACTTTTGGATTTGCTAGTTAACTCACTATGATATTGGTGAAATGCTGCCTGTTGCGATCTAGTTAAAACAACCAAATTGCAGTTATCAAATTAGCTAAGTGGTTTAGGTGTCTGGCTTGCCCAGCCAAAGGTTGGGAGTTCAGTTCCCCAATATGAAAGAGGTTGAAATCAATGATCCATAAGTTCCTTTCCATCTCTGCAGTTCTAAAATTCTAAGTGGTTCTTAGTCTTCCGGTGAGTCAGTCTTCTAGACTCTCACTGTGGCCAGTTAATCCAGTTCCAGCTATAGACAAAACCCATTCTGTTTAGGAAGTAATGCTTAGGCCACATCCTTTGTATACTGTGAGCCATAGACAATTGCTCAAAAATGTCAGTTCTATCAGTTCATAATTGAAAATCATGTCCAATCTCAGTTCAGTCAGTTCATGGTCAAAAAGCTCAGATATTGCTTATTTAGGAAGCAATGTTTAGGCCACATCCTTTATATAATATGAGCCATCGATAATTGTTTTGATTGCTTGTGTGGATAACTTCATCAGGATATTAATTAAAAACAAGTAATAGGCTGCATTCTGCTTTCACTTTCTGCTCGATTTTTCACTTGAGCCGCTTTACTAACACTCCCTCTCTCTTGCTGCGGTGCGACATGTCTAACTTTTGCTTCTGTCCCATTTCACTCATCTTGCAGGAACCAGGAGGGGTTGGGACCAATAGTTCATGATCGAAAATCTCAGACATTGCCTGTTTCCCGTAACAGAACAGGGATGATGCATGCCAGATTACAGCAGCTGAGCAGCTTGGATAACTCTCTCACATTTAGTCACAGTAAGTTCCATGACATCATAACAGCTGAAATCTCATCTAGTGCCACAGTACCAGATGCAGGCTGAAACCCACACCAGAGCATGTCACGGACTCTTATTTTTCTAGGTGAAGCAACAGAATGGATTCTGCTCACTGCCAAGTATTAATAAGTGATGACACAGTGTGGAACATGGTTAACTACAACATTTTAAACCATAGTCCACATCTTATGGACAGTAGCATAGCTAATGTTTCAAAATCATGCATTTGCATTCTGTAACTATGCATGTATGATTTTGAAATATTGTTCTTTTTCAACTCTCTCTCGAAGCTAAACTTTCATAAGAACTTGGTGAAATATGCTTGGTTGATCATGTGACCATACATTGGCATAAGGTTTAAGAGAAAATACTTGGAGGTTGTGTAAAGGTACTGTGAAAAATGTAAAGTCCATGATTTAGTTCAGATGTGAAGAAGCAAACAGTAATAAAGTCACTTTTTCTGTGTTTTCAGTGTAAGAAAAATATCAAGTTTGCTTGGAATTTCTGTAGACAATGGTAAGACAATGAGGTTGAAGTCAGTTTCTACTGGAATTGCTTAAATTTAGTGTTCAATCCTTTCTGGAAATATTTCTGCTCTCACTAATGTCACTAGAAACTGTCAAATTGTTGAAATTTGCAAGACAAAGAATGCACAACTTATTGTAAACATATACTCTGTTGTTGTCTAGATAAATACTATATGTATCATAGATAACATAGGTGGATATTTTACTCCATTTTAGGACCTCCATTTTTAAAAAAACTTTGACCATACTGATACTGCTAAAGGTTTAATAAAGAAAGAAATCATTACTTGTGGTGTAGTGGTTAAACCGCTGTACTGCAACCAGAACATTGTAAGTTTGATCCTGACCAGGCTCGAAGTTGACTCAGCTTTCCAGCCTTCATAGGTTCGTAAAATGGGTACCCAACATGTTGGGGGCAAAATACTAATTAACTTGTGAATCGCTTAGAGAGTGCACTAAACACGGTGGGGTGGTATATAAGTGTCATTGCTAATTGCTGTTGCTACTTTCTAAAGATCAGCGTTGCTTAAGGAAACTAATGTCTGCCATCCTCTTATGATTTCGGCTTTCAATTTTTGAATCTCATAGAAACTTATCTCCATTTGTTTGTAAGACAGAAGGACAACAGAACTTCAGAGGTGACATTGAAGGAACCAGGCTGAAAGTTATGAGACAGATTCATATCAGCATGGTTTTGAAAATCTGACTTAGAAAGTACAGCACTAACACACACTGCTTTTGCTAGCCAGGCAAGAAGAGATGATTTACTTGATGAAACTGCAGAAACAAATTTGGCCCCATCAATTGGTGGATTGATCATAGACTCTTTCAAGCAGTTTCAGTCTTCATGGTGGTTTCTTCAGACCCCCACCCTTTCAGGGCATGCTGCTGCTTTGCCACATCTGAAATAGTTGTATCTAGCCACCAGATATATAGAGCAACCCACTTAAAACAAATTTAATCTGAATCAGGGCCGTAGCGATATGCCCACCATCAGATTCCCTGCTGCAGGCCATTACTACAGCTGGTCACTAGATAGCATAAAATACAGTTTCCCATAGGAATGCATTGAAAAGAGGCTTCCCTCACATCCTGAAAAAATATCCGCCCACCCACATCTAGAATCCTGGCTATGGTCCTGAGCTGAATATACATATAAAGTCAGTAGATTCCAAATATTATAGTTGATTCAATTGTTTCAGAAGTAAAAACCTGAAATAGCTAAATTATTAATGCTCACAGGTTTTTATTGGCTAGTTTAAAGGTTTATGTTTCATATGATTTTGATTTAACTGGATAGTACAGTGTCTGCAGAGTTTGTTTAAAGTATTGTTAGGTATTTATCTAGGAGCTGACATTTCCAGACATATGGGTGAATGAACTATACATGTGGATTTTGACTCCAATTCTTATTTTTGCTGGTCTGAGTCCTAATTCTTTTATTCTGATGTTTAAGGACATTATTCATGTTTTCCTTATCAGAAAGTAAACAAAAACCTCTCTGATATATTTATTCTCTGATATGCTTGCACAGACTAACACAGCTACCACTTCAAAAATTTCATGTTTTCCTTAGTGTTGCTGAAATGAGATAGCTGTTTGCTATTAATACACAGCCTGGAAAAAATGCTTCTTGTTCAATGTATATAATGGGCAAAACTATGTTCATGCAGATGTGAAGTACAGTTATACCTTTGTAAATGTGCTGGAAATTAGGTTTGGCAACAGGGAAATCCACAGTTTGATTGCATTTGCTGGATACTTGAGCGCACCTAAGAATTTCAGATCAGCATGTGCTTTATATGCAGCAGCAAAGCCTTTTACTGTGTGGATCATGAGAAACTATGGATTGTTCTGAAAGAAATGGGTGTGTCTCAGCACTTTATTTTCCTGATGCATAACCTGTATCGTGGACAAGAAGCAAGTGTTAGGACATAATATGGAGAGGCATAATGGTTTCCTTTGGCAAAGGTGTCAGACAAAGGTGCATTTTATCTATTTGTTATCTGGAACATATCATATGGAAAGCCAGACTAGATTCAGATGAAGGAGGATTGAAAATAACCACAGTAATTAAAGATATGCAAAAATTTGTATAGATTAGATTAACTATCAGTCCAAAAAGAGTATGCCCAAAAAGTCAGAAGAAAATTGAGAAGGGCTGGTTAGGTATAAAAAGGCAGAGAGAGGGTATTTGGAAAAGAGAGAGGAACCTGAAGAGAGAGAACAGAGAAAGGAAAACGAGAGAAAGTCAGGAAGAGAACTGGCTTAGAGAAAGTTTTCTGAGAGGAACGTTCGGAAAGGCATTTTGAAGGTGATACAGTTTAGAATTTTGAAGGAGAATTTCTGAGGAGATTCAGAAAGAGAACTTCAGGGATACTCTAAAGAACTTAAAATAAACTTTCTGAGGTAAATTCTCAGAGTGAAGTTGAGGAAAACATTCTGAAGTAAATCTAAAATGATTCTGAGGTAAATCCAAAGAGATTGAGAAGAGAATCAGGAGAATAATAAAGGAAGGAAAAACCTGCTCTCTCAGAAGATTTAGAATAAGTTAGAGAGTGAGATTATTTTATGTTGTGGGGGAAACCTAAGTATTGATTTTCCTGAATCTTTTTTGAATAGTGATGTATTTAGTAACTTATTTTGTGAACAATGTTTCTTGAGGGAAAAACCTCATTTCTTTTAATAAATTGTTGTTTATTTAAGGGAGTGGGACAGAGCAAAGGCAGCTTAAGCCAGGAGAGGCCACACTGCTACCATTCTCTCCTTTTAAATTTTTTGTGGGGATCACTTTTAGAGTGAATCTTCCAGGTTGCAGCAAGAGGTAATATTTTGCTGGACCAGCATTCCATGGAAAACTGCTCGGAGTCTCAGTAGCCCCAAATTGGAGCTGCCTGTGTATGGGAGACCCAGGAGGGGACAAAGAGAGGATTGAGGCAGAGGGAATTTAGTGCCAGGTAACGTTAAGATAACGTTGGCATATGTCCAGAATGAGTCGCTGACAGCGTGTTTCGGTTCACAGCAGGGAAAGGTTGAGGATGCCTGGTCTGGTCTGTAATTCAGTGTACTCTTGGGATACCATTCTAGCATTTGTTTCCTTGATGTATTTTCAACTCTTCATCTTTGGAAAATAATCATATATGTAATGAAATCTTATGAATATGTGGTAATACTGTATTTAAAATCTATTTTATTAGGATTTTTAAAATTCTATATCTGCAAATAGTGTTTCAGCTCTGTGACCATTACATTGGCATAATTAGTATCAAAAGGTGTGGTTTTGTAAAAGTTTATATAATGTCCACATTTCCACAGCTTATGGCCATTCAGAAGCAGATGTCCTTCATCAGTCTTTACTTGAAGCCAACATTGCCGCTGAAGTTTGCCTTACAATTTTGGATACATTATCTTTGTTTACAATGGCATTTAAGGTATGTTTTTAGAAATGTTATAGCTATGGATCAGCATCAAATCCCCTTCCCCCCCCCAAAAAAAAAAAATTTATGAAATGAGCAGAGGAGGAACTCTGATTCCCAGCCATCATGGAGGTGGAAGAGGCCATGCCAGAAGGACTGGCTGCGAAGGTGCACCTTGTTAATATCCTCAAGGCTGTGGCAGTCCATTGCAGTCCCGGTGTTGAATCCTACACGTCCCATTTCATGTATGCCGCAGGAGATGGCTCCGAAATCATAGTGTGTGGGTCACTTCATGGCAATCTGGGATCCACCTTAAACAAATTCATGGCAATGACATTTTTTCTGTTTCAGGAGGGGAAATGCATTCTCGGATACAAGTTGCAGTCGACGACGACAAAGAAAATTATGAAAATAAAGTCCCTTTTAGATGTGACAGTAAAATGCTATATGTCATCTCACAATTGCTCCAGAGATTCTTTTTATATATACGTACAAAGTTCTTTGCTGATAACACCAAACTTTAAATTCTTGTGTAATGTCATGTGACATTTTAATCTACTTTGCTCTTGGGGGGAAAATCTCTATTTGAAATGGGCCCAATGCTACTCTTAGCATCTAATATAGTACTGTATTTTCTGGCGTATAAGACTACTTTTTAACCCCGAAAAATCTGTGCCAAAGTCGGGGGTCGTCTTATAGGACAGGTACTTAACTGCAGCTGACAAGTATATTCCAAACTCTATATTTTAACTGGAAAATTTGGGGGTCGTCTTATACGCCCAGTCGTCTTATACACCGGAAAATATGGTAATTGAAATCCAACTTGTTGAAAATTCTACTGAATTTCAAGGGCTTTGGTATCTGGTACTTGAACAGTGAGTGTACCTTTCCGTGTCGCGTGTCTGTTGGGAAGTATATGATAGCCAAGGCACAGCCAAATGATACCACAGTGCACTTCTTATAACAGCTACAAAATACATAAGTGCCTTAAGAGTAACAGCAATTTGTTGCACATTGATTGTATCCCTAGAGGTGGGTTTTTTTTAAATGAATAATATCCAGGGATATTCTGTGAACAGATCTATAATGTAGCAATGGACAATTGAAACATTGATGTTCATTGTTTTGTGATAATTTTCAGAAATACATTTTTCTAATTTTCAGAATCAGTTACTGGCAGATCATGGGCATAATCCTCTGATGAAGAAGGTATTTGATGTCTACCTTTGTTTTCTGAAAAAGAACCAGTCAGAAACAACGTTAAAAAATGTCTTCAATGCTTTAAGATCACTAATTTTTAAGGTAAGTGAGTGGTTCACAAGTTAATTAGCATTTCCCCCCCCAACATTTCCAGCTGGGTACTCATTTTACTCACCTCAGAAGTATGGAAGGCTGAGTCAACCTTGATCGCATGTCAGGATCAAAATCACAACCTTTTGGTGGCAGGACAGCAGCTTAACCACTGCACCACCAGGGCTCCTTTGGCTAGTCTGACTAGACTTCAACATTTGGAGGATTGTAGATTCCGTGGTTCTGATCAAACCCAATAAGTTGTGATACATTCCTGTGTTTAATAATAATAATAATTGTGTGCTGTCAATTTTGACTTATGCCAAGCCCTTCCAGGGTTTTTGAGGCTGAGAATACACAAAAGTACTTTACCATTCCCTTCTTCTGGGAATGTCCTGGATGGCTCTTCTCCAGGGAGGCATAGGAGGAATCAAAATCCCAGCTTCTGGCTCCACAGCCAAATACCTAGACCATTGAATTATCCAGCCACTTCCCAAATGCTTATATTCCGTATTTTTGTATAAACGTGATAGTTTATCCTCATGAGGAGAGTACATTTCCAGCATTTGAATATAGCTACACAAGGCACTTAGCTGAGCTGGCATTAAACACTACTGAGGTACCGATTACTAATGTATTATTCTTACAGATATATTTAAGAACAGACAGATTTAGAAAAGCAGGATGGCATAGATTAGAGTAAGTCCCTTAAGAGACAACAGTTTCCAAAACTGTGTTCCGCTGTTCTTGTCTCTGTGCCTCTTTTGATGCAAATTGCATGTTAATGTATCAGATTCTTTTAATAAACATTTGGCTCCCTACTACATCTTCTTAAGTATACAAAAAAATGCTTGTAAACAAATTATTTTCTTGTAGATATTTGAGACCATGGTGACATATCCATTTTACCTATGGACAGTTTATATTTTTACTACTTAACCTCTGAATTTCATGCAGTTCCTAGTGCTGAATTTTGACTACACTTCCTGATGCTAATATTAATTTGTTGTGATTAGTATACTGAAAGTAATTGAAGTTTTTGCTTATCCCTTATTTGTAGCAGTTAATTTGGAATTGATTTCTGTTCAATCTGATGGACTTATTTTGTCTTTGCAGAAATGCGTCTACAGATTTGCAATTCTCTTGCTTTTTTAAAAATATTTTACTTAATTTGTTTTTATGAAGATATTTTTTATTTTGTCTCACAGTCTTAAGAAAGCAAATGTTTTTCTGCTCTATAGTTCCCCTCTACATTTTATGAAGGGAGAGCTGATATGTGTTCTGCACTGTGCTATGAAATTTTGAAATGCTGCAACTCCAAACTGAGTTCAATTCGCACAGAAGCATCACAACTCCTTTATTTCTTGATGAGGAATAATTTTGATTACACTGGAAAGAGATCATTTGTAAGAACACATCTCCAGGTGAGTATACTCCTTATTCTACTAGTTTCTTTGGAGCAAGGTTGGGGGCTGGATTATTTGGTCCTGCGAGCTGGGGCCAGCCCACGAGTTGTAGGTTGAGAACTCCTGCTTTTGAGTCTCTTGACTACATATAGCTAAAATTGTAAGATGATGATTACTTTGGTTTTTTCCCTAGATGTTACTTTGTTATGCATGTGGAAGGCAATGTGACTTTCATTACCTTCCAGTTAGTAACTAGGAGTCCAGTAACTGGGATTCTGAAGTGAATGCCAAATCAATGAGTATGTGTGCCACCAAGTATCCAAGCAGTGATTCATTTATCACCAGCTGGAAACAAGTTTTCCTTCTCTATGCAGTTTTCCTTCTCTATGCGTAACATAGCAACAATGTATAATTTATTTATTGTATGCTGTTAAGTCAACTTTGATTTATAATGACTGTTTTCCAGGTTTTCCTGGTTGAGAGTACTCAGAAATGATTTACCATTCCTCGCTTCTTGTGCAACATGTCCAAGGCCACACAAGGCTGGCTCTTCTGGGAGGCGCAATGGGGGGCAATCTCTGATTTAGCAGCCAGATATCTAACTCACTGAACAATCAAGCCAGTTAGTGTTTTAATCCCTGATGTTTCTTTTTTCTTTTCTTACAAGATTATCATTTCTGTGAGTCAGTTGATTGCAGATGTTGTTGGAATTGGAGGCACCAGATTTCAGCAGTCTCTTTCCATCATCAATAACTGTACCAACAGTGACAGGCTTATTAAGGTTTGTAGCAATCCCCCCCCCCCCTGCAAAATTATGTAAAGGTGTTTGAATCACCGGATTCATTCACCTGGCACTGACTGACACAAGGATCTCAAGAGCCAAATAACTTTACAAGTCAGCCCTCGGGAAGATCGTACTGCTATTAAAGCAGAGAACAAAATGTACTGAACTGCATCTAGAATAATACAGTGATACTTCGAGATGCTAAATTAATCCATCCCTTGAGGTTTTTTTGTATCTTGAAAAATTTGTATCTCAAAACATGATTTTCCATAGGAATGCATTGAAAATAAAAAAATGCATTCCAGAGCTCAGAAAAAAGGGAAAAATGTATTTTTCTGTTCAAACTCTTTCTAAAGTGGCGAAAACATGGTCAAAAATTCCAACGTGCACTTTAGAAAGAGTTTTGAACAGATAAAAGACTCCCATTTTTTTCTGAGCTCCAGGAGGTTTTCAATGTGTTTCAATGCATATTTAGCATATTTCCAACAGTGCCATCTAGTGGCCAGCTCTGTTAATTGCAGGACTAGTCTCTGATGAACAGCTGTAGAGGGGAAGGGGGATTTTTCAGCACTTCCTGGTTGTAGGGAGAGCTTCTGGCAGTTCCAAAATGCGACAAAAAATTCCAAAAATATAGTGGAAATGCTCCTGACACCCTCTTGCCATCATGGGAAGCATTGGAAGAGGCAAAACAAATTTTCATATCTTGAAAACATTTTTTTATCTCAAAGCAAATTTTCCTCGAAATTTCCTTTTGTATTGTGATTTTTTGGTAAGTAGAAGCGTTAATATCTCGAAGTTTTACTGTATACAAAAGGAATCGCCAAAGGAAGATTCTTGCCAAATTTGAGGTTTTTTTTTAAATTAGATCTGTATTTATGGTTATTCTTCAGACCTGCGAGATAAAGGAAAACATTTGGTCAGAATCTTTTTTGATGAGCTGAGACGTAGAATTAAAATACATTGTACAATGTAAGTTCATACTCATGTTCTTAATCATGCCTCATGCCTTTTATACTGCCCAGGCACAATGCAACCTGGGAAAAACCCCAATGCCTCATACAAAGTCGCTGCGACTTTGTGTGAGGCAACTTTTCCCAAGGAATTAGGTGATGTATGAATTCGATGTTGTATGAAGCGGACTTTGTATGAGGTATTACTGTATTTAGTTTCCCGCAGGTCTGTGCCCCATGCTCATTCTATATATCTTTCTACTTTGCCACATTCTAGCATACTACATTCCCTTCTGATGTGAAGGATTTGACAAAACGCATCCGTACAGTCCTCATGGCAACAGCACAAATGAAGGAGCATGAGAATGATCCAGAAATGCTTGTGGATCTTCAGTACAGTTTGGCAAAGTCTTATGCTAGTACACCTGAACTCAGGAAGACTTGGTTAGATAGCATGGCAAGAATTCATGTTAAGAATGGAGATCTTTCAGAGGTAAGCAAAGCAGAAAATACCCGTTGTAAAAGTGATTTTTGTAAGTGATTGCTAATGTAGCAGGATTCATAACATTTTCAATATAGACTTGGGGGAAATGTGATAGTGACAAACCTGTTTGTATCAGGCTGGACAGAAATTTGTGGTGGGAGTGCTGGTGGTTTGGAAAGGAATCAGCTGTTGGGATGTACTGGAATAGAGATCAAGCGCTCCAGTCATGCCTGCCACATGACCACGGAAACGTCTGCAGAAGCAGACAACGCTGGCTCTTTGGCTTTGAAGCAGAGATGAGCACTGCACCCTAGAGTTGGATACGACTGGCTTTCGAGCAAGGGAAGACTTTACCTTTGTGGGAAATGTTCTACTTTAAAAAATTCTTCCTATATCTTTTAGTTATAAGTTGAAACTATTAATCATATCATGGGAGCTAAAAAAACAAAACTCTTTGTTTAAGCACCTTCAAATTGTTTGTGTTCTGTTCTGCACTTTTTCTTCTTCCTCATAACTACTGCTCACTTGCTAGTGTTGTTGTCTAATGCTTCTATTTCTTACAATCCACATGAGTTTATTGCTATATTAAAGTACTGCTTCTTGGCAAAGTGGTGATGTCACAGAGCTCAAACAAAATTGTTTGGATTGCCACAAGCTAAAACCAATGTGGACAGATGAAGAAAATCAGTACAGTGCATTTAAAAGAAGAAGCAGGATTCAAGAAGAATTGTTGTACCATCCCAGTTTTATTCTAAATAGATACAGAGCTTCATACAGTGATGGCAGAAAGTCCATAGTAATGTTTGTTTATTCATCTCTTAGGCAGCAATGTGCTACGTCCACGTAGCAGCTCTGGTGGCAGAGTATCTTCTGCGAAAAGGTAGGCATTCCCAGTTATTTCTAGGGGAAAAAGTAACCAGACTTTTAAAAGTACAACTCAAATGAATAAAACTGTCAGGGAAAGAAGAGAAAGTGCTGTATACCAGGGATGTCATTACAAAAAGATTGTGGATAATCTGTAAACTCACATAATCTGCTCTCCAAATCAAGCTTTCTGAGTAGTGAAAGAGTTCCATGTCACCTTGTCTTAAAGTGTCTCCCTTGAACCACAGGTTATAACAAATAGACTTTTAGAGCCTTACTGTATTTTACTCCTGAATCCCCAGGTATTGGAAAAAAGCTAGTCCAGTAAAACCCCAATACATGTAAAAAGTCAGTTCCGTAGCAATTTGCGTAACTTGATTTTTTACGTAAATCGAGGCATCCTCATAGGGTTGCATTGAAATATTTTAAATATATATTTAAAAATTGCAATTTAAACGTAGCCTCTCCCTACCTTTTGCATGCTGCTGCTGCTGCTGCTTCCTCCTGCCCATTGGGGGAGTGGGAACCGGCAGCGCTTCCCCTGCTGCTTTGATGACTCTGGTAGAGTGTGGGGGGAGGGCAAATCTGTGTGGCCTAGGGTTGCCATACATCCCGGAAAACCAGGATTGTCCCAGATTCAAGGTCAGAAAAATTGTCCTGGCCAGTTCAACAAAAAAACATGTTAAAGTCCCGGATTTTTAAGACTTACTGATTGTGTATTATAACACACCATTAAAATAAATTTGAACTCTTGCCATCAAATGAGTGATTTCCTGCCACATTGGAGTTGGAATATACCTGGGCACAAATCTTAACGTCCTCGCCTCACACCACCACCTGATAAGTGTAACCAGTGTGTTTCCTAGAACTGAGGACGTTAAGAGTTGACCACAAGACTTCTCAGAAGTACAACAAATCATCTTACAGTAAGAATTAACTGTTGTAAATAAATTCATTTATCTATTGATATATTTAATGTGAAAGTGTTTTATAGCTGTCATTATATTATGTTTTTTTTTTAAAAGCTATTTTGTAGATAACCCGCCCATTTTTGTCAAGTATACTTCTGTCCTGGTTTTGTGGGAGAGAATTATGGCAACTCTAGTGTGGTCACACTCCCTGTCCAAGACTTCTGCGGGGCTCCGATTTGGCTTGGACAAGCTTTGGAGGTAAACCGCTCCCTTCCCCTCTTCGTCCAAGGCTCTGTGGGGCTCTGGTTCCCTCCAAAGGACTGGAGCCGAGCAGAAGCCTTAGGTGAAGAAGCTCGTCCACAGCAAAACTGGAGCTTCGGAGATAAACTGCTGCCTTCTCTTCTTAGTCTACTGTGATTTAATCCTAAAGAACAATTTGATTTAATTGTATTATCCTATAGTGAAATCTGACTTGTTATCAGAAAGCCTATTCAAAGTTGATACTTTGGGTGTGACATTTACATATCCTGTCTATCCCTTCCCAATTATTTTTAACTTGAACATGATTATATTGCTTTAACTAATAGTGAGCCATCAATAAATCAGATAAATAAGTTGCTAGAACCTGTTCAAAGAAAAACCTCATGTATGAAAAAGAAATAATATCCAAAGCTGAAAATAAAGCTAACAAACAACAATAAATATATTATAAATACTGCATGGTACAGGAGAGCAAGAAAAGAATTAGGTTACACTTCTTATCCTCTGCAGTTTTGTGCAAACCTATATTCATCTGGTGTTCTTTATGGCACAACAGCCACCTTTCCACAGATTCCTTCAGTAGTTATCACCCAGTTGTTGCTCAAAATTATCACCACCTAAATCAGGAGTTCTCAAACTTTTTAAGCCGGGTGCCAGATCACGCTCCCTCAGACAGCTTCGGGGGCCGGACGGCCATTTTGCCTTTCCTACACCACATGGCACTTCATGGTGTGGTGGAGACAGTGGGGAGCCACATGAAATGGTGCTGCAGGCCGCATCCAGCCCACGGGTAGCAGATTGAGAATCCCTGACCTAGATAGTGATTCCAAAGGATTCATATAGCTGCCTTCTCCCTTTGAAGATTATTGCAATATCAAGGACCAACAAGCAAAACAGTCTTTTGTACAATTGCTTTAATACTTAGAAGGTTCCTTTATCATTTCTTGTGTGTACTTGAATATACCTCTCTCTAATAAGTGGCTCAAGTGGCTAAGATGCTGACTGGGAGGTGAAACGTCATCAGTTCGATACCTGAATACTGCAGGACGGAATGAGCTCCTGTCTTTGTCCCAGCTCCTGCCAACCTAGCAGTTCGAAAGCAAGACGTTGCAAGTAGATAAATAGGGACCACTTCAGTTGGAAGGTAAACAGCATTCTGTGGATTCCAGTGTTTAGTCACGCCTCCCACATGACTACGGAAACATATGTAGAAGCAGACAGCACTGGTTCTTTGGCTATGAAACAGATGAGCACTGAACCCTAGAGTTGGATACGGCTGGCTTTCGAGCAAGGGTGACCTTTACTAATAATTGCTTTAAAATGCTATCATAAATTAATTGCCATATATAAGTGCTCCCCCATTGTCTAGAGTAGCGTTTCCCAAACTACGTTCCATGGAACACTGGTGTTCCATTGAGTCAGTCTTTAAGGTGACACAACCTTTTGACCTTTTGTTGTTGTTTTGTTTACTCTGTAATATACCTAATTTTGTTTACTCTCTAATGTAACTGAAACAATCCAAAACTTACTTTCTATTACAAAAACCAAAGTGTTCCGTTAAAAATTTAGGTGTTCCACAATAGAATAAGTTTGGGAAACGCTAGTCTAGATTTTTAAGTTGGTGATCATAGACATACTTACTGGTAAGTTCGATGTCTTGCTAGTAAAGTCTAAAGTGCATTTAGTCTGAAGTGCCAGCATCCTGGAACATAAATCCTGTCGTGTGCCTGTGTGTCCGCTTGTGGCAGTCAGTTGGATTGCTGTATTTATGTAAAGTAGTATTACTAGTAGTTTTATGCTCCCACTGACAAGTAACAATGCTTTGTTTAAAAAGCACCCTTAAGGTAATGAAGAAGAGGTCACATGAAATTAAACGTGTATTTGCCTGTAGCTATCATTCTTTTTCAAATGCCTCTGTGTGGTTTATACCTTTGGTTCCAAATGGAGGGACCTCCTAAGATTCTTCTCTCCTTTATGAACAGGAATGTTTAAGCAGGGCTGCATAAGCTTCAGAGTAATCACCCCAAATATAGATGAAGAAGCTTCAATGATGGAAGATGTGGGAATGCAGGATGTTCATTTCAATGAAGTACGTAAATTCAGTTTACATGTACAGTATTTTAATGTAATTATATTACACAGTAATTTTCAGTTAATTTTTAAAAGTTCTATGCTGTTGTCTGGTCTGGAGTACTGAAATCATCACAAGCACCTTTAAAATGTATTTTAATTTAATATGAGGCCCCATCTGGAATACTGTGTACAGTTCTGGTTGCCATACCTCCAGAAGGATATTATGGAGCTGGAAAAAGTGCAGAGGAGGGCAACCAGAATGATTAGGGGACTGGAACACCTTCCTTACCATCTGAGGCTGCAACGGTTGGGCCTTTTCATTCTTGAACGACGGCGTCTAAGAGGTGACCTGATTGAAGTTTATAAAATCATGCACGGTGCGGGCAAAGTAGATAAGGAAAAACTGTTTTCCCTATCGCATAACACTAGAACTAGGGGACACTCCATGAAACTTTTGGGTACTAGTTCTAAAACAAGAGAAAGTACTTTTTCACCCAGTACTTTTTCACTCAGATGATTACTGGTCTATGGAACTCCCTGCCAGAAGAAGTGGTGACAGCTGTCAGTCTTGACAGCTTTAAGAAAGGATTAGATAAGTTCATGGAGGACAAGGGTATCAATGGCTATAATTATGGATACTTAAGGACAAACTCCAGGTTGGAGAGATAGGCAAGATATCTCTCAATGCCATTTCCAGGGAATCCTAAGCAGGTGAAGGCATCTCCTTGGGAATACCCTGAAGGAAATGGTGAGCCACTGTGAGAGACAGAATGCTGGACTGGATGGGCTGTGGCCTGTTCCAGCAAGGCTGTTCTTATGTTCTTATGTTAATTCACCCAAAACAAATATGAATAATAAAAAATACAACATTATGTACTACATCTCATGGTGGAACAATGATGCCAATAAGGAAATGAATATTACTATGCAAATAAGTCGTAAGATTGCTTCAGTTAAATAAATCAAAACAAAGCTACTTGTCTCCAACAGGATCTAATCACATTACTGCATATCTTAGAACTTTGTGTTTATTGATTATACAAAGGTGTTTATTACATATACTTTGCTACTCATGCTTTCTAGTTCAGTGGTTTTATTTTATTAGATTAATCGTATGAACTCTAAACCCTGTTAAAGATGTACAGATATCCTAAGTATAAAGAAGGCAATACAGTATCAGGTTTGATGGTAATAAAAGAAATTGTACTTTTGTTCTGCAGTTAAACTGATGCATATGATTAACTATGACTTTGCTTTCCATTGCTAAATTACTGAAGGCAACACATTTTGGGCTATTAATTATTTCAATTTAGTGAAGAAACATAGTGAAAAATCTATTTTATTATTTTAATTTAACATTTCCAACATACGTTGGATCATGGAGAAAACAAAGGAATATCAGAAACAAATCTACTTCTGTTTCATTGGCTACACCAAGGCCTTTGACTGTTTGGATCACAACAAAATGAGGCAAGTAATTAAAGAGATGGGAATACCACAACATTTTATATGCCTCAAGGGAAATCTGTACATGAGTCAAGAAACAACAGATAGGACAGAATATGGAATGACAGAGTGGTTTGGAATAGGAAAAGGAGTAAGACAAGGCTGCATTTTGTCACTCTGCTTATTCAACTTATATACAGAGCACATAATGCGCAATGCAGGATGGATGAATCACAAGTTGGGATCAAAATTGCTGGGAGAAACATAAACAATTTGAGATATGCAGATGATACCACCCTAATGGCATAAAGTGAGGAAGACCTAAAGAAGCTCCTGATTAGGTTGAAAGAAGAGAGTGCAAAAGCTGGCTTGAGACTCAACATCAAGAAAACCAAGATAATGGCAACAGGCCATATCAGTCCCTGGAAAATAGATGGGGAAGAAGTAGAAGCAGTGGCAGATTTTACTTTCTTAGGATCAAAGATCACTACAGATGGTGATTGCAGCCATGAAATAAAAAGGCGACTGATTCTTGGGAGAGAAGCTATGAGAAACCTGGGGAACATAGTGAAAAGTAGAGAATCACCTTGCAAAGAAAAATTTACATAGTCAAAGCAATGGTATTCCCGGTCGTAATGTATGGTTGTGAGAGCTGGACCATTAGGAAAGCTGAGCACAGAAGAACAGATGCCTTTGAGATGTGGTGTTGGAGGAGAGTTTTGAGAGTCCCCTGGACAGTGAGGAGAACAAATAGGTCAATCTTAGAAGAAATCAACCCTGACTGCTCCTTAGAAGGTCAAATAGTAAAGGTGAATCTAAAGTACTTTGGACATTAAATGAGAAGAGAGGATTCACTCTAGAAAGCCTTTATGCTGGGAAAGCTGGAGGGCAAAAGAAGAAGGGGGCGGCCAAAAACGCGATGGCTAGATGGTATCATAGATGCAATGGGCACAGAGTTGGGCAGTTTGAGGAGGATGATGGAGGATAGGGGTACCTGGCGGGCAATGGTCCATGGGGTTGCAAAGGGTCGGAATCGACTGTGCAACTGAACAACAACAACAACAACAACAACAACAACTGTACACCAGCCTTTTAAAGCCGGGGGCCGGGTCACACTCTCTCAGACAGCTTTGGGGGCCGGATGGCCATTTTGCCCTTCCTACACCAGATAGCACTTCCTGGTGTGGTGGAGGTGGTGCTGAGGCACATGAAATGGTGCTGTGATGGTACTATGGGCCACATCCGGCCTGCAGGCTGCAGGTTGAGAATCCCTGCTGTAAAAAGTCTGTATTAAACCATACACTTGGTGTATACCGGTGTTTCCCAACCTTTGGTTTTTGGACTTTAATTCCCAGACAAAAGTCTGTATAAACCAGTGTTTCCCAACCTTTGGTTTTTGGACTTCAATTCCCAGAAGCTAAAGTCATTATTTTGGCTGATCATTGCTTTGGGAAATTGACTTTGGCTTCTGGGAATTGAAGTCCAAAAACCAAAGGTTGGGAAATACTGGTATACACCAAGTATACACCTATTAGAATATTTACTGTGTATTATTCGTACTACTTGATGTGAAGGCATGGGGACATTGGGGAGAGCTTTATCTACCATAATATCCCAACTGACAGGTGTTCTTCCCTTGAAGGTTCAATTGGCACCATTTTGATGTCCACTCAAAACATACTTATTTATCAGAGCTTTTTCAGGTTGAGGAATCATGGCTTGGACAGGTTTTAATTCATTGGGTTTTATGATGGAATTTTGGGTGTGTTTTAAACAGTTTGATTTTTAATGGTATTAAATATCTTACCGTATTAAAATGTTTTATACCTGACAGTTTATAAATAAACAAATAAAATGCATAAGTAAGTTTTTTAGTGTGGGTGCATGCATCTGTCCATTTTGCTGAGTGTTTTAATGGCCAAAATCTTAAGTTACACTTTTGGAAGTTGAAACAACAATCGAGGAATTTTTTAGGTAATTAAAGATTTCTTCTGTGGCTCCCACAGCTTCCATGCAGTGAGAAAGATTACTCAACCATCAAAACAAGCCACGAGGCAGGAGGAGGAAGTCTTAAATTACTGAAAATCTCCTGCTGGCAATATTATCACCGTTTTGCAAGGTGCAACTTACACAATAGGATCTTGACCATTGTAACACAATTCATTGTTGTGAGAATTGGGCCTTGGATTTTTGATTATTTGGGCTGCAAATAATCAAATATTTGCAGCCCTGTAATTATTACATTATATCCTGTAATTCCCCATTCTAGGAGTTGTTTCACAAACATGTCTCACCTGGGGAATGGCCTAAGCTAGAAGGTTGTGTGGCCTAGCTTCCTGTCATTAAGGGAAGCTCTCAGGTAGCAGACTGGCACCTTCCTTTCTGAATGGGCACCTAGCTAGGCCAGAAAGCATTCTAACCCCAGGGGAATCGGGTTGAATTCTCAGAATGGAGATTTGTTTGGGGTTTGTGGCTCAAACAATCCAAAAAGCCCATGCCTACTGAAAATTACATTTGTTTTACTCTGCAGTAAATCATTTTAGGTTGCTGTGGGCTGTTCTCTTTAAAGAGTAAAAACACACCATGCTTGTTTATCTCTGCTTCTGTAACTAGGATGTCCTGATGGAGTTGTTAGAGCAATGTGCAGACGGTCTGTGGAAGGCTGAACGTTATGAATTGATTGCTGACATCTATAAATTGATCATTCCTATTTATGAAAAGCGGAAGGATTTTGAAGTATGTAATACTAATTTATGAACATTAAGATGGTTTCATTTAATACTAGATAGTTCTGTTTTGTATTAAATTTTGAAATATATAATTGGCCCCACTTGAGCTGAAGTGAGTCACAACTAAGCCCTCGTAAAACAAATGAAACTTCAATTGGTTGAAACCAGCTTGTCCATTTGTTCCTTGTTACATCTGACCTCAGCTGACTACCATCAAGTTTTCCAAGTTTTTGTTACTTTCAGTAATTGAAAAATTGCTATTTTAAATTGCTCAGGCTTATTTCATTACAGGATAATAATAATTTATTCTGATACATAGTACTGTCATTGGGTTTCTATTGTTCCTTTGCCAATAGATTAGCCAGTTAGGTTCAGTTTCAATGTCTTACGTTGCCTTTTATTTTAGTTAATGATATATTTGTTGGTGGTGGGTTTTGATTTGTTTTGTTGTCATTTATTTTCTGTTTGTTCATCTACCAGAGTGGGGTAACACCCAGACAGACGGTATATAAATGTAATAAATAAATAAATACTGTTCTTTTTTTTTAAAATAAAAAAAAGTCCAATGTTGCAATTCACAGAATTATGTTTCCTTTTATTTTCAGAGGCTAGCTCATCTCTATGACACATTGCATCAGGCTTATAGCAAGGTCACAGAAGTTATGCATACAGGGAAGAGATTACTGGGAACCTATTTCAGAGTTGCATTTTTTGGTCAGGTGAGCATTGTTCACTGTTGTTGTTTTTTCTCAACTCTAGCTTGGCAATGTAAGCCATTGTAACTGCATGTAGTAAGTAGCTATAGTGTGTCTTTCTAATTGCTTATAAATTGATACTAATGAACTATTTATTCAACTGATAACTGTATTCTTAATGGGAAATCTCTTCATCAGTAAAATTCTGCTTTTTCTTTTTCTTTTCTTTACTGTTACTTTCTTAAGGCAGCGGTAAGTTTTCCAATAATGGCAGTTCATAGCTATTTAATACATACTTACTTTGGTGCTTTGGCATAATATATCTTTTTAATGTCTTTGTAACAATTTATGAAGATAATATTAAATTCCACTTTCAAAAGAAAATAGCATGTTTTGTCTTTGCATGCTTATCCAAGGAATCATATTTCTTGTTGACTGTATGTATCATTTGATTTTATCCTAGCAAAGTAAATTTGGGGGAGTATATTTGTATATGTGTGTGTGTGTATTCAAGGAAGAGAATCAGTTTTAGTTTGGTCGCCTAAAATAGAGGGCACTGAATTGTACAATTCTAGTAATATAACATTTCGTTTATTCTGTTGTTTCTTATGGTTGTAGCAATACCAGTTTACAGACAGTGAAACAGATATGGAGGTAATTAAACTGCTTTCCAAAGCAAGCAATGCAGTAATAAGTACTGCATATAAGCTTAGTTTGATGTGAATATTTTTGTCAATCTAGTCTGCATTCTATACATCAGGAGTTCTCAACCTTTTAAAACCGGGGCCTGGGTCGCAATCTCTCAGACAGCTTCGGGGCCCGGATGGCCATTTTACCCTTTCTCCACCACATGGCACTTTCTGGTATGGTGGAGGCATCCGGCCCACAGGCCACAGGTTGAGAATCCCTGCTATACATGTTATGTTGTGTTCCTTGCACTATTGTCCATTTCATCTTCAGGCAGAAATATTTATTTTGTTAACTTAAGCCATTAACTTATATTTAGCTTTTTAGATTGAAAGTGAGACCTGTTTCACCTTCCATTGAACCTGTTTTTACTGTATTTTGGGCTTTGGGTAAAATAACGTCTGTCTGTAGTGTGTGAACTACAAATATGTGTACAATTTTGCAATAATACAAAGTTGGTTTATGTTACAATTGAACTTGGTTCGTTTTGTGCTACTGTTCTCAGAGAGGACTAGCATACTGGCATGTGAAACAGGCATATGAAGAATCGGTATGGAAGAAGAGGGCTGACCCTCAAGCCAACAATTTTGACATTTCATGTAATTTTAATAACATTTTCTAAATGACTTTCCATTTCACATGCACCCATACTGTAATAGCTGTCTTCTGGTTTTTATTCTTCAAATTCTTTTATTTTGCTTCATACTTGACACTATACAGTAACAGTACATCACATAATAGTTATTTTTATGTTCAGAATTTCATTGTTGTTTTCCTTTATTTTTCCTTAAAGGGATTCTTTGAAGATGAAGATGGAAAAGAATATATTTACAAAGAGCCAAAACTCACGTCTCTTTCTGAGATCTCTCAAAGGCTACATAAACTGTACTCTGATAAATTTGGATCTGAAAATGTCAGGATGATACAGGATTCTGGCAAAGTAAGATGACAGATAGATAAGCAAAAAATAAATTAATGTGAACATAACTTGATAAAAGCTATATAATGATGTAGATCATTACAAACAAATTAAGTCAATCACATATAATTTGAAAAGCCCTACATGCTTATAGTTCAGATTTTGATTCTCTCAAATTTTTAAAGGTAAACCCTAAGGATTTGGATTCAAAATATGCCTATATTCAAGTTACCCATGTAGTTCCATACTTTGAAGAAAAGGAATTGCAAGAGAGAAAAACTGAATTTGAAAGAAATCACAACATCCGTCGCTTTATGTTTGAGATGCCATTTACTCAGCTGGGTAAAAGGCGAGGTGGTGTGGAAGAGCAATGTAAACGACGCACCATTCTTACAGGTACAACCTTTCATTTTAGACTACCCATAAACTGTTTCCATTTTCTTCATTATGAATTAAATGTATCTTTTACCTAAAAATGCGTCCGAGAAAGTGTTTTTGTTTTGTTAAGTGCTGAATGTTTTGTATGCTTATGACAATATCAGGCCATTGTGTTTGGCAGGAAATTAATGTATAACTTTTAGCTTAACAAAGCCATCTGATCTACCCTCAGATCGATAGGTCTTTTACAATTTGAATAATAGTGTCAGTCTGTACTGCATAGAGAAGCTTGACCTCAGAAAGAAAGAAAGAAAAATCCTATATCCTCTTCTTGAAACTGCAGGTTTCCCACAACCACTACCCTTTCACTTTGCTCAAATAACTTCTAGCCTCAACAGCTACTTCAGTTTGTGTAGAAACGTTTAGGAGACTAGCCATGCAAGTTTGCTTGCTGTCTCACTTATTGGGTCTTTTCAAAACATGTGAATTTTATCCTTCAACTGTATTTAGCCATAGATTATCATAATAGAACACAATGGCCCATAGATTTATTGCCTATTTACACTAGTGTGTCACAAATGATATAATTGTGAAGTTTTATGATTCAGCATGCAACTGATAATGTCTGAGATGATTTCTTAGGGCAGTTTCGCTTCAAATGTTATATTGCTTGCATGGAGGCAAAATTCTGTAATTCGATTTCATAAAAGGGATGAAAGAAAATCAACATTAAGAAGTTGAAATTTTAAAATAAAACTCTCTATATTTGGGAACGTTTGGTTTTCTCTTTGCTGCTACAGCAAAAAGAGCATCCCTATTACTTTCAAAGGCCTGATCTTCTACTGCTATTATCTGAGGTGTCCTGTTGAGTATGCTGGGCAGTAATACAAAAATGGAATATATACATGGCTGTATACATTTGGGCACTTCGGGACATGGTGTACAATGCTCTCAATTTGAATGCAATCATAAACTTTGATTTGATAGAGGTATACCTATAACATTTATCATTTAGGTAAGCAGATACTATTCCTGAAATATTAATTTAGCAAAAGCTGTATGGATCTGGAGATAGGTCAGAGATTGAAAATAATTGGCCCAAGATTTTTTATTTTATTTTAACAAGCCAATGTTAGAATGAGAGTCATTAATTACCTTCCATCTACAAAAGCTGAGGGTGGCAGAGGACTCTTACGGGTGAAACTGACAGTATAGGAAGAAAAGTGTAGCTTGAATGATTACATTAAGAAAAGTGATGAGGCTGTGCTTAAGGAAGTTAATAAAGGAGTACTTTTGAAAACAGTGAAGCAGAAAGCCGAATACAGAAAGGAAAGGATTGAAAGTTGAGCAGTTGAAAAACAAGCCTATGCATGGTCAATACTTGAAAAACATAAAAGGAAAGGCTGACCCAAAGATGACATGGAGCTAGTTAAGAGCAGGAGTGTCGAAGAAGGAAATTGAAGGATTTATCTTGGTAGCTCAAGAACAAAATTTGCCAACAAATTGCATGAAGGCAAATTAATTTTCAGAATTCACATTTGAAATTTCTCTATATTACAAAGGTGCATACACCAGAAAACGGAACTGATATCAGCTATAGCTCTCCCATGAGGCTAGTATCTTGGAATCTATTGAGTTACCTTGGCCTAAATTTACTAGCAGCATTCTGTACTAATTGAAATTCCAAGGTGGTTTTCAGGGGTAGCCCCAAATAGAGTAATCCACATCAGATTTTAACTAGTACATATGAGACCACGAGCAGTTCTAACCATACTAGGAACATGTGCAGCTGGTTTATCAGCTGAAGTTGGTTGGGCTCAACTTATCTTTGTTTCCAGCGTGCTGATGGGTTAGTTCAGCAGGAAGTGGTGCCTCACTCCTCAGTTTGAGATGAGGGATTCCACTTTCAGCTTAGATCAAAAGCTGCCTATGTTCCACAGACTGAAAAGTATCAGAGCAAAACCTTATACTGAATAGTACTCACCTACCCCCATACAGGTGAAACTCGGAAAATTGGAATATCATGCAAATGTTCATTCTGTTCAGTAATATAACTTAAAAGGTGAAACAAATATACTGTATGAGGTAGACTCATTACATGCAAGCGAGATAATTCAAGCTTTACTTTGTTATAATATTGATGCTTATGGTTTACAGTTTATGAAAACCCCAACCCCCCAATTTCATGTACCCCATAATCATCACATAATCTCATGTATGCTGTACACTATGATCATCACAATTATAACGAATTAAGGCATGACATATCTCATATTTTACCTTTTAAGTGAAATGAATGGACATATGCACAATATTCTAATTTTCCGAGTTTCACCTGTATGTTCCAAGAGGTTTGTGCGTCATTTGCTACCCAAAAGGAGCACATTGCTTCTTTGGCATTGTCCTAGCAAAATTGATGGCTTAATAATTAAAAGCAAATTGAACCATGAACCACTTTGTGTTTATTACATGGCAGCATTAATTGTTAGCAGTAGCAATATATCCAATCAAAATTTTATTGCTATAATTAACATACATCTAGTGTTATCTAGTTAATATCATTGTAATTAAATTAATAACCAGATTTTTTTCTTAATTGTTATCTTTCTACAGCTATACATTGTTTCCCTTATGTAAAAAAGCGGATTCCTGTAATGTATCAACACCATACAGATTTAAATCCAATTGAAGTTGCCATTGATGAAATGAGTAAGAAGGTTGCAGAACTCTGGCAACTTTGCTCATCAGCCGAAGTTGATATGATCAAACTTCAGTTAAAGCTGCAGGGTAGTGTCAGTGTCCAGGTAGGTTGTTAAATTAGCTTTGACAGAGAGATCCTTTACATGCAACCACATAACAGTCTCTCTCCTCTCTGAATCCTCTCTTTTGCCTCTAGCACTGGTTAAATTAAATGCAAAGCCAAAAATATCTGGTGGAAAAACAATAGTGGACTTCGACCTTTTGCAACTTGAATCCAGTTTTCTACTGATCTGTGTGTGCATCATGAAACAATTGTTTAACTTTGAGTCTTGCATCATAGAAAGTGTCTTTATAGCCCTGATATAGCATCATTCCTCATGGCATTCCAAATTACAAGGTTACCAATGTACAGAGAGATGTATGACCAGTGTTGTCTGCGTTTTGCATTTCCATGGACATGTAGCAGACATGACTAGAAACCAGAGTGCATGGAATGCTGTTTGCCTTCCCACCGAAGTGGTACCTATTTACATACTTGCAATTTTTTGCTTTCAAATTGCTAGGTTGGCAGGAACTGGGATGGAGGTGGGAGCTCACTCCATTATGCAGCACTCGGGTCTTGAACTGCTGACCTGTTGACCTTCCAGTCACGTTCAGCGTCTTGACCACTAAGCCACTGCAGTCCTATAGTTCTCTCTAAATACTATCAAGACAGTGCCAGTTCCTGGCATGAGAGGCATGAAGTAAAGCACTTTGATTTTTTTAAATTTTGCTCAGTATAGAGGTTATAATAAAATTGATTTTAATGTTATTCCAAGGAAAAATAACATTAATTGACAACTGTTCATGTATTTTATTAGGTCAACGCTGGGCCCTTAGCATATGCCAGAGCTTTCTTGGATGATACAAACACCAAAAGATACCCAGACAATAAAGTAAAATTGCTGAAGGAAGTTTTCAGGTAAATAGTCTTAAAAGTTGATTGTATTATTTATTGGCCACCTGATGCTGGGATCACTCTGAAATATTTTGTTTTTATTTGTTTATTACAATTCCAGAAAATTTGTTGAAGCTTGTGGACAGGCCCTAGAAATAAACGAGCGGCTTATAAAAGAAGATCAGATCGAATATCAAGAAGAAATGAAGGCTAACTATAGAGAAATGGCAAAAGAACTTTCTGAAATTATGCATGAACAGGTACATACAGAATCTTACCTATTTATTCAGGATAGCTTCCCTAATGAAGTTAAGAGAAGTTAAGAATCTTTACCAATGATTTTTTTTTAAAAAAAACCACATTATTTATATAATAAAAATAGGAACATTCTAAACAAAATTCTTTAATGATCTCTTCTCAAGTTATATAGCAATATTTTAAGTTGGATTAACCAGCCAAGAAAAAGATCATTTGAGTTTTTGTTTCTGCTTACAATTTTATTGTCTTTGGCTTGCTTTGGATATTGCTATTCTACTCTTTGTAAATACAAAATCTTCAGAGTGCGATATCTATGTATCTGTAAAGCACATGTCTTATTATGGATTGGAAACAAATGGCCTTCAAAACAGAAGATATTGAACTACTTTAGAAGCCTGAGAAAATAAAAAGAGATTGGCCTGCCCTGTAAAGATTGGAGGGAATCTCTAGAGTGGGTGTTTCCCAAAATCTCTAGAGTAGGTGTTTCCCAAAACTATCTCAGTTCCAGTGACAGGGAGTGGAAGGTCATCGGTAGACTGCCTTAACTGAGACGTGAGAGAGGTAATGAACCACTCTTTTATCTAGCTCCCCCAGTGGCTTAGTGGTTAAAGACACTGAGCTTGGAGACTGGAAGGTTAGGTTTTGATACCCAAGGGCTGCACTTGGGGAAATGAAAGGGGCCTCATTTGGGCATCCTCTGAGTGGAGTTTCTCCAGCAAAAATTATTTAAACCCAGAATAATCTCTGATATGAAATTATTATCATCATCATTATTATTATTACTACTACTACTACTACTACTACTACTACTACTACTACCACCACCACCACCACCACCACCACGGACATAAGTGCATTAAGTGACTAAATGTTTGGCAGTTGAACCTTGAGTTAGAATTTGAAACAAACTAAATCTTTTAAATCTCAGTAAAGAATGATCGTACCAAGTTGTTTTGTGGAATGCTACATTCTCTAATAGCTGCTGTAACCCTTAAGTGAAAATATTTGATCTGTGAGCACTTCTAAATTGATCCTTCATACTTATTTCACACTTTCCTGGGAACTGTCCATCTGCAGAGCTTCTGTCTTGCTGAGATTCAGTCTCACAGTATTTTTGCTGAGCAGAAATTGAGTTATCTGATGCCAGTGTACTTATTTAAATCAAACCAGAATAGATCCATTGAATAAATGGAATTTACGTAAGTACCGTGTTTCCCCGAAAATAATACATACCCATAAAATAAACTGTAGCAGGATTTCTAAGCATTTGTGCAATATAATTCTATGATGATTTTTCTTTTTTTTTCTTTTCTGGTTTGGTCTTATTTTTATTTATTTATTTATTTATTATTTAAATTTATATCCCGCTCCACTCAACTCACGGCCGACTCAGAGCGGCTAACAACATATTAAGATACATAATGTTACAATATAAAGATACAAATACACAATAATTGATCAGTACAATTACAGGGAAACAATAATCACAATAATACAGTATCAACCGTCCAATAACAAAGCATCAAGACAACGAGGAAAACCTTTTTTCAGAAGCCCCACATGTACAGTGCAAAATACAATCATAATGAGAATCACAATAAACTTTACAAAAATATCAAAACACAATCAATAGTACAATTAATACAAAACACAGAACAATAATACAATTAATTGTTCGATATACAATTATAAAATAGCAATTAACAGTACAATTCGCAGCTGCCTCGCAACAGCAGCCAATCTCTCGCTCCCACCACCCCTGTTCTCACCAAGGGGAAATGTCCAGCAACGTTGGCGGCTCCCCAGCATGGCAGGTCTTCTTATGGCCACTCCGGGCTACCTTGCAACTGCAGCCAATCTGTCGGCCGATGACAGGGGCCAGGGAGAGGCAGCAGCGAGGTCCCGCGGCATTGGGCGCATCCTCCTTTTATCCCGCCAAGGTGGGGCTCCAAGGAGGGCTGCCCCAGGTGCCTCGCATCCCCATGCCGATGACAGGGGCCAGGGAGAGGCAGCAGCGAGATCCCGTGGCTTTGGGCGCGTCCTCCTTTTATCCCGCCAAGGTGGGGCTCTGAGGAAGGCAGCCCCAGGTGCCTTGCATCCCCAGGCCGATGACAGGGGCCAGGGAGAGGCAGCAGCGAGGTCCCGTGGCGTTGGGCATGTCCTCCTTTTATCCCGCCAAGGCGGGGCTCCGAGGAGGGCAGCCCCAGGTGCCTCGCATCCCAGGCCGATGACAGGGGCCAGGGAGAGGCAGCAGCGAGGTCCCGTGGCGTTGGGCATGTCCTCCTTTTATCCCGCCAAGGCGGGGCTCTGAGGAGGGCTGCCCCAGGTGCCTCGCATCCCCAGGCCGATGACAGGGGCCAGGGAGAGGCAGCAGCGAGTGGAGGGAGGAGAAGGGTAATTTTTTAAAGGAAATGTCAGTTTTTATTTGTTTTTAACCTTGTTTTTAATTGGAGGTTGTTTAGGAGTTTTAATTGTTAATGTCTATGTCGTTTTATAGGGTATTTTTATCTGTTGTTTGCTGCCCTGACTGGTGTTCTCACCAGGAGGGCGGGGTATAAATTTATAAAATAAATAAATAATAAATAAATAAAAATAAGCCATAATCCTAAAATAAGACATAGCGAATGGGCTTTGTGTATGCACAAAGGGTTCTTCTCACACGTACACGGGTTCTGCGCATACACAGAGGAGTTCTGCGCATACGCAAAGGATGGACTTCCGGGTTATGATGATGTTCCAGAAGAACATAATAAAAATAAGACATCCCCTGAAAATAAGCCATAGTGTGTGTCTTCTTGAGGAAAAATAAATATAAGACAGTGTCTTATTATTTCCCATTAATTCAGTAGGTGTACTCCGGTGAGAGCTGAATTTATATGTATTTTATTGTGTCGACATTATGTTGATGTGATATTATGAACTAGAATTTTGATATTGTAATCTGATTTGATATTGTGTTGATATTGTACATTGTGTTAATATGATATTGTGTTGATTTAACATATAAGCCGCCCTGAGTCGGGTCCCCCTGAGTGGGCGGCATATAAGTGCTAAATTAAATTAAATTAATATCGCTGGCGCTACACCCCAAATCTGAAGGGGTCTCTCCCAGCATTTTGATGTACACATTTAAAAAGCCTGAGCAGATGAACTCTGCAGGCCTCCATGGCACAAATGTTAAGGAGACAGATAGAAACCCCCAAACTGTTCCCCAAACCCCAGAGCAAATCCATAGAGGCACCACCACACTCGTGACATTTATGGAAACATTTACTTTATAATTAATCAGAGTGCCTACTATATGTGGTAGGATAAGACCCCTCTCCCACTATTATTACATGCAAATGTGGATGAATGAAAATTAAACCATGGAAGTAGAAAACATAGAGGTGAGAAGCGAAGGCCCAATACTTAATAAAGCCTGTTTTTGCATAGCACACCCTTACAGGGTGGTAGGCCATAGGCATAGGATAAACAGTTGAGATAGTTTTAAAGGTAAAACAAATAAGGCATATACTGTACCACTGTTGTGGTGCAACATTAGATTGTATCAGCATTATTGTATCAGAATGTTAACCCATCTCAATGATACATGCATACCATCAATTCCTTAATTCAAATAAGAATTTCTGTTGTGACTGTGTTCCAGCAGTGCATAAACTGTGTATGTATTCAAGAATTAGTATATACGCTCGTTATTCTATATGACAAGTTCTGTTTAAGTCTGGAGTTCTTTTGTGGAACTTCAAATTAGAATGATTAGAATGGAAAGCAACTCTTAAACTTTAAGAGTAAATTTAATTGAACTGCTGATTCTTGAAATGCTGAAATGTCCATTATGCTTTCTTTTAAATGTGTGTTTAAAAGACTGACTACTTGTTCTGCTAGAAAGTTTTGAATGCTGTGTAGAAGTCTTAATGGGCATCTCTCTTTCTTCCTTCCCTTCCCCCCTATGCTGCTTTGAAAATATGATCAGCTGGGATGGTAATGCCTTTTAGTTTCTCTTTCCAATTACGTGTTGCCTTTTGATTCCATGGTGTGAAATAAAATATATTACCTTTTAGGTTGTAGTGCTGGTGAAGGTTTGCTGTCTTCATTTTAATAAACAAAATAGTTGCTCATTTGGGTAGCTGTGTGCCATGCTAGACTATGGTTTAATACAAGGGTGATAATGTATAACCGTGATGGCAAGCCTTGGCACTCCAGATGTTCTTGGACTTCAATTCCCAGAAGTCCCCATGAATCCACATGAATGGGTTTACTGCGATTCATCCGGCCCGCGCCACCCTCGTCGCTCCTGGAAGCGGAAGTAAAACGCCCGTACGGTAAATCGCAGTAAGCCCATTCGTGTGGATTCACAGTCCAAGAACATCTGGAATGCCAAGGCTCGCAATCATGGATGTAGAAGCAGGAATGAGCTATAGTGACCTGAGGCTCATGTCCCAGTCCTGTGGTCAATAACAGTTTAGAAGCTTTCCCTTCAACTTTTCATTTATTCACAGTTTGTCATGTCCGAATCAAAAGCAACAATTTGACATTGGCATATTTTAAATGAACTGTAGTGCCAATTAATCTCAATGAATTGGTCTAGATATGCAAAAAGGACGTGAGTCCCGGGCTGGTTCAACTCATTCTCTCTTCACGTATGCCATGCTAAGCCTTAGTTTAAGGTGACATACAGAGGTGGTCTGCCTGCCATATTATTTTATAATATTAACTTTTTCATCCAAAAGGAGAATCATTTGTTATATTGTGACATAGAAAAATAAAAGATATAAAACAGATACATAAAAAAGAATAATCTGTTTTCTCATTAATAAAGGTATTCCAATACAGTTGTGAATTTTAGCTTAGTATCTTTATTGTATACTTTTGCTTGTTTAGAGCTGATGCTGAAGAATTAATATTGATTCATAGGAACTAACCTGACCAAACTCACTCTTTTGTCACTGGACACTTATACACAATTATTGGGAAATATGTTCCATTTAAGTCACTGAGACATTGGTTCCAATTAAATATAGCTAAGCTTGATTTCTCAAGTCACTTTGTTATATTAGGTTTTATTTGCTGACCTCACTTAAAGTTAGGTGATTAGTAGTCTTGTTCACACTTTGATTGGTAGCCAAAGCAAGAGTCCAAAGCGAGTCTACAATTTTGATATATGGTCCTTTCCCACCAGTGTATAAGAAGTATTTTCTCTTTCTCTTTTTTTCTTTAAGATTACTTCCGTGGAAGAAAAGGCCAGTGTCATGTCGAACTCACTGCACATTTTCAATGCCATTAGTGGGACACCAACAAGCACAACAGTTCATGGGATGCCCAGCTCTTCCTCAGTTGCCTAATTGTTTTGTAAATGAAAGTCCTGCTAACTGGAAGCACAGATGGATGTCTTGATGATTTGCAAACTCAGGATGAAAGACACATTTGAAAAAGCTGTGCAGAGTGTAACAGTTGAGATTGCTTAAATCTTTGGATCATCAGGGATAAGGAAATAGTAGGTGGTAGTTTTGAAAAACATATGCACATATTTTTATATTCTCCTGGCAATATTAAAAGTTCTCTGTGCTCACATAAGTGAACACAAACACAGCAGTGTTTGAAGCAACTTTCTTTTGCTGGAATGCTGATACTCTAAGGTCAATGGCACAATATAATAGGTGTTGTGGAATGTAAATTTTGCAGATACAAACCATGTGTATGTGCATTCTGAATTATACAAAATGCAAATACTATTGGACTAAATCAGCACTAATTAGGGTGTTAACGTTCATGGAAACAGATTTTTGTTAACAACTATGCTCCTTTTTTATACTTGTTGGCATTTGAGAGAAAACAGAAACATAAAATTGCTCAAGCACTTGTATTGAACCAAAGTTCACTATATACCGGTAACACTATCTAGTAAGCAAGAAATGTACATCTTTGTTAATACAGCTCATAAAATCTGTACATACATGTATTGCATTTCTAAATATTTTTAGTATTCATATCAGCTTTCATCCTTATACAATTGTGACAAATCCATGTTCATTCCAAGTAATGCTCTATTTTCTTTTACACTTGTACATAAATAAGTGCAATATGAAGTTGTATACAATTTCTGTAACATTATGCACTGTTTTTAACAAGAAGACATCATTCTTGCCAAAGTGATGGAGTATATATAAGTGATGGTAACTACTGTGGTAAATGGTGATGTAATTTAAGCTTTTGCTATATTGTTTTAAGACATGAATTAGTAATTTTATATTTGAGAAAGAGAAAGGGTTTTAATTTTATTTAACTGGAATCACTGTCCTGCTGTAATAAAACATTGCATACTACCTTGGCATCTTAAATTTTTAATTTATATGGAATAGAATTGGATCATCTATACCTATAAATCCGAGCGTTAACCGTTGGAATGTGACAAAGGCTCCTGCACCCGGCCACACTAGCCCATACCGAGCCTCCTGCACTCGCCCGAACCGGGTCCGGAGGTTAATGAATGTTTGAGAAATGCGCCAGTGGGGCAGGAGCCCCACGAACGCAAACAAAGAAAAAGGACTTCAATTCCCAAAGTTCTTTGTGCCGCGCCAGAGCCAATCAGGCTGAGAGGCACGAGCAAAAAAGAACGTTGGGAGATGCACCGCAGCCAATCAAAATAAAGTGGTAGAAAATATTACAATGTAGGATCGGTAAAATCACAAATTAAACTTCATGTCCCAGCATCCTTTGCACTGTCCAACCCCTCAGCCAATCAGGCTGAGGGATACGAGCGCAGAGGAGGCTGGGAACGCGCACGCTGACTTTTTAAAAAAAACGCTGGGAGCCGGAGGGAAAGACTTTGGAAGACCCAGCTGGAGGGAGCCAGGAAAAGGTAAGTGCGGTCGGTGGGGGTTAGGGAGTGGGTGAGGGAGGCAATGAAAGGTGCTGGGTCCAGAAGGGTTGGGGGGGACAGACCCCTTTTGTCCTCCCAACCCTTCTAGACCCAGGAGACCCGGGAAAGGGGAACAAATCCACCACCACCCCAAACACTCCGTTTTTAAAGAGAAGAAACCGCTTGGTTTCTTCTCTTTAAAAACAGAGTGGTTTTTTTGGGGGGGAATCGATCCCCTCTCTGCTGGCTCCCCTGGCTCTGGAAGGGTTGGGGGGACAGACCCCTTTTGTCCCCCCAACCCTACCAAACCATGGGGACCAGCGAGAGGGGATCGAATCCACCCACCTCCCAAACACTCTGTTTTAAAAGAGAAGAAACAGCTTGGTTTCTTCTCTTTAATAACGGGGTGTCCTGTGGGGGGGATCCCCTCTCTGCAGGGTCCCCTGGGTTTGGGGGGACAATACACACACACACACACACACTGCTTCTCTTTCTCTCTCTCTCTCTCTCCCACACACACACACAACACTCCTGCCTTGCCAGGAATTTTTAATGTGTGTGTTGGTGGTTGGAGTGGTATTGTATGGGTGGTGGTGGTTGCGCACACCCAAAATCACCCCTAACCACCAACACACACTTTAAAAATGCCTGGCTGGCCGGGCAAACTATGCTAGTTTTATTATAAAGCAAGCAGGGCCACTAAACATTATTTTCATAGATAGGATAGATTTGACTTCATATAAATGTGATTTCATAAATATACTTTCTCCTCTCGCAGAACACATTGTTTTTCAAAAATAATATTTTCATCAACTTGAAATTCAAGCCAGAGGTACCCAGGTATATAGTTCGAATATTTGGTGTGTGCAACATAAATGTAACAAGGGAGTGAATAATTATGTGCTAAAATCTGGCTATTGTTGAGACTTTATAAACTGCTTAAAATAACATGTGAAACATATAAAAGTGCAACAGTTTTCCCAAAATCTCTTGAGCTCTACATGCATATTCAAAGCCTTGAACAATAAAAATTCTGTGAGGATGAGTTTTGCACTCCTGCCTCTTGTGTCTCACACCTGTCAAGAGGTAGCAAGAAGGAGCTCCTTCTTATTCTCTACCTTATTTCTTAAGGGCAATCCCATTTTCATATGACTAGATGTAACAAACTCATACATCTATTTTTCCCCCAGCAGCTGTTCTTTGGTATAAAATGTGCTCAAACCATAATCCATACATGTGAACTTGCCATGCCTTTCATTCCACCCATGCACATGTGCTTGCACATTTACAAATGACAAGCTTTACTAGAGGTATGGTGCACGCACACTAGATTGATGAACTGCATGGATTTGATTTCCTTCTGCTTCTTCTAGAACAGAATTCTGAATTCAGGATGGTAAGTTAACGCCAATAAAATGTACAGTACAGAATATACTTGAGCTTGCTTGACCACATCTGTAGCAAAACATGACAAAGTTATATCCGTTTCTACGGATTAAAAAAACATCACTCCAAAACAAGTGTGAAGGCTTTGCTTTCATTGTTTCAGGCGGATTAGGAGGACAGTAAACTTTCCTCAGTCGAGCAATTGGACATAACCGAGAGCCACCATCAGCAGGCTCACTTGAAACCAGCCCATGTTTGTAGCCATCAACAGTGATCAGTCCACTTGTGATCGGGCTGCTAAGGGTCTTCTGTGTACCTCTTTCTCCATTTTCTCTTCCACTTCAAAAATGCAAACCTAGCACACTACTGTTAAAGTGTATCTGGCAGCTCACCAACCTCATCTTTTAGCTATACACTTCTATATTTTCAAGCTCTTTTAAGCTTTTTAATATTGTTGTCAGTAGCTTTTTAATGGGTTTTTATTGCTTTTAAAACTGCTGTTGGTTTTATTTTCTGTGAGCCGCCCAGAGTCTTCGGAGTTGGGTGGCAATACAAATTAGAATAAGTAGGTAAGTAAGTACCGCTCCATAGTGCTTAGTGCACTCTCTGGGAGGTTTACAGGTAATTAGCATTTTGATCCCAACAAGCTAAGTGCTTCGATTTGATTTTTAATTTGTATCCCGCCCTTCTCAGCTTGCGCCGACTCAGGATGGCTAAACAACATGTCAATAGTACAGTACAATCAGTACAGCAAGAATCTAAAACCAATATCATCATATCAAAGTATCAATAAACACAGTACAATCAAAAACAAAATGCAGCAATACAATATCAGAACAGGCAGTAATAACAATACACTAGTCAGCCCATGGCCCTTTATCCCCCTCCACCCCAGAACAGTCCAAGACATTTCCTATCACCTCAAGAGTTGCCAAGCTATCAACTAGCATAAAGACTGCAGCGGTTCTTGCTATCCCCCACCATAGCACCAGCCACTACACGTGCTCTCACCTCCCATGGTCAGCCAAGCCACATAAGAAGCCAAGAGGGTGCCGGCTGGCAGAGCGATGGGAGCGGTTGGCGCTCCACATGTAGCGGCAAGGGGAGTCCAACAGAAACCAACACTCAATCAGTTTTGTTTTTCAAGATCCTACAGTCCAACATTTCTTGAATGGCTGGTGGAATGCTTTTCCTCCTAACACAAATTTTGCTCTTGCAATCCCCTCAGCTGGTCGTCACTCAGCTTACCAAATTTCCATTCGAACCAATGGAGGCTCTTCATCTCTTTTCTCTCAAAACACTTTCCCCCATTGCTATTAAGGTTATCTTGTACTCAGACATCTCAATTCTTCTCAAGGTCATCTCTGATTTTTACGTCAATCAACCTATACTTTTATCTACTTTCTTTCCGACTCTTGCCTCTCCTTTGTAAAGGACAATGCACACCCTGGATGTTCACAAGAGTCTTCTCTTTTACACTGCATGGACTTAACCGTATCAGCAATCCAATCGACTCTTTGAGTCATACCAAAGGCTTAGTTGAGGGCAACAATGTATCTCATACAGACTTTTGAAGTGGCTTGTTTCCACCATAGGTCTTTGCTGCTAGGTTGGTAGGCAACCATTACCTAAGTCTTTAGAAGATTATTCAACCAGAGCTATAAACCACTTCAGCAGCATTTTTGAAAGGGGTGCTTCTTTGTGATGTCTGCAGAGCTGTCGCCTGGTCCCAGCATGCCCCATTTGCCAGACACTCACACCTTGACATTCAAGAGAAACATCAGGTAGCAGCTGACAGAGCTGTTCTTTCTTCAATCCTGCCGTGACACTTTCCATCTTGTGAGTAGCTGACTAAGCAACGTTCAAGGTAATTTCATGGTGACCACAAAGAAGAAGGATGGGTTACTTACTACAGTAAAATCTTGGGTTACAATGGAGGTCTGTTCCGACAGCCTCCGTTGTACCATGAAATAATCGTAACCCAGACCATGTTTCCCCATAGGAATGCATTGAAAATAAAAAAAGTCCTGACTGGACCAAAATAATACAAAAAATACAAAAAAATGCCAGACACAATAGTCCCCCACCCTCACTAAAACAACAGAGCGATCTTCCTACCATTTCCAGGCCGTCTGGGGGCCTTATCCGATGACGACGATGGCACCTCTGCAGCAGTAAGCACTGCATTGTGACTTTGGGCAGAGGTGGCCATTTTAAATTCTGAAATAGTTGTGGCCATTTTGAATTTCAAAATAGCCACTACACCTATTTCAGATTTTTAAATGGCCATGTGCTACCCAAAGTCACAATGCAGTACTTACTGCTGCAGAGGTGCTGTTGTCAGATAAGGTCCCCAAACGGCATGGGAGAAGTAGGGAGATTGCTACCATCTTAGAGTTTAAAATACAGTAGCACAATTTTCGGTCGAAAATCCATTGTAACCCAGATAATTTTTAAAATTAAATGTGCAGTCGTAACCCAGGGAAAAATTTTCCCAGGACAGTCATATGCCGTGGTTCTTCTTTGAGACGTCTGTGAATCACACGTATGAGTAATGCGCTTACGCAAAACTCCATTCAGATTCTACCAGAGCTTTTAAAGGAAAAAAAGGAGGGAAAGTACGTTAGTACGAGGCCCCGCCACCTCCCTATATATTCCTGGTGCTGGACCTTCTCACTTTAGTCTTTCTTTCCATTGCGGTTGTCGCTCCGTTCAGCTACCAGAGCCTTCATTCAAAGAAATTGTAAGGTACTTATATATGCTAAAATAATCCGCTTTTTGATTTTGGGGCATATAATTCCATTTCTTGAGCTTCTTGCCTACTACTGATTATTGTTAACATGGCTTTCTTGACATTCTTTTTTAGATTATGTTCATTACTCATATCATTGACTTGATCAAGTATCATTTGCAGATAATCTAAAATTTGGTTAAACAATAACATTGTATCAGCTGAATAATGCATGTTGTCTGAAATGTCCCCATCAACAATGGTAGCTGTCATTTGAATTGGCAAGTGCTTTTCTAAAGATGTTCTATGACGTGAGTTCTCGACATTTTCCAGCCATGGGCCGGACCACACCCCCTCTGACAGTTGAGCAGGCTGAACATGTCCGCGGTTGTCGTAAATGTGTCTATGACAGCCATGGACTCATTTACAGCTGTAGTAAATATGTTTATGACAGCCACGGACTCATTTATGACTGTGTAAACGTGTTTATGAGTCCTCAGCCAGCGGCAGGGGTGGCTGGAGCTGGGTTGGGATTAATTGTATCTTGTTCTCTAGTGTATGCTAATTGTATCTTGTTTTATATTGTATTGGATGCGATATTGTTGTTAGCCGCCCTGAGTCTGCGAGTGGGCAGATGATGATAACAACAACAACAACAACAACAACAACAACAACAACAACAACAACAACAACAACAACAATAATAATAATAATAATAATAATAATAATAATAATAATAATAATAATAATAATAATAATAATAATAATAATAATAATAATAATAGGTTGCAAACACCTATTCTATAACAATAACTTGAAAAGCTGTAGCCAGAGTATACATCATTGCAGTACAGCTCTTTGTATTGCTTTGTCCTCTTTCATCTGGTGTTCAACTTTCACTTCAGCTGGTTTGTAGCAGCTATATGCTGCCAATGATACTAATTTCTTGGATTCATATTGTCCTTACCAATAGTTCCATCAGCTAGCCATGTGAATTGTAATCAATATTTTCTTATAGTCAGTACAATAAATACAAGCCTACATGTTCCTGCCACACCAACTCTCACCAAATACATTTAGGCAGAAAAATTCCTCTTTTCAGATTTTCCTGTAAATCCAAGTTGCATCAGCCAAGAAACAAGGAAGAGGAGAAAAAAAAATATTTGCAGTTCGCTGTTCCATAGTTTCTTCTACAGTATATCTAAAGGAGATTTACTTTTTTTGTATCTAGACATTCCTCACAATAAGCTGAGGATAATGACATAAAACTGCACAAAACATAGCAAAACATTTGTACTTAATTAAAGTTAGAATTCGAAGTTGACAGCTGCATATAAAATACAATAAAATAATCTGTGGATCAACATCAAACTAATTCATGAGCAGCTCATGCACCCACCTTTTTTATTACTGTCAAATTTTTTGCTGTTTCAGTAAAAAAAGAAAGATTTTACTTTAAAATGGATGTCCAAATGCACATGACTTGCATTAAAATGGGAATGGGCAACTGTGCCCTCCAGATATCTTCTGACCTGCAAGTCCTATCTGTCTTTGCCAGGAAAGCCAATGGTGAAGGATTATGAGAGATGGAGTTAGAAAACACCTGGAGGCCGCAGTTGCCCACTCCCATTGTAATGTGAGGTATATATGCAGTATGAGCATATCTTTAAAGAGTAGGGAAATTGAGCCTCAACAGGTCTTGGAGTTGCCCATCCCTGAACTAAATAAATGGACCACTTGTCCATCCCCAAAAGTATACATCGAGAAATAGATTTTCAGCTAGCACCTTAAATGACCACAGGAAGGGTCCTAATTAATGTACGAAATCATCAAAAGTAGCCATTCAGTTGACCTTCTTGTTCTGCCAAATTCGAACAGTGCCAATCCTTATGGCGATCAGCCATGAGGACTGTCCTGCGAATATAATGCAGTGGCCCTTCATCTGCCTTCCACATCGCAGCATAACCCCCATACCACTGATCCAGTTCTGCAAGTTACTTTCTGGTCTTGACCCCCTTTGGCACACAAAGTCCTCATCGGCTCCAGGCCCCAGTATTTATGAAGCTGCTTTCCTCCATCAAGATGGATTCAGTTGACCAGCTGGTCAAATTGGCCTAATATTTTCTGGTTAGCCAGAAGGTTGTGCCACCATTCCTGGGAGACTGCTTTCTGCCATGAGACAGATGATAGCTGCCAATATGTCAAATAAACATCCATTAGAGGAACTGAAGAAGTAGGAGGTAACACCCAACAACCAGTTTTGCCTGTCTAAATGTACAACACTTTGGAGGGTGTGTTCTTTCTTAAAATGTGTAATTGAAACTGGGAAATGCAAAAAGAGCTATAGTAATACAAGGAAGAGGTTAAAGTACCTGCACATGTTACACGCTTGGATCTCAGCAGTTATCATAATAATCTGACAAGTTTGTCAACAACAAGTGTAGCATTTTTGTTCATCAGTTTGCTATTTTGCCATAGTTAAAGTATTTACAGTTCACAAAAAATGCACTTTGTTCATGTGTAGTCTTCAGCTTGGAAAGATGTTGCCATTATTTTATTTATATACTACCCATAGAGAGAGAGAGAAATTCCCAATCTGGGCAGTTTACAACAATAAAATTAAAATACAATATAAACAAAATAAAAATAAAAAACATAATCTTCCCACCAACAGCAACATAATATAAATAAGAATTACATAACTATAAAATTTCAAACAAAAGAACTGTGGATCCGGAAAAACAACAGAATACAAAATAATCAAGTGGGGAGATATCCTTATCCAAATAATGTTGTTTTAGAATTTTTTTAAACAGTTCTGCTCCAAAATAAAACTAGTTAAAGCAATGGTATTCCCAGTAGTAGTGTATGGCTGTGAGAGCTGGACTATAAGGTCTTTGCAAATATGTTTTACTCCTAGCTTTAGTCATATTATGATTAAAATGATGGGGGCTTAAATCATTTATGAATTTCTAAATCACATTTTGAATATAAATGGTACAGAAGAATAGATCCCTTTGAAATGTGGTGCTGGAGAAGACTTTTGAGAGTCCCTGGACTGGAAGGAGATCAAATCAGTCAATCCTAAAGGAAATCAACCCTGACTGTACCTTGGAAGGACAAATACTGAAACTGAAGCTCAAGTACTTTGGCCACCAAATGAGAAGAGAGGACTCACTGGAGAAGAGCCTGATTCTGGGAAAGATCGAAGGCAAGAGGAAAAGGGGGTGGCAGAGGATGATATGACTCGATGGCATCGTTGATGCAGTGGGTGTAGATCTGGGTGGGCTATGGAGGATGGTAGATGACAGAGGAGCCTGGTGTGCGGTGGTCCATGGAGTTGCCAAGGATTGGACTCGACTGTCCAACAAGAAAAGTGCTGATGTAACTAGTATGGACTGAAATTTTATTTTTAGCAGATATGGAATGCCCAGTCTCCTTTAAAAAATACTTAAGATGGTGGGTAAAGTCAATGTGGTATGATACTGTGGAATCACAAATTCATGGATACATTAAAGGCACTATCTTTATTTCAGTGGTGAACATCTTATGGCTTTCCAGAAATTAGTGGAGTACAACTCCCACCACCAACCCTAGCCAAACTATCAAAAAGTTTTCCTCCCCAAGTTTAGATGGTAGCCATCAATCATTAGGTTCCGATATATGAGATATAGAAAAAAAAATGTATTTTATTGGGCCTTATATTCCTTGCAAACTACATGAACATCAAGAAGGGGGAATTAATTCAGTGATTCCTGAAGTTATCAATTGACAAGTACTGCTAGTTACCATTGACCTAAGTGATCACCAAAAGACTAGAAAGAAATCTAAAAAGGAAGATACAGCACTACCAAGTAAGTGCCACAGTCAAATATGGAATTAGCTATGCTTATGTGGCATATTTTGTATAACTTCCTCCTCCTCAAATCAGTTGTGAGGTCAAGCCCTTTGCCTCTAAGTATGTGTTGTAATTTAGGTTACAACATAACTGTAGGTAGTCCTGTTTGGAAGCTTTCAGAGTTTCAGGGTGAATTCCAATGTGATGCAAAGCAAGCAACCCAACAGCTTGTGCATTTGATAATGTGTTCCACTTCAAACGGTGAGACTGGGTCAAATTCAGCCTTTAATCTTACTAGCTTTTATGGATAAATTACTAACCTCTTGCGCCAAAGCTGTGTTGCTAGGGTACAATTGAAACACAATGCTGTGATACCCTGGAACAAGGGTAATGATCTAGTTATTATCTCAGTGAGTTGGAGGATCTGGCTATGAAGCTAGGAATTTGACACTCTACTGTTCATCTAAGGAAAAGGTCCATCAGGAATCACCGAGATTACAAGTGGCTGATTGGGTTATATCTTTTCCACTTGTGTGGCCTTGGCCAAGCTGCACTGTCACAGACTCAGAGCAACATCAAAAGGAGAGGAATTGGTCAAGTACTACTCAGTGCTTTCAAGTCTGAGAATGTCAACATAAATATGAATCAACTTGATGGTACATATTTAATAAGGAAATCATTTCAATTGTTGAAAAGAAGAATAAAATGTGCCAATTGATTTTTCTGTTTAAAATCTCCAGGATGAAACTCTTCCCCATTTTTCACAATCAGAATGTGAATAGGAGTAATTTTAAAAGGAAGCAAAAGCTTAGACATACATACAAATGAAGTGATCTGTACAATTGCACACATGGATGTCTTCCATCAATCAATCAATCAGTCAATTTAATTTGTACCCCACCCTACTCAGCACAAGGCCGACTCAGGGCGGCATCACAACATATTACAAAATACAATTCAGAAATACAGTATACAAAATACAAAATTAAAACAGAATCAAAATCAAAACTCAAAGCCGCAAATGAAACCAGGGCTCCATGTCCAAAAAAGTACTCAGGGAAAAACAATAATGTCCTTCTTTGGGGGAGCCCTCTGTGCGAGCACCTGCCTCGCATCTCCTGGGCCGGTGGAGTGGGTCCCGGGGAGGGCAGCACAGCGGTGGCTGTGGCGGCGGCTCCCTTTGACCCCTCCGGCAACAGGCTCAGGAGGGGTGAGAGTGACGCATTACCATTACCAACATAAAGTATTTTTTAACTACCCAACAGCCCTGTTTCTGGTTTTTAGTACCGTAATTTGATTTCTTCTCATTCTGACTTGCACCAAGGCAGGAGTTAGTTGTCCCAAACACAGCTTTGGAACTCATGACAGACTATGACAGTACCCAGATTCAGGGGTTCCCTCTCTAGTCACTTAGCCACATTACCCCGCTTATCCTTGGGTGGGTGTCCGAAGGGAGATACAGTTGTGGTGCAGATTAAGGGATGAACTTGGCAACAGATCCTCCCAATGCTCTAATCCACCTTGACTTGGCAGTTCTCTATGCAGGGAGTGCAAAATATCCACAAGGGTGGCGAAGCAGAGCTGCCACCACACCTACACATATACCAAAAATCCTGATAGCTGGTCAAAGCAAGACCTTGCTTTAGTACTTTGGTTCCCAACATGGGGCATATGCCCCACAGAGGCACTTCAATTCCCAGAAGCTTAAGTCAGTACATTTGCTGATCAGGGGCCATTCAATAATTACGTGATCAATTTTTTTGGGGAAATTGACACACACACCCCTCCCCTTCCATGTAATCCGGCAGTAATTTTTGCTTCGCTCCCTTTAAAATTACGTAATCCAGAGCTTTTGTGTCAAAACTCTAATTTTTAGAGCTTTTCACTATTGGTGAAATAGAAATAGGTTGAACAAGCAATTCAATAATCTCAAATCAGATCAAAATTCCCAGAGATCATTTTTAAACCTAAAAAAGTGCCATGTTTCGAAACCACAACAGCTCCAAATGGATTACGTAATCTTTGACCTGACCTCCCCCCCCCCCGCCCCCAGGACTTTAAAAAGGCTGTGTGAGGCACTAGAACTTTTGTTTTTGTATTTTTATCTGCTGGGGGGAGGTAGGAATGAGTGCGTGTGAGAGTTGGTGTTGTTAGTGTGGCTGTACTGCAGTCACGCTTTATATCGCTTATATTGTGTTTTTGTATTATCGTATCTTGTAATCAAGAATTTGCCATTTTGTGGACATTTCTATTGTGCCTGTAATTTATTTGTGTTTCTGATTTACATTGTATCTTTACTATTTGTTTCTTAAATGTTGTAAACCACTGTGAGTCTCCCATTGGGATGAGAATAGCGGTATAGAAATCTAAATAAATAAATAAACAAATAATTCAGGTGGCAGAACTCCCTCTCCCCACTCGAGGATCACATAATTGTTGAATGGCCCCATCAGTACTTTGGGGGATTGACCTAGGCTTCTGGAAATTAAAGTCCAAAAATCAAAGATTGGGGAACTGCTTTAGTACCAAAAAACCTCCAAGCCAAAAACCCAGACAGTTTGTCCCAGCTCCTGCCAACCTAGCCGTTTAAAAGTAAGAAATTGCAAGTAGATAAAAAGGCACCACTTTGGTGGGAAGGTAAACAGCATTCTATGTCTAGGCATGCCACATGTCCATGGAAACATCTGCAGATGCAGACAGCTGGCTCCTTGGCTGTAAACAGAAATGAGCACTGAATCCTTGAGTCGGATACGACTGGCTTTCAACCAAGGCTGACCATTACCTTATTGCTTTGATGCCCTTTCCAACAAAGAAGTAGTAGGTGTTATTTCCTCCTTGATAATTGGCAGATACTGAGCCCCACCTTCTTACCCAGCTCTTCCCAAGCACTCACTTAAGAGCTCAAAGTTTCTATCAGATGGGCCCCATGTTCCATTAGTTCCTCAGTTTCTAAACAGAGATATCTTATAAAATGTGTGAATTGTGAGCATTGAGTGTATTAAATTTGACCACTCTTGACCTTACTATTTCATTGTTCCTTTCTCTTAAGTAGTTTTTCTTTAAAACAATCAACAGCTTTGGGACTCTATAATATGTGTAATTAGCCCTATGGTGATCAAGTCTTAGAATTAAGAATTTGAATAAGTCCAAATTAGATGCTTATATTCATAAGTGTTAGCCATACTTTCATAAGGTTCATGACAATTTGAGTTGTATTGTTCCATTGCCATGTCAAACAATCAGCCTGCTTGTGATGAAAAAGAATAGTTGAGCACAAATTTCTGAAAAGTATACTTTCCTGGAACACAGGTCCTAGAATCAACCAGCCAGTATGATCAGAATTGACTTTGAATATTGGTGAAAAAGTGGAAGAAGCTCACTATGATGCGACACAATGGCTGAAATCTAGTAGCATAAAGTTACATTGAATAAGCATGATGATATCCTCAGTCGTAGCCATATTTTCTGAGTAAAAAGTGTCCCATCCTTCCCCCAAAGGATCCTAGGCTCCCTTAGGATACCTTTAGTCCTGTGGACACCTTGGGGAACCTTAAATGTCCAAAAACTGCTGTCATCCTATCAAAACTAACAACACCAAATTTCAGATATTTATGAACGCTCTCCCCACCCCAATGCTATCCTGAAAGGCTTCCCTAGGACCAAACCGAGCATGGGAACTGGTGAGAGCAGAGAAAGGGAGAAACCAAAAGAAGAAGGAGACTACAGTGTTAACAAGATACAACTGCAGTTGGTAACATCATCAGGCTTATGCAGATTAATTTTACGGATTACTGGATCACAGCCAATGATCCAATTACTGGTGGGAAACTAGTTCTTTCAGAAAACAATCCTACTAGCTGTGTGAAGTGACAACCTTAAAGGTTCATGCCTGTCTCATCATATCCTCAAACTGCCTCTTTCTTTCCTCCCTCTGCTGCAGTTTGGTTGTTGGACACAAATCTGCTAAGAAGATTTCTGTGGTGGAACTGGAAGTGGTTCAGGTCACATCTTGTTTTCCACTACCAGACCTCTCTCTCTCTTTCTCTCTCTCAATTTATGCTGTGGCTGCTAGGAGGTCCTCACAAGGCCCAAAGCATCTATATGTAGACATATGAATGCCTGTATGTACACATATGCCTAGATATATCAGTATGGCATGCTTGATTTGTATTCAGCATAAGATATACAACCCTGCTACAGAATGTAAGATTTCTTATGTGCACTTAAGATGAACAGTATATGTGAAGTAAGTCTGGCCGGACATCCCGCTACAGTAATGGAGTAGACCGTACAGCCAGCAACTCAATGCTGAGTGTTGGGCGATGGTAAGGCAGTAAATAACCTGACTCCTTAAAGGGGTCAATGGCAGATGAGCCCTTTTAGGTGGGGTGATGGCCCTCTCAGTGGAGGAAATGCCACTGGAAACCATCATATCAGGCCCAATGGCAAAATGAGCGGAGGAGGAACCATTTCACTATTCTGATTTCCGACGGTCACAGAGGCGGAAGAGGCCATGCCAGATGGACTGGCTGTGAATGCACACCTTGTTAATATCCTCAAGGCTGCGGCAGTCCATTGCAGTCCCAGTGTTAAATCCTGCATGTCTCATTTCATGTGTGCCACAGGAGATGGCTCCATAATCATAGTGTGTGGGTCACTTCATGGCAAGCTGGGATCCACCTTAAACAAATTCATGCCAATGTCATTTTTCCTGTTTGTCATTCTTCTTTAATGATTTCCAGGGGAAAAATGTATCCTTGGATGCCAACAATGACGGTATATGATTCCAAAGTTAAATGAACATGTATGCTTCAAATGAGGATGGGTAAAACATATATCGCCCCCCCCATCCCCATTGCTCATTCATCTTCTGCAAATGTGCCAAAATGGCCATTTTGTAAGACTACCAGTTTGTGTGAGAGTTATGCTAGGCGTCTAGTATTTTTCAGCTTACTAGATAGGCGTGTGAAGTTGCACAGATCTGTAGTTAGCCTCTTGTAATTCACTTGATGTTTTATAGTCACCAGTAACGTGCTTGAATTTTAGGCCCACCAATAACCAATGCACATGGGGCAGAGTATAACCAAAATGCATGAAAAAGCAAAGGGGAAGGTGGAAGTAAGTCTTTTCAGATAAGGAAACTCCAACTGTCTGTGCTAAATAAATCCTAATGAAGGCCATCCTGAGCATATAAATGACTTAATGAAAGTCAGATAACCTGTGGCTCTCAGACTAGCCAAGTAGAAGACATGATCAGAGTTGCACTCCAAAATTGTCTGCAGGAATATACACCCCCTAATGCTAGTTTGCACACTGAATAATGTGGGGATTGAGTGGAGTGTCATGAACCCAGACTGATAAAGATAGCTAATGAATAAAAGCTGGCTGGATAACTATGTGAGTTAGGCAGCTCACTACAAAACCAGAGGTTTGGAATTCAATTCCCATGTATGCCTTTCGGGAGAAAAGCCAGTCTGTATAATCTTGCCAAGCTGCACAGTTCCAGAGCAGCCCCAGGAGAAGTGAATGGTAAACCACATCTCAGTACTCTCTACTTAGAAAACTGTGGAAAGGGTCACCACAAGTCAGAATTGACTTGACAACACATTTTTTTATATTATTAATGAATCAAAGTGCCCATCAAAGTAGCTTTATATCTGAGGTCACATTTTGCCATGCTACTATATACTTCCTTAAGTAGAAGGCCAATTTCATTATTTATTCAGAAAAGACCCATAATTTCATGAACAAGAAAAATTTCTGGAGTTTTAAGAAGAAAGCGGGGCTGATCTTTGTGAAATGGCCACTTAAAATAGCCAAATTGGGCTTCCTGAATGTTTCTTATTAACTCTCCAGCTGTCCCTTGCCACTGATGGGCTGAATTGCCCACAGCATTGTGATAGTAAAAGATATTGTCCCTGCATCAGTTTGGAAGTTAAATTCCATTGTAAGTCCAGTTGACTTCTGTGAACTGAGGAGAGGAACTGTCATTCGCCTCAGATATCAAAATATTTTTGGTCAGCTTTCGCAAGAATGTTAGGTTCTTATGTCCTCAAAGGTTCTCAGTCTGTGGGCCCCTAAGAGTTCCCATGGACAGACTTCAGGGAGTCCATTGAAAAAAAGTGTACGCAAATGTTAGTTTGACATGTCTATATTTCAAGTCAGGGAATCCATACTCTCATCACAGTCTCAAAAGGAATCATAAAAGATTAAGAATCACTGTTTTGAGTAAGTTAATTTATTTCAATAATAATGACTCTTTCAATAGTAAGGTAACTGATATTGTAAAACATTGGAAACAGCAGCAACAACAATGAAAAGTCTAAACAGAAGGCAAGGAAACAAATGACTGATGCTTGGCTTTGGTTTCTTTTAAGAGGCTTTGAACATCTATGGTGAATACATTGATGTTTGTACATCCACTTATTTGTTCTGAGAAGAAAGAGATGTCAATCACTCCCTTATGAAGCAGAACTCATATGGGGAAAACAACCTAAAGCAGAGTACCCCGGACCCATTTCTCCTGTAATTCGTATCTTTTTCAAGAAGTAAGGATGCTCTGTTATGTTCTATATCAGGAGTTCTCAACCTTTTAAAGCCAAGGGTCGGGTCAGGGGTGTGCTGGGCACCTTCGGAGGGTGGTGGACAGGAAGTGATGGGAGGCTCTATTGGGGGGAGAAATCCCATACATTCCCATTACCTCTGCTTGCTCTGGGAGGTGCTAGTCGCTGGGGCACACCGGGATGAGTATCCCTGTATCCCTGTAGGCCAGCACACCACTGGGCCAGGTCATGCTGCCTCAGACAGCTTCCGGGGCCCGACAGCCATTTTGCCCTTCCTTCACCACATGGCACTTCCTGGTGTGGTAAAGGTGGGGGTGGGGTGTTGTGTATAGAACAATGTAGAATGTAACTACTACACTGTACCCTTAAGTCAAATGTAACCAGTCAAACAGGAAATGTATACTTAAACCATTTGTAAAGATACATTGTATTCAGCTGTTATTGGAATGTGAGCATACTGCCAGAGAGGAAGTGGCGAGCATTCAACTCACATTCAACTCACAAATCCCCCAATTGCATACAGCCGCGGGAAACCTCCCCGCCACGGACAACCTGGACAAGAAGAGCGGGACTCCGGATGACGTCACGCCTACAGTAGCCAATAAGCTACCGTGTAACCAGATTCAAATGTATAGTGACTGTATAAAAAGAGTTGTATTGCCACCATTACCTCATGTTCGTACTGTACTCCATGCAATAAAGATGTGTTAAGCTAGTCTACAGCTGCTTCAAGCGTTGTGATTCCAGAACACCAAATTGGTGACGAAGGTGGGATAATGGCTTCCCACAGCCTAAACATCCCTCAGTTCGACCTCAAGAAGCCGGAGAGATGGGGTCTCTACGAGCTCTAGTTCTGGCATGCAATGGTGGTTGATGACATCGAGGATGAGGACAAGATGCGCTCGCACCTCCTTGTGCAGTTTGGGCTACCCACAATGGAGCTGGCCATGCACATCCTAATGCCCAGAGACATTGATACAGTGCCGCTCAAGGAGATCCTGGTGGCGCTCAGAAACCACTTCCAGCCACAGACGTCCATCTTCCTGGCGAGAAGTTCCACCGGAGGGACCAGTACCTGGGTGAGTCAGTGGCTGACTATGCCGTGGCCCTCCGAGCAGCCGCGGTCCCTTGCAAGTGGGTGGACCTGGACGAAGCCCTGCGGGACCGGCTGCTGTGTTGTCTCAGGGATGAGGAGGTCCAGAAAAGGCTGATGGACCGGGACCACCTGACGTTCAACTCCATCCTGAGGGCAGCGCAAGCAGTGGAAGCATCGAGAGCCGGAGTCAAACTGTTTAAGGCGAGGGCCCCACAACCTGACGGGGCAGCGACTCCAGTGCAGGCGGCCTGGCGGGACCATCGATCCCCAGCACCCTCCTCCTCCACCTCAGAGGCCAGCGAGGATGAGGGCATCCGAAAGGTATGGAAGGTGGCAACAGAGAAGCGTGGCAAGGAAAGTCGCCAGTGCGATGGCTGCAGGGCATCCCACAACAGAAGCAAGTGCCCGTTCCGGAAGGCCAAGTGCCACAACTGTGGATGGAGGGGCCACATCACCAAAGTATGCAGACGACAGTGAGGAGAGGACAAGGGCCCAGCAGAGCGTCCCCCGAGGAGACCGGATGGCGTCGGCAGAGTCTCCGATGACAGCAACCCAGAAGCGCATTGCGTGTACCGGCTGGTCTGCGGTGACAGCAGCACGGCTGTCCACAACGTGTCCTTGAGGCACCCCCGTTATTTCATTGAGGTACAGTTGCAGGGGGTCCCAGTTAGGATGGAGATAGACTCGGGGTCTTCCTACTCCATAGTATCCCAGTGGGAGTTCCTACGCATTCGCCCCAATGAGCAACCCAAGCTCAACCTAAAGACTCAGTTGCGGGATGTTCAAGGGGTCGGGATCCCAGTGTTGGGGGTGGGGGAATTCAAGGTGAAATTCAAGCACCACAGGGAGAGGCTGCCCCTAGTAGTCCTGAAGGAGGGGGGTTGCTGTCTCCTGGGAACACAGTGGTTCCAGCCCCTGAGAATTTCAATAGAGGGCATCCATGCCATTGGGTCCAACCCCATTCTGGATGTTTGCAATGCACACCCGGCGGTCTGCGAGAAGGGGCTCGGGAAATTCAAGGGCCCCCCAGTTTCATTTGTCCTAGACCCAGAAATCCGGCCCATTCGGCTCAAGCCAAGGATGGTCCCATTCGCCCTCAAGGACAAAATAGAAGCAGAACTGGACAAACTGGTGGGCCAGGGGATTCTGGTCCCAGTGGACTCTACTGAGTGGGAAACTCCTATTGTAACTGCCTTGAAACCTAACGGGGAGGTTAGGATTTGCGCAGATTATAAATGTACGATAAATAAGGCAATCCACCCAAATGCATATCCAGTGCCGGTTGTTAGTCACCTCTTAGCCACGTTGCACGGGGGAAAAGTCTTTGCTAATTTGGATTTGGTGCAGGCGTACCAGCAGCTAACAGTAATCCCAGCTGCTGCCGATGCGCAAACAATTGTAACCCACAAAGGGGCTTTTAAGGTCACGCGCCTACAGTTCGGCATAAATTCGGCCCCCGGGATCTTCCAGTCCCTCGTGGAACGTTTGTTAAAGGGGCTCCCTGGGGTCCTCCCTTATTTTGATGATGTGTTGATCACAGGGGGAGCGTGTCAGAACTGGCTAAGAGGTTAGACAAGGTTTTGTCAATTTTCAAAAAAGTGGTGTTGAGGTTAAAGAAGAGCAAGTGTGTGTTCCAAGCAAGGGAGGTTGAGTTCCTTGGGTTTAAGATAACCCCCGATGGAGTAAAGCCCTCCGATTCCAAGGTTGCGGCTATCCAAAATGCCCCTCGCCCCACCGCGAAACCAAAATTGCAGTCATTTCTTGGGCTCCTGGATTTCTATCATTCCTTCCTATCATGGAAAGCATCAGTTGCAGAGCCACTGCATAAGTTGCTTAAGAAGGATGCGGTTTGGTGGTGGGGAGACAGTCAGGAGAAGGCGTTCAAAGAATTAAAGCGGCTTCTGTCCTCAGAAGCGGTCCTGACCCACTTCGACCCCAGAAAACCCGTAGTTCTAGTCTGTGACGCCTCACCAGTAGGGGTGGGGGTGGTGCTGTGCCACGTGTTAGACAATGGGCGAGAGGCCCCAGTTGCATTCTACTCCAGATCCCTGTCACAGGCAGAGCGCAACTACTCGCAAACGGACAGGGAGGCTCTTGCCATAGTCGCTGGAACAAAGAAATTCCACGACTTCCTGTATGGTCGGCCGTTTACTGTCGTAACCGACCACAAACCCCTTCTAGGCATCTTCACCACGGGCAAGCCCATGCCACAGATTCTGTCCCCCAGAATGCTCCAATGGGCTATATTCCTCAATGCATACCAGCACACACTGGTCCACTGCCCAGGTAAAAATATTAGCCATGCAGATACTCTTTCCAGGTTGCCCCTGCCACAGTTAGGAGACCCTAAGTGCAAGGTGGAGCGAGATCATTAAGTGCTTCTGATCGAAGCTCTCGACTCACCCCCGATAGTCCCCACAGATCTCGCCAATGCCATGGCGAAGGACAAGACCCTTTCCTGAGTGAGTTCCTCGGTTCAGAAAGGGTGGCCAACGTCTTCCCCTGGGGAGGAATTCACAGCTTACGTGAGGAAAAGGGATGAGCTTTCCACAGAAAGGGGCTGCCTCCTTTGGGGCCAGCAGGTGGTCATTCCCGAGTCACTGAGATCGAGAGTGCTAAAGCTACTGCACTTCAGCCACCCTGGGATCGTACGCTCTAAAGCGTTGGCCAGAAGCTACTTCTGGTGGCCCCAAATGGATGCTGACATAAAACACATGGTTGGCACTTGCGAGGGTTGCCAGAGTTCTCGACCCAAAGAGTCCCGACTTCCCCACAGAGAATGGGACACAGCCAATGGGCCGTGGTCCCGGATACACGTAGACTTCGTGGGTCCCTTCAGGGGCACCCTTTTCCTGTTAATAGTAGATGCATACTCCAAGTGGTTGGAGGTAATGTCCAACACCTCGTCAGCCGCAACCGTAAAGCAATTGTGCAAGGTGTTTAGTTGTTTCGGGATACCAGACGTGCTTGTGAGCGACAACTCCAGTACCTTCACATCTGCAGAATTCCAGACATTCATGCAGACATTCATGGAGAAAAACGCCATTCGGCACATCACCTCTGCCCCTTTCCACCATGCAACAAATGGCCAGATAGAACACCAGGTGTGGACCACAAAAGAGGCGCTGCGGCACATGGGCCCCGGGGACCTGAACCTACAGTTGTGCCAGTTCCTGCTGTGCTATAGGGTGACACCATTCGCGTCAGGGCTCTCACCTGCAGAGCACCTCATGCGCAGGAAGCCAGCATCGCTCTTATCTAGGATGGATCCCACAAGGGTGGAGGATAAAGGGAGGAACATAGAGATAGGTGATACCAAAAATTTTGGAATTGGAGAGCATGTATATTGCAGGAATTATGCGGCCGCAGGTCCAGCATGGGTCCCCGGAGTAGTCATTGAGCAAATGGGGCCAGTGTTGTACTGTGTAGAGACCGGCACTGGTCTACTCTGGAGGAGGCACGCCGATCAACTCCGGCATAGGGTTACCAATAGGCAGGACACAGACATCCAGCCACAGGATTCAGCATTAGGGTCCTCCCCCACCCATTCACCCCAAGGGGGTACCCTTCGGGTACTAATGCGGATCACCAATCCCAACCTAGGGGGGAGGGGATTACTTTGGAAGAGAGGTGAGTTTGATGGGGAGGAAGAGTTTAACTTTGATTTTTGGAACTGGGGGGGGTTCGGAGTGGTCCCCCACCCGTCCAAGCGAAGAGCGGGGTTTTTCGTTAGTCCCAGGAGCCCCCGGTTTCTCGACATTAGAATTCACCCCTACCCCACGTTCCCAGCCAAGGTTTCCCCAGCCTGGGCAGGCACAAAAGCGAATCCCTAGTTTCCCCAGTTTCCCACGTTCGCAGTCAGGGGTGGCACAACCATGGCAAACCACTAACGAGCCCATCCCTCCTATTGCAGGGCAAGAACCAAGAGAGCTGAGAAGCACAAGGGCCCCCGAACCAAGTCTAGCAGCCGCACGTCCCAAACGCACATGCAGGGAACCACATTGGTTGAGGGACTTCGTCCCATCCTAGGGGGGAGGGATGTTGTGTATAGAACAATGTAGAATGTAACTACTACACTGTACCCTTAAGTCAAATGTAACCAGTCAAACAGGAAATGTATACTTAAATCATTTGTAAAGATACATTGTATTCAGCTGTTATTGGAATGCGAGCATACTGCCAGAGAGGGAGTGGCGAGCATTCAACTCACATGGTACAAATTCCCCAATTGCGTACAGCCACGGGAAACCTCCCCGCCCCGGACTACCTGGACAAGAAAGGCGGGATTCCGGATGAAGTCACGGTTACAGTAGCCAATAGGCTACCGTGTAACCAGATTCAAATGTATAGTGACTGTATAAAAAGAGTTGTATTGCCACCATTACCTCGTGTTCGTACTGTACTCCATGCAATAAAGATGTGTTAAGCTAGTCTACAGCTGCCTCAAGCGTCATGATTCCAGAACACCAAAGGGAGTCACATGAAATGGTGCCATGGGCCGCATCTGGGCCACAGGCTGCAGGTTGTGAATCCCTGTTCTATATCTAGAAAGAGAAACAGCATCATGAAAAGGAAGTAACATTTGCATCCTGCTTTAAGTATCAGTTACATTATAGAAATATGTCCCTGTTGTTTCTTGTTGATTTATCTCTTTAATCAGTTCCATTACTGTCACTTGTGCTATAAATATCCTCATATTCCTTTGGAATATATAAAACAGATTAATAAAAATAGGTATAAATCTATTTGTAAAATGGAAAATATACCCACTGTGGTAATATGGATAGATTGATGGACTAGGTCAGGAGATTTTGAACTGGACAATGGAAACTCACCAGGAATGGGATGGAACTCATAAAACGTCCCCTTAAATTTCTCACTTACCTTGAACATCTATTAGGATCACTTGACAACAAATAACATAACAAAAATAGATAATACATTGAATACAAATTTTTTTTTTTGCTCAGTGTTTGATAGAATAACACTGAGCAAAACACTCAGTCTTGAATAGAAAAATACTCAGTGTTTAATAGAAAAATAAGCAAGTAACATACTTTCTACAGTCCTAATTCAGACACAAACACCAGTGGTTCTTCCTTTTTTAAAAAGCAGAGATGGCCAACTTCCAGAGGCCGAATGGATGCACCTACACTGTAAATATTTTAAGGCTGATTTGTCCATTTTACTGAAAAAAAGGTCTCTCATGCTCACTAGTGGACAAATTGGGAGGAAGGAGGACTTCCTAATATGAGAAGTGGGGACAAACATGGCAAAATCACCTCCCATGCACCTAACAGGGCAGAAGAGACAATTTTGGGACAATTTTAAAAAGTTACATTTAGGGGCAGAGGATCTGACAGGTGCTAAATGGTCACATCTGGACACCAAAGTGGCTATATGCAATTATGATTCTAGCTGATGGCTATTTTAAAGGTATCATCTAGTTTGGTCTTCAGTTTCTCTTATGGATATCAGTTACATGCAACTGAGCCAAAGATGTAAAAAATGGAATTTGTCATCACTAGTTTAGGATAGTCTCACGAGTTAATCTTTAACTTTTTATTTTGTTTTGTCTGCTTTATTTTATTATATGCAGCCTTTCCTCTCCCCCCATGGGCTCATGATGAAATAAACAATGTAAATATGCACAATTAAAAACACAATGGGAATGCACAGGGAACAGATCTAAACCTCACAGCCCATGCATTATCTCTGAACATGCTTTCTGTTGGCTCAGTGCAGCAAAACAGATTTGGCTGTGTGATTCATCCCCAAGTGGATCAAATTCCCACGTGAATCCATCTTGATGGAGGACAGCAATTTTGTCAATACTGGCCTGGGGATGAGGAGGACTTTGCGTGCCAAAAGGGCGCAGGACCAGAAAGTGATTCACGGAACTGGACCAGTGGTACGGGTGTCATGCTACAATGCAGAAGGTAAATAGAAGGCCACTGTATTATATTCTCAGGACAATCTTCATGGCTGATCGCCATGAGGATAGCTAATATTTGGAATCAGATACTGCACAACAACAAGAAGATTAACCATTAAGTCAATCCATACCAAGGTCAATGTTTTATATGCTTTTTCTAAACAGACAATCCCACCCATCCCCGGTCCTGTTTCATAGGAACCCAAGTAACTGGTAAAACAAGAGAACCTATTCTATGTAAGGGGAATAACCTTTTCAAAACTAAACATTAAAATTGTTTAAAATTCTGCCACATCATATCTTTGGATTCTATACACTTTTGCTTTGGAAAAGAACTATGCAAGAGAGGTTGGATGGGCAGCTCAATGAGTATCTGGTCAACAGTTTGACTGCCTACCCTGCCTTCCAGTAGAAAAGCAGTAAAGTCTCTAGCCAGATAGTGGCATTGCTCTTGCTTCAGTGGATCTTTTCACCACACGTCAAGCAGGTGAGGACCTTGCTGTTGTCAGAAGCTGAGAAGCCTCCCAGCACTGGCTTGGCAGGCAATGGCAGCCCTGTTGAAGTTTTTAGAAGTGTGTGCAAGTGGCCATTTTTAAACTGTAGCAAGACTTGCATCATGAAAAACAACAATCCTTTCTGAGAATTTCCTTTGAATTTTCCTAAATGGAATTTTTCCTGAAGGAATAATGACCCCTTTTTCTTCTTCAGTGTCTAGGCCAGACGTGAAACTGCCAAAATGAAGGCACCATTTGGTGAGTTCCTTCTGCAGTTCCTTTTGCTAGCAACACAAAGTTGTTGTTACCAGGATATGCCCAATTGGGATTCAAAAATACCACAATCTTTGAGGAGACTCTTTCTGTGTTCCCCATTATGGCCCCTGATATAGATAGAGTGTTAGACAATCTAACATCCCGATATGAGAAAGATTCCCACTATCAGTAGGGTTTAAAGAAAGATGCGTAACATAAGCATGCACAAGTTGGGGAAACAAAAAATAAATAAAACCCACAACACTTATAGGTAAGGTTGGTTTTGAATGATCATTATACAGAAAGTCAAAGTCATCTATTGTGGTTATTGCACAGAATACACCTAAAAGAGAGAGATGGCTTCTTACATTATGTTGTATGCCTGTCGTTATAACAGCATCACATAGATCTGCATACCTGTCAAGTTTCGGGAAATCTCTGTCAAATAAGGGAAATTTCCCAGTCAATACAGGGAACTGGACAGCTATGCTTATCCTGTGCTGGCCTCCAGGCTAACTCCAGTCCAATTGCAGTCTAACTAATATGGGATGACGGCGGAAAAGAGTGTAAAATATGGGGTTTTTACAGAAATTTCCCGAAACTTGACAGGTATGTAGATCTGCAGAAATGGATTATGAAAACCTTGTGAAGGCATCTGGGAGCACAACTGACAATCCTAGAGTTGCCAGAGGGAGACATAATAAGATTGAGAGCCAGGGGGGAAAATGTCCCTGGAACTAGATAAGACTCCGAAGCTGCACCCTTCTCATCCCAAATTAAGGGAAGATTGGATCTTTACATTAGCTTGGGTATGTAATGATTTGATTTCACATTATTCTCCAAATAGCTAAATGCATTTCAATCACACATGTACAGTACTAATTCTTCCTCATAACCCATAACGTGACTAATAGGCACTTTTCATCACTGCTGATTTTTTTCCCTCAGGCCATTGAAATTGTCTCCTTATCTGTGAAGTGAATGCAGATCTCCTTTCTTCTTTATTTCACATAATCAAATGCCTTCCTCTAAGTCTTCAAAATTTCATTGTCCTAAATAAATCATTTCATGAGTAGTATATGGGGTACACAGAAAGAGCCTCCTTGGAGATTGTGGTCTTTTTGAACCACAATTGGGTGTACCCTGAGCAACAGCAACCTTGTGCCAGCTAATCTTTCTCACACTAGGTCAAACGAAAGGACCTACAGAATGAACTCACCAAAAGGTGGCTTCATTTCAGTTTTATATCTGACCTAGACAAGGAAGAAGAATGAGTGGTATATGCCTTACTCTGTGAACAAACAAATAACTCTCCTTTGTCTACATCACAGACAGTGGTGTGCTGGCCCACAGGGATACAGGGACTCATCCCGGTGGCCCCAGTGACTGGCGCCCCCCAGAGGCAGGCAGAGATAATGGGAATGTATGGGATATATATATAACTATCATTTATCTTGCTCCTCAGTACCAACATTTCCTTTAACTTCTGTACACAGAAACCATAAAGAGATCAATTTTCATCAGATGAAACATTATTGTATTTTGTACACTCCCTTCCTTAGGAGGACAAGGCATAGGAGATTTGGAGAGTCTTTATAATTATGAGTTTATTTATGATTATACAAAATGTATAACTGTATTAGAATAAGCATGCTGGTCTTACATTATCGTAATATTTTACATTCTACTTGCAAAGGCATTTGGTCAATGCAAATAAAGAATCTATCTATAATGGAACAGTTTCACAAGACAATTCAGAGGTTCAGAGTTTTATTTCACTTTGAGCCTTAGCATACCTGACAAGTGTCCCATACTGGCTGGGAAATCCCGTATGTTACCCCTCTTTCCCGCCATCATCCTGATTTTGGCCAGAGGGGGGGTTACTGCACATGTGCGCCCATCAGAGGCAGAGGTGCGCATGCGTGAGGGGTTTCTGCGCATGCGTGAGGGGTTTCTGTGCATGCGTGAGGGGTTTCTGCGCATGCGTGAGGGGTTTCTGCGCATGCATGCCCGTCAGAGGCAGCAGTGCTTCCCGTATTTTCTCAACCGCATCTTGACAGGTATGTAGCTAAGTAAGTGGGTCTTTCTCACACTAGGTCAGGCGGACGGAACTGCGGAATGAAAAAGACTATAAGTACATTTCACATGCTTGTGAGAAAAACTTCCTTGTAGTAAACTTGTCCTTGTCATACACCCACCTTATGACATAGAGTGTCTCAATATAACCCAATGCATTAAATAAAAATGGGGCCTATATGCTATATTAAGAGTTCAGTTTTCTTAGCATTGACCATAGCGCTGTAGATGACTTTCTTTAAAGTACTTAACTATGAGAGGTTGTTGCTCTGATTTATTCCCTGAAGAAGCCTAAGCTAGTGGGGTAGAACTTTATGTACTGCAAAGTCTTCTTACATTGTCTCTACTTTTAGCTCACTTTAAATCAAGTCTTATTTATACAGACCTCTGCGCTCTACATGCCCTTGACGACCATTCAGAGGCTGCAGTTGGTCCAGAACGCTGCTGCCCAGGTGGTGATGAGATGTGGGCATTATGCTCATGCCTCACCACTGCTTCGGGATCTGCACTGGTTCCCAATTTGCCTCCGGGTGCAATTCAAGGTGCTGGTTATTACCTTTAAAGCCCTACATGGTAGTGAGCCAGGATACCTAAGAGACCGCGTCATCCCAAGATCATCCGTCCATCCAACCAGAGCAGACAGGAGGGGCTCTCTACTTGTACCATCGGCTAGAGGGGCCCATCTCTCTAGCACAAGAAGGAGGGCCTTCTCCATGTCTGTATCGGCCCTATGGAACCTCCTGCCAGTGGAATTGCGGCTGCAGACAGAATTGCTGCCCTTCAGGAAAGAACTTAAAACCTGGCTGGCGGGGCAGGTGTGGGGCGCCGACAGAGGAGTGACTCCGGCCTACTCGCTGGTTTAATAGTTGAGAATTATCTCTCTTTTGATGTGCGTGGGTGGGTTTTAATGGGGTTTTATGTGTTTTAATGGGGTTTATGTGTTTTTAGTGGTTTTGTTATTGCCTATTTCTGCAAGCTGCCCAGAGTCAATGTCAAGTTGGGCGGCGATAGAAGTATAATAAATAAATAAATGAGTAAAGATCATCTAGCTTTTCAGTTAGGTAGCATTGATATTGTATCTGGACCATTATACATCTTTCACATTGTTTTCTGGCACCTATTGCCTTTACATTGTGAACTTTTAAACATAGGAATTGACTAGGGGTGCTCTTTCTATGATAGGTACAAAATACAGTAATAATAAAATAATTACGTGCTGACATAAAATAATTACGTGCTGCAGTAATAATAAAATAATTACGTGCTAGGGTTTTCTAGCTGTAGAATCCTCAGAGGTGGTTTATCATTCCTTGGAGGAGGACAAGCTCTATTGGTGTAGATCATGAAAAACTTTGGATGATTTTAAAAATGGATGTGCCTCAACAGTTGGCTTTGCTGGTTCATAACCTACTTTCTGGACAAGAAGCTACTGTTAGGGCAAAATATGGAGAAGTAGAATAATTTCTCTTAGGTAAAGACATTCTGGCCAGGTTATCCTGCTATGGTAATAGAGTAGACCATACTGCCAGCGACGCACTGCTGATCATCAGGTGGCAGTTAATTAACGACCACTCTGAGGACTAATGGCCTTGAGTGCTAAAGTCCAAGTGAATTAAATCTCAATTGAATCCATCTTGACAAAGGGTGTGATGGGTCCTAGTCCCCTCACTAGGGGTTTATTTGTCCACCCTTCCTGCTTTGCTAAACCAGTTCCCTTTTCCAGGCTCCTACTGACTAGCATACAGGGAATTGGAAGTTGGGTAGCGTGATGTGGCCCTTTATATGCGTGGTCCAGTCACTCTCAATTCCCAAATCAATAGACACAAAGGGTCTCGAGTAATTATATTTATTAAAGTAAGTTAAGAAAATGGGTATAACATGAGAAATCAAACTTGCAATGCAGTCATTCAAAAGAAAATACCAAAATAAGAAACTTAACTAATTCCCTAGGCCTCTGGCCTTATCTAGTTCCTTACCCACCTCTCGTGGGGCTCAGCTCAGGATCAGTCCATGACGAAGAGAAAGAACATCTTCAGAGCACCCAGTTTTATAGCTGATGTAACAATGATGTAACCCAAAGTTCCAGGTACCCCTGATTGGCTCAAAGGGGTCAGATGGCCATTTTATGAGCCCCCATGCTTCAATGCAGCAAGTCAAGTATTGAATGCAGGACCATCAAAGGCATAGCCATAAATCATGCAATCAAACCTTCACATAGACTTCACTGCAACCCGAGACTAGGAGAACAGGAGAAAAACACAGACAAGAGTTACTTGCAGAACAGGATTGGTGATATGGGGGTCATGCTGCAATGCAGAAGGCAGATAAGGCCGCTGCATTATATTCTGAGGACAGTTTTCATGGCTGATAGCCATAATGATCGGATTTGGATACGGCAGAATAATAATAATAAAGTTTTAACCATCTTGGGTTTTAGAGGAATAAAACAATGCTGGTCACTAACTGTGTAGTTTAATTCTTTCAGACCTTTGCTTGAATGAACACTGCATGAGCAGAACAACATCATATTTAACCTGGGAACTTATTTGTGTTAAATTGCTACCAATTATTTATTGGCTGATCTTAATTTGTATATGTGACGTTAGTTTATATGGAAATTGCAACACACCAGGACATACAGAAGTATAATTGCCCCCATTCCATAAATAGCGATAAGAGCTTCTGTGCATAAAAAATATGTATCATGTCATCTAGTAAATGATTGCAAGTATTGCACAATTATCATAAGGTAAAAGTACTTTGTACATTCCAACGCTTGCATGAAACACACAAACCCACCTAGGATAAACAGTTAATACAAAACTTGGAGTAGGTGTCAATATAACTTTCACAGAAACAATTTACAGAAGGCATCTGCAGAGGTGCTACTTCAGAAGCACAAAATGAGGCAATTCCCCCCTCCCCCACATGTTTCAGCCCTGACAAGATTATTGCTCCAGAACAACTGTGCTTCTGTTCACCTCCCCAGTTCCACCTCACATATTGGCTGAAATCCTGAAGATTTGTTATTAATGCAGAAGGCAAGCTACATAAAACCCAGTTGCTCCTAGCTGGCAATTAATGAGTTGCCATTAGAATTCTTGGGAGCACACCCACCCACTGGTTTAGCACATGTACAGGAATCCAAGTGGGAACTTGTCAACTGCCAGCTATAAGTGACTGAGTGTCATACTGTTTACCTTCCACATGTATAACTGTGGGTTGCCCGCATGAATAATTGGCCAAACCTTTCCCAAGGGGTTCACCCAGCCTTCAACAGATCCAGGGACCAACCAGACTTTGCTGGAAAGGCAATTGGGGTACGGGCTAGTTAGCTAGTTTGGGGGGCAAATCATAAAGCCTTGGCTGAAGGCTACGATAGAAATAGGGCAAAAACCAAAGATGATGACTCTAAAGGAAATACACAATCCTCCGCTTCTGGCTGCAGACAAGCCGCGCCAGACAGCAGAACAAGCTAGGTACCTGGAGTCAATACACATAGACTCCGAGATTAGGGCTGGAACAATGGGTTTCACCAGGCCAAGGTAATTAGGTGCAAGTTGTCCATTAACCCCAGGGTAACTTCCAAGAGCTGGCATTGTAGCTGGACCACCGGAAAACGCCACGTATTCAAGCCTTCTGTATTAGGGGGTCACGCGCACCCTAGGCACGCATCACCCCAAGGCAGGGTAATAAATATGTGCCACCCAGATCGGGGCTGGACTTCACCGCACGATTGTCTCGCATGTCTTCCTTGTGGCCAGCCACTTCAACACCTGGGAGCCATTGCAACATATAACAAATCTACACGATTATAGAACCATAATTATATAGTATATATGTGTGCCAAAAGTGCAATACTATTGCTTAAACAAAGAATTAACTGGCCTCTCTTAACAGTACGGTGCCATTTATAATAATGATCTGAGTACCTGATTGCAGAGCCAGAGGTCAAGAGTTTAGTTCCCTAGTATCCCTCTATGAAAAGAGCTATCATGTGTGGTTTGGGGCAATCTCAGAGCATGCCCAGAAGAAGGGAGTGGTAAACTGTTTTTTGTCATGAAATTGAAGGGCTAATTTTTTGGTCAGTCAAAAACTGTTAATGTTCAGAGGGAATGTGAGAAACAACAAACATAAAGTGTAATAAAGGACATCAGGGGGATTATGGCTCATTTAGTTTAAAGACCATTTACAGATGAAAAAATTACTCTGGAAGGGAAAGGGTCCAAATTCATGCCTCTTAAGAGAGGATCACGATGGATTCAGGAACTGTCTTATGGAAAGGAATAGGGAAGGAATGTTTCTCAGCTTCCCAAGACATCTAGAAGGGCTTGTTCTGGAGTAGGTTTAGATATGGGTTTTCTTATTTTGAAGGTGTATGCTTGTTTGTATTTCATTTGTGTGTTTTTGAGCACATTTCTTCTTTTATTGTTGCTTTGATTAAATTTTAAAGTAACTACTTAAAAACCTTGCTCATTTTTTGTAAATGTGCTCTTTTTAAAAAAAATAAAAGTTATAAAATCCATCCTAGCATTTGGAAATGGGTTTTGTCATACAAAAGGGAAATTTCTGATACTATTTCTAGTCCGCGACCACAGGATACAGCTTACCATGAACAAATTCTGGTTGTTAATATATTTTAATTTGTTAAGAAAAAGAAGTAGCGATGGCAGCTTTTTAACATGAAACTGTCCCTTCGGACCAATAGTCTTAGCCTTCATATGTCCTCTGGGTCTTTCCTCCTAACATAGGATAAGGGGCATGAAGAGATGGAAAGATGTTGGAACAGTAAGACAGAGGTGCATTTCCTCAGAACTTCTGAATTCTCTATACAGTACCGAGAAAAACCTGGAAAGGTCTACTGTAAGCCAGAATTGACTTGACAATTATGTAAAAATTATACATAACATATGTGTTCCCCAACCTTTGGGTTTTGGACTTCAATCCCCCAAAACCTAAGTCAGTACATTGGCTGATTGCTGTTTTGGGGAAATGACTTAGGCTTCTGGGAATTGAAGTTCAAAGCCCAAAGGTTGGGGAACACTGCCTTAACTGGCTGTATAGCTCAGTGAGTCAGAGCACCTGGAGCTAGGGGTGAGGAGTTTGATTCTTTACTGTGCTTCCTCCCGGATAGTGAGCCTGTGGCCTTGGCCAAGCTACTTGGTTCTGGAACACACCCAGAAGGAAGGAATGGAAAACCAATCCTGAGTACTTTATACCTAGGAGACCTTGAGCAAGGATTACAATAAATTGGGGTTAATTTAATGGCACACTGACTCTTTGGCGAACAACAGAGAGGAGCACCAAACTCTAGTGTTGGATCTGATTGGCTTTCAAGCAAGGGCGACCTTTACTTTTACTAACTGTTATTATTGTAGCACCTTAAAGACTAGCACATTTGTTTCAGGGTGAGCATCTGTTGATAGAGATGAAGAAGATGGACATGTGTCTGAAAATCTGGATTGCTACTATTATTATTTATTGAATTTGTAACGCCGGCCCCTAGCCAGAGCAACTCCATGCGGCTCATAACAGCATAAAAACATCAATTAAAAATCACATTTTAAAAACCCATTAAAACCCACCCACCCCAGCTGAGAATAGGGACAATTTATTTAAATGAGCCAATGGGTGGTGGCCACCACCCCGCCCTTGTCCCACACCTGCCCTGTCAGCCAGGTTTTAAGTCCCTTCCTAAAGGGTAGTAATTCCGTCTGCAGTTGTAATTCTGCCTGCAGGAGGTAACATAGGGCCGGGGACTGGGTGGACACAGATGGAGAAGGCCCTCCTCCTTGTACTAGAGAGACAGGCCCCTATAGCTGATGACACAGTTAGGGAGCCCCTCCGTTCCACTCTGGTTGGACGGAGAGACATTCTTGGGGAGACGCGGTCTCTTAGGTATCCTGGCCCACTACCATATAGGGTAACATATTCATTGAATGAATATGTTAACCTTCAAGGTGCCCCAATAGTTTTCTTGTTTTTGTTCTGTAAGGTTCATGAAATGATACATCTCTTTACTGTTGGCTTTCATATCTTAGTTTGGGGTTTTCTGTAAACTCCTTGTTGGGTGCTCAAGTAAACTGAATGCTGGACTAGGAATGGAATGCTGCAATTCTGCTTAGGCCTTTGATCTGATCCAGAAGGACTCTGTTCATATGAATGAAATGAGCCTTTTTGCTCCTCAGGAAAATTAGGAGTACAGTATGTTGTTTTTGCATCCACTTTTTACTTTGTGGGAATGAATGCATACCCAGGAAAGGTTTTTTTCAGCTCTAAAAGTTACACATTTTGTTTTGAAACAATGTTAATCTCATCTAATATCTATGCAAGATACAGGTGTAGTCTGCCCTGAGTCTAATATCAAGGCAAAGCTGAAATTTCAACCAGAAACCCACACAATCGTTTCTGGGCACCATAGTGTACCTTCTACTATTTGTAGATAACAGGAATAACTGAGCTCGCATGAACTCTCCTACTGTCACAACCTATTAAGCTCCTTCTGTCTCTCTCTCTCTTAGTATTTTAATTTTTGCTGCTTTGCTGTTCAAGAACATTGAAAAATATAGAAATATCTTTTTACCTATAGAAACATACTTTTGACTGAATTCTATGTTAACTATAAGACACGACAATTCTACAGACTGGTTGTGTTCAAAGCAAAGAAGAAATGACTGACTACGGAAAAAAGTTCCAAGATTACTGAAGTTACTTCTACTCTTTACATTATTATTACTAACAATATCATTTATGAAATCCTCTGTAAGCAGCTTAATTATATGTACAGTATATCAGAGAATAAACAAAACAAAACAAAAACGCTGTAGCACTTTAAAGACGGTTATATTTTAATGTTAGCTTTCATGGATCAAGTCCACTTCATCAGACATGGGAGTGAGGCTTCATGGCATCAATTTATACACATCAGGTACAGAGGTATAGAGTGATTGGTTAGTATAACAGATAAGTTTACAAATCAAAATGGCTTTATAAAACTCGTAATGGCAGATGATCTCTGGTTATTATTCGGATTAGTTGTAAATTTCCCCCTTTTTTCAATTGCAAATAGTAGGAGGATACCAAACAAACACCTGGCATTGAACATTTGCAAATGAGCTTAACCTTCAGCATCTATGACAATTGTGAGTCCCTTCTTTGTTCTGTTAGTCAGACTATGTTGTGAATGAAAATTTTACTGAAAATTTTCTGTCAAGGTGAGATAACAACATACAACATACATAGCAGCATATAACAACCTGTGTATCAAATTTGATAATGTCCCAGAGTTGTATGTGTATCACAAGCTTTCTGAAAATGTATTTTAATTGAAATAACCAGTTAAAATATAACAGGTTTTTGTAGTAGACCTGTACTTCCTTGGAGCCACTTGGAAAGATCCCTTACCAGTAACAATACATCTCACAACAGAGGTACAGACAGAGGAACTGGACCCTACAGCAAATCCAGACCTCTATTTCTACAACTGCACCAGAAACATTATAAATGACCCACTAATGTCATCCATGATATCACAAGTTTAAAGTTATCTTATACTATCTTATTGCTCAGTGTGGTATGGGCCCCACCACAAACCTGTCATTGAGTGATTGTTATCTGTGCATTGGATGAAATATATTCTACTAGCATAGTTTGCCCGACATTGCCGGGCTGTTATAAACTGTGATCAGTTTTTTTGGGTTTTTCTGTGGATTAAAAAAAGAACAAAGGATGATATAATTGTTTCAAATTGTTTTATTTAACCAAATAATGTTTTAGTTTGTGATTTTTTTAATAGTTGTACTGTAGGTAATATTTTTTAAAATGTGAAAGTACATGTTTTTTATATTCAATGTTTTTAAACTGTGTTTAGATGTTTGGGGTTTTTATTTGAGTTAAAACTCAACACAGGATGTTATAAATCTTTTTATTTTATTTATTTAACATATGTTTGTTAATTGTGTAAACTTTTGATTTATTGTTATGTTTTTGACTTGTTTTTACTCTTGTGGCCTCTAGGTGGAGCTGTTGTGTTTTTGAGTTGTTTTTACTATTCTGCCCTGTAGGTGGGGCTGTTAGTGGTTTTGGTTTCGTTTCATGTGTTTTTTCTCTCCTGGCCTCTAGGTGGGGCTTCTTCCGGTAAGTAGTTCTTTGTTTCTTCATTTCTGTTCCATTTCATCGTGGAGGAAGGATGTGCTGGTGAGTTCTCTGGTTTTCTTTCTTCTGGGGTTTTTCTTTGTTTTGTTTTTGTGATGATGGGTTGGGAGGTGTTTCTGTTTGTTCTTTTTTGTTTTGGTTGAGTTTTAGGTTTGTTTAATTGGTTTGGTTATTTCTGGTTTTGTTTAATTTTTCTTATTTCATTGTTGTTTATTTGTGTAATTTGTTGTTGTTTATTTGTGTAATTTGTGGTATTTTCATGTGGTAGTTAGGTGTTTTGTATGTGCTTTTGTGGTATTGTGGATGTTTTTGTTTGTGTATTTTTTTTGGTTTACTTTTTTGTTCATTAATGGGTTTTTTTAATTATTGATTTATTTTTGTTTTATTATTTTTTATTAATTTTGGTGTTTATTTTTGGTGTTTACTTTAGTGTGAAGAACAGGCTGCCTGTCAGTTACTCTTTTCCCCATTGCTACTTCGAATTTTGGTTTCAATGCAATAATGGGGGAAAGGAGGAGGAGGCAGTCAGCCCATTCTTCTTCCGGGAAGGTTCGTTAGGTAGGTCGGGGGAGAAGGAGGAGGCAGAGAAGAGCTATCTCTGCCTAACAATGGTTCTCTCCTCTCTGTCTCCATTTTCTCCTGGCTTACCTAACTGGAGATCGGCAGGCAGCGATCCGTAAGGGGTGGTGCTCTTCCTTGCAGATTTCTGCCTGCTGCTTTTGTATTCGGAAGTACAAAGGCATCAGCCAGTCATCCGCCAGGGAGGGTGCTTCCCCTGATGAACTGCTGCCTGTTTTGGGGGGGGGGGGTTTCCACCCCAGCTCAACTTTCCTTGAGGCCGGCGGTGGTCTCGCCGTGTCTTTGGAGGGGTAGCTTGGAGGAGAGGGAGTCCCTCTTCTCCCCATTGCTCAGGGAAAGAAGGCCAGCGGGAGTCTCGCGGTGGAGTTTTGTGGCTTTTTGTTTTGCGAGGCTGTGAGGCGCTGCATCCACCTATGGTGGACTTGCACTCCTGTTGCGTTTTGTAATTTTATTTTTTCACACGCCGGCTTTCTCAGCGTTCTGCGTGCTCAGGGCGTGCAGGACTCTGGGACTTGTAGTTTTGCATTTGTGGTTTGCGTTTGTGCGCTGTTTTTTCCCTGCAGCTCAATTTTAATTGGCCGCACCACATTTCCCAATGTTCTTTTTGTTCGCGCCTCTCAGCCTGATTGGCTGTGGCATGGTGCAAAGAACGTTGGGAATTGAAGTTCTTTCCCTTTGTTCACGTTCGTGGGGCTCTTGCCCCACTGGCACATTTCTCAACCCTGCGTTAACCTCTGGACCAGGTTCGGGCGAGTTGAGGAGGCTCGGTATGGGATAGGATTTACGGGTGCAGAAACGTATAGCAAGTTCCAATGGTTAACCCTTGGATTTATAGGTATAGATTAAAACTTAGTTCAAATAAACATTTTACTCTAAAAGGTGCCACAGTATTCTGTGTCTTGAAAGCAGTCACTGGCATCGTGTAAAACAAGCAGAGGTGAATAAAGATCCCAAAGTTGGTGGAAGTGTCCTTCATTTCCCTCCTAATATGCTTTTGGCTACAATGGAATATGGAATACTGTATAGTGGAAATTACTTCTTCAGTAAATGCTAATAGGATTTTGTCATAAGCAGTGATGCACTGCAAAAAAAAAATTGCTACCTACTCTGGGGGCTGGCCAAATCTGTGGGCAGGGGCCAAACATCCTGCATTGTGGGCAATGGAGGTGGGCGTGGCCAACCAAGTGGGTGTGGCCTGGGGAATTTCCGCTACCGGTTCTGCAGAACCTGCTGCAGGGCATCACTGGTCATAAGTTTATTGGTTTTGCAGCACCAATTTTCACTCATTAAAAATAAATAACACGAGGAATACAATTAGAAATTTTTGAATTAGTATTTTTGTCCTTGATAATGAAACAGGCTGCATATTATCACCATACTATCATATTATTTAACTTATATGCAGAGAACATCATGCGTAACACAGTGCAGGATGAAGCACAAACTGGAATTAAGATTGCTGGGAGAAACATCAACAACCTGAGATATGCAGATGATACTACCCTAATGGCAGAAAGTGACCTAAAGACCTAAAGAGCCTATTGATTAGGGTGAAAGACGAGAATGCAAAAGCTGGCCTGAAACTCAACATTAAAAAAACAAGATAATGGCATCCGGCCCAATCACTCCCTGGCAAATAGAAGGGGAAGAAATGGAAGCAGTGACAGACTTTACCTTCTTGGGATCCAAGATCACTGCAGACGGTGAATGCAGCTATGAAATAAAAAGACGCTTACTTCTGGCGAGGCAAGCTATGAGAAACCTGGCCAGCATAATAAAAAGCAGAGACATCTCCCTGCCAACAAAAGTACACATAGTCAAAGCAATGGTATTCCCAGTAGTAATGTATGGTTGTGAGAGCTGGACCATAAGGAAGGCTGAGCGCAGAAGAATAGACACCTTTGAAATGTGGTGCTGGAGGAGATTTTTGAGAGTACCCTGGACTGCAAGGAGATCAAGTTAATCAATGCTAAAGGAAATCAATCCCGACTGCTCCTTGGAAGGACAAATACTGAAGCTGAAGCTCTGGTACTTTGGCCACCAAATGAGAAGAGAGGACTCACTGGAGAAGGCTCTGATGCTGGGAAAGATCGAAGGCAAAATGAGAAGGGGCAGCAGAGGATGAGGTGGCTAGATGGCATCGTTGAAATGAGTAGGGCTAAGTGGGTTGTGGAGGGCTGAGTGGGCTGCGGAGGATGGTGGAGGATAGAGGAGCCTGACGTGCAGCAGTCCATAGGGTTGCGAACAGTGGTGGGCATCAGCAGGTTCGCACCAGTTCGCCAGAACCGGTAGCAGAAATTCTGGCTGGCACCACCCATCCAAGTTTTGAAATAAAGCAGTCCTAATTCGGGTGCAACACGGGGCTCCCCCCCTGGCCACGCACATCATATCACGCCCACAATGTGGTAGTAATTTTTTTGAGCCCACCACTGGTTGCGAAGGGTTGGACTCGACTATGCGACTGAACAACAACAATGAAAAAATTGAACCGTTTTTCTCAGCACCTCATTAAGGGGATAATGACTGGATCTCTCTGCATTTTATATGCAGTCATATTAGCATTAATGTCTAAATCTTGACCTAAAATTTATTAGTAATTTAGGCAGCTTGCTATCAATTTCTCTAGAGTTAGGGTGTTGTGGCATAGATAATACAAAATTCAGTTAGTCAAACTGTTTGTGTGTGTATGAATACACTATTTATAAGTAAAATCTATACGTAAAAGACATGCTTCTTACCTACTACATTTTGTTTTTCTTTACTGTTTGCATTTCAAATTAAGTGGAGGGGGGATCTATTTTTTGGCTTAGGCTACTCTAAGATAAAATGAAGGAAAGAATGGTAAAGATGTGTACATACTTTTAAATCCTTATGTTTAGTTTTTCCTCTTCCTTCTTTGCTTTCAACTCTCATGTCTCCAACTAAACAAACACATTTTTGAACATTTTCCCCTGCTTCCTATACTTCTTGTCATCTATTTCCTCCCCGCCCAATATTCCAGCATTTCTATGAAATCAAGATAAATAAATGCCCTTTCTCTTTAAAAGGTTTCCCTTGCTCGAAAGCCAGTCATATCCGACTCTAGGGTTCAGTGCTCATCTCTGTTTCAAAGTCGAAGAGCCAGTGCTGTCTGCTTCTGCAGACGTTTCCATGGTCATGTGGCAGGCATGACTAGACACCAGAGCGCACTGGATGCTGTTTACTTTTCCACCGAAGCGGTCCCTATTTTATCTACTTGCAATTTCTTGCTTTCGAACAGCTAACTCGGCAGGAGCTGGGACAAAGATGGGAGCTCATTCTGTCCTGCTGTACTCGGGAACCGAACTGCTGACCTCCTGCCTTCCCGTCAGCGTCTTAGCCACTTGAGCCACTGCAGTCCCTTAAATACAATAATTACAACTTTAATAATTCTAATAGCAATTCGACCTGCACAAAAAATCTGGTAGTACTGTTCGCTGTTCCATACGTCAGTGTTGGGGCTTTGGCCTACCAAATGTTGATGAACTACTTCATGTGTTGCTACTACAGTTGATGGGAATTAGTTTCAATATTTGTGGAATCACAACGTCCCAAGGCCTGCTATATGCTGACCAAACAAACAAACAAAAACCTTAGGAAAGAGTCAGAATCTATTTAGATAACTTCTTCTATGCATAAGCTCCCACTGGGAAAGTTTTATCCAAGGCAGCGTTAGTCCCAGTCTCTGTTACGATAGTTAGCATCTGTGCGCTCTCAATATTTGCAATATTGTAGTTAGATTTTGTATGCCATTTCAGATGATTAAAAACAAGAGCAATTGCACACATCGGTATTGATCACACACTAAAAGCCTGACCATACTTAATAAGTCCTGAGCACCCAGTTAAAAAGTTACCTTCCCACCGAAGTGGTTCCTATTTGTCTACTTGCAATTTCTTGCTTTCAAACTGCTAGGTTGGCAGGAGCTGGGACAAAGACGGGAGCTCATTCCGTCCTGCAGTACAGTACTCGAACCGCTGACCTTCCGCCTCCCAGTCAGCGTCTTAGCCACTTGAGCCATTTAAAACCCACTTTCCCCCTCCCAGCTGTGCTCCTAGGAAAGGATGAAATTCAACAGGTATGAGATGCTGAGAGAGAAAGGCCACCTGTTGGATGTCTATCCAGCAGGATGCTACTCAAAGCACAGGAGTGCTGGGCGGATAAGGGATGGAGGCGAGCCACTTTGTTACAGTTTCTGTCACCACGTATCCCAAATATTTTGCTCCCTGCTGCGGTGTGGTCACTTATGGCCTCCCGGCTGATTTGGTCTCCCACCATTATTGTCTATGCCTCATTAATGTTGGGCAGCTGAGGTCAGGGCAAGCAGCCACCTCCCTCATCCCTGCCTCTCTCCTGCCCTACAAATTGCTTCATTTGGGGGCCCGAAAGAGACAGGTGGTTGCCTTCCTTCCACTGGCATGTTTCCTTGGGCCCTCAGGAGAAAGGCAAGGGCGGACTATTGAGTCCCTCCTCTCCTTCCACCCTGCCCCAGGGAGCAGGGTAGGTAGGGCTTGGAGTCGAGCCAAGGCTAAAGGTTTTTAAGTAAAGCCCTCCCCGTCGCCTCCTCTCTGGGACCAGCACCACCACCAGCACCACCAGCACCACCAGCACCACCAGCACCACCAGCACCAGCACCACCAGCACCAGCAATGGGCACTCCAATGGGTAGGTAAAGGGAAAGTGGCTGGCACCATGGCTGGACCAAGGCACTTGTGGAGATGGAGGGGAGGGAGGGAGGGAAGGGTATAGTAAAGGTAAAGGTCGCCCTTGCTCGAAAGCCAGTCGTATCTGACTCTAGGGTTCAGTGCTCATCTCTGTTTGCAGTCAAAGTGAAGAATTTTCCAGGAGGGGCCAAAAAATTTTTTCAGGAGGGGCAACAATGTCACACTCCCATATATGGGTGGGGATGGGGGCTGTTAGCTCAGGAGGGTTTGCGCCCCCCTGCGCCCCCCCCCGGCTACGGCCCTGATGCCTCGTCACCGGAGTGCACACGCTGTTTACCTTCCCGCCGAAGGGGTCCCTATTTATCTACTTGCAATTTTCTTGCTTTCCGAACTGCTCGGCTGGGAGGACTTGGGACAGAGACGGGAGCTCACTCCGTCGCGCAGTACCCAGGAATCGAACTCCGACCTTGGAGCCCAGCGCCTTAACCACGCCCTTCAATGAGGTGGGGGTGGATTGGGAAACATGCCTATTGCTGGGTGCGCCTTTCTTTGGGCGATGAGCGCTTCACTCTCGGGGGAGGCGCGCGGGAAATGCAAGGGGTTGCGGGGAGGAGAGGGCGGGCGGTCGTCTGCGTGAAGCCTCCACACTTTCTGAGGGGGGAAAGGAAACTGCACCTTTAGCTGGACCCTCTCACTCAGGAGGTCAAGCGGACTCCGGCTGTCGTGCCCTGACCATTTCCTATATGGGATAATAAATAAGCTCCCTGGGACTCGGCGGAAATTTAATTCCTGGCGTCCCGGGTCTCAAACGCGCGGCGAAGCGGCCGGCGCTTCCGACCACGGGAGAGCGGTGGCCGAGGCGAGGCGACCCAAGCGGTCAGCCCAAAGGCGGCCTTCTCTCTCTCTCATCGACTTTTGTGTCAGTCAGTGGTGCTGAAGGCGAGGAAACCTTGCTCCCAAGTGAAAGCAGCTTAAAAGCCTCACACACACACAAACACACACACACACACACACACACACACACACACACACACACACTAAGGCTGAACTTGACAACTGGAAGGTCGGCAGGTCAGCAGTTTGAGACCCGAGTGCTGCCAATGGAGTGAGCTCCCATCTCTGTCCCAGTTCCCGCCAACCTAGCAGTTCGGCAGCAAGAAATTGCAAGTAGATAATTAAGTACCACTCCAGTGGGAAGGTAAACAGCGCTCTGTGTCTAGTCATGCCTGCACCATCTCTCTCACACACACACAAAGGGTGTATTGCTGTACACCGGGGGTTCCCAACCTAAGGCCCGTGGTCCTCCACCCCTCCAAGGGCATTAAAGGTTTCCCTTGCTCGAAAGCCAGTCGTATCCGACTCTAGGGTGCAGTGCTCATCTCTGTTTCCAAGCCGAAGAGCCCAGTGCTGTCTGCTTCTGCAGATGTTTCTGTGGTCATGTGGCAGGCATGACTAGACACCGGAGCGCACGGAACGCTGTTTACCTTCCCACCGAAGTGGTCCCTATTTATCTACTTGCAATTTCTTGGTTTCAAACTGCTAGGTTGGCAGGAGCTGGGACAAAGACGGGAGCTCATTCCGTCCTGCAGTACTCAGGAATCGAACTGCTGACCTTCCACTTCCCAGTCAGCGTCTTACCTACTTGAAAAAATGGCCATCCCTTTGAAGCTGTTGGGACAAAATGGCCACCCCATTGTGCAGGCAGGGCAAAATGGATGTTTGACCCTCGAAGCTGACTGAGAGAGTGTGACCCAGCCCCCGGCTTGAAAAGGTTGGGAACCAGTGGTGGGAGTCAGCAGGTTCGCCCCAGTTCACCAGAACCGGTAGCAGAAATTCTGGCATTGACTTAGGCTCCTGGGAATTGAAGTCCAAAACATAATAATCAAAGTTTGGAAAACACATAGAGTAACAACTCTTAAGTACTGCCGCACTTCAATCCCTTGACACCTCGCCTGGGCTGAGCCTCATTATTGTCCCATCATGTCAGAAAGCACAGTCCAGTGAGAACATAATGTGCATCTCTGAGAAAACAAAATGGAACAGGAGGAGGGTGAGGGTGAGGGTGAAGAGGAAATGTATCTGCATTAGTGTTGGAAGCAGGTAAGAACAATGGAAACCATAGTCCCAAACTCGTTCCTCAAGGAACTTGCCACTTCTGAGAACTGACAGCTATCCCTGCTTTGATGTAGCCAGATTGATTGCACACGAGCCGGCAGATGGGCTAAACACTACTTTATTGTAACATGGTCAATCTGTACATGAGGCAATGGCGGAGCCTTGCCTCCTTATATATGGTACAGAATACATTTGAATCTCGCCCGAAGGCGCCCATTGGTTGCAGTATCAGTGACGTCTTTCTGACCTACTGCATACCTTACATAGTTCACCTGTGGCGGGAAGGTTTCCCGCGCTAGTTACTCATTGGGTAAATTGGAGCCACGTGAGCTCCATCAGCCGCGCTAATGGCGAGCAGCTGAACTGCGTGCATACACAACACCTGCCCAATACTTTTTGCTGCCAGAGGGAAAGGACAGAATGGCATCTTTCTTCAATCCAATTCCTTCTCCCTCCAGAAGTGACTGCTCAAGCTGACTTCCATGTGATAGCTTGTTTTTGAAGGGGAAAAGAGGGTGGAGGCTTCTTTTGGACCTGCAGAACCTTGTTTTTCAATATACCTAAGGTGTCAGCCTTGTTTAGTGACCCCAGGAATAGAAAAAGGGAACTGCTTTGAAGTCCATAGTGGCCTCACCAGGAGGAGCAGTGAATGCCCTCCCAACACCAGACACCTGTGGCCTCATTCTTCCCAAAGGTAGGGTGAGGCTTGTTGTGATGAATAAATCCTAGCCCAGGGAAATTGATGCCATGATTAATTTGTTAATCTTTATGCTACCACACATTTTTGTTGTTGTATTTGCTGCTACCAGCTGCTGTCACTGCCTTTCTGTAAGTTATGTCCAGATAAGCCTAGGTCAAACTACAGCAGAGGTTCTCAAGGTTTTCGTGCCATGGGCTGGACCACTCAGGCAGCTGAGCGGGCAGGGCATGTGGTTTCTCCCCATCGTAAACACTGCTGCAAACTGCGGCAGGTGCATTTGTGCGTGCATGGGCATGTTTGCGCATGTTGCAGGTGCATTTATGGCTGTTATAAACACGTCCGCCTTGGGGTCATCACTGTGGGCCAGATGGTATGGCGCCGGGGGTTGGGGCCAGCCTGCAGGTTGGACTACAGGCTCAGTTTTCGCACATACCTGGATAGATAATTGTAAAGCAGTATCTCTCTCTGTGGGTAAACTATGTAATATGTGATGAAACAGGTTCGTGTCCTGTCAGGAGATTTAGGTCATTGATAAGCATGTGTTTAAAAAGCCATATAGGAAAGTAAAAAGATGGGTAAGACAGAGGTCGTTCTTTTCCCATTTTTTTTCTTCTGGGTTTCAGTTTAGCTAATCAGGCTCTATGACAACCAAGTTGTAAAACAGCATACTGGCATGAAAGCAGTCCTGGGTCTAAGATAAAATTCATAAACAACCCTGAAGAAAACAATACTATTATTGGTCACTGATGGAGTCCTAAGATAATTGTCATGACCTGATGTAACATTATGTGCATGTGTGTGGCTCTTCTTCTTCTTGTGCCGTATCTGATTCCGAATATTAGCGTTCATCAGGGAGATAAGCCATGAAGACTGTCCTGAGAATATAATGCTGTGGCCTTTCATCTGCCTTCCACATCGCAGCTTAACCCCCCTGCTCTACTGATCCAGTACCGCGAGTCACTTTCTGGTCCTGAGCCCTTTTGGCATGCAAAGTCCTCCTCAGCTTTAGGCCAGTATTGATGAAGCTGCTGCCCTCCATCAAGATGGATACAAGTGGGGTTTAATCCGTTTGGGGACCATCACCCTTCCCCGTGGACTTCACTCAGGTCACTAATTCTCAGGGTTGTCAGATTAGTTAACTGCCACCTGACGCTCAGCGTTGAGTGGTTGGCAGTATGGTATACTCTATTACCATAGCAGGATAACCTGGCCAGACTGTAGTGTGGGGTTGATGCCATTTTTTTCTGGCAGGCCTCCTAAGTTTTTGACAGAGAGATAACATCAAAGACATATTACAAGAACACCAAATAATGTTGTGGAGGCTGGTAGACATGTCAGAACAAGAATCTTGTATTTCCTTGGACACCCAAAGTGGTGGTAGCAGCAGCAGCAGCAGCAGCAGCAGCAGCAGCAGCAGAAGAAGAAGAAGAAGAAGAAGAAGAACAAGAAGAAGAACAACAAGAAGAAGAAGACGTGTGTCATCATAGGCATGACAACTTTAACCTGTTGACTCCAGTTTATTCAGTGCCTGGTAAAGCCACACAGTCACACAGAGGTAGTACAAAATGTTGCTGTTGAGTTAAGAATATTCAATAAGAAAGTAAATCCCATTGAACTTAGTAGAACTTATAGCATGTTCAGTATCAGTCTGCAAAGAATATATCTCTTACTGTGGAATTGTATTGTTACTACTATGTGGGTTGGAATACACCTGAGTTTGCTTCAGTGCAACCTTCCCTCACAGTTCACACAAACTGTATCCATCCTGAGTTAAATTGGCACCCCTGGCATGACTCTTATCATTTTACACTCTTACATGAATTGTGTACTCTGTGTCTGTGAAGAGGAGCTGTCTCATAGCAGTGATGAGCGAGAAGCTCTGTCTCTCTGTCCATGATCCTATAAATCAGGGGTTCACAACCTTTACCTACCAGAGGCTTGACCATGCCCCCTCAGTCAGCTGAGGTGCTGGTTATTTGGTTCTTCCTGATGACGACAATGGCACATGCATTTGCACCATGTTTCTGGGCATTTTCCCCACCTCTGCCACTTCCCTTGAAATAGGGGGCAAGGGAGGAACATTTTTGAGCCATTTTTGAATTTTTTGCTGCATTTTCATGGCATTTTAGTGTGAAAACATAGCGATTTTGGCATTTCCAGTGGCATCAGGACACTTCCAACATCAGTGGCAATTCAGCCTGGGGGCTGGATCTGGCCTGTGAACCATAGGTTGGGAACCCCTGCTATAAATGATTAACTGAAATTAATCTATCTGTTTTTAAATTAAAATAATACTCAGGTTGTTGTGTATGGAATGCAACCACATACTTGTGCCTTTAAGATTGAATGTAACCGGATCTACAGGAAATGCATACTTAAACCAATTGTAATGATACATTGTATTCAGCTGTATAAGAATTCAAACTACAACCAGAGATGGTAGTAGTGAGCATTCAGCTCACATGGTTCAAATTCCCCCAATCACCTCCAGCCGCGGTAGTCTTGCCTGACACAGACACACCTGGACAAGAAGGGCGTGACTCAGGATGATGTCATGCCAACAGGAGCCAATAGGCTACCGTGTAACCACATTCAAATGTATAGTGACTGTATTTAAAGAGCTGCATTGCTGCCATTACCTCGTATTCATGCAATAAAGATGTGTTAAGCTATTCTACAGCTTCTTCAAGCGTCTTGATTCCAGAACACCAAATTGGTGACGAGGATGGGATATGGCTTCCCACGGAATCAAGACAACACAGGGCGGTTTCAACATCAACAAACCGGAGGAATGGGAACTGTTCGAGATGGATTTCCAAAGCGCACTGATGGTGTCCGACATCTCGGACGAGGGGAAGAAAAGGGCCATCCTCATCAGGATGCTCGGGTTCCCGGCCATGAAGATTCTGGTGGACCTGGTGTCTCCGAGAAAGGTAGACGAGGTCCCAGTCAAACAGCTCCTGAAGGCATTATGGGACCATTTCCAACCAACGGTCTCGATGTTCTTAGCTCGGGACGCGTTCTGGAAGAGAGTGCAGTCCCCCGGAGAGTCAGTGGTGGCCTTTGCGGCGGCCCTCCGTTTGGCTGCCGGCCCATGCAAATGGGAAAACTTGGAAATCGCCCTCAGGGACTGCATGCTGTGTGGCCTGTGGGATGAGGAGACCCAGCAAAAGCTGATGAACAAGGAACCGCCACCAACCTTCCACGAGGTCCTGAAGGAAGCGCAGGCAGCCGAGGCCATGCAGGCTGGGGTTAAGGTGTTCAGGACAAGGCCCCCACAACCCAATTGGGCAGTGGCCCCAGTGCAAGCAGCAAGGTGGGGGCCCCACTCCTCTGTGGAGAGCAGCAAGGACGAGGATGTCCGGAAGGTCCGGAAGGAAGGTCGGTGTTGCGATGGCTGCGGAGCGTCCCACGACCGAAGCAAGTGCCCGTTCCGGAATGCCGAAAGCCACAGCTGTGGATGGAGGGCCACATAGTCAAGGTTTGCAGGCAGCGGCATGGAGAATACAAGGGCCCAGCAGATCATCCCCCGAGGAGACAGGATGGCGGCCGTTCCCGAAGGAAACAGGATGGTGTCGCCCGAGTTTCCGACAACAGCGACGCCGAGGTGCATGGCGTATACCGACGGGTCCCCGGCGACGACAGTGTGGTGGTCCATAGCGTGTCCTTGGGAAACCCATGTTTTTTTGTTGAGGTACTATTGCAAGGGGTCCCAGTTAAGATGGAAATAGACTCGGGGTCCTCATACTCTATTATATCTCAGCAGGAGTTTCTGCGCATTCCCCCAATGCGTGACCCGCGCGACCCAAGCTTAAGGCTTTAAAGACTCATTTGCAGGACATTCAGGGCTACGGGATCCCAGTGTTGGGAGTGGGGGAATTCAAGGTGCAATTCAAACAATTCCGGGAGAAACTGCCCCTAGTAGTCCTTAAGGAGGGGGGATGCTGTTTACTGGGAACACAGTGGTTCAAGCCCCTGGGCATTGTGATAGGGGGCATCCATGCTGTCGGGTCTGGCATCAGCACTGACCCCATACAAGACGTGTGGAATGCACACCCAGCAATGTTTGAGAAGGGGCTCAGGAAATTCAAGGGGCCCCCAGTTTCATTCGACCTGGACCCGGAAATCCGGCCCATTCGGCTCAAGCCACAGAGGGTCCCATTTGCCCTAAAGGACAAAATAGAGGTGGAACTGGACAAACTGGTGGGCCAGGGAATTCTGTGGAGTGGGAAACTCCTATTGTGACTGCACTAAAGCCAAACGGGGAGGTCAGGATTTGTGCAGATTATAAATGTACAATAAATAAGGCAATCCGCCCAAATGCATACCCGGTACCGGTTGTTAGCCACTTATTAGCAACGTTGCAGGGGGGAAAGTGTTCCGCTAAATTGGATTTGGTGCAGGCATACCAACAGCTGACCATAACACCAGCTGCCGCGGCTGCGCAAACAATTGTAACCCACAAAGGGGCTTTTAAAGTCATGTGCCTGCAGTTCGGCGTAAATTCGGCCCCCGGGATTTTCCAGTCCCTCGTGGAACGTTTGTTAAAGGGGCTCCCCAGAGTCCTCCCATATTTTGATGATGTGTTGATCACAGGGGGGAGTGTCTCAGAGCTGGCCAGGAGGTTGGACAAGGTTCTATCAATTTTCGAAAAAGCGGGGTTGAGGTTGAAAAAGAGCAAGTGTGTGTTCCTAGCGAGGGAGGTTGAGTTCCTTGGGTTTAATATAACCCCCGATGGAGTAAAGCCCTCCAAATCGAAGGTTGCAGCTATCCAAAACGCTCCTCGACCCACCGCAAAACCGGAGTTGCAGGCATTCCTAGGGCTCCTGAACTTTACCATTCCTTTTTGCCAAGGAAAGCATCCGTTGCGGAGCCACTGCATAAGCTTCTTAAGAAAGATGCGGTTTGGTGGTGCAGAGATAGTCAGGAAAAAGCATTCAACGAGTTAAAGCAACTTCTGTCCTCAGAAGCGATCCTGACCCACTTTGACCCCAAGAAGCTGGTAGTTCTAGTCTGTGACGCCTCACCAGTGGGGGTGGGGCCGGTGTTGTGCCATGTGTTGGATAACGGGCCGGAAGCCCCGGTTGCGTTTTACTCCTGATCATGTTCAAAGGTGGAGCGCAACTACGCACAGACAGATAGAGAGGCCCTCGCCATAGTGGCAGGGACAAAGAAATTTCACGATTTTCTGTATAGTCAACCATTCACCATTGTGACCGATCACAAGCCCCTACTAGGTATTTTCACCACGGGCAAGCCCACGCCCCAAATTCTCTCCCCCATAATGCTCCGTTGGGCCATTTTTCTCAATGCATACCAGCACACGCTGGTCCACCGGCTGGGCAAAGACATCAGCCATGCAGACGCCCTCTCCATGTTGCCCCTACCCCAGATAGGAGACCCAGAGTGTGAAGTAGAGCGAGACCATCAGGTGCTCCTGATCGAGGCCCTAGATTCACCCCCAATAGTGCCCGCAGACCTTGCCAAGGCCACGGAGGACAGACCCTTTCCCTAGTAAGTTCCTGGCTGCAGAAAGGGTGGCCAGAGGCTCCCCCCACAGAGGAGTTTGCGGCTTATTTTAGGAAGAGAGTTGAGCTGTCCACAGAGAGGGACTGTCTTTTATGGCGCCAGTGGGTGGTCATTCCTGAGTCATTGAGGTTGAAAGTGCTTAAGCTACTGCATGTCAGCCACCCTGGAATAGTTTGCTCTAAAGCTCTGGCCAGAAGCTACTTCTGGTGGCCCCAATTGGATACTTTCATAGAGCACATGGTCGGCACTTGCGAGGGTTGCCAGAGTTCTCGACCCAAAGAGTCCCGACTTCCCCACAGAGAATGGGACACAGCCAGAGGACCGTGGTCCCGAGTGCACAAAGACTTCACGGGTCCTTTCAGGGTCTCCCTTTTCCTGTTAATTGTTGATGCATACTCCAAGTGGTTGGAGGTCATCCCGATGTCCAGCACCTCGTCAGCCGCAACCGTAAAGCAATTGCGCAAGGTGTTTAGTTGTTTCGGGATACCAGACGTGCTTGTGAGTGACAACGCTAGTACCTTCACGTCTGCGGAATTTCAGGTGTTCATTGAGAAAAACACCATCCGGCCCATCACCTCTGCCCCTTTCCACCCTGCAACGAATGGTCAGGTAGAGCGCCTGGTGCGTACTACAAAGGACGCATTGCGGCAGATGGGTCCCGGGGATCTGAACCTGCATCTGTGCCAGTTCCTGCTGTGCTACAGGGTGACACCACTCGCGTTGGGGCTCTCGCCTTCAGAGCTCCTCATGTGCAGCAAACCCACAACACTTCTGACGTTAGATCCAACCAGGGTGGAGGATAAAGGGAGGAACATAGAGATAGGAAACACCAAAAGTTTTGAAGCAAGAGAGCCCATATACTGTAGGAATTATGTGGCCGCAGGACTAGCCTGGGTCCCGGGAGTAGTCATTGAGCAAACGGGGCCAGTTTCGTACTGTGTAGAGACCAGCACAGGTCTACTCTGGAGAAGGCACGCTGATCAGCTCAGGCGTAGGGTTACCAAAAGGCGAGATACAGACATACAGCCTCAGGATTCAGCGTTAAGGTCCTCCCCCACCCACTTATCCCAAGGGGGAGACACAGGGTACCCCTCGGGTACAAATGCGGATTGTCAATCCTCTCCTAGGGGGGAGGGGTTGATACAAATACATATCCATTGGATGCCAGGGATACTTTGAAAGAGAGGAATGAGTTTTATGAGGAGGAAGAATTTGATTTCGATTTTCGAAACGGGGGATTTTTCAGAGTGGTCCCCCACCCGTCCGAGCGAAGAGCGGGGTTTTTTGTTAGTCCCAGGAGCCCCCGGTTTCTCGTCGTTAGAATTCACCACTACTCCACGCTCCCAGTCAGGGGCCGCACAAACGAGGCAAGCTGCTAACGAGTCTTACTCTCCTATTACAGGGCAGGAGCCAAGGGAACAGAGAGGAGCTAGCGCCCCCGAACCAAGCACAGCAGCTGCACATCCCAAGCGCACATGCGGGAAACCATATTGGTTGAGGGACTTCGTCCCATCCTAGGGGGGAGGGGTGTTGTGTATGGAATGTAACTACATACTTGTGCCTTTAAGATTGAATGTAACCGGATCTACAGGAAATGCATACTTAAACCAATTGTAATAATACATTGTATTCAGCTGTATGAGAATGCGAACTACAACCAGAGATGGTAGTAGTGAGCATTCAGCTCACATGGTTCAAATTCCCCCAATCACCTCCAGCCGCGGGAGTCTTGCCCGACACAGACACACCTGGACAAGAAGGGTGTGACTCAGGATGCTGTCACGCCAACAGGAGCCAATAGGCTACCGTGTAACCACATTCAAATGTATAGTGACTGTATTTAAAGAGCTGCATCGCCGCCATCACCTCGTATTCGTTCTGTACTTCATGCAATAAAGATGTGTTAAGCTATTCTACAGCTGCTTCAAGTGTCTTGATTCCAGAACACCAAACACGTGCACACTTAAGACTTTCTGCAAGCCAAGTTTCGTATATCGAGGTTTCAAAGGCTTGAAACTATGGTTATGATAAACAGATATATATCCTATTTTATTATTACAGATTAGATTTTATGTTAAAGGAAAATGAACTGTGATTTTGCAATACAGTAAAACCCTGATTTACATATGCCTCGAGTTACATAAAATTCAACTTACATAATGATTTTTGCATAACACAATTTCCTATGGGTTTGCTTCGAGTTATGTAAAAAAAATCATTTTTCCTATGGGTTTGCTTAGAGTTACATAAAAAAATCATTTTTCCTATGGGGTTGCTTCGATTTACATTAATATAATTTTCTTATGGGTTTGCTTCAAGTAAATATATATATATAATATTGCTTATATATGGAATAAGCAATAAGACAACATGGAAAGGTTACAAATGGAAAATATAATGCCCCTAATGTTGCTGTTCTATCCGCTAAGCAGATGAAAGTTGCAGTCCTGCAGTTTTCTCTCTTCTGTATCCTTAGTGGAATGACTGCTGGATAACATTAGGTAACACCTAATGGAATTGGCCCCTTTTCTTCTTACAGAGGATGGCTTTACCCTGTTGTGTATGCTTGGAATTCTTATCATACGTTTAGGGTAGGAGTTCTCAACCTTTTAATGCCGGGGGCCAGGTCACACTCCTTCAGATAGCTTCGGGGGCTGGACGACCATTTTGCCCTTCCTCCACCACATGGCACTTCCAGGTATGGTGGAGGAGGTGGAGGCCACATGAAATGGCATTGTGGGCCACATCCGACCCCCAGGGCATAATGCTTGGAAATGCTTGGAAATCAAAATATAACTTTATAACTGGGTGCTCAGGACTTATTAGATATGATCAGGTTTTTAGTGTGTGATCAATACTGATGTGTGCAATTGCTCTTGTTTTTAATAATCTGAAATGACATACAAAATCTAACTATTGAGAGTGCACAGATGCTAACTATCTTAACAGAGACTGGGACGAACACTGCCTTGGATAAACCTTTCCCAGTGGGAGCTTATGCATGGAAAAAGTTATCTAAATAGATGTTGACTCTTCCCTAAGGTTTTTGTTTGTTTGTTTGTTTGGTCAGCATGTGGACAAATTGTTTTACCATCTATAGCAGGCCTTGGGAAGTTGTGATTCCACAAATATTGAAACTAATTCCCAAAAGCTGTAGTAGCAACACACGAAGTAGTCCATCAACATTTAGTAGGCCAAAGATTCCCCGACACTGACCTATGGAACAGTGAGCAGTACTGCCAGATTTTATGTGCAGGTCGAATGGTTATTGGAATTATTAAGGTTGTAATTGTGATATTTACCAATGATAATTATGCTAAGTTTACAACTCAGAGTTCTAAAGAACAAATCCTCTTTGTACTTAAGTGTTATCTGTGAGATAGTAAAGTTGTTGGTTACATATTAAAGCAAGAAGTGCTGATATAAGTTCTACTGTCATGTTAACTTTTAATATTCTGAAGTACCACAAGCTTTTACTTCTTTATTTCCAAATTGAAACTCAAGCAGAAAATGAAAAGCTTTAAGATTTCTTAGAAGGAGGCCAATAAACACTCTGGTAAAATACAGATAACCAAACCCATTGACTCTGATCAAAATATAGTCTGCTGGCACTTGGTGGATCCCACTGAAACCCTTGGAGCAAGTTTGCTGTTGATACTAATTAAAATTCCAGTTATTTTCTTACCAAAGTTGGCTGGATAGCTCAATGGTTTAGGTGTCTGGTTGCATCCCAGGAGAGCCAGCCTGTGTAGTAACATACTTCTGTGTATTGTTTGTACAAAAATAAATAAATAAATAAGAAATTGCTATTATTATTTCAGTAGGACGTAAACATGGGTAACTTTAATTATACTAGGGCAAACAATGAATGGCAAGCAAAACCAACCTTGGGTAATGTGCATGTGTGTTGTTGCTCCAAAGTAAACAACTATATGTACAATGCCTTCCATGCACAATAAATGGTGTGGGTGATAAAAGGCTACAATAAATCCAATTGTTAGCCTCAACTAGAGTAGATCCATTTGAATTAACTGGTCTACTTTAACCGGCATTAACAATTGGATTTCATCATGGTTTTTTCACATCATTAAGGGTACTCCCTGCAAAGTGCGAACTGCAGTTTCAGAGTAACCTTTTGCATTAGTAAAGGTAAAGGTCTCCCTTGCTCAAAAGCCAGTCATATCCAACTCTAGGGATTGGTGCTCATCTCCGCTTACAGCCAAAGAACCAAAGATGTCCACGTTTGCAGATGTTTCCATGGTCATGTCGCAGGCATGACTAGACCCCAGAACACTTTTACCTTCCCATCAAAGTGGTACCTATTTACAGTATCTACTTGCCATTTCTTGCTTTCGAATTGCTAGGTTGGCAGGAGCTGGGATAGAGATGGGAGCTCACTTCATTGCGCAGTACTAAGATCTAGAACTGCTGACTTGCCGACCTTCCAGTCATCAATTTACCACTAAGCCACTGCAGTCGCAATTTTCTGCATTAACTGGCAATACATATAATTATTAAACTACATCTATTCTGAACCGAGAGCCAACATGATGTAGATCAGGGGTTGTCAACATTTTTCAGCCATGGACTGGACCATGCCCCTCAGACAGCTGAGTGGGCTGGACTGATGCTGTAAAACATGTCCATGGCTGTCACAAATGTGTTTACAATGGCTCCAGATTCATTTATGGCTGTAGTAAACGCATTTACACTTCTGCAAATGAGTCTTTGGTCAATTGTAGCAGCGGCTGTGGGGCAGCTGGAGCAAGGTCAGGGGCTGGATTATTTGACACCACAGGCTGAATCTGGCCCACAGGTCGTAGGTTGCGAACCCCTGATGTAGATACTAATGGATTTAGACCAAGGAGAACCAGGCTTTAATCCACTTTATGGTGATTAACTGTCTTTCAGTACAACATAATCAATCAATCAATCAAATTTTAATTTATACCCCACCTTTCTCTGACTGAGGCCGACTCAAGGCTGCAACAACATCACAATCAATACAACCCAAAAAGAGGTTGTGAGGTTTAAAAGGGAGAGACAGAAGAAACCACAATCAGTTTTTTTTTAAGGATAGTGGGATAAAAATGAAACTGAAAAAATATTGCTAAAAAAATCTTGGTTGTAATAAACTACAAGGAATTATGTAGATTATAGATTTCACACTTTAAATGTTAAAATTGTATTGTGGTCTATAGTGAAAGTCTATATTACCATATTTCTGTGGATAATAATTATTCCTATTATCTTTAGATTCAGTACAGCCTTTCCAGAAGCAAAGGGGATTGATTATGACACTAATTTGGTGAAATTTTTCAAGTGGTAGCCGTGTTGATCTGTGCAAGCATATCAGAGAGCAAACAAAGCAATAAAAAGATGAAAACCATTGAGGCACTTTAAAGATTAACTCCTATATTTAAATGTGAACTTTTGTGGACTTGATCCAAGAAAACTCAATTTAAATACCTGTATAGGAGTTAGTCTTTAAAGTGCGACAATGTTTTTTGTCTTTTTTGTTGTTGTTTTGTTTACTCTCTGTTATACTAATTTGGTGAGACTGTGAGGGGAACAGACAATAGCAACCTTTTTGATTTCCTGTCTTTTACAAATGATGTGAAAAAACCATGATGAAATCCAATTGTTAATGCCGGTTAAAGTAGACCAGTTAATTCAAATGGATCTACTCTAGTTGAGGCTAACAATTGGATTTATTGTAGCCTTTTATCACCCACACCATTTATTGTGCATGGAAGGCATTGTACATATAGTTGTTTACTTTGGAGCAACAACACACATGCACATTACCCAAGGTTGGTTTTGCTTGCCATTCATTGTTTGCCCTAGTATAATTAAAGTTACCCATGTTTACGTCCTACTGAAATAATAATAGCAATTTCTTATTTATTTATTTATTTTTGTACAAACAATACACAGTTTACAAATTTACTCATTTAAAATGTAATTGTGTTAAGACAACCAACAATATATTTTAAGACATCATGTAAAAGTGCGGTGTGGGGGTTGGAATTGGAATAAATTGATCCTGTTTATATGTCTTTGGGTATATCAAAGTTTAAATTGTGAGACATTAATGTAAATTAATAGGGTAGGTTATTGTTGTTTTGTGTGATTTGGTCAGAATCCTATTGATTATTTACACTGGCAAAAGTGCAATTGCGTAACTTTTCAGTGGGCCTCCTCTAACACCAGATTTCAAATGAGTCAATTTTGTTTTATAGGCTTTCTTCATTGTCCAGCTTTCATGTTTTGTTGTTCAGTCGCACATGCGATTCCGACCCTTTGCGACCCCATGGACCATTGTCCTCCAGGCACCTCTGTCCTCCACCATCCTCCTCGACCTGCCCAGCTCTATGCCCATTGCATCTACAATACCATCTAGCCATCTCATCTTTGGTCTCCCCCTTCTTCTTTTGCCCTCCACCTTTCCAAGCATCAAGGCTTTCTCAAGTGAATCTTCTCTTCTCATTTAATGTCCAAAGTACTTTAGCTTCATCTTTACAATTTGACCTAGGGAGCAGTCAGGGTTGATTTCTTCTAAGATTGACCTATTTGTTCTCCTTGCTGTCCAGGGGACTCTCAAAACTCTCTTCCAACACCACATTTCAAGGGCATCTATTCCATACCTGTCAACCTTCCCAGATTGGCCGGAATTTCCCGTTTTTTGGTGCTGATTTTCACCATTTCCTGCCCGGAGCTGCCAAAAACCCGGAATTTGGTAGCAGGGGGAAAGGCGTTACTGCACATCCCTTCTGCGCAGCTCGTTTCTACGCATGCATAGAAGGCTTCTGTGCAGAAGGGGATCGTAGAAGCCTTCTACGCATGCGTAGAAGCGAGCTGCGCAGAACGATTCTGCGCAAGTCGCTTTTACCATGCGTAGAAGGCTTTTACGCATGCGTAAAAAGTGACCTGCACAGAACCGTTCTGCGCAGGTCCTGGATTGTCCGGAGCCGTGGTTGACAGGTATGATCTATTCTGCGCTCAGCTTTCCTAATGGTCCAGCTCTCACAACCATACCAAGGAATACCATTGCTTTGACTATGCAAATTTTTGTTTGCAAGGTGATGTCTCTACTTTTCACTATGTTTCCCAGGTTTTTCATAGCTTGTCTCCCAAGAATCAGTTGCCTTTTTATTTCATGGCTGCAATCACCATCTGCACTAATCTTGGATCCTAAGAAAGTAAAATCTGTCACTGCTTCTACTTCTTCCCCATCTACTTTCCAGGGACTGATAGGGCCTGTTGCTATTATCTTGGCTTTCTTGATATTGAGTGTCAAGTCAGCTTTTGCACTCTCTTCTTTCAACCTAAGCTGGAGCTTCTTTAGATTTCCTCACTTTCTGCCATTAGGGTAGTATCATCTGCGTATCTCAAATTGATGATGTTTCTCCCAGCAATTTTGATCCCAAATTGTGATTCCTCCATCCCTGCATTGCACATATGTGCTCTGTGTATAAGTTGAATAAGCAGGGTGACAAAATGCATCCTTGTCTTACTCCTTTTCCTATTCCAAATCACTCCATCATTCCGTATTCCGTCCTAACTGTTGCTTCTAGACATCATTTCCTGGTGTCTGTTCTGAGGTGTTGTAGGTCCTCATAGAACTGGTCAACTGTGGCTTCATCTGCACCAGTGGTTGGTGCGTAGACTTGAATTAAAATCATACTGAATGGTTTTCCTTGTATTCGGACTGAAATCATTCTGTCATTTTTAAGATTGTATCCCATTACTGCTTTTCTCACTCTTTTATTAACTATCAACTCAATTTCTTCTAAGATTTTCTTGTACAAAGTAGTAGATATGATGGTTTCTGGAGCTGAATTCACCCATCCCTGTCCATTTTAACTCACCGATTCCCAAGATGTCAATGCTTATTCTTTTTTTAAAAAATTAATTTTTATTGAATTTTTAACATAAATACAATAAAGACCAACTTCAAAATCACATACAATAATAAAAGCAACAACAAGTCATAAGTCTATAATTCTATTGTGACTCGGTATTATATTGCTTCCCCCTTCAGTGTTGTAATTATATTTATTAATACTAAATTTTTATCTAATACCAAATCTGAAATTTTTGTTTTTTCACCGTCTCAGTATACATTACATATTCTCTGTTATGTCTTATATCCACCAAGTCACAATTCTAAATCATGCTTTTAGTACAAACATAACAAAGCTAAATATAAGAATAAACAATTTAACCAATATTAAAAAGAAAAAGAAAAAACTAACCACCATATGTTATTTACATTGCCCTGGAGAGCACGGAGTTTCTCAGTAAAATCATTGCCAAAAGCTCTTGTGAGCAGGTACAGGTCTATTCAACTCTTCACCCTTCAATGAGTAATCCACAAAGATTTTCCAAACCTTCCAGAATCTATTTTTTTTAATAATACCCTTTTTCATATTTATTTCATGTGTTAACTTATTATTCAATGCTAAGTCCCACATTTCCTTATACCATTCCTCAATTTTTATATTAACTTCATTTTTCCATTTTCTCGCAATACACTTTCTACCCGTTGTCAGCATTATTTCTAATAACGCTTTTTAATCTTTTCTTAAGTTTATATCTTCCACATCTGTCAGCATTATGGTATTTGAACCCAGTTTGATTTTTGTTCCCATAATTTCACCTATTTCGTTCTCAATTCCTTCCCAAAAATTCTTTGCCACTCTACAATTCCACCACATATGCTCGTATGTACCCAGTGCAGTCTTACAACGCCAACACATTTTATCATTCTTTTTATCTATCTGATGTAATCTCATTGGGGTCAAATACCATCTCCACAACATTTTATAATTGTGCTCCTTTACTCTTACCGACAGAGTTCTCATAATTCTTTTCTTCCATTTATTTTTCCAATTTTGATCCTCTATCTTTATCCCTAGATCCTGTTCCCACCTTACTTTCAATTCCTCCTGTGGATTACGTTCCTTGTTTATCATTATATATATTTTGCTCACCAGCCCCTTTATTCCTCTTTGTCCCTTTCTCATTTTTAGAACTAGTTCTTCAAATTCAGTCCTCTCTCTTTCTAATCCAGCTTCATTCAAAAATTTACAATTCCACTTATTTATCATCCCTATCTGAAGCCAATTCAATTTCATTTGTAAATACAAAGTTGTTTTTCTCTCATTATCTCTACAGGCCCGTATCCAGTCTTTCAGCAGGAAAACTTCATTTTTATCTAATACTTCTTTAATCCTTTTATTAATTTTTATTGGAAAATCTGCAATATCCTCCAATTCAATAATGGGGGAAGTATCTGGCACCAACACCTTCCTCACTTTTTTCCATATTCCTAATGTTGTCCTCATCATTTTATTTTTAATATCTACTTTCCCAATGCCACTTCCTAAAAACAAAACAAAACTATTTTCCCCATATAACTAAGTTCTTTCATTTCAATTTCTTCCCAAATTATCTTTTCCCTTGCTAAGATCTTCACAACGTTCTTAATTTGAAATGCTCTATAGTATGTGATTTAATTTGGCATTCCTAATCCCCCATCTTTCTGGGATAAATACCAAAACTTTTTAGCCAATCTAGTTCTTTCCCCCCCGGTTACAAAAACTATTAATCATTGTTTGAAACTCATTAATTTCCTTATCCTTAAGTTGAATTGGAAGTGCATCAAATAAAAAATTGATTCTTGGCAATAACATCATTTTACTCATTGCTATTCTTCCAAACCAAGACAACTTCAATCTTTGTAACCCCTGTATTCTAATCTTAAATTCTTTTTTCAATTTTACGTAATTCAATTTCTTAAGGTCTTCAATTTTATTTGAAATATTTATCCCTAAATATTTCAAATTATCCTTAATTTGTAGGTTACTTTTTCCCTTTATCTTTTGTTCATCTTCTTTACTCATATTACATAATATCATTTCTGATTTATCCCAATTTATTCTCAAACCCGTAATATCTTCAAAATCCTTTTATAATGTTTCTATTCTATCCAATGCCTTTACCGGATGTTTAGTTATTATCAAAGTATCATCCGCATAAAGATTTATCTTATTGCCTAAGACCCCATCTATTTCTTTATCTTCCCTTACAGCTTTTGCCAGCATTTCCATTGCCATAATAAATAAAATTAGGGAAAGTGGGCAGCCCTGCCTAGTACCTGCTTCTAATTTCACTTCTTCTGTATCCTCATTATTTACTTTTACTATTGCAGTACCTTGCTGATATAATTGTTCAATTGTCTTTCTAAATTTATCTCCAAATCCATAGCATTTGATTATCTCGTTAATTATTACCCATTGTAAAGAATCAAATGCCTTAAAAATATCTAATGATAATAAGCCTACTTTTTCTTTTGTTTGTCCTACCACGTCTATTAAATCTATAACTCTTCTTGTCAAATCCGACATATGTCTACCTTTCAAAAAAGTGTTTGGAGAGATATCTTGGCTAAGAAAAGAGTACAACCGTCGTGTTTTCATAAAAGTCTTTATAGGTGTAAATATAGCCAGAAACGTAATAACATAAAAAATTCCTCTATGGGTAGAAACAAAAACTATAGCTGATCGCTGGTAAATAGGAAAATGAGCTGTACAAGCATGGAAGTGCACAGAAATAGCGATGTAGTTCTCTAAGTCGATACTAGTTATAGCGACTTTTCGAATAAGAAATATCTTCTTCAAGGAGATCTATACATAGAAATTACACATAAACAGAATGATTAACATGGCTGAATATAAATAACATAGGCACATAAAAATACAATGTATATACAGAATGAGAATACAAGCTTACCAACGTGCAATGCTGATTTCTTAAACCCGCGTCCTGCCTCCGCTCAAATTATTAGGTGCATATGGACGTTGAAAGGTGTATGAGAAACAGCTACCTTTATCACAGTTGAAAGCTGACTCATGTGTAGCTGATAGCTAAATTAGAGCTCACCCAGGTGATGAGGATTGTACTCCTACAGAAACGCTGCCAAGTCGAGCTCCTGGTTTAACCCATTAGGATACATTGTGTTGAGAAAATGAATGAAGAATGCTTCCCTTTGTCTCAATCTTTTGTAAATGTCACATCGTTCGAATAATTTTGGTCTAACAATCTCTAATACCACAAAACGAAAGTCCCTATCCGTATGGCGCTTTTCAATATAGTGAGAGACCAAAGGGGCTTCTTTAACCTGATGTCTGATTTTGGACCTATGTTCCGAAATCCGCTGTCTGAGGGGTCTGCTGGTAAGACCCACATAGCGCTTCTGACAAGGGCATTCCCACATGTAAATAACACATTTACTGGCACAACTTGAGAGTGATTGCAAGGTGAATGTTAAACCCTTGTTGGGAACCTCAATTTCCTTAGTTTCCCAAGAAAATTGGCAAACCGTACACGAATGGCATTTGAAATGTCCTGTGGGAAGCAATTTATCAGTAGATTTATATCTAGCAGTATGATCTGATCGTACTAGCATATTACTGATAGATCGCGCTCTCCTAAACCCTATCAATGGTCTGTCCTTACAACCTGGAAGGTCTTGAACCAGATGCCAATGTTTATAGATTATATTCTTGACTCGGTTGGCCACTGGTGAATATTCAAAGGAGCACCTGATTAAATTGCCCCCACCTCGTTGTTTCCTATTGAACAAGCACTGTCTGGGAGTGTCCCTGACTCGTTGGAATGCCGAATTAATGATATGCATGGGATAACCCCTATTGTTAAGTTTAGATAGAATTTCAGAAGCAGATGTGTGAAAGTCAGCGGGTGTAGAGGAATTTCTTTTGGCACGAGCAAAAAGCCCAAAAGGGATGTTGTTCCTAACAAAGGCTGGATGATGGGAGGAGTATGCTAAGTATGGGTTTCTATCTGTTGGTTTCCTATACAATTTGTCCGCCACCTTTCTAGATCCTGAAATGTAAACCTCCACATCCAAAAAAGGGATGGAGGAAGTATGGTAATGGGGGGTAAAGCGTAAATTGTTGTCAATGGAATTAATCCATTGTACAAATTGGTCAACAATGTCATAGGAATCAAGAATAAAGAATAGGTCGTCAATGAATCTGCCATAGTATATGATGTGACCTAAATGGGGATTGGAGGAGTGGTGAATGTAAAGACTTTCGAAATTATTCAAGTACATATTGGCGACGGAGGAGGCCAATGGGGACCCCATGGCCATGCCTCTTACCTGTAAGTAGAATGATTTGTCGAATCTAAAATAATTGTGTTCAAAAATGATATCTAATAAATCCATTAAAAAATGAGTTGGTGGAAGTAAAGATGCTCTAGAATCCAACTTATCCTGGACAATAGTCCTGGCCTCCTCAAGGGGTATATTGGTGTAGAGCGCTTCCACATCAAGTGTAAGGAGCACCCCCGTTGGAGGGACGACCAAGCCCTCTACCTGAGAAATAAAATGTGTGGTGTCTTTAATGAATGAAGGGGTTTGTCTAGCATATGGGTTAATGAAAGAATCCAAATACTTAGCAATGGGTTCGAGGGCGGAGTTTACGCCGGAGATGATTGGCCTGGCGGGGGTGGGCATGCCCTGAATTCTGGGCTTGTGGATTTTGGGAATCAGGTGAAAGATAGGAGTTCTAGGGTATTCATTATACAAAAACCTAGCAGTATTATGTGTAATGTAGCCCAAAGAAATGCCCTCAAATATAACCGTTTTAATGATATTCATGACATGATGAGTCGGATCATGTTTGATGTTTAAATAAGAAGACTCATCGCCCAATTGTCTAATTGCCTCCGCCGTGTAATCAGAGGTGTCTAATATCACTATTCCTCCCCCCTTATCTGCCTGTTTTATGACAATAGAAGAGTCGTGTGCTAACTCATTTAAGGTGGCATGGTCTTGTTTAGATAAATTATGCCAACCTTTGGTGTGGCTCTTCTCAATATGCGACAAATCCCGGAGTACCTGTTTGTGGAAAACCTCAATTGCAGGGTCGTCTACTGGTGGGTTAAACTGAGACTTAGGTTTAAACATGTCCCTGGACTGTGAATCTATTCCCTTAAAAAAGACCTTCAATTTAAGCAATCTAATGAGTTTAAACACATCAACACGAGTGTTGAAGGAACGGTAATGGGGAGTGGGAACAAAAGTAAGACCCAGCGAAAGAAGACGTACCTCATTGTTAGCCAACGGTCTGGAAGACAAATTGAAAACTATGTTTTCCTGCCCCCCCGCAGAGTCCTTCTTTTCCCTAAAAAAGAATTTGAGCGTTGCTGCAAGCCTTGTCGATTCCTAGTTCTGAAATCATAAGTCTTTTGTTGGGACTCATCACAGGTTTCTACCCATAGAGGAATTTTTTATGTTATTACGTTTCTGGCTATATTTACACCTATAAAGACTTTTATGAAAATACGACGGTTGTACTCTTTTCTTAGCCAAGATATCTCTCCAAACGGTTTTTTCACTAGTTGAGCTCTTCACCGTTTGCGCCCCTTTCTTCTCGTGTTACCTTTCAAAAAAACCACCTGATCCTCATTTATATAATTACCCATAAAATTATTCAATCTATTGGCCAATATCGCTGTGAAAATCTTAGCATCTTGATTTATCAATGAAATTGGTCTATATGATTCGACTTTTTCCAAATCCTTCCCAGGTTTTGGCAACAACACTATTATGGTCTTATACCATGAGGTCGGGATTTGTCCACCTTCCATTATATAATTATAAAGTTTAGTCAATTTTGGAACCACTAAATCTTTAAACTCCTTATAAAACTCAGCCGGTAAGCCATCTTCTCCAGGTGCTTTATCCGTTTTTAATCTAGCAATGACATCTTTTATTTCTTTTTCCGTAATCTGGTCTTCCATTCTATTCCGATGTTCCTGGTCTATCTTATTAATTATTTGTTTCTCCAATTGCTTTTTTAAATTTCATCTCATCTGTCTTCTTTTTTGCATATAAATCCTGATAAAACTCTTTCACAATTTTACATTTATCGCCGGTTCTATTGCATCTAACCCCATCTTTATTAATCAAAACTCCAATCTCTCTTTTTTCTCTCTTTTCCTTTGTGGCCCTCGTTAATAATTTTGAATTCTTATTGCTATATTCAAAATATTCTCTTTTTAAATATACCAAATCTCTTTTTACCTTGTCTATATCTTTTCCTAGCAATTCAGTCTTTAACCTTGGCATATTATTAAATACCTTCTTATCCTTGGTTCTTGCATGCTGTTCTTGTAAATGTTTTATCTCAGTCTCAATTTTATCGTGCACCACTTTACATTGTTTATTTCGAATACTAGCCAATTTTATACTCTCCCCTCTAAAGACTGACTTCATGGCATCCCATACCACATTTAAATTTACCTCATCCATGTCGTTCCAATACCAACTCTCCTTCCAATTCTCCATTATTTGTTCTTTAATTTTAGGTTCCTTATATAATTTAGCATCATACCTCCATACTCTTCTCTTTCCCCCCCCGATCCTCTATTCTCAGTTCTATCATCATTTTTGCATGATCTGATTCTTTAAAAATACCTACGTCTGCCTCATCAATGCTTTTAATTATATTCTCTGATACAAATATATAATCTATTCTAGAATATGAATTATGTACATGTGAAAAACATGTTCTTTTCCCACATCTTAATATATTTGTACAATCTAAATTTGACCTTATTAAATTAAAGTCTCCAGCCACTATCATTTTTGTCGTCCTCTCTTTCTCTAATATTTTATACATTTTCTCTAAAAAAAGTTCTTGCTGGTCATTTGGGGCATATATATTCACCAATGTTACTTCTTCTTCATCAATCTTTCCTTTTACAATCAGGTATCTACCCTCTGGATCGGAAATACTACTTGTCATTTCAAAACCCACCCGAGTCGAAATCAAAATAGCTACCCCTCTTGCTTTTGAGGTACCAAATGATTTTTCATAATATTGCATCCATTTTAAGAATATCTTATTTGTATCATGAGATTTTTGATGAGTTTCCTGAAGAAAGACAACGTCCGGCCTGTCCCTTCTTAGAGCTGATTGAATTCTTCCCCTCTTAACTTGAGACCCTGTACCATTCACATTCCACGTTAAAACCTTAATACTTCTCATACCTTAGAATTTAAACCTCCTCTATAGCCTCCGATTTCTCCAATAGGCGTGCACCTTTTATCCCCACAGTTAAAACTAAACCTACTACATAAAACATTCATCTCTACCCTCCCCACCTTTTCTTACCTAAAAAAGCCACCTTTGTACCAAAGAGAGGGAGGGAGGACGTGGAAGATGTGTCTTCTTGAGATAAAAACAAATGCTCCAGCGCTAATACAGTAATACTTTTAAACTTCTACCCCTCTTTAAAATAATAATAATAATAATAATAATAATAATAATAATAATAATAATAATAATAATAATAATAATAATAATAATAATAATAATAATAATAATAATAATAATAATAATAATAATAATAATAATAATAATAATAATAACTTCTCTCTCCCCCACTCTATCTATCTTAGGATCTCTCCTCCTAATACTTCACCTTTCTCCTGCCCCCTTCTCTGCCTTTGATCCCTCCTCCCCCCCCAACCGCCCCCTCCTGTTCTGAGCCTCCATAATCTCTTCTTATTCCTCCAGACTCTAACAGCTCCTTCCTTAATGTCAACCACTCTGTTGAAGACACTTCAACCAAGTCAATTGAACTCAAATAATCAAGTGCATCCGTTTCTAGATCAATTACATGTATTTTCTTGTCATGAAAAAATCTTAACTGCTCTGGAAATCTCCAATTGTATTTTATCCCTCACATAATCAACAATTTAGTCACTGGTTTTATTTTATATCACCAAACACGTTCATTAACTGCAATGTCATTGTATACCTCCACATCGTTACCATCAATTTTCAAAACACCCGACCCAGCTTGTTTTATAAAAGCCATCACCTTTAACTTGTCTCCCCAATTTGCAAATTTAACCAAAACATTTCTCGAAGCACTTTTCCCTCTTCTTGCACCCAATCTATAAACGTTTGCAATATCTTCATTAACAAAATCTTTCCCCATTTTCAAATTATTCAACCAATCAATTATTCTATCCTTCAGCTGGTCAGGTGATTTTTCAGACAAATGACGTATCACAATATTCTGCTTTCACGAGATCTAACCTTTTCTCCTGGACCTCAACTTTCAGTTTAATATCTTTATTCTCCTCATGCAATCCTTTCATATCTGTTTGCATCAATTTCATATCTCTTTGCATCAAATTAACATTTGTTTCCATCTTTTGAAAGGTATAATCAACTTTATGAGCAAAATCTTGAAACATTGTAGCCAATTTATCTTGCTTTCCCATAATTTCATTTTTATCTTCCCCCCTTGCCTCATTAATATCCCGGAAACCTTTCACATTTGCCTCCTCCATTCGTTCAAATTTCTGAAACAAGTTACCCATTTCAACCATTAATTGCATTTGGTCCATTACAGCAGGCTCCGGTGACGGTGTTGATGGAGTTGCATCTTCAGCAGCGGCCTTCTCCTTCTTCTTAGGACATACCACCTCCTCCTCCCTTCCTTTCCCTTTCACAAATTTATCCATTGTGGTGTCAATCAACAGTTTCAAAGCAACTTCAAAGTCCCCAATTTCTTGATCTAGATCCAATATCAACAAGTGAAGTTCCTAAATTACTCCACTTACTTTGTATAAATTTATATAAATTTGGTCCTAACCAATGATATTTATTCCAATCAAAAAAGGAGAAAGAAAAAGAAAGACCACTGCAGTTTTCTTATAATCCAAATTCAAAAACTTTTCCAAGCACCAGGTTTTAAATAAAGATCTGGGACTGTGTTAGAAAAAAACAAAAAACTAAAAACTAAAGTCCCACTAAGGTAACAGCCAAATTATTAAAGGAAAAGCCAGCCCAGAAGGAGAAGAGAAGAAAGAAAGAAAAAAAAAAGGTTTCTTATTGTGACTCCAAGGAACAAATGTCGAATCTCAGTATCCCAATTACAAGACTGTATCCATTTGTATCTGTCTGTGACCAGCTCAAAGCAGCAGGGCAGCAGATTTAGAAACAACCACTGTATATCCAAATATGTCAGAATATATCCAGGCTCCATCTCTTCTCGGTGATCCCGTTGATTCCACAGTCTGTTATAATCCAATTGCAATGTTGTATCCAAATTTCATGAGGGTGAAAAGATCGGTAACAATATATCCAAACACAGGAGGGGGAGAGGAGAGAAATAGGAAAAAAAGTACTCTTGTAATCCACTCAGCACTTTCTCCATTTGAAACTCAGGGAGAAGTATTTCAAAGTAAAAATCCACCAAGATGGAGAGTAAAGCAAGCCAAAAATATCACTTGGAGAAAAGGAGAAATATGCAGGGTTGAATATTTAAAGCAAGGAAACAATAACCCCAAAGTCCACAGTATCTTGCAGCGCCTGGGAACCTCCGGGGCCAAGACCAATCTCACCCCTCCTCCTCCTCAGCCCGTACTTCCAAAAACCTTCTGTCTATCTTTGCACTTTCCTTATTCTTTCTTTCTTCTTTCTTCAACCTTCTCAGCACCTTTTCTAATCCTCTCAAACACTCTCGAAAGTCCAAAACAATCTCCGTGCTTCCTTCTCCCTCTCCACTTTCACCTAACTTTCGATTTCACCGCTGCCATTACTCATCCTTTACCTTCTCATTCTCTCTCCCGACTTCTCCCTCCTTTGTCACTTGCCTTTCCACAACTGGGCTCTCACTGCCTCAGAGGTCCCACCGTCTGCCGCGTCCTCCCTCAGCCATCTTTTAACTTTTCATAAACTTTTCTGGTCCCCCTTCTCGGATGTCTCGCCCACCCGCAGCACGGCTGGCTTAGCCCCCAGCTTCCGCCGTTTGACTTACCAGTCGCCTCCGCTCCACACGCTTCGACTCCGGGAAATGATGACCAGAGAAAAACACCTTGATTTAGACGGATATAAATCTCGTTGTTGATGGGTTTTTAAAAGCTTTTTATGTGGTAGATCTCATTTATAACCACATTGTATAGTGCGAGCAATTAAAGAAGATGTTAATCCTCCGCCATCTTGGCCACGCCCCCAATGCTCATTCTTTTCATCTCATTTTTTACCACTTCCAGCTTGCCTTGATTCATAGATCTTACATTCCAAGTTCCTATACAGTATTGTTCCTTGCAACATCGTATTTCTCTTCCCACTATCCTATCCTCCCCATCTTCTGACCTGGTGTGCTCAGCATCCTGTTCCATCTATTTTGCCTTCCATCTATTTTGCCTTTTTGTTGATGTCCAAAGTACTTCCTGGTTTGCTTTAACATTCTTTGCTTTCTGAAAGAAATAGTCGACAAACTCTTCCCATATAAGTTGACTTGACTTGACTTGATCCTGAGTAATACTCAGGATCTGGTGCAAGATGTTAATGTGACTGATCCAATAGGGAACAGTGGTCACAACTCAATTATGTTTAACTTGATCATAGACCGCAAGTCACTGATAAAATCTAACACAGAGACCTTAAATTTTCAAAAAGGAATTTTCCCAAAGATGAGGAAACTAGTAAAAAAGAAACTGAAAGGGAAAATTGAGAGAGTCCAAACTCTCCAAGAGGCATGGAGGCTGTTTACAAAAACAATAACAGAGGCCCAATTGGAATGTATACCCAAAAGGAAAAAGGGCACTGCCAGGTCCAAGAGGACTCCGATGTGGCTTACAGGAGCTGTTCGGGAAGTGATCAAAAGCAAGAAAAGCTCATTTAGAAGATGGAAGGCTTGTCCGAATGAAGACAGCAGGCAGAAACATAAATTCTGGCAGAACAAATGCAAGGCAACAATCAGGAAAGCAAATCAAGACTTTGAGCAGCGTATAGCTAAAAATACTCAGAGAAATAACAAAGACTTTAGAAGTAAGAACCCAACTAGGAAGGCCATTGGACCATTAGATGACAATGGAAGGCAAGGGGTTATTAAAGAGGAAACAGAGATTGCAGAGAGACTCAATGAATTCTTTGCTTCAGTATTCACTGAAGAAGACAGAGACTACATGCCCAAAATAGAGCCTATCTTCATAGGGAGGGAAACAGAAGAATTAAGCCAGATAGACATAACCAGGGAGGAGGTCCTTGCATGTCTTGTTAAACTAAATGCTAACAAATCACCAGGACCAGATGGCATCCATCCACGAGTTCTCAGGGAACTTAAAGATGAAATTGCTGATCTCCTAGCCAAAATATATAACCTTTCCCTCAAATCAAGGTTTGTGCCTGATGACTGGAAGGTAGCGGATGTAACACCAATTTTCAAAAAAGGATCCAGGGTGATCCAGGAAATTACCGACCTGTCAGTTTGACATGCGTCCCAGGTAAAGTGATAGAAACCATCCTAAAAGATAGGATTAATAGGCACATAGAAGAGAAGGTGCTGCTAAAGGAGAGCCAACATGGCTTTTGCAAGGGCAAATCATGCCTCACTAATCCGTTGGAATTTTTTGAGAGTGTCAGCATGGATGTGGATAAGGAGGATCCAGTTGACATTGTTTATCTGGACTTTCAGAAGGCTTTTGACAAAGTCTCTTGAATAAACTTACCAGTCATGGAATAAAGGGATAGGTCTTGTCCTGGATCAGCAACTGGCTAAGGGACAGGAAACAGAGGGTAGCACTAAATGGACACTTCTCCAAGTGGAGGGAAGTAAAGAGTGGGGTCCCCCAAGGTTCAGTACTGGGACCCCTGCTTTTCAACCTCTTCATAAATGATCTAGAAGTAGGAGTAAATAGCAAGGTAGCCAAATTTGCTGATGACACTAAATTATACAGGGTAGTGAAAACTGTGAGAGATTGTGAGGAGCTCCAGAGGGATCTCTTGACACTGGGGGAGTGGGCAAAACAGTGGCAAATGAGCTTCAACATTAGTAAGTGCAGAGTGCTGAATGTTGGGGCAAAAAAATCCAATTACATTTATGGGGTCTGAACTCTCTGCGACAAACCAGGAAAGGGACCTTGGTGTCCTGGTGGACAGCTCAATGAAGGTGTCAACCCAGTGTGCCTCAGCAGTGAAAAAAGCAAACTCAATGCTAGGAATCATTAGGAAGGGTATAGAAAATAAGTCAGCAAGTATCATTTTGCCTCTTTATAAATCTATGGTGAGGCCCCATCTGGAATACTGTGTGCAGTTCTGGTCACCATACCTCCAGAAGGATATTATGGAGCTGGAAAAAGTGCAGAAGAGGGCAACCAAAAAGATTAGGGCACTAGAACACCTTCCTTACCATCTGAGGCTGCAACGGTTGGGCCTCTTCACTCTTAAACAGCGGCATCTAAGAGGTAACCTGATTGAAGTTTATAAAATCATGCACAGTGTGGACAAAGTAGATAAGGAAAAACTGTTTTCCCTATCGCATAACACTTGAACTAGGGGGCACTCCATGAAACTTTTGGGTACTAGTTCTCAAACAAATAAGAGAAAGTACTTTTTTCACCCAGAGGATCACTGGTCTATGGAACTCCCTGCCAGAAGAAGTGGTGACAGCTGTCAGTCTTGACAGCTTTAAGAAAGGATTGGACAAGTTCATGGAGGACAAAGGTATAGATGGCTATAATTATGGATACCTAAGGACAACCTCCGGGTTGGAGAGATAGGCAGGATATCTCTCAATACCATTTCCAGGGAATCCTAAGCAGGTGAAGGCATCTGCTTGGGAATACCCTGAAGGAAATGGTGAGCCACTGTGTGAGACAGAATGCTGGACTGGATGGGTTGTGGCCTGTTCCAGCAAGGCTGTTCTTATGTTCTTAAGTTCAAACTCATTGTTCTTTTTCTCTCCTTTCTTAAATTTTAATTCATATGTTAATTTATCATTTAGTGTAATGTTCCATACTTCCTTGTACCATTCCTATAGGCCCCCTGAGATGTTTATCTTCCAATTTTTAGCAATTATTAGTAGTTGTAACCACAATTATAGCCATCTTTCTTGCATTTATTTAAGTTAATATCACTTTATTAATGCAATTTTGGGACTCATTTGTAGTTTAATCGATAATATCATATTTATTTCTCTAAATACCTTTCCCCACACTTTGCACCCCCACCATAAATGAAGATAAGTCCCAATTTGTTCCTTACACCTCCAACACTCGCTTTTATAATTATGGTTAATTTGATTTAGTCACACTGGTGTCATATACCAGCTCCATTATAGCTTACAGGAATGCTCTTTAATTCTCACCAATAATTATTTCATTATTCTTTAATGTTTATTTCATAGTTTATTCCATGATGTCTCTTCTATTTTCATCCCCAGATCTATCTCCCAATATTTCTTAATGATGTCTGGCAAGTTTCACTTTTCATTAACATTCGATACATCTTGTTTACTAATCCTGCTACCACTCCTTCCTTATGTTCTAATTGGTTTAGGATCTCTTCAAGTTTTGTCACCTCTCTACCAACACCATATTTTACCCTCAACTTCATATCCCACTTTTCTATCTGTATTTTCTCCAACCAATTTAGATTCAAGTTCCGAAATGTCTTCTCTAATTAATTTCTATCCTTAATTTTACTTATCCAATCCTTTAACGTTTTTATCCCTATCAGCTCTATCTGTTCCATCCTTTTACCCCTAATTGAAAAAACTTTCCATCCTCTTCAACTTCAGCAATGGGGAAATTCCTGGGCTAAACTCTTCTTTCACTACACTCCATATCTTTAACATATATTTACAAAAATACTTTGTGATATTTATTATCCATAGTTCAGATATGTCAAATGTATTCAGTTCATAAAAGTCAAACCAGTGAGTTATCTAGTGTGAGAAGACCATTGAAGCAAAAACAGATGTGATCTGAAAGTTGTGTTTGTGTGTGTTGTCTCCCTTTTTAAGTACAGCAAAGGTAATCATGATTAGATTACTAAGGATGTGTGAACCCCATAGATTAACTAACAGCACACTCCATGTATTTTATGTGAGATTATTGTGCAAGTGTTAAACCTCTATCTTTGAATCCTTTATAACTTTTTAATCTACAACAGTGGTCCCCAACTTTCTGCATTAGGCTGCATTAAAGTGCCTAATGCCTAAAGAGGGCCACATCTTAAATCTAGTAACTTAGTAACTTAGATCAACCTAGTAACTTAGATCAAAAGTAAAAATTCAGAGGTCAAGGAAGAAATGTTTTCTGTGGTTGAAGTGCCTCTCAAGCTCTGCAGTACACAGGAATATTGGGTCATATATACTGTCTAGGAATTTTTTTAAAAAAATAAAAATAAATTATGAATCTGAACTACCAGATAACAGAGTTGCAATCCTAAATAAATTTAATACTATCAGATTTATATCTTAATAAACTCATTGCCTTGAGGTTTAAATCTACAACATGCTAATACTTTAAAAACCATGGGCCCCCCAAAAAAGGGTAGGTAGAGAGAAAGAGTGGATGAAAGAGCAACCTCCTACTTGGAGCAGAGGGTGTGCCATTAGTTCAAATTATATGCAAGATATACATACACATCACTGTCCATCAGCCAAACCTCAATCATGAGAAGCAAAATGGCAGCCAGGGTAAAGAGAATTTGGCTGGAGGAAGATATGGAAAGAGGAATCCCGTAAACATCCCTGCATCATCAGTGTTGTAGTTCCTTGTCATGTTGTGTGGCACCTGTCTCCACTACTACAACATATCAGGAAATGTGGCTCCGCATTGCTTCTTCAGCAATAAACTTTTATGGGGATGGGGTGTTAAGCCTACTTCTTTCTCATCCAGGATTGTGACTAAGTACTGAATGGCTTGAGTACTAAATGAGTATTCATTTTTATTGAATGTTTTATATATTGTAAATCACCCTAAGTGGTGCTTGCACGTGAAAGGGTGGGGTATAAACAAACAAATAATATCTTAGCCGAAGGGGCCACTCACTGGCCTCTACAATCACAGATGCACAAGAAGACTTCTAGCTGGAGTGGGTGGGGGAGAAAATGCAGCAGTAAGCAAGACAAAAAGTCAGAGCAACCAGTTCTTGTTGAGGAAGGAAGAATGCTTTTGACTGAAGCGGCAACTTTCCATTAACCTTTGAAGCACTTGGAGGAGGCTTAATGAGTGGAATTGTTCAGAAAGAAAAACAATGCTAACTTTTTGCAAAAATACCTGGCCTTTGACTCTCCCTTTTCTTTCTTTCTTTCTTTTTTTGCAAATTCAGGCCAGACATCTCCTGTACACATCTACATAACTGCTTTATCTTTCTTATGCACATGTATATCTTTCAACATGGCAATGCATGGAGGAGGGGGTGAAAAAGCTGAGTGATATGGGTACCAGAGCTGCTGCTCCTCCTCTCCTCCTCCTTCTGTATCCGAATCCGAATATAGGTGATCATCATGGCGATCTGCCATGAAGGCCATACTGAGAATATAATGCAGTGACCTTTCAGATGCCTTCTGCATCACAGCATGACACCAGTACCACTGATCCAGTTTCTCAAGTCACTTTCTGGTCTTTGATGTTTGCAGATTGATACACAGTAGGCAGCATTCAGGGGGCCAAACACGTCTTTATTGCAAGGTATGCAATCTGAACATGAGGTAATGGTGGAGGCGCAGCTCCTTTTATACAGTGTGTTACATTCGAATCTGGCTACATGGTTTCCCATTGGTTACTGTATTCGTGACGTCATGGTGATGCCCCGCATTCATTACCAGGTTTACCTGTGGCGGGAATATTTCCCGCGGTAGATTGCGATTGGTTGATTCATACCATGTGGTCGCGATTCACTGCCATCTAGTGGCAGGTGAATCGTGTTCCATCCAGCTGACTTACATTGAGTTACATTGTGTTCATTGAGGTTAATGTGAGGTTACATTCTTTCATTCTTCCTGTTACAATTACTCTTAAAGGCATATACTTCCATACATAACATGGTCATGAGCCCTTTTGGCACCCAAAGTCCTCCTCAGCCCCAGGCCAGTATTGATGAGCTGCTACCCTCCATCAAGGTGGATTCAAGTGGTATTTAATCCACTTGGGGACCATCACCCTTCCCAGTGGACTTTGGCACCCAGGGCCGTTAGTCTTCAGGGTTGTAGGGTTAGTTATATGCTGCCTGACACACTTGCCATTGAGTCATTGGCAATATGGTCTACTCTATTGCCATAGCAGAATAACCAGAGCTCTGCTAGGCAGAAAAGCATCGAGAATGGCCAAAATGCTAGTATGGAAGGATAAGACCAAGAGGGGGGAATGACAGAAGAAACGAGGTTGCTCTTGTGGGTTTTGTTCTGTAACAAAAAAAGAAGCGGGTGCAGCTTCAGTCAGGAAGAACAGAGTGGGTCTGAGGGAAAATGCCTTGTGACTGATGGTGGTAAACAAGCAACTGGAGAGCCATTGAGAAAGAGGTCGGGTGCTGCATGTGGCTTGTGGTTGCAAGTTGGGGACCCCTTATCTACAATATAGAGAACTAAACATGTAATATTTGTTATCTTGTATGCATTTCATTATCTTTTTGATATATATAGTAAAGGTAAATGTCACCCTTACTCGAAAGCCAGTTGTATCCAACTCTAGAGTTCAGTGCTTATCTCTGTTTATAGTCAAAGAGCCAGCCCTGTCTGCATTTTGCAGATGTTTCCATGGACATGTGGCAGGCAAGGAACACTGTTTATCTTCCCCCCAAAGTTGGACCTATTTATCTACTTGCAATTTCTTGCTTTCGAACTGCTAGGTTGGCAGGAGCTGGGACAGATGGTAGCTCTCTCCATCGTGCAGTACTCAGGAATCAAACTGACTTTCTGCTTCCCAGTCAGTGTCTTAAGCACTTGAGCCACTGTAGTCCCTTTGATATATATAGAAACCTTCTAAAATATGCAATATAAAGATCCTATTTTGGGTCTGCTTGTCTGTTTATATCTCTACAAAAATTAAGCTAAAATCTATGGATATTATTGCCTTGATTTATTCAGATTGGTTACTGCTTCTTCTTTTTGTTCTTGTTTTCCTACAGAGAAAAATGGAGGCCTCCGAAGGAATGTGGTAATGGTTTATTTTGTATAATTCAACATTGCTGTTTTCAAAAGGTGTCAGTTTTCTGAAAGCAAATTATCTGTGTTCTAAATTCTTTTCCTATTTCTTTCCAGCACAATTCAAGGTGCTGATTTTCAGCTATGAAGTCTGAAATAATTTTTAATATGGCATTTACTTGCCTTACTAAAGTTAAACCAACAAATACAACACTTTTAACAACAATAGCAAACAGATCTAAGAAAGTTTAAGCCAACTAGTCTTTAAGAGAATATTTTACTAGCCTACTAGATTTGACTGCAGCCTGAATAACTAACAAAGCTTTGAAAAATTATTAATTGACAATAACTACCAGAATCCACTATCCCAGTGTGTCCACCCATTTGGCCTGGAGAAGTTGGGCATCAGGACATAGTGCCATTGGTTAGTTATCGAGACCCAACTGTTAATGCCTTTTCTTTGTTTGTCATTAGATATAGGCCTGGCTCCATAGTGGGATTCAACTGATTCACGTCGGTTTGGCAGAGCTGAGATCTATTTTTTTTGTTGAGTTTGGCGAACCGCTTGTTAAATTATTTGAATCCCACCACTGATCTGGCTCCTGGGTGTCCCTTAATATTCTCAAAGTTGGAAAATGTATCACCAAAATATGGGACAAAGGAGTGGGTAGATTTCCATAATATTTGCATGTAGACATAAATAAAAATACAATATATCTCTAACTGTACTGGGGAACACTGTGACTGTGTCATCAATGAGCCCTGATGGCGCAGTGGTTAAACTGCTGTATTGCAGCCAAAACTGCTAACACTGTAAAGGTTGACTCAGTCTCTCATCTTTCCAAGGTTGGTAAAATATTGGGGGCAAAATGCTAATTACCTTGTGAACTGCCCAGAGAGTGCACTAAGTGCGATGGGGTGGTATATAAGTGTAATTGCCATTGCCAAAGTGCCTGCTTAGTTTTCTGTCTCTGTGCTATTGATGGGCAGCATAAAGATTGTTTCTTTTGCTTCCTGTGATTATGTTTACTACTTAAAATAGGCTTGGATCAGGCACAAACCTTCAAATAGAGGACACATTCAAACTGAGGGCTTTACTCCGAAAGTACTTCAGATAGCAGATTCTAAAGAGGAATGCATGTCCATAAAACTTGCTCTATTGATTTTCTGCAATGGCCCAGAGTGCCCTTCAGATCCAGCTATTGACTGTTCTCATACAACTTGATCTACTTCTTGCACTGTCAGAGACTCATATGAGAAACAAGGCATAGGATCTGAGGGGCTGAAAGAATCTTATTTTCTGCCTCTTGCAGATAGAAGTGGGGTAAATAGACTCTAGTCCAAAAATACTTACAAAAAATTAATGTATAACTTTACAAATATCTGTTTTGCAAGCAGTTATGTAATTCTGGAGTGATATTTTCACTTCTACTTTTCTTAGTCTTGTTTGGATCATGGTCATGTTGGAATGCAGTTTGTTCTACCGGTATATAATTATTGATCTTGCACTTCTTTTTTTACTCCTTTAGCCCGGGTGCTTTGGCTACCCACTCAGTATCTTCTTCATTGTCATCAATGAATTCTGCGAAAGATTCTCCTACTATGGAATGCGAGGTGATTTTTCTTATTACTTAAATTCAAGATTTGTGGCTGTAGAATGCTTCCCCTCTTTACTCATGATCTTATGTCATTATTCCTCCCCACTATAGCTGTGCTTGTTCTCTACTTCAAGTTCTATCTCAGCTGGGATGACAATCTTGCTACAGTCATTTACCACACATTTGTTGCCCTCTGCTATCTAACACCCATCCTTGGAGCACTGATAGCTGATGCCTGGCTGGGAAAGTTCATGTGAGTAGAACCAAAAAACACCAAATAGTTGTACAAGAAGTACAATTGGACAGGTTTGATGTTTTGGTAGAAATGCGAAGCAGCCAGCATAACAGGGCCAAACAACTTTATTAGGCAGTCAGAACATGGGGAGCAATGGCACAGCACTGCTAAATATATACACTCAGAAATGGATACATTTGGGCGGGTTTAGAGTATGGGATTAGAGTATGGGACCAAAGACACCAGGACAGCCGAAGAGCTGGCTTAACACAACTTTATTACATGCTGGTCAGTGGGAACATGAGGTAATGGCGGACGAACAGCTCAATATATACAGTGGCTATACATTTGAATGTGGCTCCTTGATAGCCTATTGGCTACAGGCTGCGTGACGTCATTGCAGGTCACGCCCTTCTTGTCCAGGTGAAGGTAGTGGCGGGAATCTTCCCGCGCTGTTGTTCTAGGTGAGTCTTGGACCAATGAGCTTGGACGCTCGCCATTGCCATCTAGTGGTCACTAGCTCGCGTTCTATTAAGGTTACAGTGATGCAGCTGGAGGTTACAATGTTACACATAGAAAAGGTTACATTGGATACACATGGATAGGTACATTGTTTAAAGGCACAGGCTTTAGGACACAACACCCCTCCCCCCTAGGATGAGACGAAGTCTCTTAGCCAAGATGGTTTATTGCACTCGCGTTTGGGCCGCGATGTGGGTTGGCCCACCCGGGGGCCGCTCCCGCTTCCTTGTTCCCTGGACCCTTGTCCTGTAATGGGAGAGGGAGACTTGTTAGAGGCTTGCTGCGGTTTTGCAGCTTTAGGGGAAAGGGTAGATTCCGTTGTGGTTGAACCGGGGGCACCAGGAGCTAACGTAAAACCCCTCTTCTCGCTTGGATGGGTGGGGGACCACTCCGAAACCCCCCCCCGGTTCTGAAAATCAAAATCAAACTCTGTTGGGGGATCCCGCGGGATATCTACGAGGACAAATTCCTTCTCCTCCCCCCTTGGTGGAGACTCTCGACCACCCTCTCCTCCCCCTTGGGCTAAACGGGTGGGGGAGAACCCTAACGCTGAATTTGTATCCGTGTTTCCGGCGCCCTGATTCCCTGGGACCTGGCCCCGGAGCTGGTCCGCGTGCCGCCGCCACAGTAGACCTGTGTTGGTCTCCACGCGGTACGATACGGGACCAGTCTGTTCCACAACCACCCCCGGCACCCAGGCTGGCCCCGCGCTGGCGTAGTTCCTGCAATGTACCGGGGCACCCACGCTGAAACTCTTGGTGGCTTCTAACCCTATGTTCCTCCCCTTGTCCTCAACTCTCGTGGGATCTAGTCTAGTGAGTATGGTGGTTAGCTTCCTGCGCATTAAAAGCTCCGCAGGGGAGTAGCCTGACGCTAGCGGGGTCACACTGTACCCTAGCAGAAACTGACACACTTGCAGGTTGAGGTCCCCGGGGCCCATGCGCCGCAGCGCGTCCTTCGTGGTGCGTACGAGGCGCTCCACTTGGCCATTGGTGGCCAGATGGAAAGGGGCGGAGGTGATATGCCGTATGGCGTTGATCTCTGTGAATGCCCTGAACTCAGCGGACGTGAAGCAACTGGCGTTATCGCTAATTAGAGTGTCGGGTATGCCGAACGTGGAAAAAATCCGCCGCAAATGCTTAATTGTCGCGGCCGAGGAGGTGCTCGTGACTGGGATGACCTCCAACCACTTGGAGAAAGCGTCCACCACAAGGAGAAACAGGGTTCCTCGGAACGGGCCCGCGAAATCTATGTGCACCCGGGACCACGGCCCCTTAGCCGCGTCCCATTCCCTGTGGGGAAGGCGGGCCTCCTCCGGTCTGGAGCCTTGGCAGCTCTCGCAAGTGCCGACCATGTGCTCGATGTCGGCGTCTAACTGGGGCCACCAGAAGTAACTCCGGGCCAGCGCTTTGGAGCGCACAATTCCGGGGTGGCTGACGTGCAGCAGTTTAAGCACCCGCGGTCGAAGGGATGTAGGGATCACCACCCGCTGCCCCCACAAGAGGCACCCCCTCTTTAGGGACAGCTCCAGCTTCTTCCTAAAAATGGGGCGAATTCCTCTGCTGGGGAAGACGCCGGCCACCCTTTCTGTACCCAGGAGCAAACCGCCGCCAACGTCTTGTCCTTCCTTGTCGCTGTGGCAATGTCGGCGGGCACTACGGGGGGCGAATCCAGCACCTCTATCATGAGAACCTGATGGTCTCGCCCCCCTTGCTCACCTGGCTGGGCGTCAGGGGGAGGGGGGACCTCGATAGAGCATCCGCATGGCTGATCTCTTTCCCGGGCCGGTACACCAACGCGTGCTGGTAGGCGTTGAGAAAAATGGCCCACCTAAGCATTCTCGGGGACGGGATCTGTGGCGTGGGCTTATCTGTGGCAAAAATGCTTAGTAGGGGCTTGTGGTCAGTCACGATGGTGAAGGGGCGGCCATACAGAAAATCGTGAAATTTTTTGGTCCCCGCAACTATCGCCAGCACCTCCCTGTCTGTCTGGGCATAGTTTCTTTCCGCTTGGGACAGGGACCTGGAGTAAAACGCTATTGGGGCCTCCCTCCCGTTTTCCAACACGTGGCATAACACTGCCCCCACCCCCACCGTGGATGCATTACAGATCAATACCACCGGCCGTTTGGGGTCGAAATGGGTCAGAATGGCATCAGACGCCAGGAGTTGTTTCAGTTCCGTGAATGCCCTCTCCTGGTCATCGCCCCACATCCATGCCGCATCTTTCTTGAGCAACTTGTGAAGCGGCTCAGCCACCGCAGCCTTCCGTGGAAGGAAGGAGTGGTAGAAATTTAAGAGCCCTAGGAACGACTGCAACTCGGGCTTGGATGTGGGGCGAGGGGCTTTCTTGATGGCGGCCACCTTGGATTTGGACGGTTTGATCCCCTCGGGTGTTACTCGGAACCCTAAGAACTCAACCTCCTTCGCGAAGAAGACGCATTTGTCTTTTCGCAACCTCAACCCCGCCCGTTCGAACGCCGCCAGGACCTTGTTTAGCCTTTCAGCCAACTCAACCTCACTCCCCCCCCATTATCAATACGTCATCAAAATATGGTAAAACGCCGTCCAGCCCTTTGAGGAGGCGTTCCACGAGCGACTGGAAAATTCCAGGCGCCGAGTTCACGCCGAATTGGAGGCGCGTCACCTGGAACGCCCCCTTATGCGTGATTATGGTCTGTGCAGCAGCTGCGGCAGGGGTTACCATGAGTTGCTGATAGGCCTGTGCCAGGTCGAGCTTAGCGAAACACTTTCCCCCATGTAACCTGGCTAGCAAATGGCTGACCACCGGCACCGGGTACGCATTAGGGCGGATTGCCTTATTAATGGTGCACTTATAATCGGCGCAAATGCGAACCTCCCCATTGGCCTTCAATGCTGTGACAATTGGAGTTTCCCACTCTGCGGAATCAACAGGAACAAGAATCCCCTGGCCCACTAATTTGTCCAGTTCTGCCTCTATTTTGTCCTTGAGTGCAAAAGGCACCCGGCGTGGTTTGAGTCTGATTGGGCGGACCTCCGGGTCCAGGTCGAACGTTACTGGGGGTCCATTGAATTTCCCAAGTCCCTTCTTGAAGACTTCGGGGTGCGCGTCGCACACCTCCTGTATCGGGTCAGACCCAACGGCGTGCACCCCCCCAATGAACAAACCCAGGGGCTGAAACCATTGAGTCCCGAGGAGGCTGCAATTACCCCCCTTAAGAACGACTAGGGGGAGTTCCGCGGCGTGCCGCTTGTACTGAACCTGGAAATTCCCAACCCCCAACACCGGGATACTGTTCCCTTGCACGTCCCGAAGCGTGGACCTCAACGCTTTGAGCTTGGGCCATACGCGGGGGGCAATTCTCAAAAACTCCCTCTGGGAAATGATTGAGTAAGAGGAGCCAGAGTCAATCTCCATCCTAACAGGGGCCCCTTGCACCAGTACCTCAACAAAGTAACGGGGGTGTCCCATGGACACGCTGAAAACCGGGGCGTCGTCGTCGCTGTCGTCGGAGATGCGGCCCACGCCGTCCTGCTTCCTCGTGGGCCGGGCGCCATCCTTTAGTCTCGTCGAGCGGTCTGGCCTCGCTGGGCGGTCGGGCGAGCTCCTCCGGTCCTTGCGCCGTTGTCTGCAGACTTTGGCTATGTGCCCGCGTCGCCCGCAGTTGTGGCACTCGGCCTTTCTGAACGGGCACCTGGCACGGTCGTGAGTCGCTCCGCAGCCGTCGCAACGCCGGCCCTCCTTCCGGACCCTCCGGACGTCCTCATCGTCGCTGCTTTCGGCGGACGATTTCGAAATTCGCCGGGCTGCGTGCACCGAGCTCTCTGCTTTGTTGGCCTTCGGCCGCCAGTCCTGGAGCTCTTGCACCCCTGCCTTCGTGGCTTCCGCGGCCTGTGCCGCTTTCAGGACCTCCTGCAACATGGGGGGCGGCTCCTGATTCATTAGCGTGCGCTGAATCTCGGCGTCCTTCAGGCCGCATAGTACGCAGTCCCTAAGGGTGACTTCCAAATTCTCCCATTTGCACGGGCCGGCAGCCAGGTGCAGGGCCGCTACGAAAGCGGCGACTGACTCATCAGGTGCTTGGACTCGCCTCCAAAATGCGCTCCGAGCGGGAAACATCGCTACCGAGGGCCGGAAATGGTCTCGCAGCACCTTCAGGAGCTCCTTTGCCTTGAATTCATCTGCCTTTTTGGGTGCGATGAGGTCAATTAATACCCTCTTGCCGTCGTGCCCGAGCATTCTGGTGAGGATGGCTCTCTTCTTCGCCTCGTCCGTCACCTCAAACTCCACCAGCGCGCCTTGGAAGTCCATTTAGAAGAGTTCCCAATCTTGCGGTTTCTTGATGTCGAAACCGGCGTATGTCTTGGTCCCGTGGGCAGCCATTATCCCACCTTCGTCGCCAATTTAGAGTATGGGACCAAAGACACCAGGACAGCCGAAGAGCTGGCTTAACACAACTTTATTACATGCTGGTCAGTGGGAACATGAGGTAATGGCGGACGAACAGCTCAATATATACAGTGGCTATACATTTGAATGTGGCTCCTTGATAGCCTATTGGCTACAGGCTGCGTGACGTCATTGCAGGTCACGCCCTTCTTGTCCAGGTGAAGGTAGTGGCGGGAATCTTCCCGCGCTGTTGTTCTAGGTGAGTCTTGGACCAATGAGCTTGGACGCTTGCCATTGCCATCTAGTGGTCACTAGCTCGCGTCCTATTAAGGTTACAGTGATGCAGCTGGAGGTTACAATGTTACACATAGAAAAGGTTACATTGGATACACATGGATAGGTACATTGTTTAAAGGCACAGGCTTTAGGACACAACAGCGGGAAACAACAGGAAGGGGAATGGGGTAACTGGGAGGTCATCGGACTGGAGTGAAGACTGTACAGGCTACATAGTTTAGGCGGGAATGCAGTCCCACGATATTTCAAGACCAAGAAGAAGGAGACAAAATGGAGGATCGTACTGATCCCAATTATTTCACAAAACGTTACAGCAATAAATGTATTCAAACACAACAACAGGATAAATAGATTCAGATATATTGCCTGGGCATGGCTATGTTTTGTGTTACAAACATTTGTTGATGATGGAGCTTATGTTCTTAACTCATTCGTGGAACTTGTACCTTTAATTCAGAATTCATTGCAATGGCTTCCTAAAAGTCTTAGGTAAAGCCTGATATAGCCTAATACTAAAAGAAAAAGTAGAACCAGTGCTCCTCACGGCTTGCCAATGACTTCTGCTTTCTACAGCTTCATGCCAGTTACTAATCCATCATACATCTTTTCCCTAACACAGAAATGCTGTGGTAAAAGACGGTTACTCTATTTTATGTTCTATTCCCGTGATGGTGAACCTTGGCACTCCAGGTGTTCATAGACTTAAATTACCAGAAGCCAAAGTCAGCACTCCTGCTGATCAGGACTTCTGGGAACTGAATTCAAGAACAGCTGGAGTGCCAAGGTTTGCCCTCACTGTTCTATTATATGTAAGATAGCCTGTTTTGCTTCTGTAAAGGCAGGCATATTATCAGGTAAAAAAGGAGGGCAACTGTAAGTTTGTTTCCCATCCAATTAGGAAATGTGTAATATCTGAAGGATTATGACACTACTTACATGCTTATTAAACATTTAAAAAATCCTGTTAGATTCCAAATTTCATCTTGTAGCATAAACCATAATCACATGGAAACATGGCTGCCATCAGAAATTTCTGGGCCCCATCCTGAGCAATCCTATTGCCTCCCCCCCCCTAATGTCTCACAGTAATGTCGCAGTTATGGCCAGCGGCAGCAGGACCCCTGTCAGCTCCGGGTCCTATACGGCAGTACTGGTAGTACTGCCCTGATGGTGGCCCTGCATGGAAAGTTGGGCAAGGGGAGATGTCACAACACAGTATCTTATATAAAACACATTAGCTCACTATTTTTTTTTTAAAAAGTGCATTTGGAAAATAATACCAGTAGAAGCTGAAGCACAGATGGCTAAATTATATCAGAGAGAGCATGTGCAATGGCCTATTAAATATTATAATAGAGTATCAGGAATGTTTGCCACAACAATTTAAAAGATGCAGAACTCTCATATTGTCATTCCCTGCCATTCATCAGTTCTATTCTGTTTGTGTGGGAGTAACCTTAAATTTACTCAAATCTTTCCTGTACAGTACTTGGAATTCCTGTTTTGTGGATGAGAGTAGATGCCACACATTATGTCTGTTCTATGTATAAATTCTAGAGTGGCAATTGCATAAGATATAATAATACATGCAAACATTGATATTCCCATTATGTAAAACTGAGGAGCCTGGCAAACAATACAATATTTTGTTCTTACCTTTTCAATATAAAAATGTCATCTTGCTCAGGAATGGTTGTAGACCAGTGTTAGAGCATCTGCTTTTCCTCAAGAAAATGTAGATTTAATTTTTGATATCTTCAACCAGTGTTTGAAAACCTGATGCCTCTGTTCTAAATAATTCTCGAGCTGGTTCTAATCCACGTACATATGAGAGTAACAAGGCCTTGGCCTCATTAAAGACTACATCAGCTATGAGAAACAAAACTGGGAGTTTCAAGTTTTAGAAATTGGGGGAAGGCAAACCCAGAAGGGGAATATTTGAAAGGTGAATCACCACCAGTGTCAATTTCCAGAAGCAGGATTTTCTATTTTTCAACCTTTTTCCTTTCTTTTCTTTTCTTTTCTTTTCCTTCTTTCTTTCCTTCCTTCTTTATTTCTTTCTTTGGCAGAACATTGAGGGAGAATCTGAGAGGAACTCGAGACAGCAAAAATGTTGCAAGGGCTACAATCTCGTTGTTCTGTGCAGGACAATGACAATATAGATCTATCTATCTATCTATCTATCTATCTATCTATCTATCTATCTATCTATCTATCTATCTATCTATCTATCTATCTATCTATCTATCTATCTATCTATCTATCTATCTGTTGCTTACAAACTGCATGATCCCTGCTTCTGGTGTGCTTAAGTTACTAAGTTAATTTATTGATTTATCTATTCAGACCTGGTAACTTCCTCTTATAAATCTGTCCCAGAGCAACTGGGTGTGATCTTAGAACAGAAACTGGGCTTTGCAAATGAGCCAGCAGTACTGAATGTACATAAATCTGGTTACAATTAAAAAGGCATATTATATATTATTTGCACATTATGTACCAAATACGATGTCTGTCCATAAATTGATATTTCTTTTTGAAAAATTCTCGCCCTTAGCCAGAAATATGTCCTATTGAAATCAGTTTGCTTACTTTCAAAGAAACTTGGTTAAGCTTGAGCTGTTAATATTTCACTCCAGTTTCTGGCGTATTGAAACATACAAATAGGATGCTAAGGATGAGAAGAGCAAAACCATATTTGCAAATATTCATCAATTCATTTGTTCACATTCAAGAAATGATGAAAGAGGGTGTGCTATTAAAATATATCTTCTGTGTGCTTTCTTCATAACAGGACCATTGTTTCCTTGTCCATTGTGTACACAGTTGGACAAGCAGTTTTGTCAATAAGTTCCATAAATGAGCTGATGGATGGAAATCGAGATGGTGCACCAGATAACATTATGATTCCTGTGTAAGTTATAGCACATCATTTCTGGTTTCCATACAAATGGGCATTGAGACAGATTTGAGATTCAATGTATCACAAATCTTCTGTTTACAGCTATTTTAATCACCATAGCCTTGGTTCCTATCTTTACTACTGTAGTTCTGTAGTTCCTGTTGCTCCTATCATATGATTTTATTCCGTTATATCAATAAAACTGGAAATCTGCTTTGATGGAGGAAGTGCTTTAGTTATGGTCGTGATTGGATGTCACTTGCTTCCAGCGTGGAACTTTTGCAATCGCTATCATTTTAGACAGCGAATAACCTATTTTATAACATGTCCCTACAAAGTTATTGCTAGATATATGGAAATTTAGCTGGAAACTTGCCATAACCTTACCTTTTAAGGGATTGTATATTTTCTCTGATATAATAATGGATATGCCCAGGAAAAAGGAAAGACACATGATTCACTGAGCTGGAGCTTAGACCACATTCCCCTACAGAATTCTGCATATTAATATCTACTTGTTTAAACCCCAAACACTATTTACTAGGGATCTCCATTTGTGCTGCAGGCTGGACTACAAACAGAGAAAGTTGACCAATTACACCAGGGGTTTCCAATCTATGGCCCGCAGGCTGGACCTGGTCCATGGCACCATTTCATGTGGCCCACTGCCACCGCCACCACACCCAGAAGTGGAAGTGGATGTGTTTACATCAGCCGTAAAATGAGCCCGCATATGAGTAAACACACACACGGCTATCATAAATGTGGAAGTGGGTGCATTTACGGCTGTCATAAATGTGCCCACTTCTGCTTCCAGGGGTGTGGTCAGGCCCACTCAGCTGTCCAGGGAGCATGTTCAGGCCCGCAATGTAAAAAGGTTGGGAACACCTGAATTACAGTGTCATTCCTTAAGGGACAGTCAGACCAGAATACTGTGTAGCTACCCTGCCAGCTAGATAGTCCCCACAGCAACTGATGACTAATACTGCAACATTGCTTGAGACAGAACTTGGGGCAAGGTAGATCGGATGAACCTCAGTGGAAAAACCTTCTGTCTGGTCTCCTGACTCTACATAATTAAAAGCATTGTGTGCTCCTTTGGATATTTGCCATGTCCACATTTTCTTATATAAAAGGCGATTACTGTATGTTGTATTTGCCACCACATGCATGCCACCACACACATCTCTTTCCCCCCTGTAAAAGCATTTTTCAATTTGTGCTCATCTTTGATGATATTGTCTTTGTGCATGTTGATGTATTTCAGCATACTGTGTTTTATTTATGGTTTGTACTATCTCACTTTTATTAGAAGTGATTCCTGTTGCCAGCCAAATGGTTTCTCAATCTTTCTTTCTTTTGTATGTTGCTTGCCTTGCACAAAGATAGCTTACTAAGGTAATATGTGAATGTTTACTCTTATTAAGGTTAGGCGTGGCCATTTGGGCTGATCACATGAATTTTAATCCTAACTAACCGCTATATAAATTACTACGTGCCATCAAGTAAATTCACACATATGGTTACCCTTTTCAGACTGTTCTAGGTAGACAATACTCAGAAGTTGTTTACAATTCCCTTCCTCTGGGGGAATCATGGGATTGTGCAGTTCGTTCAAGGCTATATGGGCTGGCTCTACTCCCAGGAGACACAGTGGATAACTCTCATTTTCTGGTTTTAAAGCTAGATACAGTACTTAACTCTTGAACTATGCAACCAGCACACAAAATTGTCCCTTATTGTGGATTTGACCAGGAAACAAATCTGTTGGATATGGTAAAGATTTTCTGAATTAGGATGTCAGTTAACATTTATTTGTTAAATGCTATTTAATGCCTGCTCCCACATTCCAAGTGAATCCATTATGAATACATATACTGTACATTGTGATCCCAGTATATATTGTCATTTGCTTGCAAGTGAATCCTGATGCTAGGAGGAGTATATGGCTGAATTAGCTGAGAGTATCCCTGCACCTCAACTCATATTTTACTTTTAAATTATGTTTGTTACTGCAGTGCTTTCTCAATGATCGGTTTGATCTTGATTGCTCTTGGAACCGGTGGGATCAAGCCCTGTGTAGCCGCCTTTGGTGGAGATCAGTTTGAGGATCATCAGGTATTAATGTTGTTGGAACTCTTCCTAGCCTATTGTGTGTTGAGAGAACCCATGGCATTTTTAATGGAATGTGGTTGTTTGTGAAGAAGGTGGAGTTCTGTAACATGTGCCAATTTACAAAGGTGAAATTACAGCACTGCAAATGATTCTTCTCAGAATCCCATATATATATAGACACAGGTTTTTAGAAGGCATTCCTGAGAGCATGCAATCCTCCTTCCCCTAAGTGTGTCTCTCCCGCTAAATACTTCAGCCTGTCCCTATGAATGAAATTCATAATTTAATTACTTTAAATGCTTAATTGCACATGCAGAAGACAAACAGTTTAACATTCAGTTACTTCTAGCTGGAAATTAAGAAGTCACCCCTGCTATTCTCAAGCATGAACTAAACTAGCAGGAGTGTGGACCTCTGAGAATCTTAGTGGTAACTCATTAACTGCCAGCTAGAAGAGAGTGAATGTTACATAGACTGTTTTTCTGAGGTTTTACCCATGATTTCTCTAACAAAAATGCACCTGACAACTTTGCTACTGATTGCCATAGAATATTTGTTGTCATTCTGGCCCCATTAACCACTTCTGGTCAACCTTAAACCCACCACTAAATGTAAGGATATCTAGTTTGTTGTATGCATTTACAGCAGTGCTTCATAAGCATGCTTATCTAAAGCAATCCTGCAGCCTTGAATTTTTCCAGACATAATTTTAATATGCCACAAACACATAGCCTTTGTCCTTTCATCATTATTAAATGAAAGATAAATTAGACATTCATCCTTTATAAAGAAGCACCTAAAGTACACTCTATACTAAATTTATTCTTCTTTGCATTACAGGAAAAACAAAGAAGTCGGTTCTTCTCTATATTTTATTTGGCCATTAATGCTGGAAGCCTTATCTCCACTATAGTCACTCCAATTCTTAGAGGTAAAATTCTCATTAATAAATATAACTTCATCTTAGGGAAACCAACCTCTTATTTAATACTTGCCCCACTAAGAATCTAGCATCAAACATGATTTACTAGCTTTTAATAAATATTTAAACAAGAGAACAACCCTCAACATCCTCTGAATGGATACGTGCCTCAAGTCCACCGGCTAAGATTCAGGAAGAGCTTTATGACATGAACACACACTCTTGAGGGTATGCAAGAATAAAACTAAATTAGAAGATGGAGGAAGGAGCTCACTGGAGAAGGAAAAGAATTAAAGGAGGATATAGCTGAGGAATTCAACATTCCCTATGTCACTTGGAGGACCCTGAACAGGCTGTGGGATGGAGTCTCTAAATGCAAGACCAACGTGCTCAAGTGGGGGCTGTTGGTGGACAACAACACGCTGTGTGAATGTGGAGAGATACAGTACCCAGTTCATTTACTGGTCTGCCAATTACTAACAGAAACATGTACCGATGAAGATTTAATTTTGGCCAACAACAAAACCAAGAAAGTGGCTTTATTTTGGCAGTCCAGAGTTTGAGCTGGACACAACAGAATAATAATAAAAAAATATTTACACAAATACTGACACTACTGTATTTAGAAAAGAGACAAGTGGATTATTCCTGTATTTATGATTGGATGATACATTGGAAACAACAATATTCCATGACAGTATTCTGTGTTGTTTGCCTCAGAGCAGACTTCAGGGAGTGGCATTTTCCAACTAGCCCTCCCTCTTTATTCCATTGTGCTTTCCCCAGAATTGTTTCTGGTATTCAGTGGTCTTACTGTAAAATGTATCAGAAGATGCAGGTGAGAAAAGGGGTTAGTGTAACTGGAGAAACCCCCACCCCCCACCCCACAACTTGATAACACCTCTCTGCTTGTGGAACCAAGGCATTGTTTGGATCAGTGTCACTGGCTGCATAATGGTGAGGAGGCTGTATTTAATTAACCTGATCATACCAATGTACAAATTATTTGGCTAAAAAAAACAACCAGTAATAATAATAGAGCAGGCATTTATTCCTTGCTAAGAATCATTGCCCTTTGCAATTCAAATCTGAAATGGGATCCATAAGATTGGTGGATATTTTGAATGTAGGTGAAACATCACAGATAGACATCTGCTCTAAGAAAGTGTTCTTATGATATCTACTGTTCATTTATTTGATTTAGAACTAGAATGTGGAATTCACGTCAAACAAAAATGTTACCCTCTGGCATTTGGTATCCCTGCTATATTAATGGCAATTGCCTTGTGTAAGTATATCCCATTTTCACTATCATTTTCTTTAATTCTCATTTGTCCTGGAGAATATAGTGAAAAGTAGAGACATCACCTTGAAAACAAAAATTTGTATAGTCAAAGTAATGGTATTCCCGGTGGTAATGTATGGGTGTGAGAGCTGGACCATTAGGAAAGCTGAGTGCAGAAGAATAGATGCCTTTGAAATGTGGTGTTGGAAGAGAGTTTTGAGGGTACCCTGGACAGAGAGGAGAACAAATAGGTCAATCTTAGAAGAAATCAACACTGACTGCTCATTGGAAGGTCAAATAGTAAAGATGAAGCTAAAGTACGTTGGAATCAAATGAGAAGAGAGGATTTACTTGAGAAAGCCTTGTTGCTAGGAAAGGTGGAGGGCAAAAGAGGAAGGGGGCGGCCAAAGATGAGATTGCTAGATGGTATTGTAGACACAATGGGCACAGAGCTGGGCGGGTTGAGGAGGATGGTGGAAGGCAGAGGTGCCTGGAGGACAGTGGTCCATAGGGTCGCAAAGGGTCAGAATCGACTGTGCAACTGAACAATAACAACAACAACAAAGCTGTCAGTTAGGGACTGCAGTGGCTTAGAGGTTAAGATGCTGAATGTGATGACTGGAAGGTTGGCAGGTCATCAGTTCGAAACTCGAGTGCTGCACAATGGAGGGAGCTCTTATTGTTTGTTCCAGTTCCTGCCAAGCTAGCAGTAAACTACAAGTTTATTTATTAGTCATTTATTAGTCACATTTGTATTGCCGCCCACTTGGCAAGCGACTCTGGGCAGCATACAACAATTACATCATGAACTACATAAATCCCACTTGAGAACTATAAAAAACTTAAACCCAGTTAAAAAACCAATTAAAAATGCAATTTTAAAAAATTAGCCCGACAAATAAAAGTTGATAAATAGGTACTGCTATGGTGGGAAGGTAACAGCATTCTGTGTGCTCCAGTGTCTTGTCATGCTTGCCACATGACCACGGAAATATCTGCTGGCTCTTTGGCTGTTGACAGTAGTGAGCACCACACCCTAGAGTTGGATATGACTGGCTTTCAAGCAAGGGTGACCTTTACCTTTACTAGTTGTCAGTTGTACATTGCAGTTAATCATCACAGTCCTCACAGCTGTGAGAAGCCATGTCCCAAAAGAGAGCACCCAAAGGGTAAGCCCCCTACCCATTCCCTATGGAAAGGAGCAGTACACGACATAATACCAAATTTGTTATGATTGTCATGACTGCAATATTGTTCATATCTGCTTAGAAACCTCGTCAATGAAAAGGAAAGAAGTATACAGCTGCTAGTTGATTACTTCTGATTACTTCCCTCTTTCTCAGTCTTCTTTTATGCTAATACTGCAACTTGAAAGCCTCAGTATCAATTAATGGCTGGGGGGGGTGATCTTGAGAGCTGCAGCCTCCAAATAAGTTTTTTCTAAGCTCTGGATTTAAGGGGGATTCCTTAGATGTAACTGATTCCTGTGCAGATCCATATATGCTATTCATTCTGTCCACTGAGGGCTTGCCTACTAGTTCCTGATGTGGTTGAAAGCAGTCTTGAATCCCATTTGTCCCTTGCATGATATTTGTGTGGTCCTTTACAAGGTTGCAACAGACATTGGTGTTTTTTCTTCCTCTCTGCAGTGGTGTTCATTGTTGGAAGTACAATGTACAAGAAAGTAAAGCCTGAAGGTAACATAATGATCGAAGTCACTAAATGCATCACGGTAAGCAATATGCATTACGAGCCAGCATTTTCACAGATAGCAGTGTAGAAGAAATAGAGTGGTTCATTTAACAGGCTAACATGGCTCTCTCCCAAATAGCTGTCAATAGCATCTACTTCTAGACCCGTGATGGCGAACCCTGGCACTCCATATGTTCTTGAACTTCAATTCCCAAAAACTCTGATCAGCAGGAGTGCTGACTTGGGCTTCTGGTAATTGAAGTCCAAGAACACCTGGAGTGCCAAGCTTTACCATCACTGTTCTAGACATATAGAAGAAATAAAAAGATGTGGAGACAATGTTGGTTCAATTACACTAAGTAAAATTCTGTCTGTCCATCTCTCTACTTATTTATTTGTTTAAAGTATTTCAGTTAGTTAAATTGGGAAACATTTTTGTAATTATTTATGAATATAACAGGCAACAAAGAGTTGTATTAACAATTGGCAGCGGTGTATTTGCAGTTTGCTATATTTTAAAGAAAATACTTAAAGAAAATACTTTAATTTCTGGATGCTACCACTATTCTTGTGAGCAGGTAAAGAGTTTTTCATCCTGGCTTATGATTCATTTATGTATGCTACTTCAAGGTCTTTTTGTATATTTGTATATATTGAAATTGTTTGCATGTATAGTTACAATTTGTTTTATGCATGTTTATGTAGATTCCTGATGAAAGCTATTTGAAAAGCCAAAATATACCGGAAGAGCTTAGAATCTGCTTGCATTTTGATCCTACTTTGAACATTAAAATACGGTACTTTGGATTTTGTGAAGGAAACTCGAACGGTTTTTCTCTTTTTCCTAGTTTGCTATTAGAAACAGATTCAGACATCGTGGTAACCAATATCCAAAGAGGGAACACTGGCTGGACTGGGCTCGTGAAAAGTATGATGTAAGTTATTGTGCAATTTGCACTTATAAAAAATGGAAAGCACAAGCAATAATGAAAGTATTGTGGTACCTTTAGGAATAATAGATTTATTTTTCAGTGCAAGCATTCTACTTCATCAGGCACATGACATCCAGTACTGAGCCACTTTGCCTTCTTACACTTTTCTTTCTTTATGATTTTACTTGCTGCCTTCTGTATGACGTCCCAAACCTCTCCGTCTATAATTCTTCTGGTACTCTGTCTATCAAGTCTAAATCTTTAACTCTGTCCCACACCTCCACCATGTATTCCTTAGGGATGTTGTCTAGGTCATACCAGTGTGGCCTAATTGTTTTCCCTATTTTCTTTAATCTAAGACTGAATCTGGCAATCAGTAGATTCTGATTTGAGTTACAGTCTGCTCCAGGTCTCATCTTTGCTGACTGTATGGAGCTTCTCCATCTTTGGCTGCAGAGCATGTAATCAATCTGGTTTCAATATTGGCCATCTGGTGATGTCCATGTGTAAATTCGCCTCTTGTTGGAAGAGGGAGTTTGCTATGACCAGTGTGTTATCTTGGCAAAACTATTAGCCCTTGTCCTGCTTCATTCTGTGTTCCAAGACCAAACTTGCCTGTTATTAAGAACATAAGAACATAAGAACAGCCTTGCTGGAACAGGCCACAGCCCATCCAGTCCAGCATTCTGTCTCACACAGTGGCTCACCATTTCCTTCAGGGTATTCCCAAGCAGATGCCTTCACCTGCTTAGGGTTCCCTGGAAATGATATTGAGAGATATCCTGCCTATCTCTCCAACCCGGAGGTTGTCCTTAAGTATCCATAATTATAGCCATTGATACCCTTGTCCTCCATGAACTTGTCTAATCCTTTCTTAAAGTTGTCAAGACTGACAGCTGTCACCACTTCTTCTGGCAGGGAGTTCCATAGACCAGTAATCCTCTGGGTGAAAAAATACTTTCTCTTATTTGTTTGAGAACTAGTACCCAAAAGTTTCATCGAGTGTCCCCTAGTTCTAGTGTTATGCGATAGGGAAAACAGTTTTTCCTTATCTACTTTGTCCACACTGTGCATGATTTTATAAACTTCAATCAGGTCACCTCTTAGACGTCGTCGTTCAAGAGTGAAGAGGCCCAACCGTTGCAGCCTCAGATGGTAAGGAAGGTGTTCCAGTCCCCTAATCATTCTGGTTGCCCTCCTCTGCACTTTTTCCAGCTCCATAATATCCTTCTGGAGGTATGGCGACCAGAACTGTACACAGTATTCCAGATGGGGCCTCACCATAGATTTATAAAGAGGCAAAATGACACTTGCTGACTTATTTTCTATACCCTTCCTAATGATCCCTAGCATTGAGTTTGCTTTTTTCACTGCTGAGGCACACTGGGTTGACACCTTCATTGAGTTGTCCACCAGGACACCAAGGTCCCTTTCCTGGTTTGTCGCAGAGAGTTCAGACCCCATCAGTTTATAAATGTAATTGGGGTTCTTTGCCCCAACATGCATCACTCTGCACTTACTAATGTTGAAACTCATTTGCCACTGTTTTGCCCACTCCCCCAGTGTCGAGAGATCCCTCTGAAGCTCCTCACAATCTCTCACAGTTTTCACTACCCTGTATAATTTAGTGTCGTCAGCAAATTTGGCTACCTTGCTTTTTACTCCTACCTCTAGATCATTTATGAAGAGGTTGAAAAGCAGGGGTCCCAGTACTGAACCTTGGGGGACCCCACTCTTTACTTCCCTCCACTTGGAGAAGTGTCCATTTAGTGCTACCCTCTGTTTCCTGTCCCTTAGCCAGTTGCTGATCCAGGACAAGACCTGTCCCTTTATTCCATGACTGGTAAGTTTATTCAAGAGCCTTTGGTGTGGGACCTTGTCAAAAGCCTTCTGAAAGTCCAGATAAACAATGTCAACTGGATCCCCCTTATCCACATGCTTGTTGACACTCTCAAAAAATTCCAACAGATTAGTGAGGCATGATTTGCCCTTGCAAAAACCATGTTGGCTCTCCTTTAGCAGTGCCTTCTCTTCTATGTGCCTATTAATTCTATCTTTTAGGATGGTTTCCATCACTTTACCTGGGACACATGTCAAACTGACAGGTCGGTAATTTCCTGGATCACCCCTGGATCCTTTTTTGAAAATTGGTGTTACATTCGCTACCTTCCAGTCATCAGGCACAAAGCCTGATTTGAGGGAAAGATTATATATTTTGGCTAGGAGATCAGCAATTTCATCTTTAAGTTCCCCGAGAACTCGTGGATGGATTCCATCTGGTCCTGGTGATTTGTTAGTGTTTAGCTTAACAAGACATGCAAGGACCTCCTCCCTGGTTATTTCTATCTGGCTTAATTCTTCTGTTTCCCTCCCTACGAAGATAGGCTCTGTTTTGGGCATGTGGCCTCTGTCTTCTTCAGTGAATACTGAAGCAAAGAATTCATTGAGTCTCTCTGCAATCTCTGTTTCCTCTTTAATAACCCCTTGCCTTCCATTGTCATCTAATGGTCCAATGGCCTTCCTAGTTGGGTTCTTACTTCTAATGTACTTAAAGAAGTCTTTGTTATTTCTCTGAGTATTTTTAGCTATACGCTCCTCAAAGTCTTGCTTTGCTTTCCTGATTGTTGCCTTGCATTTGTTCTGCCAGAATTTATGTTTCTGCCTGCTGTCCTCATTCGGACAAGCCTTCTGTTATGTATGTATGATTGCATGTTCATTGTACTGTAAAGGCAAGAATGTAACCACTCCAAATACAAGGTATCTCAGCTGTAAAGGAGCGCGAGCAGGCAGCCCATAGAGGGCAGCTGCGAGCATTCAGTCTCACATGGTTCACATTGCTCAATCACGGACAGCCGCGGGAAAACCTCCCCCGCATTCAGCAGCAGGAGAAAGATCTGCATTCAGCAGCAGAAGAAAGATCTGCATTCAGCAGCAGGAAAAGAGGCGTGCCTGGGCGAGGCCACGCCGGTAGCAGCCAATGAGCTACCGTGCTACAAGATTCAAATGTATAGGGCTACTGTATATATTGAGATGTATCACCGCTATTACCTCATGCTCCACCGGATCATCATGCAATAAACCTGTGTTAAGCCAACCCTTCGGCTGTCCTGTTGTCTTTGGTCCCTTACACTAAATTGGCGACGAAGGTCGGATGATGGCTGCCCACGGGACCAAGACATGCGCCGGCTACGAGATCAGGAAGCCGGGAGACTTGGAGCTGTTTGAGATAGACTTCAATGGAGCACTAGTGGAGCTCGAAGTCTCAGATGAGGCCAAGAAGAGGGCCATCTTCGTCCGCATGCTCGGACACGAGACCAAGAGGACCTTGGTGGACCTGATCGCGCCGAGGAGGGTGAGCGACTTCAAGGCCACAGAGCTCCTGGCGGCGCTGCGCACACACCTCCGGCCCGCGATAGCCATGTTCCCCGCTCGGAGCGCGTTCTGGAGGCGAGTCCAGGCGCCCGGGGAATCGGTCGCTGAGTTCGCCGCGGCCCTGCGGCTGGCCGCCGGCCCATGCAAGTGGGAGACCCCAGAAGTCACCCTCCGGGACTGCCTGCTCTGCGGTCTGAGGGATACCGAGACTCAGCGCGCGCTGATGAAAAAGGAGCCGCCTCCCACGTGGCAGCAAGTCCTCAACACGGCACAGGCCATGGAGGCCACGACTGCCGGGGTGCAAGAGCTTCAGGACTGGCGCCCGAAACCCGCCAAGGCAGAGAGCTTGGTGCGCACGGCCCGGCGAGTTTCGAACTCGTCCACGGAGAGCGGCGACGACGAGGACGTCCGGAGGGTCCACAGAGAGGGCCGGCGCTGCGACGGCTGCGGCACCGCCCACGCCCGCGCCAAATGCCCATTCCGCAAGGCCGAGTGCCACAACTGCGGCCGGCGCGGGCACATCGCCAAGGTCTGCCGGAAACGGCGCGAGGCAAAGAGGAGTTCCCCAGACCGCTCGGCGAGGCAGGACCGCACCACGAGGCCAAAGGACGGCACCCGGACCACGAGGACGCAGGACGGAGTAGGGCGCATCTCCGACGACAGCGAGGACGACGCTCCGGTTTGCAGCGTTTCCACGGAGCACCCCCGTTACTTCGTTGAGGTAGTAATCCAAGGGGCCCCTGTTAGGATGGAGGTGGACTCGGGTTCCTCATACTCTATCATTTCCCAGGGAGAGTTCATGAAAATCGCCCCCCGCGTGCGGCCCAAGCTCAAAGCGTTGAGGGCCACACTGAAGGACGTGCAAGGGAACCGCATCCCAGTGTTGGGGGTTGGGAAGTTCCAGGTCCAGTTTAAAAAGCACACCGCAACGCTTCCCCTAGTCGTCCTCAAGGGAGGTAAATGCAGCCTCCTCGGGACTCAATGGTTCCAGCCCCTGGGGTTGTTCATTGGGGGGGTGCACGCCGTGGGAGCACACGCCGCCGGGACCGATCCAATACAGAGCGTGTGCGACGCGCACCCCGAGGTTTTCAAAAAGGGGCTTGGAAAATTCAAGGGCCCCCCAGTGACTTTCGACCTGGACCCTGGAGTACGTCCAATCAGACTTAAACCGCGCAGAGTGCCCTTCGCACTAAAGGACAAAATAGAGGCGGAGTTGGACAAATTGGTGGGCCAGGGGATTTTTGTCCCTGTTGATTCTGCGGAGTGGGAAACTCCAATTGTAACAGCGCTCAAGGCCAACGGGGAGGTCCGTATATGCGCTGATTACAAGTGCACCATCAACAAGGCGATCCGCCCTAATGCGTATCCGGTGCCGGTAGTCAGCCACTTGTTGGCCAGGTTACATGGGGGGAGGTGTTTCGCTAAACTCGACCTGGCCCAAGCCTACCAGCAACTCCCGGTGACCCCCGCCGCAGCTGCTGCACAGACCATAGTCACCCACAAAGGGGCGTTCCAGGTATCGCGCCTCCAATTCGGCGTGAATTCGGCGCCCGGGATCTTCCAGTCACTCGTGGAACGCCTCCTGAAGGGGTTAGAGGGGGTGTTACCCTACTTTGCTGACGTATTGATTACAGGGGGGAGCCGGGCCGAATTAGCAATAAGGTTGGGGAAGGTCCTGGCAATATCCGAAAAAGCGGGGTTGCGGTTGCGGAAAGACAAATGCGTTTTCTTCGCAACTGAGGTTGAGTTCCTAGGGTTCCGTGTTACTCCCGAGGGAATAAGGCCATCCCAATCCAAGGTGGCCTCCATCAAGAAGGCCCCTCGCCCCACCTCCAAGCCCGAGTTGCAGTCGTTCCTTGGACTGCTCAACTTTTACCACTCCTTCCTCCCGCGGAAGGCAGCAGTGGCGGAACCGCTACACAAATTGTTAAAAAAGGACGGGGCATGGAAGTGGGGCGATGACCAGGAGACGGCTTTCAATGACCTGAAGCGACTCCTGGCATCAGATGCGGTACTGACCCACTTCAATCCCAAACGCCCAGTGGTCCTGATATGCGATGCATCCCCGGTGGGGGTGGGGGCAGTGTTATGCCACGTACTGGAGAACGGGAGGGAGGCCCCGATAGCGTTCTACTCTAGGTCCTTGTCCCAAGCGGAGAGAAACTATGCCCAGACAGACAGGGAAGCACTAGCGATAATTGCGGGGACCAAGAAATTTCATGATTTTGTGTACGGCCGCCCCTTCACCATAGTGACTGACCACAAGCCCTTGCTAGGCATTTTCACCACAGATAAGCCCACACCCCAAATCCTGTCCCCGAGGATGCTCAGGTGGGCCATTTTTCTCAACGCGTATCAGCACGCGTTGGTATACCGGCCCGGAAAGGAGATCAGCCATGCGGACGCCCTGTCGAGGTCCCCCATTCCCCGGGATTGCTGCCACGTGGGCGAGGAAGAGGGGGACCACCAGGTCTTAATGATAGAGGTCCTAGACTCCCCTCCAGTAGTACCGGCCGACATCGCCAAAGCGACCGGCAAGGACAAAACGCTAGCTACAGTTTGCTCCTGGGTTCAGAAAGGGTGGCCCGTGTCTTCCCCAGCAGCGGAATTCGACACATTTTTCAAAAAGAAACTAGAGTTGTCCCTAGAGAGGGGTTGCCTTTTGTGGGGACAGCGGGTAGTGATCCCCACGTCGCTCCGGCCGAGGGTGCTTAAACTGCTGCACGTCAGCCACCCGGGGATCGTCCGCTCTAAGGCACTAGCCCGTAGTTACTTTTGGTGGCCCCAGCTAGACGCCAACATCGAACACATGGTTGGCACTTGCGAAGCGTGCCAAAGCTCCAGGCCAGAAGAGGCTCGCTTGCCACATAGGGAGTGGGACGCAGCAAGGGGGCCCTGGTCCCGGGTACACGTAGACTTTGCTGGCCCGTTCAGGGGAACACTTTTCCTCCTTGTGGTGGACGCGTTCTCCAAGTGGTTGGAGGTCATTCCAGTCTCGAGCACCTCCTCGGCCACAACAATTAAACAGTTACGGAGGGTCTTTTCCACGTTCGGTTTACCCGACACCCTCGTCAGCGATAACGCTAGCTGTTTCACGTCCGCCGAGTTCGGGGCATTCATGGATCGCAACGCCATTCGGCACGTCACCTCCGCCCCCTTTCACCCGGCCACCAACGGCCAAGTAGAGCGCCTCGTGCGCACCATAAAAGACGCGCTGCGGCGCATGGGCCCCGGAGACCTCGACCTGAAATTGTGCCAATTCCTGCTAAGGTACAGGGTCACCCCATTGGCGTCAGGGTACTCCCCCGCGGAGCTGTTAATGCGCAGGAAGCTGGCCACGGTAATCTCCAAGCTAGACCCCACGAGAGTAGAGGACACGGGGCGGAACATAGGGGTGGAACCCGCAAAGAGTTTCAGCGTAGGCGCCCCGGTGCATTGCAGGAACTACGCCAGCGCGGGGCCAGCCTGGGTGCCGGGCACCGTAGTAGAACAAACCGGCCCCGTCTCATACCGCGTGGAGACCAGTACAGGCCTCCTGTGGAGGCGACACGTGGACCAACTCAGGCGCAGGGTCCCCGGAGAACAGGACGAAGACGAAAATAGCCACGAATCAGCGTTAGGGTACTCCCCCACCCGTTTAGCCCAAGGGGGAGGGAAAGGGGGACATGGGTCCCCACCAAGGGGGGAGGAAAGGGAATCGATCCTCAGAGATCTTTTGTGGGACTTCGCGGCAGAAAGGAAGAGCCCCGACTGCACACAGACCCCTCGGAAGTTTCCCCGAAACACAGATACCCCTAGAAGTTTAGACGTTGATTTACAGTACCAGGGGGAGTTAGCGGAGTGGTCCCCCACCCGTCCTGGTGAAAAGAGGGGTTTCAGTTCAGCCCCTGGTACTTCCAGTCCCAGTAGCCCCTGTGAGTTAGAATGCAACATAGCGCCAATTTCCCGGAGACCGACACCCCCAAGACAGGAGGCAACAGCGAGTCCGCCCACCACAGTCTCAAGGTCCCCCGAGCGGGGAACAGAAGGTAGCAGAACCACAAGGGCGACCTCATCGGTTCCACGGTTCACAATAGGAGGGTCCCCCGGGTCCGAGAGCAACAGGCAGGGGTTCACCTCCCAACTGTTCATTCCAGTCCCATCCCCGGGCACAAGGCAGGCACGGACCCCCCACAGAGCCACTAACGAATCCCCGTTTCCCGTTGCAGGACAAGTACCCGCGGAGTCAGAGATCACAGGCTCTCCAGCACTAGGTCAGGAGCAAGCACGCCCCAAGCGCACGTGCGGCAAGCCACAATGGTTGCGGGACTTCATCCCGTCCTAGGGGGGAGGGATGTTATGTATGTATGATTGCATGTTCATTGTACTGTAAAGGCAAGAATGTAACCACTCCAAATACAAGGTATCTCAGCTGTAAAGGAACGCGAGCAGGCAGCCCATAGAGGGCAGCTGCGAGCGTTCAGTCTCACATGGTTCACATTGCTCAATCACGGACAGCCGCGGGAAAACCTCCCCCGCATTCAGCAGCAGGAGAAAGATCTGCATTCAGCAGCAGAAGAAAGATCTGCATTCAGCAGCAGGAAAAGAGGCGTGCCTGGGCGAGGCCACGCCGGTAGCAGCCAATGAGCTACCGTGCTACAAGATTCAAATGTATAGGGCTACTGTATATATTGAGATGTATCACCGCTATTACCTCATGCTCCACCGGATCATCATGCAATAAACCTGTGTTAAGCCAACCCTTCGGCTGTCCTGTTGTCTTTGGTCCCTTACACTAAACCTTCCATCTTCTAAATGAGCTTTTCTTGCTCTTGATCACTTCCCGAACAGCTCCTGTAAGCCACATTGGAGTCCTCTTGGACCTGGCAGTGGCCTTTTTCCTTTTGGGTATGCATTCCAATTGAGCCTCTGTTATTGTTTTTGTAAACAGCCTCCATGCCTCTTGGAGTGTTTGGACTCTCTCAATTTTCCCTTTCAGCTTCTTTTTTACTAGTTTCCTCAACTTTGGGAAATTTCCTTTTTGAAAATTTAAGGTCTCTGTGTTAGATTTTATCAGTGACTTGCGGTCTATGTTCAAGTTAAACATAATTGAGTTGTGGTCACTGTTCCCTATTGGATCAGTCACATTAACATCTTGCACCAGATCCTGAGTATTACTCAGGATCAAGTCAAGGATTCTTGTACCTCTAGTTGGGTCTTCAACCATCTGTCCCAGGGAACAATCATTTAGCATATCTAGGAACTTTATCTCTTTATCATGTGCTGAACAACAGTTCACCCAGTCTATGTGAGGGTAATTGAAGTCCCCCATTATAACCAGGCTTCCCTTCTTGGATGCCTCCTTTACAACATTCTCCAATTGCCAGTCTCCCTCAAGAGGTTGGGTCGGAGGCCGATTCCATTTACTTTTTGACTTCCTACTTTGGCATTCCAATCTCCCAAAATATCTGGTAGTTGATGCACATTATTTAGGTTGTTGTCTTCTAATTGTTGAAGAAATATCAGAAAGGTGTTAGTTGTGTAAAAAGAAGGGCTTTACTAAGGAAAACAGCTTTTGATTGTGGAGAAAACAAAATCATTAATGCATAGACTGTGCTAAAGAGCTCTCTGTTTAAGTCATTATTTAAGCCTCTAGAACAGGGGGCCCCCAACCACCAGGCCACGGGCTGTCCCAAGCCAGGCTTTGGGGGTGGGTGGCCATGGGATCCTTGATAACAGCCTTCTGCCCTCATTGTGCCCCACAAAATCTGCCCAGTGAACGGAGCAAGAGCACAGGCTTCAGATACAGTAGATAGGCAGGTGACCGAGACCCTCCTCCATGTTGCTTAACTATGGTGGGGTTCAACCCCCCACCTGTGTGCAGTGTGATATCTCACTGCCCGATGGTGTGACTGGCAGGTTGCTTGTCCCCTCCTTGTTTTTGAGCTACAGTAGGGCTCCCCCCCCCCCGCTGCCTGTGCACATTGAGGTATCACACTGCTCATATTCAAGCTGTGGCTGGCAAACGGGAGAGTTTTTAAAAAAGAGATTTTGGCAAAACTGAAATATATGATCCATGAGTATATTTTGAGAATATAACATTTGTTGTTGTTCAGTCGCACAGTCGATTCCGACCCTTTGTGACCCCATGGACCATTTTCCTCCAGGCACCTCTGTCCTCCACCATTCTCCTCAGCCCGCCCAGCTCTGTGCCCATTGCATCCACAATACTATCTATCCATATGTATATTATTGTAATATTCCACAAATTTGTTCTCAAGGCCTAGCAGCAGATCATGTTTTGTCTATTTACTTTTGCATTAACATTAGCTACATAGTTACATAGTAATCTAGGTTGGAAAATAATAGTATATGTAATAAATTATATATTATGCACTTTATCATATTTTATTATGTGTTTGCACTGTCCAATCCCACCACCCCACTTACCGATGCATGGAAAAATTGCTTAGCATGAAACCGGTCCATGGTGCAAAAAAATGTTGGGGACCCCTGTTCCAAAAAACACTGGGATTTATGGAAGTAACCCTCACATCAGCTGTTTTCCTCTCATATCTCTCTGTATAAATGTTTCTATGACAGCCACTTTGAGATCAATGAAAAAAGTGACCTGGGAGGTTACAAGGTTCTAATCTGGCTTTTGTGTTGTCATTTTTGCACCTATTTATTCATTGCATATGATAATAATGGTATCATCGCTTTGAAATTTCATTACTTATGCCTCTGTTTATTTTCACTTAGTTCCTCACAACTATGTATATTATGTATATAAATCTGAGGCTTAAGCATTATACTGCCATGTGTCTAAGGAAGGGAGATGTAATACGCAAAAGTTCTTTCTGGAATACCTCTTAATCTTAAAGGTGATTAACAATACTTTTGTCTTACTTGCTGGAACAGAGCAGTTTAGAGGCTTGCTTACGTAAACATTTTGCCTGATGTTTGGAGAACTGCAGGGACAGGTTGTTGTGATTTTAAGATGGTGATCAGGCAATGTCTTTGTACACATCCAGAGCATTCCTGTTCTGCACCATTTTGGGCCCTTGAAGGAGCTTCTACTTTTCTGGTGCTGGTAGGATTGCTCTGGTTTGGATCATTTCAGTGCATGGGATCAATGGAACCAATCCAAAAATGCCTTCCCCTTTGAATTTGCCAATACTGTGAACTGGCTTAGTAACTGAGCCACTTTAAGATATTGTCAAATTAACCACTTTCCCTGCTTAGCAGAGTACAGGAGAAGCAGGAAATATCATTTTTGACTATCTAAAAATACCACTGATGTGCTATGTAAAAATCCCCTTTGCCTCACCAGTCAAGAAACTCTTTGCAATTGAATTCATGGCAGTGGCTTAAGTAGTAGTCCTAGACAAAACATCTTTTTTCACTTCCTCTGCCCTCTGTTGAGCGAAAGACATGGTTATTTTGTCCAGTGTATATTGTTAAGGCACAACCTTTTCTTTGACTTAAATTTACTTACTTTCTTTTTAAATTTCATTTGCATCTCACAGTATGGAAGCCAAGCCAGCTTACAGTATGAATTGAAAGAGATGCTATTTAAGAAAAAAACCTATCTGGTATAGTATTAAAGAAAACAACTTAAATAAGGGTTTTCGACCTGTCCTACGAGAGCAGACCGTAGGGGCTCCGTAGTGGTCCCATCAGCCAGAGAAGCACATCTTACTGGGACCAGGAGAGCCTTCTCGATATCTGCTCCAGCCCTTTTAAACCTCTTGCCGCCTGAACTACGCCTCCAGGCAGAATTGCTCCCCTTCAGAAAGGCCTTAAAAACGTGGCTATGCCATCAGGCATGTGGCGCAACTGGCACTACAGCCTAGCCCTGCTGGCTTATTTAGCCCAGCCTGGGGAGGGTGGGGTTATTATCCCACCCTGGGTGTTCCCCTTTTTAGGGAACCAGGGAGGTTTTATGAATTGTTTTTTAGATATTTTATTGTATTTGGTTCTAAACAGATTTAGGATGGTTTTAATTAATGTTGTGAGCTGCCTTGAGTTGCTTAGGTGAAAATGGCAGCTATATAAATCTAATAAATAAATAAATAAATAAGGTGTAAAATTAAAAATAAACTCTAAATTTGTTCGAGCATCTTATCACATCTTCTTATGCATAACTTCTAAGTTCAGTGGTAGTTCATATTAAGAAGTTATACAGTCAGTTGGAAAAGCAAAAACCATCAAAGAATGTTTGAACCCACAAAAATTTATTGATTCGACAAGTGCTGAAGGTTCAGGTTAATTATCAAAGAGCCTTGCATGCGAACATCTTCTTGGACCTTAGACATCTGAGTCATGCTCCATCAAATATGGGATTGTATATTTACATGCATGCAAATGGAATAAGGGACAGTGTCAAGGCCATTGACAAGGCGAATTGACAGGGTGTGTTTCCCATGTTCTCTCCCCTTAATCTCTTCTATCATTAATTTGCTTCTAACTAGGTTTATATATGATAACTGGTTTACATATGATTTTAATGTTCCACTCTTGTTTCTCTTTCCCCCAATATATAGCCAATAGTCAGAGGGCACTTTAGGAAAGGATGGAGAATGGGAGGCCAGGCACCTCTGCCTCCCTCTTCTATGGGTGTAGCAGAGTCATGGGTCACTGGGTCAGGACACAGTAATGCCTTGTTTAGCAGTGATAGTGGTGCAGTCTGCCATTCCCTCATACCCTTCAGGCTTCCATGTTCCTTGTCAAAAATATATTGTTGTGAAGTATCTCTGCTGCAATGCAAAAGTGTTTAAGTGGCTGTTATGACTCATTAGTTCTACAAAATCTGCTCCTTGTAAAGATGAACACTTCTAGAATGGGTTTGCTAATACTGTATAAGTCAAAAAACTTGCAATGTGGTTTTGAATTTTCCCATGGATGCAGTTATGGGAACTGCTAAGCTGAGCATCTGTACGTCAATCTTTATGATTCCATCTCAGCTCAGCCTCAGCTCTCTACAAAAGACTGCTAAAGCATTCTTCTTCTACCATTACTCCTCCTTCTTCCCACTTTTCTTACCTTTTGAGTTGATAGCTAGTGCCTTCTGTTCAGAACTCAAAAACTGTTGTCATTGTATCTCCTAATTTGTATATGGAGAAACCTGTCATTTTACAGATATTATATTTTAATTAATTTTAAATTTATATAATTTTTTTTTAGAATCGACTTATTGTCCAGACTAAAATGGTATTGAAGGTGTTGCTGTTATATATTCCTCTGCCCATGTTTTGGGCACTTTTTGATCAACAGGTAACTATGTGAAAAATATTAAGAACAATTTCTTTAAATGTTTTTAAGCTTATGGTCATATTTCTTCTCACATATAGGTCAAGATATACCAGTGTTGGCGAACCTATGGCACATGTGCCAGAGGTGGCACTCACAGCCCTCTCTGTGGGAACACATGGCATTGCCCCAGTACAGAGTTCGGCCCAGCCCTCTGCCCAGCAGCCCAATGGGAGTACTTCCTCCCTCTCCCAGCACAGAGTTCACCCCATCCCTCTGCCCAGCAGCCCAATGGGAGTGTTTCCTTCCTCCCGCAGTATAGAATTTGCCCTGCCTCTCTTCCCAGCAGCCCAATGGGAGTGCTTCCTCCCTCCCCCAGCACAGAGTTCATCCTGTCCTTCGGGTTCACCATCACTGAGATATACCCTTAGATATGCAGTTATAAGTTTTAAATTTATGCAGCTGTAGTTCTGTGCTAATGCTGGTAGAATCATCTGTACTTGTAAAATAAATTATCTATCTAATATAACGTGCACAAGAACAGAGTGTATTCTTCACTTGTGATCATTTCTTGAAACAGCAATATCAATGAGCCCATAATCGTGCAAAATCTTAACATTAGCTTTTCTTGCCATTGGTTACCATATATACTCGAGTATAAGCTGAGTTTTTAGCCCCCAAAATAAGGTGCAAAAAGGAGACTCGGCTTATACATGGGTCAATAACCATAAAGGTCTAAAAAGGTCTAAAAATATGTTTTTTGAGTGATTTGAGCATTTTAAAAGTAAGGTTTGGCCCTTTTTGCTGCAAAATGGCTGATGCGCAATTTTCACAACTGGCCACAAGAGGGTGCAAATTACACTTTCCCCCATTAAAATACATTGAAAATTCATTCCTTCCACTCTGGTTTGTTTTCAATTCATACCTATGGAGAAAGAAGCTCTACAAGCAATCATGTCCCCCTTCAAAACTTGTGTGGGAAAAGAAAGGATTTTACTTACTTTCGTGTCTTTGTCCCTGCTCTATGTGGCCAAGATGGCGGGAGGAAGCCATGCTTCTTCCTTGCAGGGGGAGCAATAGGCTAGGATAGAGCAACACTTCCTGCCTCCATGTAATTGACCTGCCCACCCTGTTCCCCTGTAGCACCACCACTGGTTGGGTGGTGCAAATACAATACAGTTTTTAAAAAGCTCTCAATTAATTAATTTTACTGTATTTTCATGCATTTTAATTACTGAAACTCACTAGCAGCTGCTGCATTTCTCACTCTCGGCTTATCCTTGGGTCAATCTATTTTCCTGGGTTTTCAGGTCAAAATTAGGTGCCTCGGCTTATATCCGGGTCAGCTTATACTCAAGTATATATGAGTAATTTATTTGTGAGTGTATATGAGATCGCGAATGTTTTATCAACACAGAACAATCTTCATTGAAGTAGTTTCATGTGTTACCATCTTTTCCTTACAACAATAACCCAAAGTATATTAGTAAAGTGTTTTTAATATTCTTCCCCATAGTTTGCAATTATTAAAAAGGGAATAATTGTGTCACTCATTACTTTTCAACAGACACCTTGCTCTTATTATTATCATCACTCTGTTATGTAACATGAAAGATATGATAACTGGGAGACATAGTTTCTGGTTCCAGTTACTGGCCAGTTCTGATTTTGTGCTTGGGGGATATTTCTAAGACCTGCCATGGATACCTGAAATCACAGATAACAGCAAACTCTATATTGAACACATATCCCTGAATTATAGAAGCAGAGGAGGGGTTTAAAATTCCTCTGTTGTTCTACATGAGCGCTGTCAATATCTGCATTTCTTGTAAACATTCCACTGCCAGCAGTGGCCTTTAGTGGCCAGCTCCGGTAATGCACCAGCCTATATAGCATTATACTGTATTATATGTTCAGTATATTATATATTAAGGGACTGCAGGGGCTCAAGTGGATAAGACGCTGACTGGGAGGCGGAAGGTCTGCAGTTCGATTCCCAAGTACTGCAGGACGGAATGAGCTCCCGTCTTTGTCCCAGCTCCTGCCAACCTAGCAGTTCAAAAGCAAGAAATTGCAAGTAGATAAATAGGGACCACTTTGGTGGGAAGGTAACAGCGTTCCATGCACTCCGATGTCTAGTCATGCCTGCCACATGACCATGGAAACATCTGCAGAAGCATACAACGCTGGCTCTTCGGCTTTGAAACAGAGATGAGCACTGCACCCTAGAGTCGGATACGACTGGCTTTCAAGCAAGGGAAACCTTTACCTTACCTATATTATATATTTCACGGATTTTTAATGGAATATTTTTAGAACCACTGATAAGTAAAACTGAACCTGTGGATGGAAGGGCAACCTGTATATAATTAGAAAAGAGGGGGGAAACAGTACTTCTTTAAACTTAAGATAGATGTGAGAATAACATAGAACTTTCAAATTTCTTTCCCAAATGTTTCAATGCTCATAAATGTTCTTAAAAAGTAAACTTAAAAAGTAAGTTTTAAATGTAACCAGATAACATTTTTCCCACTAAAAAGTGATTTTGTAACTACCTGCTGCTCTTCATTTGAAATGCAACTTTTGAAATACAAAGTTACAGCTTGTTTTCCCAAAGGTAATGAGGCAGTTGTAGCCAGTTTACTTCCAAGTTCTACTCTGTTTTATGTAATTAGTCTTCTTTGTTAAGATGTGTCTAATTTCCTTTTTTGAAGGGATCACGGTGGACATTGCAAGCCACAACAATGGATGGAGATTTTGTAAGTCATTTCTTAAACTATTGCACCTTGACTGAGTCATAGCTGGGACTTTGAGAAGTGTTTATTGCCAAAGAGCTATGTAGCCCACTAAAAGATCACTTGGCTTGTTCTAGTGCCATGATGATGAAACTTGGCACTCCAGGTGTTCTTGGACTTCAATTCCCAGAAGCCCAAGTATCTGGGAATCCACATGAATGGGTTTACTGTACGTTCATGCAGTAAATTAATTTGTGTGGATTCCTAGAGAGTTGGGCCTCTTGGAATTAAAGTTCACGAACACCTGGAGTGCCAAAGTTTGCCAAACATGGTTCTAGTGCATGGTACAGCAAGTAATAAGTAGGCATATCCCTGTGTAGACATTGTACATTGGCACACTTAGCTGGATTGGGTAGGTGATGTTTTAAGTTTTGACTTGTGTGTATTTTAAAAGAGAAACACATCTCTCTTTTCTCCCTTTCTCCAGGGTCCTGTTCAGATACAGCCAGACCAGATGCAGGTACAGTAAGCATCTACGTTAACATTTTCATCTATTTCTTGTAGATGCTTGAATGCTCTTTGAACATTTTAAACTTTGCCATATTCTTCCTCTTCTCTACAGACTGTCAACCCAATTCTTATTGTCATAATGGTCCCAGTTGTAGATGCTGTGATTTATCCTCTCATTCAGAAATGTCGCATAAATTTCACGTAAGTGACTGCAGAAATTTCTGAAATCAGTACTTGGCTTTTGCTTAAAATCTGTCTTTACTTCTAGCGTAACACCAACCTTGTAAAAGTATTGTTGTTAGTTCTGAGAATTATACAAAGCTTCAGTTTAGTGTAATCTTAATGCTAATTGCAAATCAAACTCCAAAATGGGGTATGAAAATGAAAGTACATTGGGAGATATTAAATGAGAAATAGATGTGGTTGGGTAATTCTGATAGCTGTGATACAGAAAAAGTAATGTGCCCAAGCTTTCCTGTGTGAAGAAAGCAATTAGGAGTGGAAGGACTAGGAGCCAAGCCAAATAACTGATTTCTTCAACAATGTGAAAATATTGTGGATTGGAATCACAGTTGTGCTTCGGAGTCTCTGTTGTGCTTCAAATTACCTGTTGTATTTATGTATATTGGAAAATGTGAGGGGAAATTTTCATCAAAATTTCTCTTGGAGGCAGATGGTAGAGATATTTCAATGTTTAGGGAAAGACTGAAAAAGCTTTTCTGGAAACAATAAAGTTAAATATTAATTAGCCCAATATTATGGTAAACTTAAGAGTGGTTTTAGAAGAGGCACTCCTTCAAATGGTGAAAGTCGTGTTTGTTAAAAGCACATGCTTTTCCTTACATCCATTTCCAATGTATTTTATTTCATAACTGGGCATTGGAAAGTAAAGATGGTATCATCTGGAAATTAGGTTTCCAAGCCACATACGTCTGAGGAAGCTGTTTAATGGGAGGGGAAACAGGCTAATTACATGGGATACACATGTCCCTTAATGTCTAGTTTCTTGCTCAACATTCAGACTTGTAAATGTTTGTGATCCATTTGTTATTGTTATGTACCGTTGAATTGTAACCAACTTATAGGGACACTAACAGGACTTTCAATGTAAGTGAGATATTTAAAGAGTGGTTTTACCAGTAGCCCAACGAGTTCCATGGCTGAGTGGGAATTTGAATAGAGTGGGAATCAGAATAAATTTCTAATTATAACTGTAACCATTGCACCACATTGGATGTCATCCATTTACCAGTCTCAAAACTAAGCATGTTAAATGGAAAGATTGTAGAAGAGAAGCAACATTGTCTATGACAGACAGGTATCTTTTGCCACTTCAGGAAGATCTGTTCTGACATCATGCTAAAGGTATTGTAGAATTTGAAGCTGAGACTATTGAAATAAATAAATAAAGCTTCAGTGCTGAAGACAAAGAAATAATGCTAAAATATTAGAGAATTACCAAAAGTTCAGGTGGGGATGAAGAGGCAGGGAGACTAGAGACCACATTGCCAACATATGTTGGATTATGGAGAAAACAAAGGAATATCAGAAACAAGTCTACTTCTGTTTCATTGACTACACCAAGGCCTTTGACTGTGTGGACCACAACAAAATGTGGCAAGTAATTAAAGAGATGGGAATACCAGAACACTTTATATGACTCATGAGAAATCTGTACATGATTCAAGAAGCAACAGTTAGGACAGAATATGTAATTACGGAGTGGTTTGCATACCTGTCAAGTTTCGGGAAATTTCTGTAAACCCCCCATATTTTACACTCTTTTCTACCATCTCCCATATTAGTTAGACTACAATTAGACTGGAGTTAGACTGGAGGCCAGCACAGGATAAGCACAGCTGTCCAGTTTCCTGTTTTGGCCCAGAAATTTCCCTTATTTGACAGAAATTTCCCGAAACTTGACAGGTATGGTGGAATAGGAAAAGGAGTAAGACAAGGCTGCATTTTATCACCCTGCTTATTCAACTTATACACAGAGCACATAATGCACAATGCAGGGATGGAGGAATCACAATATGGGATCAAAACTGCTGGGAGAAACATCAACAATTTGAGATACGCAGATGATACCACCCTAATGGCAGAAAGTGAGGAAGATTTAAAGAAGCTCCTGTTTAGGTGGAAGGAGGAGAGTGCAAAAGCCGGCTTGAGACTCATCATCAAGAAGACCAAGATAATGGCAATAGGCCCTATCAGTCCCTGGAAAATAGATGGGGAAGAAGTAGAAACAGTGACAGACTTTACTTTCTTAGGATCCAAGATCACTGCAGATGGAGACTGCAGGCATGAAATCAAAAGGCGACTGGTTCTTGGGAGGCAAGCTATGAGAAACCTGGGGAACATAGTGAAAAGTAGAGACATCACCTTGCAAACAAAAATTCGCATAATCAAGGCAATGGTATTCCCAGTGGCAACGTATGGTTGTGAGAGCTGAACCATTAGGAAAGCTGAGCACGAAAGAATAGATGCCTTTGAGAAGTCGTGCTGGAGGAGAGTTTTGAGAGTCCCGTGGACAGCAAGAAGAACAAACAGGTAAATCTTAGAAGAAATCAACCCTGACTGCTCCTTAGAAGGTCAAATAGTAAAGATGAAGCTAAAGTACTTTGGACATCAAATGAGAAGAGAGGATTCAACTGAGAAAGCCTAGATGCTGGGAAAGGTGTACGGCAAAAGAAGAAGGGGGTGGCCAAGATGAGATTGCTAGATGGTATTGTAGATGCAATGGGCACAGAGCTGGGCAGGTTGAGGAGGAGGATGGAGGACAGAGGTGCCTGGAGGACAATGGTCCATACGGACGCAAAGGGTTGGAATTGACTGTGCAACTGAACAACAACAATTAGTTCTATATGGCAATGTTGCACATACATAGCTAACATATAATTGCTCTGAATTAGCTCTGCCTTTTCCCCATTTCAGTGTTACAGATGCCACAAATAACATTGCTACCTCAAAAATGTAGTCTAGTCTTGAGCATCATAGATAGTTAATCCAGAAAGGTAATAAACCAGTGACTTCTCTATCTCCATTTCCCCCACAGACTACCGCAAAATTGGAGCCCTGGGTTCAAATCCCCACTCAGCCATGGAAACTCATTTGGAGTGTGGAACTGATAAAACTAGTCATTAAACATGTCACTGAAAGCCCTATTAGAGTTGCTCTAAGTCAGTTCCAACTTGGCAGCACAGAAAAACACAACACAAAATTACTGTTAAGACTAGACTTGGCTTCACTATTAGGCAGGAAACAGGTGAAAGGTGAGGAGGGGCAGAAGCCCCCTTCCAATATTTTCTGTTGCAAGGTGAAGGTGTGTATGTCACATAGCCTAACTTGGTTCCCTCAAATACCTTTTAGCCTCAGAGCAAGAGCAAACATTATAGATAGCCCTTTTTTAGAGCTGAAAGCATGGTAAGGTTGGAAAAGCATAATTCAGGTAGCCTTTTGTGCTTGATAAATTGGACTTCAGAGGAATCCCATTCTGGTGTCCTGAAGAGCAATCACACAACAAAGTAAATAATTTGCAAATGAGATGAGGTGAGAATAAACCCTACTTTCTACAGTTAAGGAATTTCCTCTTGTACATATGGGCTATGTAATATCTGTTTCTGCCCTGAGATGAAGCAAAGAAAGCTATTTACTGTTGAACTGAAGTAAACTTCAACTGTCATCCCAGTTGGATTTAGTATGTGAGAGCGATCTTCCTTCCCTGTAGATTATATAATACCATCATGTATCCCTCCTGAGGAGACTGTGATGGTTTTATTATGCATAAAAGGACATTGGGCAATGGAGTGATTTTTACAGACCTCACAGTGAGAATAGGTTTAATCAAGGTCGAAGATATTAGATGAAGTGTCTTTCTAAGTGTCAACTGGCTCCTTTTTCTCCTACACCAGGCCTTTGCGGAAGATGACAGTTGGTATGTTGCTGGCGGCTCTGGCTTTTGTGGTTGCTGCATTAATTCAAATAAAAATAGATGTAAGTAAAAATCGTGTCACCTTTATTCTTGGTTTATTTATCAGCAGAATGGTAATGAGGATTAGATTGATAAGGGAACCTAGCAATGGGAGTGAATCGTTTGAAGCTGCAAGGAATTGATGAGAAATGCAGAGAAAAATTCACTCATTTTAACTTTGGTTCCAAAAATTGCAGGGGGAGGCCAAGGATGAGATGGCTAGATGGCATTGTAGACACAATGGGCACAGAGCTGGGAGGGCTGAAGGGGATGGTGGAGGACAGAGGCGCCTGGAGGAAAATGGTCCATGGGGTCGCAAAGGGTCGGAGTCGACTGTGCGACTGAACAACAACAACATATCCAATACATACATACAGTGGTACCTTGCTTAAAGAGCATAATACATTCCACAGGGTTGCTCTTTAAGCGAGTTTGCTCTTTAAGTGAAACACCATTGTAAGTGACCGATTGTGACTTCTGGCGGGGTGGATTGCGAACCCCAATTTAGATGTTAAGTGAGTTTTTGGTTGGTTTTAGGCCAGTAGGGAGAGGGTCAGGATGATGGTGACCGCCGCGGTGTTGGCGGTGATCAGGGCAAAGACTGCAGATACGAAGTTCTCCGGCGTTGGTTCCCTGTCCTCGCGTTGGATGGCGTCCTGGGCCTCATTGCAAAGGGCCTTGACCCAGGTGACCCTTGGTGACCCTCGGTGCTGTCATCGGCTGTCGCCAGCTCCTCCGCCGGGTCCCCTCGGTCAGGGTGAGGTCCTCCATCTCCGGGATCGGACTCGGGTCAGTCTGGGTCCACGCCATGTGGCTCCAAGTGGGGCTTGACGCACCGGGCTGGAATCCAGATGACACCTGCAGGAGACATAACTGCAGCATACCCTCTTCCCCAGGTTACGAGTGGCGCTGGGCCCCTCCAAGAAGGATCCGGTGGCACTCGGTAACGAACCAGCGGCCGCGGGAGAGCTTCCGAGCAGCGGAAGTGTTTCTCCTGCGGCGTGCAATCCGAAAAAACATTAAGGTGATTGTACGTGAACAATACCTTATTCAGACAATGCTGTGCCTGACCCTGAGACTTAGGGAGGGCTGGTGGCTCCCCCCTTTCTGTTTGTTTGTCAATGTAGGACTTGAGTGTCCAATTGACTCATTCCACAATCGCTTGCCCCTGCGGATTGTATGGAACGCCAAAGGTATGCTTGATATCCCAGGTGGCCATGAAGTCGGCCAGCTGCCTAGAGCTGTAGGCCGGGGAGTTATCGGTTTTCACATGCCGTGGTTTGCCCATCGCCGCGAAGCAGGAAAGGAGATGCTGCTCCACGTGGGAAGCTGTCTCCCCTTTTTGCGCCGTTGCCCAAACGAATTGTGAAAAAGTATCAATGCAAACGTGCATGTACTGCCATCTGACAAATTGCGGGACATGTGTGACGTCCATTTGCCACACCTGGTTGGCCTCTGTCCCTCTTGGGTTGACCCCCCACGAGGGACCCCCCGGTGCCCCTGCACAATGCTGGCAAGAGCGAACTATGCCTTGGGCTTGAGAAAGTGGCAGGTTAAACTGTCTGGCGAGTGCTTTGGCATTCTGATGAAAGAATGCATGACTCTGAATTGGAGTAGTGAAAACACCTAACACTGACCGTTGCTGAATTTCCTTTGCGGCCGCGGCCGCTCTGCTATTGCCCGCGGAAATCGGACCAGGTAGGTCCTGGTGACTTCGGATGTGGGCAATATAGAGCGCTTCTGTGCGGTTCCGCAAGTGAAATTGAGCTGTGAGGAACAAACTCAGCAAATTTTTGTCTATCGCGGGAGTGATGTATGCTCCCGGTAGACTGTGAAGCAAATTCCTAATGTACTGGCTGTCAGTAATAATGTTGAGGCGCTCTTTGGCGAAGGTGCGCAAAGCAAGGTTCACCGCTGCCAACTCTGCCCGCTGTGCAGACTTCTGTGGAAGAGTTAGCAGCGTGCGCCAAGCCTGGCCCTCCTGCCAAGTTAAGACACCATATGTGCGACCCCCGTCAGTAAAGACTGTTCTGGCCCCCTGAAGTGGAACCAGCGATATTAATTCATACAAGGTGACCGTCTGCGTTTGAAGTGAGATGAGTCTGGGGTCCTTTGGCAAGTGGTATGCCAAGCATCCGGTGAATCCCTCCAAGGCAATTGGAAGCGAGTCACCGAGCTGCATCAGCTGCTGAACTTGCTCTTTTGTGAATGGGATCACGATTTTTGCTAAGTCGTGCCCTGAAATGTCCCTAGCTCTCACCCTTCCACGGTAGACCACCACGGAGACCAACTCTTGGGGGGGAACGATGTTTCGGGAAGAGGTGTTCAGCAAATACACCCATTCCACGATACTCACTCCTCTTTCGGAGTCCACTCCTAGGGCTCCGGTGAACATGGATCCGGCCCGAACAATGTACAAGTTCAGGATCGGGGCATATGGCCCCTGAGTAATCCTGTCCACCCATCTTTGGCTGAGAATTTGGTTGACCTTCTCGAGAGTCAAACGTGCCTCTCGAGGAATTTGTATCCGGTCTGCCGGCTGCCTACCTAGCGTTAGCAGCGAGAAGAGCGGCTTTAGAAGATCCGTATCCAATCTGAAATACGGTCTGGCCCAATTAATGTTACCTAAAACCTGCTGCAATTCTACCAAGGTGACTGAGTCTTTTAGGTTGATCTGGGGCAAAACTGGCGCTGCGAAAGAGCGGAGAAGCCGATGACCCAAGTATGAGAAGGGCTCGGTTCTCTGTACTTTCTCTGGGGCAATGAGTAACCCTTTTTCCCCCAGGCTGGCCTGGAGGTCTTTAAACATTTCGCTGCCGAGTTGCGGCGCTGCGACCAAGATATCGTCCATGAAATGGCATACTAAAGCTGTGGGGTGAAGGTTTCGAAACTTTGCCAGTGCGTTGTGAACATAAATTTGGCACAGGGTGGGCGAATTGAGCATCCCCTGTGGCAAATACTTCCACGCGTAACGCTGCATGGGCTCGCTGTGGTTCACAACCGGCACCGTAAAGGCGAACCTTTCCCGATCCCTCAGATCCAGGGGAATGGTATAAAAACAATCCTTAAGGTCTACGACCAGGATCTCCCAACCCTCGGGAATCATATTTGGATTCAGAATGCCGCATTGAAGTGGACCCATTGGCTGTATGCATTTATTGATCTCTCTGAGATCGTGGAGGAGTCGCCACTTCCCCGACATTTTCTTGATGACAAAAATGGGCGAATTCCAAGGACTAGTGGACTGCTCTATATGCCCTGCGTCTAGCTGTTCTTTACCCAGTTGCTTTAGGGCGACTAATTTCTCCCCCACTACTGGCCATTGCTCTACCCATACTGGCGTGTTGGTAAGCCATTTAAGTGGCAGAGCCATTACCCGAAGGTAAGAGTGGCGCGGTATTGCTGCAAAATGTCTCGCCCCCAAAGGTTGATGTGCACGTCCAGAATGTGCGGCCGAATGACCGCCGTGCCGTCAGCCTTAGGGATCGTGACTTCCACCCACTCCCGGCTCCTAAATGCTTCTTGGATGCCGCCTACCCCCCACACATCGGATACCGGCTCAATAGCCCATTCCCTCGGCCACTGACTTCGGCTGATGACGCTGACATCAGCTCCGGTATCCAGCAACCCTGAGAATGATTTTTTATTCAAAAATACCTCAATAACTGGCCGCTGTTTCCATTCTATGTTGGTCTCCACTGTCGCTAAGACCTGGTATCCTTGCACTGCCTCACTTGCGCTCGAGCGGTCTGCCGACCCGGGCTCTGAGCTGTCCCTGAGCCTTCCCTGGCTATCTGCTGGCGAGTTACAAGGAACCATAATCAGTTGCGCTAGCGTGTCTCCCTTGTGAATGGTCTGGGGTAGGTGCGTCCAGAGTTGAACTTGGAGAACACCCGAAAAATTGGAGTCAATGACTCCCAGAATTACAAGAATTCCGCGTGCTCCTGTGACACTACGAGGCAAAACTAAGCCTATGAAGCCTCTGGGTAGGGGGCCCATGTACTGGGAATCCACCAGATAGACTGTGCCTGGCAAGTCGCATGTGACGTCTGCCTGGCAAGTCAATTCTAGCCCTGTACTACCCTTGGGGCTGGCCTGCGCCGTCGCAATGCCTGGAATGTGATTGGAATCTAATCCATCTCTGGCTCGCCCAGAGCGAGGGAAGCCTCTGTTTGGACCGGGGCCAGAGACATGCCCGCGTTCCGGTTTCCTGAATTTGGACAATTCCTGGCCCAGTGAAGGCCCATGTTGCATTTTGGACATGGGGTGGTTGGAGCCTTGGAACGGCCGGTGCGCTGGCCGCTGCCTCGGGATCGGCATTCCTTAGCAAAGTGACCGATCTTGCCACAATTGTGGCATGCTCCTTTGGTCCGGGGTCTCCTGCCTCCTTGCACCGCCGCTGCCAACAGACCCATTTTGTAGGAATCTGTGCCAACGTGGGCGCATGCCCTAATCATATCTGTGAGTGTCAGGTCAGGACGATTCCCCAGGGACTGCAAGATCTTATGGCAGTCGAGGTTGGTGTTGTCTTTGGCCAATTTCATCATGAGCTCTTGTTGGGCTTGCTCATTATCGATCTGTCTACTGGCTTCCTCTAATCGATTGATAAAGTCCATGTAGGACTCCTGGGATCCCTGCTTGATTGCTGTGTAATTCTTGGCTGCTTTGCCAGCTGCCGGGACTTTGAGATAAGCCTTAAAGGCTGTCTCCGCTGCGATGTGGAGCGTGGCGAGTGGCAGGGCGACTTGCGCGTCAACGGATTCGAACGGACCTGAGCCATATAGCTGGTCAGGAATTACTGCTCCGCCCATCCTGGCGGCCCTTGCCTGCGCTTCGAGACGATACTCGCTGTCCCATAGCAGATACTGGCTGGGGTTGAGCATCATTCGCATGATGGCTTTCCAGTCGTACGGAATGAGCATCATGGTTTCGCACACTTGCTGAAGCGTGCCCCTAGTAAATTGGCTCTGGAGTCCTGTCTCTGTAATGGCTTTCCGTATGGCCATGAGTAGCTTATACGGAACTGGCAAATGAACTGCTTGCTGCTGGCCCGTAAGGGCATCTACCTCTATGCGAACTGGGCATAGCTGCCTAAGCTCAGCTAGATCTTCTGCTGGCAAATCCCCCTTGCTGATTTCTGCCTCAGCCATGCGCTGAACTGCGCTCTTGGTAGCTAGGGAACCCGAAACTATCAGTGAAGCGCCAGCGCTTCCCATCTCACGCATTCCGTCGGTGACGTCTGCAGCTGTCACCGAGGGAAAGCTCCCTACACTACCCTGCTTGAGCTGAAGTGACGGATAGAGAGCTGTTGGGGCTGATGGCTCTGCCTGCACTGGGGGCTCCTGGGTCTCTATCCGGACTGGGTCGTCCTCTGCTAAGAGCTTCCTACATTTGCTCCATGTGCCTATTACGCTGTCTGGAGCTTTTGGTGCTTGCCGAATGCAGGCTCCTATCCGATCCCAAAGTGTGAGTTCAAGCACGCCCGCTTTTGGATAAAGCGGACAATTGGCCTCCAGGTACGCTAAGAGTTCCGCTAACTTCCCGCTGTGAAGGCGTAATTTATATACCCTGGCCAGGGCCTTGAATTCCATTATATGAATTCTCTGGTTAGCGGATGGACATTGCCGCTGAGGACATATTACCTGCCGGGTCCTTCGAAGGGCTTCTTCTCGGGACGATTTCGACGCGTCCTTTTAGGCAATAGGTCTCAGCGTGACGAATCTCTGGGATGGAGCTCGGAGCGTGGTCTCCTGCCACGGGCCCTCGGTGGCCTCTGTGCTGGAATCAGGGTTTACAGCCTGCCCCTGAGCGGAACGCGTTTCCGCGATGCAAGCCATAAGATGCCTCTCTGGAATGCCTCGCCGCGTAGCTGTCACCCCGGCCGGATGGCTTTCTGACCGGAGCTGCCGCGGTGTCCTCCGGGGTGATCGGACGCGGTTCTAGCGTAGAACCGGACCGCGTAGATTGCTTACTCACGAGTAGAATCACATCGCGGGTCACCAGATGTTGGATTGGGGCCGTGAAGCGGCCCTTGAGGTCCCGGAGGAGACTGGTCAAGGAACGACACGAGACAAGATGGAGTGAAGACGAGTGGTTTATTGGGGGAAAATCATCATCATATATAGGAATTCAAGGCATCGTGTGATAGAATCGTCATCTGACAGAAAATCACATCACCTGTTTACCCGGGTTAATTGGGAATCTCTCTTGGGGAAGTTAATTAACTGAGGCAAATACTGACAGGGGAAGTCCATTGTTCATGGCTTACACAAGAGTAAACATGGCCACTATTTGCACTGAGGCTTGGGCTAATCTGCAAGTGCGTAATTGCCTAATGTCTAACTTGAGTTAGATATTCAACTTCCCCCTGCAGAACCGCCGGCCAGGTCAGATATGGGTGAATCAATCTTATGACTATTAATTCGCTCCCCAATTTCTGTACCCACAGAGGTCAGTGGCCAGGGGTCTGCCTCACCCGGTGTAACCTCTGTCAGGGACAGTTATGCCAATTATGCTTGCGGATACCACAGTTTGTTTCCATCAGTGCAGCTGATATTATACTGAGGCCAGGTCTAACAAAAATTGCACTCTCATACTGGTCATGCGGTCTCTCAATCACTAGCTCCATTCCAGTCACTTTGGGTCTGTACCTTGCTGTTGCCTGATGTGTTTCCTGGATGAGAAGTATGTCACATTTGTATTTATTGCACATGTCCACCAGTAGAGTGCTCTTATTACTCAAAAGTCCCTCAATATTTATTGAGATCATAGTTAAGGTTGGTCTTGACAAAGACCTTTCTGGTCAGTTCATTCTTTAGTTCCTTTGGTTTGATCTGGAGTTAGAAGGATTAGCCGGCAGGGTTACCACCCAGTGTACACCCGGTTGTATTCACAATCTTTGAAGAGGCTCTTTCTGTGTACCCCATCTGAGTTGTTATAATGTGATTTCCTTTTGTTCCAGACTAGTTAGTGGTAGCAGACTGTGAAATTTATATACAACTTGGTGGAAAGTAGCTGGTTCCTTGTCCCCATCACCTGGCTCAATTCTTCTCAGATATCTTTTGTTGTTGGCTTCCATCATCATCTTCCTTCAACAGCTGTTCCCATAGACCAGTTCTCAATCTTTTTTAAGCCGGGGACCGGGTCACAGTTCCTCAGACAGCTTTGGGGACTGGACGGCCATTTTGCCCTTCCACCACATGGCATTTCCAGGTGTGGTAGAGGCAGTGGGGGCCAACCACTTGGCCTTCCTACGCCATGGCCTGGGGTAGGGAGGGGGCATGGCTGGCCAAGTGGACGTGGCATGGGGAAATTTCTGCTACCGGTGTCCGGGCACCTGTGGGCACCTGGAACAGCTCAACACTGCATGAAATGGTGATGTGGGCCGCAGGTTGAGAATCCCTGCCATACACTCATAGAGCTTGGTCAGGTCCTGTGGCAAATAGTTCTGGCTAATGTTAGCATTCACAAATGAGATGATAATTTAAAGAAAGATTTATCCAATGAACCACTGAAAGAAAGGAAGTAGATAAAAAAAAACTATGATGATGCAGGGACTAAATATATAAAGTAGAGGACACCTTGTGGAAAAGTAGGAAAGCTGTGTGAGGGCAGTGGAGGATTTCTCTCATCAGAATGTTAAGGCAACTCCATTTTGTGTTACAAAAATTTCATCATTTCAAGATAATTTTTAGTCCATGTTTGACCTTATGGCATTCTTTTCTTTTCTACTGCAGGTAACTCTACCCAATTTTCCTGGAGCAGGCCAGTCTGACATAAAAGTAATAAATCTTGGAAATGAGAATGCATATATTAATTTTAATGAGAAGATGGAAAATCTGAGTTCATTGGCCTCGGTATGTGTTGAAGATAAATTTCAATATTTATCTTCTGAAATCCTGTTACATTAAGAGTGATGCTGCCACCAGCAGAAGGAGACTTTCAGGAATTAGAAGTTTCTACATCTGTCCTGCAGCCTGTCTGCCTCAACAGTAATTACTCTCATTGTATGTAAGTTGTGGGAATGCCAGGATGGGGGGAAAAGTCTTTAATTACTGAAAGTCTACCTATTTACTCCACATGATGATACCAGCATGGGAAGATTTTCAGTATTTAAAAAGTTCCTCCCCCTGTTTTGGGGCTCCCACTGCTTACATAGAAGGACACTGATGATATGTAAATTGGAGATGCTCTGGAAATTACTGAAAATCACCCCCTGCCAGTGACATCAGTTTGTTGGCCTTGGTATGTTTATATCAGTTTGTATGCCTTGAAGGCATAATTTACACTACAGGATTTTGGCCATCACAATTTCAAAACTGATGTTGATTTTATTGTGAAAATTGTAGACTTGCATTCCTTAATACTGAGCATCAGTGGGAGAGGGCATGTCATATTATTTAACTACTAGCATATTTTGCCCGGCGGTGCCAGGCTTTTTAAAATTGTGTTGGATAGTAAAGGGTTTCGGTTTTTTTTTCTTGAACAAATGGTGCTGGGCTGTTTTAAATGGTGTTGAAAGGTTTTGTGAATTTGTGGCAGTGTGTTGTTTATTTTTATTTTTTGTGCGCCGGCTTCCTCAGTGCCGGGCTCTTTAAAATGGTTTTGGAAGGGTTTTGTTTTATTTTTATGCAAATGAGGTTAGTTTTTAATTGTGGTTTTTTAAATTTTTATTTTTACGCATGGGCTGTTAGAAACTGTGATTTTAAATTTTTTGGTTTTTTTTTTGGGGGGTTTTCAAAAGAGGAAAGGATGATATAATTTTTTATAATTATTGTATTTAACCATATAATGTGTTACTATGTGAATTTTTTTAAATAGTTGTGCCTTGGATAATAATTTTTAAAATGTGTAAGAATATGTTTTTTTAATCAATGTTTCCATACTGTGTTTAGATGGTTTTTTTTGGGTGAAAACTTATTTCTTTTTTTTAAAAAAATTTGTGATTAGTGTGACTATTTTTGAATGATTTGATTACTTATTTCATTAATTTGGGAAGTATTTATTATTTTTAATATTTTTGAATGTTTTTGCTCTTGTGGCCACTGGGTGGGGCTGGTGAGCTTTTCTTCTACTCTACAATTTTTCTCTACTGTCCTCTGGGTGTCACCATGCTCAATCCCTGGCCCGTGGAAAGAAAAAGGCGGGTTTGTGTGGTTTTTTTTTCATGGGCCAGGCTCGATCCCTGGCACGTGGAAAGAAAAGGGCAGGGGGGGGGTCTTTTTCACGTTTTGTTTCATGGGCCAGGCTTGATCCCTGGCCCATGGAAAGGAAAGGGTGGGGGGGTCTTTTTTCCCCACAGGCCAGCCTCGATGGCTGGCCCGTGGAAAGTAAGGGCAGCGGCGGTGGGGGGGTGTTTCTTTTATTTTTCGTGCCCCGGCTGCCTCAGAGTTCTGCGCGCTCATGGCGTGCAGGACGCTGGGGGTTGTAGTTTGCATGCGCAATTTTGGTTACTGCAGCGGTTTTTTCCCTGCAGCTTATTTTTGATTGGCCGCGGCGTATTTCCGAACGTTCCTTTTGCCGCGCCGCTCAGCCTGATTGGTTCTGGTGCGACGCGGCACAAGGAACGTTGGGAATTGAAGTTCCCTTTTTTTGTTTGCGTCCGGGGGATTCCTGCCCCCATGGCGCAAATTTCAACCTGACAGTTACCTACGAACCCCGGTTGGGCGAGTGCACGGAGGCTCGGATGGGGCTAGTGGGGCCTGGTGCAACATCCTTTGTCACATTCCAATGGTCAACGCATCATTTTATAGGTATAGATAGTCAAACCTCTACATATAAATTTAATTCATTCCTCGAGGTTGGTTGTATCTTGAAAAATTCTTATCTTGAATTTCCTACTGGAATGCATTGAATTTCGTATCTTGAAAAAATTCTATTAAAAATTCTTATCTTGAACCTAACTTTTTCTGAGATTTCCGGATCAATCTCGAGTTTTTCTTAAGTCGAGCCATTCTTATCTCGAGGTTTGACTTTACTTGCAACTTATTTGATTGACAGGATTTTTTTGCATCTCTGTCATTGGGCCAGTTCCTATTTTCAATTTGTTTTTTTGATTCCTTTGTTGTTGTATGTCTCTTCTACCATGGTCACCTTTTCAGAAGCAAGCACAGAGACTTCCTCAATGCTAGAAACTTTGTTTTTTGCCCTTTTTTCTGGTTGCAACTATACTGATAACTGTGGTTAAACTTCTCTTGCCTCTTCTAAAGATGCATCCAGAGCAGGGATGCCCAAACTATGGCCCGTGGGCCAGATCTGGCCCATTATGCCAATTCATCTGGCCCTCACCACCTATGCCACTCCGGGAAGTGGAAATAAAATGTACCCACGCATGCGTAGAACGCTGCCATAAATGCACCTGCATCTGTTGTAAAATGTGTTTACGGCAGCCATGGGTGCATTTATGGCAGCATTCTGCACATGTATGGGCATGTTTTACTTGCTCTTCTGGTGGGAAAAACCAGGTGATTTTGGGCACTTCTGATCTAGAGTGATTACTTTTTACTACAAAAGGGCTAGAGCAGTGGTTCCCAACTTTATTTTGGCAATGTCCTACCTAAGCATCTCTAAAATCCTGATCCCCCCTCCCTCCACCTCTGACATATAATTCCTATTATTCAAAAAAGAATCTCTTATTCACGTGGAAGAAGCCTAAAAGGCCATTAACTTGGTTTAGAGTATGGGACCAAAGACAACAGGACAACCGAAGGGTTGGTTTAACACAGGTTTATTGCATGGTGTTCCGGTGAAGCATGAGGTAATGGCGGTGATACATCTCAATATATACAGTAGCCCTCTACATTTGAATCTTGTAGCACGGTAGCTCATTGGCTGCTACCGGCGTGGCCTCGCCCAGGCACGCCTCTTTTCCTGCTGCTGAATGCAGGTCTTTCTTCTGCTGCTGAATGCGGGGAAGGTTTTCCCGCGGCTGTCCGTGATTGAGCAATGTGAACCATGTGAGACTGAACGCTCGCAGCTGCCCTCTATGGGCTGTCTGCTCGCGTTCCTTTACAGCTGAGATCGTTTGTATTTGGAGTGGTTACATTCTTGCCTTTACAGTACAATGAACATGCACACATACATACATAACACTTGGTTTAAACAAGCTTCCAAATTGCTCCACTTAAAAATCAAGTCTCCCCCATGTGCCTCATGGGGCTAGAGTGTGTACCCCAAGGGAGAGTCGTTGAGACTAGGTCACTGACAGTGAACCATGGCACTTCAGCTGTTCTTGAACTTCAGTTCCCAGAAGCCCTGATCAGCAGGAGCGCTAACTTGGGTTTCTGGGAATTGAAGTCCAAGAACACCTGGAGTGCCAAGGTTGGCCAACACTAATCTCTTTATTCGTTTGTTTTCTCTGTCTTGTGCTATGTTAACAAAACAAATAACCAAATTCCTAACAGAATTGTCTAAATCAGGGGTGCCCAGCAGCTTACTTGTAGTAAGTTCTTTCTTTATCAGCTGAAAACCAATGAATTTACTTTTCTATTTTTTGAATATATTATCACATTTTTTATGTTGACAAGAGCTGGTACAGTTTTGAAATACTCCTAGACTACTATCTCATCCATTCTATATAATCTCATCAGCTATAAAAGAAGTACTTTTATTTTAATTTGAAAATTATACCATACATCGAGCTGAGGTTTTCTATACCATGTCATTCTAATCCTGCTTTCCTGCTATTTTTGTTTTAGGCGACATAAAGCATAATCAGAAAAATATACAATATCAGAAAAATATTCTTACAAAGCTTGCTGCTTCTTAAGGATCTTTATCCTCATTATTATAGCTACTATAATATATAATATATAATATAGCTAAATACAGAAATTGACATAGAGACTGTATATAAAGTGTGATAATATGCATGATAATATGTTGTCTAAAATGTTTTAAACTTTTAAAAACTGTGATAAAATGTATGAGGAGGGAAAAATGGCGTAGACACCGGCAAACCACGCCACAAAGCTTGCCAAGAGAACCCTATGGACCAAAACAAAAGGCAAAACAAAAGGGCAGGCTAGGTGATACAGGATGCTTAACACCACAGAGGGGAGGAAGGGGAGGGACAGGAAGGGGGGAGGGGAAATGCAATGTTGCAAGGAGCAATACTGCATAGGGACATGGAATGTGAGATCAATGAACCAAGGTAAACTGGAAGTGGTAAAAAATGAGATGGAAAGAATAAGCATTGACATCTTGGGCATCAGTGAGCTAAAATGGACAGGGATGGGCGAATTCAGCTCTGGAAACCATCATATCTACTACTGTGGGCAAGAAAGCCTTAGAAGAAATGGAGTAGCCATAATTGTCAATAAAAGAGTGAGAAAAGCAGTAATGGGATACAACCTTAAAAATGACAGAATGATGTCAGTCAGATTTCAAGGCAAACCTTTCAATGTCACTGTGATCCAAATATACGCACCAACCACTGGTGCAGATGAAGCCACAATGGACCAGTTCTATGAGGACTTACAACACCTCATAGAACAGACACCAAGAAATGATGTCCAAATTATATTAGGAGACTGGAATGCCAAAGTAGGAAATCAGAAAGTGGAGGGAATAACAGGCAAATTTGGTCTTGGAACACAGAATGAAGCAGGGCAAAGATTAATAGAGTTCTGCCAAGAGAACGCACTGGTCATAGCAAACACTCTCTTCCAGCAACACAAGAGGCGACTTTACACATGGACATCACCAGATGGCCAACACCGAAACCAGATTGACTACATACTCTGCAGCCAAAGATGGAGAACCTCCATACAGTCAGCAAAAACAAGACCTGGAGCAGACTGCGGCTCAGATCACAACCTACTGATTGCAAAATTCAGGCTTAGACTAAAGAAAATAGGGAAAACACGGAGACCAGAAAGATATCACCTAGACAGCATCCCTAAAGAATACGCGGTAGAGGTGATGAACAGATTTAATGGCCTAGACTCGGTAGACAGAGTACCAGAAGAATTATGGACGGAGATGAGGGACATCATGCAGGAAGCAGCAAAGAAAATCATACCAAAAGAAAAGAAGAGTAAGAAAGCAAAGTGGTTGTCTGATGAGGCTCTTAAAATAGCAGAGGAAAGAAGGAACGCCAAAGTCAAAGGAGAAAGGAAAAACTACAATCATTTGAACACAGAATTTCAAAGAAAAGCAAGGAGAGATAAGGAAAACTACCTAAAAGAACAGTGTAGAGAAATGGAGGAAAACAACAAAATAGGCAGAACCAGAGATCTCTTCAAAAAAAATCGGCGAAATCAAGGGAACATTTAAAGCAAAAATGACCATGATAAGGGACAAAGACGGAAAGGAGCTAGCTGATGCAGAAGAAATTAAGAAAAGATGGAAAGAGTACACAGAGGAACTTTACAAAAAGGACCTCAACACTCCTGACAATCACAATGATGAAGAAATTGAACTTGAGCCAGACATCCTGGAGAGCGAAGTCATAAAGGCCCTAAAGAGCACTGCAAACAACAAAGCTAGTGGAGATGATGGTATCCCAGTTGAATTCTTCAAAGCGCTAAAAGATGATGGCGTCAAATTACTGCATTCAATATGCCAGCAGATTTGGAAAACAAAACAGTGGCCACAGGATTGGAAAAGATCAGTATACGTCCCAATCCCAAAAAAGGGCAATGCCAAAGAATGTTCAAATTATCGAACAATCGCGCTCATCCCACATGCCAGCAAGGTGATGCTCAAGATAATACAGGATAGACTTCAGCAACATGTGGAGAGAGAATTACCAGAGGTGCAGGCTGGTTTCAGAAGAGGCAGGGGGACTAGAGACCACATTGCCAACATACGCTGGATCATGGAGAAAACAAAGGAATACCAGAAACAAATTTACTTTTGTTTTATTGACTACACTAAGGCATTTGACTGTGTGGACCACAACAAGATGTGGCAAGTAATTAAAGAGATGGGAATTCCAGAGCACCTCATATGCCTCCTGAGAAATCTGTACATGAACCAAGAAGCAACAGTTAGGACAGAACACGGAATAACAGAGTGGTTTGGAATAGGAAAAGGAGTAAGACAAGGCTGCATTTTGTCACCATGCTTATTCAACCTATACACAGAGCACATAATGCGCAGTGCAGGGATGGAGGAATCACAATATGGGATTAAAATCGCTGGGAGAAACATCAACAATCTGAGATATGCAGACGATACCACCCTAATGGCAGAAAGTGAGGAAGACCTAAAGAATCTCTTGATTGGGCTGAAGGAGGAGAGTGCAAAAGCTGGCCTGAGACTCAATATCAAGAAAACCAAGATAATGGCAACAGGCCCAATCAGTTCCTGGAAAATAGACGGGGAAGAAGTAGAAGCAGTGACAGATTTTACTTTCTTAGGATCAAAGATCACTGCAGATGGGGATTGTAGCCACGAAATAAAAAGGCGACTGATTCTTGGGAGACAAGCGATGAGAAACCTGGGGAACATAGTGAAAAGCAGAGACATCACATTGCAAACAAAAATTAGAATAGTCAAAGCAATGGTTTTCCCAGTAGTAATGTATGGATGTGAGAGCTGGACAATTAGGAAGGCTGAACGTAGAAGAATAGATGCCTTTGAAATGTGGTGTTGGAGGAGGGTTTTGAGAGTCCCCTGGACAGCGAGGAGAACAAATAGGTCAATCTTAGAAGAAATTAACCCTGACTGCTCATTGGAAGGTCAAATAGTAAAGATGAAGCTAAAGTACTTTGGACATCAAATGAGAAGGGAGGATTCACTTGAGAAGGCATTGATGTTGGGAAAGGTGGAGGGCAAAAGAAGAAGGGGGAGGCCAAGGATGAGATGGCTAGATGGCATTGTAGACACAATGGGCACAGAGCTGGGAGGGCTGAAGGGGATGGTGGAGGACAGAGGCGCCTGGAGGAAAATGGTCCATGGGGTCGCAAAGGGTCGGAGTCGACTGTGCGACTGAACAACAACAAATCTGTCCATACCTCCTGTCTAAAAATAAGTAGTTCTGAGGCTGGTAGTTATTCACAAAAGAAAACAAAAATCTTTCTCTTAAATTAGAAGCCCATATGAGCACACTATCTCTGTTGTATAGAAGGGCCTGAGTCAGGAACTCACTCTCAGAATCCTTCTTATATGGCTGTAGTGCTGCTTCTGATTTGACTCGAACAAGTCTCTTAAGATCTGGAGAATATGCCCACTCAGATATAGGGAATTATGTCTCTGTAAATATTCACAAACATGAACTACAATTCAGTTTAATTCTGCCCTCTCTCCTCATAGTAACAGTGCTTGGGACACACACTCCTGGCTCTAATAATGCCCAGTCTGCTTGTGTCCTAACTGTAATGTGTCCTGTCTTGCTAATTTGCGAAATAAAAAATTATTTACAAAGGTTTTAAGGTTTTCCTTATTTTATGACAGATGTGACAACATACATGAAATAAATGCCATTAACTAGAAGATTTCAAAGTACTTGATGGGGAAACTCTTATTCATCTTAAAGAACACTAACTGTTTCACTATAATTTCTCTTTATTTACAGATTGCCTACTCGCCTTATAATACAGAAGAATTAAAACTTCATGGTATTAATATAACCTATGGAAATGAAACTATAAAACAATCATATGATTTCATGGAGAAAGAACAATACACTCTTGGAATAACAAACAGACCTGGGATTCAAGCTGTGGTGGTAAATTTCTTCAATGCCTTTTAAAACAACAACAACAACAGTCTCCTGGGTTCTGTTTTGATGTAATTTATAGGAAATATAGATAAAGAGTACTTGTGATAGAATGTATATGTATGGCTGGTTGAAAGCAACTTGATGAAACAATAATCTGGTTGCCTAGCTGTAAGCATGCACGGGCATTTTAAACTTAAAAAACATGATTCATCGGCAGTCACAGGGGGACATTTAAAACATTTAGGTTCATCTTTTAATTTAATTAATTTAATTTAATTATCACATTTATATACCGCCCACTCGGCCAAGCCAACTCAGGGCGGTTCACAACAAAAGTTAAAAACACAAGTTAAAACAGTTAAAACAGTTAAAACTACCCACCCCCTAAAAACAAGGGCTGCAGGATCCGAAGGCACCATGGGGAAGAGTTCCTCTACACCAACCACCCAATGGCGGTTACCCTTCCACCTGCACCCCACACTTGACCCGCCAACCAGGTTTTAAGATCTTTTCTGAAAGGCAGCAATTCCGTCCGAAGACGTAGCTCTGTTGGCAGGAGGTTCCAGAGGGCCGGTGCAGACACTTTAGTGTATGGGACCAAAGACACCAGGACAGCCGAAGAGCTGGCTTAACACAACTTTATTACATGCTGGTCAGAGGGAACATGAGGTAATGGCGGACGAACAGCTCAATATATACAGTGGCTATACATTTGAATGTGGCTCCTTGATAGCCTATTGGCTACAGGCTGCATGACGTCATTGCAGGTCACGCCCTTCTTGTACAGGTGAAGGTAGTGGCGGGAATCTTCCCGCGCTGTTGTTCTAGGTGAGTCTTGGACCAATGAGCTTGGACGCTCGCTATTGCCATCTAGTGGTCACTAGCTCGCGTCCTATTAAGGTTACAGTGATGCAGCTGGAGGTTACAATGTTATACATAGAAAAGGTTACATTGGATACACATGGATAGGTACATTGTTTAAAGGCACAGGCTTTAGAACACAACACCCCTCCCCCCTAGGATGAGACGAAGTCTCTTAGCCAAGATGGTTTATTGCACTCGCGTTTGGGCCGCGATGTGGGTTGGCCCACCCGGGGGCCGCTCCCGCTTCCTTGTTCCCTGGACCCTTGTCCTGTAATGGGAGAGGGAGACTTGTTAGCGGCTTGCTGCGGTTTTGCAGCTTTAGGGTAAAGGGAAGATTCCGTTGTGGTTGAACCGGGGGCACCAGGGGCTAACGTAAAACCCCTCTTCTCACTTGGATGGGTGGGGGACCACTCCGAACCCCCCCCCCCGGTTCTGAAAATCAAAATCAAACTCTGTTGGGGGATCCCGCGGGATATCTACTAGGACAAATTCCTTCTCCTCCCCCCTTGGTGGGGACTCTCGACCCCCCTCTCCTCCCCCTTGGGCTAAACGGGTGGGGGAGAACCCTAACGCTGAATTTGTATCCGTGTTTCCGGCGCCCTGATTTCCTGGGACCCGGCTCCGGAGCTGGTCCGCGTGCCGCCGCCACAGTAGACCTGTGTTGGTCTCCACGCGGTACGATACGGGACTGGTCTGTTCCACAACCACCCCCGGCACCCAGGCTGGCCCCGCGCTGGCGTAGTTCCTGCAATGTACCGGGGCACCCACGCTGAAACTCTTGGTGGCTTCTAACCCTATGTTCCTCCCCTTGTCCTCAACTCTCGTGGGATCTAGTCTAGTGAGTATGGTGGTTAGCTTCCTGCGCATTAAAAGCTCCGCAGGGGAGTAGCCTGACGCTAGCGGGGTCACCCTGTACCCTAGCAGAAACTGACACACTTGCAGGTTGAGGTCCCCGGGGCCCATGCGCCGCAGCGCATCCTTTGTGGTGCGTACGAGGCGCTCCACTTGGCCGTTGGTGGCCGGATGGAACGGGGCGGAGGTGATGTGCCGGATGGCGTTAATCTCTGTGAATGCCCTGAACTCAGCGGACGTGAAGCAACTAGCGTTATCGCTAATTAGAGTGTCGGATATGCCGAACGTGGAAAAAATTATCCGCAAATGCTTAATTGTCGCAGCCGAGGAGGTGCTCGTGACTGGGACGACCTCCAACCTCTTGGAGAAAGCGTCCACCACAAGGAGAAACAGGGTTCCTCGGAACGGGCCCGCGAAATCTATGTGCACCCGGGACCACGGCCCCTTAGCCACGTCCCATTCCCTGTGGGGAAGGCGGGCCTCCTCCGGTCTGGAGCATTGGCAGCTCTCGCAAGTGCCGACCATGTGCTCGATGTCGGCGTCTAACTGGGGCCACCAGAAGTAACTTCGGGCCAGCGCTTTGGAGCGCACAATTCCGGGGTGGCTGACGTGCAGCAGTTTAAGCACCCGCGGTCGAAGGGATGTGGGGACCACCACCCGCTGCCCCCACAAGAGGCACCCCCTCTCTAGGGACAGTTTCAGCTTCTTCCTAAAAAATGGGGTGAATTCCTCTGCTGGGGAAGACGCCGGCCACCCCTTCTGTACCCAGGAGCAAACCGCCGCCAACGTCTTGTCCTTCCTTGTCGCTGTGGCAATGTCGGCGGGCACTACGGGGGGCGAATCCAGTACCTCTATCATGAGAACCTGATGGTCTCGCTCCCCCTTGCTCACCTGGCTGGGCGTCAGGGGGAGGGGGGACCTCGACAGAGCGTCCGCATGGCTGATCTCTTTCCCGGGCCGGTACACCAAAGCGTGCTGGTAGGCGTTGAGAAAAATGGCCCACCTAAGCATTCTCGGGGACAGGATCTGTGGCGTGGGCTTGTCTGCGGTAAAAATGCCTAGTAGGGGCTTGTGGTCAGTCACGATGGTGAAGAGGCGGCCATACAGAAAATCGTGAAATTTTTTGGTCCCCGCAACTATCGCCAGCGCCTCCCTGTCTGTCTGGGCGTAGTTTCTCTCCGCTTGGGACAGGGACCTGGAGTAAAACGCTATTGGGGCCTCCCTCCCGTTTTCCAACATGTGGCATAACACTGCCCCCACCCCCACCGGGGATGCATCACAGACCAGTACCACCGGCCGTTTGGGGTCGAAATGGGTCAGAATGGCGTCAGACACCAGGAGTTGTTTCAGTTCCGTGAATGTCCTGGTCATCGCCCCACATCCATGCCGCATCTTTCTTGAGCAACTTGTGAAGCGGCTCAGCCACCGCAGCCTTCCGTGGAAGGAAGGAGTGGTAGAAATTTAAGAGCCCTAGGAACGACTGCAACTCGGGCTTGGATGTGGGGCGAGGGGCTTTCTTGATGGCGGCCACCTTGGATTTGGACGGTTTGATCCCCTCGGGTGTTACTCGGAACCCTAAGAACTCAACCTCCTTCACGAAGAAGACGCATTTGTCTTTTCGCAACCTCAGCCCCGCCCGTTCGAACGCCGCCAGGACCTTGTTTAGCCTTTTAGCCAACTCAACCTCACTCCCCCCCCGTTATCAATACTTCATTAAAATATGGTAAAACGCCGTCCAGCCCTTTGAGGAGGCGTTCCACGAGCGACTGGAAAATTCCAGGCGCCGAGTTCACGCCGAACTGGAGGCGCGTCACCTGGAACACCCCCTTATGCGTGATTATGGTCTGTGCAGCAGCTGCGGCAGGGGTTACCATGAGTTGCTGATAGGCCTGTGCCAGGTCGAGCTTAGCGAAACACTTTCCCCCATGTAACCTGGCTAGCAAATGGCTGACCACCGGCACCGGGTACGCATTAGGGCGGATTGCCTTATTAATGGTGCACTTATAATCAGCGCAAATGCGAAACTCCCCATTGGCCTTCAATCCTGTGACAATTGGAGTTTCCCACTCCGCGGAATCAACAGGAACAAGAATCCCCTGGCCCACTAATTTGTCCAGTTCCGCCTCTATTTTGTCCTTGAGTGCAAAAGGTACCCTGCGCGGTTTAAGTCTGATTGGGCGGACCTCCGGGTCCAGGTCGAACGTTACTGGGGGTCCATTGAATTTCCCAAGTCCCTTCTTGAAGACTTCGGGGTGCGCGTCGCACACCTCCTGTATCGGGTCAGACCCAACGGCGTGCACCCCCCCAATGAACAGACCCAGGGGCTGAAACCATTGAGTCCCGAGGAGGCTGCAATTACCTCCCTTAAGAATGACTAGGGGGAGTTCCGCGGCGTGCCGCTTGTACTGAACCTGGAAATTCCCAACCCCCAACACCGGGATACTGTTCCCTTGCACGTCCCGAAGCGTGGACCTCAACGCTTTGAGCTTGGGCCGTACGCGGGGGGCAATTCTCAAAAACTCCCTCTGGGAAATAATGGAGTAAGAGGAGCCAGAGTCAATCTCCATCCTAACAGGGGCCCCTTGCACCAGTACCTCAACAAAGTAACGGGGGTGTCCCATGGACACGCTGAAAACTGGGGCATCGTCGTCGCTGTCGTCGGAGATGCGGCCCACGCCATCCTGCTTCCTCGTGGGCCAGGCGCCATCCTTTAGTCTCGTCGAGCGGTCTGGCCTCGTTGGGCGGTCGGGCGAGCTCCTCCGGTCCCTCGCTGGGCGGTCGGGCGAGCTCCTCCGGTCCTTGCGCCGTTGTCTGCAGACTTTGGCTATGTGCCCGCGTCGCCCGCAGTTGTGGCACTCGGCCTTTCTGAACGGGCACCTGGCACGGTCGTGAGCCGCCCCGCAGCCGTTGCAACGCCGGCCCTCCTTTCGGACCCTCCGGACGTCCTCGTCGTCGCTGCTTTCGGCGGACGATTTCGAAGTTCGCCGGGCTGCGTGCACCGAACTCTCTGCTTTGTCGGCCTTCGGCCGCCAGTCCTGGAGCTCTTGCACCCCTGCCTTCGTGGCTTCCGCTTTCAGGACCTCCTGCAACGTGGGGGGCGGCTCCTGATTCATTAGCGTGCGCTGAATCTCGGCGTCCTTCAGGCCGCATAGCACGCAGTCCCTGAAGGTGACTTCCAAATTCTCCCATTTGCACGGGCCGGCAGCCAGGCGCAGGGCCGCTACGAAAGCGGCGACCGACTCATCAGGCGCTTGGACTCGCCTCCAAAACGCGCTCCGAGCGGGAAACATCGCTACCGAGGGCCGGAAATGGTCTCTCAGCACCGTCAGGAGCTCTTTTGCCTTGAATTCAGCCGCCTTTTTGGGTCCGATGAGGTCAATCAGTACTCTCTTTCCGTCGTGCCCGAGCATTCTGGTGAGGATGGCTCTCTTCTTTGCCTCGTCCATCACCTCGAACTCCACCAGCGCACCTTGGAAGTCCATTTCGAAGAGTTCCCAATCTTGCGGTTTCTTGATGTCGAAACCGGCATATGTCTTGGTCCCGTGGGCAGCCATGATCCCACCTTCGTCGCCAATTTAGTGTATGGGACCAAAGACACCAGGACAGCCGAAGAGCTGGCTTAACACAACTTTATTACATGCTGGTCAGAGGGAACATGAGGTAATGGCGGACGAACAGCTCAATATATACAGTGGCTATACATTTGAATGTGGCTCCTTGATAGCCTATTGGCTACAGGCTGCGTGACGTCATTGCAGGTCACGCCCTTCTTGTCCAGGTGAAGGTAGTGGCGGGAATCTTCCCGCGCTGTTGTTCTAGGTGAATCTTGGACCAATGAGCTTGGACGCTCGCTATTGCCATCTAGTGGTCACTAGCTCGCGTCCTATTAAGGTTATAGTGATGCAGCTGGAGGTTACAATGTTATACATAGAAAAGGTTACATTGGATACACATGGATAGGTACATTGTTTAAAGGCACAGGCTTTAGAACACAACAGACACGGAGAAGGCTCTCCTCCTTGTGCCAGAGAGGCGGGCCCCTCTGGCTGATGGAACAACTAGAGAGCCCCTCCGGTCCGCTCTGGTTGGACAGACAGACATCCTCAGGGCGATGCGGTCTCTTAGGTAACCCGGCCCACTACCATATAGGGCTTTAAAGGTCAAAACCAGCACCTTGAATTGCACCCGGAGACAAACTGGCAACCAGTGCAGCTCCCGGACGATGCAGCTGTGCCATCTGGAGGTTTATGAAAACTAACCTTTATACATGGTTTAAGAGAAGGCAAAATGAAAGTTGGTACACTCACCATGCTTCTGATTTTGGGTGCTTTCAGAAAGAACTTTTATTGTACAATTTTCCTGCCTGGTTCATGGAATTTTAAAAGCAATCAAGATATCACCCTAAATTTGTCCCATTTTCCCCTATAAAATCATGCACGGTGTGGACAAAGTGGATAAGGAAAAACTGTTTTCCCTATCGCACAACACTAGAACTAGGGGACACTCCATGAAACTTTTGGGTACTAGTTCTCAAACAAATAAGAGAAAGTACTTTTTCACCCAGAGGATTACTGGTCTATGGAACTCCCTGCCAAAAGAAGTGGTGACAGCTGTCAGTCTTGACAGCTTTAAGAAAGGATTAGACAAGTTCATGGAGGACAAGGCTATCAATGGCTATAATTATGGCTACCTAAGGACAACCTCCGGGTTGGAGAGATAGGCAGGATATCTCTCAATGCCATTTCCAGGGAATCCTAAGCAGGTGAAGGCATCTCCTTGGGAATACCCTGAAGGAAATGGTGAGCCACTGTGTGAGACAGAATGCTGGACTGGATGGGCTGTGGCCTGTTCCAGCAAGGCTGTTCTTATGTTCTTATGTACTACTCTTTTCTTCCCTTTTTTAGTAGGAAAAAAAACCAAGAAGAGAACAGTTGTGCAATACTATTAGATTTATGTGGCTGTAAATAACATGACTCCCTAAAGGGGCCAACGATGGTTACGGGGGGATGAGCACCTTTAGGTGAGGTAATGCTCCCCCCCCCCTCAGTGGAGGAAATGCCACTGGAAACCATCATATTGGGTCCAACAGCAAAATGAGCGGAGGAGGAACTCTGATTCCCAAGAGTCATGGAGGCGGAAGAGGCCATGTCAGATGGACTGGCTGTGAAGGTGCATCTTGTCTATATCCTCAAGGCTGCAGCACTCCATTGCAGTCCCGGTGTTAAATCTTGCATGTCTCATTTCATATGTGCTGCAGAAGATGGCTCCGTGATCATAGTGTGTGGGTCACTTCTTGGCAAGCTGGCATCCATCTTAAACCAATTCATGCCAATGGCATTTTTCCTGCTTCAGGAAAAAATGCATTCTCGGATATGAGTTGCAGCGGCTGCTGCTGACGTGGCTAGGCAGCTTTCATCTAAAGTAGCTAAAATGTTGATTTGACATTAACCATAGTTAAAACTAACCAGGGCGACTCTTTCCTCAGCATTTATAGTTGGCTTTAAATCCTAAAAGAGATTCAGTTGTTAAACACTGATAGTAATGTAACAGTTATTGTAGTTAAGGTTGTTGTGTGTGCAGTGTTGGGCTCCAAAAAATTTTACTACCACACTGTGATAGCGTGGCCAGGGGGAAAGCCCTGCGTTGCACATGAATTAGGACTACTTTATTTCAAAACTTGGATGGGCAGGTCCAGACAGAATTTCTGCTACCGGTTCTGGCAAACTGGTGCAAACCTGCTGATATCCACCACTGTGTGTGTGTATAATCTGCATTCTGAAAGGAACCACAGAACCCATATCAACTTTGAATTCCATAAGCATGAGTTAATTTCATTTTAAGTGCAATCTGATGCAACATGGGCAAGTTTTGTTCTATAGATGCTTAATTTAATCACTAGCTGAAAAACACCAAGTCACAACTATAGTAGGCCAACTGAATCACATGGGATTTGATGAGATAACTCCTCAGTAAATTCTATAGATTCAAATCAACCTACTCTAGTTATGACTTACTATGGGGCATTGGGGCCAGCCTCGTTCGCCCGGCAACTGGCTGGAGAGAGCCAGCAACACTTGGGGCAGGGGACGGCTTCAAAAACTGCCCCCCCTGTCACCCTGGAGCCAGCTTTGGGGCCAGCCTCGCTCGCCCAGCACCTGGCTGGGGAGAGCCAGCAACACCTGCGTCTGGGGTGGGGGACGGCTTCAGAAACTGCCCCCCTTGTTGCCCTGGAGCCAGCATTGGGGCCAGCCTTGTTTGCCCGGCAACTGGCTGGGGAGAGCCAGCAACACTTGCGGCTGGGGTGGGGGACGGCCTCAAAAACCGCCACCCTGCCACCCTGAAGCCAACACTGGGGCCAGCCTCATTTGCCCGGCAACTGGCTGGGGAGAGCCAGCAACACCTGCAGCTCAGGGCGGCCCTGGCATTGCCAGCAGGAGGAAATGAGACTGGATATGCCTCTATCGTTATTGCAATTGGGTCCTCCCATGTTGCGGTGGGATAGTGAAAAGTTGGGTCAGGGGGGGGCTGCAGGGGTGAAGGTTTTATACTGGGGAGGGTGAGAGGGTGGGAAGGGGAGGGACTGCCCTGCCAGTCATATAAGGAAGGTAACACTCTGTCTGGAGTGAGTTGGGAGATTCCGGGGACCCACATAACGATTGTGACGGGCATGGGACGATATGGCAGGCGCCGAGGGGTGGGCCGCTTTGGTGTATGCAAACCAAGACACAGGACACAGCCTCGGGCTGGGTTAACTCAGGTTTATTGCATCGTGGACAGAGGGAACATGAGGTAATGGCGGATCGATAGCTCTTTATATACAGTGGTAATACATTTGAACGTGGTGCCATGGTAGCCCATTGGCTACTGTCTGCGTGACGTCATTGCGGGTCACGCCCTTCTTGTCCAGGTGTAGATGGTGGCGGGAAAACTTCCCGCGCTGTTGCCTTTGATGAGTTCGGACCAAGAGAGCTTGGACGCTCGCTGCTGCCAGCTGGTGGTCATTAGCTCGCGTCCTATTACAGGTTTATATGATACAGCTGAAGGTTACATTGTTGCTATAGGCAAGGTTACATTGGCTCAGATACATTGTAATCCATGTGTAAGATAAAACCATCAGAACACAACACCCCTCCCCCCTAGGACGAGACAAAGTCTCGAGCCCACACTTAAACACACTCCCCCCCCCTTAGGAGACAAAGTCTCTCAGCCAAGATGGCTTATTTCGAACACGCTGGGGTCTCGATGCGGGCTGCCTCTCCCCGGGTTTGCTACCTTCTCTTTGTCCCCTGGTTTCCTGTCCTGTAATTGGAGAGGGAGACTCGTTAGTGACTTGCCGCGGCTCCGCGGCGTTGTTGGGAGGTGTGCTCTTTTTTATGTGTAACTATTGTTTGTGCCGCGGCCGTGGCGGGGGTCACAGGAAGTTGCTGATAGGCTTGTGCCAAATCGAGTTTAGCGAAACACTTTCCCCCATTTAGCCTGGCCAAAAGGTGACTGATCACCGGCACCGGGTATGCATTAGGGCGGATCGCCTTGTTAATTGTACACTTATAATCAGCGCAAATGCGCACCTCCCCGTTAGCCTTTAGAGCCGTTACAATTGGAGTTTCCCACTCCGCGGAATCAACAGGAATAAGAATCCCCTGGCCCACCAGTTTGTCCAGTTCCGCCTCTATCTTGTCCTTGAGTGCGAACGGCACCCTGCGCGGTTTGAGTCTAATCGGGCGGACCTCCGGGTCTATGTCGAAAGCTACAGGGGGTCCCTTGAACTTTCCGAGTCCTTTCTTAAAAACGGCGGGATGCGCATCGCAAACCGCTTGTATTGGGTCCCCCCCCACGGCATGCACCCCCCCTATGAACAATCCTAAAGGCTGAAACCACTGTGTCCCTAGGAGGCTACAGCTTCCCCCCTTGAGGACAACTAGGGGCAGTTCCGCAGAATGTCTCTTAAAATTGACCCGAAATTTCCCGACCCCCAACACCGGAATGCTGTTTCCCTGTACGTCTCGTAGCGTGGACCTCAACGCTTTAAGTTTGGGCCGCACGTGGGGGTCGATTTTCAGGAACTCTTTCTGGGGAATTATGGAATAGGAGGACCCCGAGTCAATTTCCATCTTAATAGGGGCCCCTTGTACTAATACCTCAACGAAGTAATGGGACTGTCCCACGGACACGCTGAACACTGGGGCGTCGTCCTCGCTGTCGTCCGAGACGCGGCCCACGCCGTCCTGCTTCCTCGTGGTCTGGGCGCCATCTTTGGGCCTCGCTGGACGGTCCGGTCTGGCCGCACGGTCTTGTGACTGCCTCCGGCCCTCTTTCCGTTTTCTGCATGCCTTGGCGATGTGCCCCCGACGGCCGCAGGTGTAACACTCGGCCTTCCTGAACGGGCATCTCGCGCGCTCGTGGGCTGCTCCGCAACCCTCGCAGCGTCGACCACCCTTTCGGACCTTCTGGACCTCCTCGCCGTCGCTGCCTTCCGTAGACGACTTTGAGGCCCGTCGAGTCGCGTGCACCGACTGTCCGGTCTTCCCGTGCACCGAATTCTCCGCCTTGCCGGCTCTAGGACGCCACTCACGCCACTGGTGCATCTCGTCCACTCCAGCATTCGTGGACTCTGCGGCTTCCGCGGCCTCTACGACCTCTGCCAGCGTGGGTGGCGGCTCCTTATTCATCAAGCTGCGCTGTACCTCCTTGTCTTTCAGGCCACACAACACGCCGTCCCTGAGGGCCATCTCCAGGATGTCGCCCCATTTACAGGGGGCGGCGGCTATCCTCATGGCGGCCACGAATGCCTCAACCGACTCATCCGGCGCTTGGACTCGCCTCCAAAACGCGCTCCGAGCGGGAAACATTGCCCTCGAGGGGCAGAACCGCTCTCGCAGCAGCTTCATGATGTCGCTCGCCTTAAATTCGCTCACCTTCTTCGGAGCGATTATGCCCACCAGCGTCCGCTTGGTTTCCATCCCGAGCATTCTGGTGAGGATGGCCCTCTTCCTCTCCTCGTCGTCTCCTTTGACTCTGAGTTCCACCAGGGCCGCCTGGAAGTCCATCTCAAGCAGCTCCCAGTCTTGCGGTTTGGTGATGTTGAACCCGCTCTGTGCCCTGGCTGTTCCGTGGGGATCCATCATCCCACCTTCGTCGCCAATTTGGTGTATGCAAACCAAGACACAGGACACAGCCTCGGGCTGGGTTAACTCAGGTTTATTGCATCGTGGACAGAGGGAACATGAGGTAATGGCGGATCGATAGCTCTTTATATACAGTGGTAATACATTTGAACGTGGTGCCATGGTAGCCCATTGGCTACTGTCTGCGTGACGTCATTGCGGGTCACGCCCTTCTTGTCCAGGTGTAGATGGTGGCGGGAAAACTTCCCGCGCTGTTGCCTTTGATGAGTTCGGACCAAGAGAGCTTGGACGCTCGCTGCTGCCAGCTGGTGGTCATTAGCTCGCGTCCTATTACAGGTTTATATGATACAGCTGAAGGTTACATTGTTGCTATAGGCAAGGTTACATTGGCTCAGATACATTGTAATCCATGTGTAAGATAAAACCATCAGAACACAACAGCCGCATTCAGGGAGCATGGGACAGATGTTTAGTATCTGTTCCCCGCTCCATCCCCTTGGTTGCTCCTCCAGGCCCTGAGCAGCAGATCCAGAGTGACCCCTCCCTTAGGCTGCTGCTGATGAATGCCAGGTCGATGTGTAATAAGGCTCCCCTGATTGCAGATTCCATCTTGGGGTGACAGGCTGACCTGGCACGCATCACCAAAACCTGGCTGAGACCAGAGGACGGTGTATCTCTTTCAGAAATTTGTCCAGCCGGGTTCGGGATTTGGCACCAGCCTAGGGTTGAGGGGAAGGGCGGTGGCATTGCCATAATAGTCAGAGAGTCTATGAGAGTTGCCAGGGCCACTGCTCCACAAGTACCAGGTTGTGAGGCTCTGCTTCTGCGATTGGGCACTATGGGTCAGTTGGGAGTCTTACTCCTGTACCTGCCCCATTGCAGGGTAAGGGACTCTCTGTCTGAGTTCCTCGAGGCCATCTCAGTGTTGGCATTGGAGTTCCCTAGACTAATGGTTCTGGGGGACTTCAATTTGCCTTCGCTGGGTACTGGCACGGAGGTTGCACGGGAGTTCATGGCTTCCATGGCAGCCATGGGCCTGACTCATGTGATTCAGGGTCCAACCAGGTGCAGTGGCCACACACCGGATTTAGTTTTTCTGTCAGAGCAGTGGCAGAGTGAACTGAGATTACAGAATTTAGTCATAACACCTGTGCCATGGTCAGATCACTATCTGGTGACTCTGGACTTTCTGGGGGCGACGCTTCACCCCATACACTGCTCGATGTTTTATACTTCAATTTATTATTTATTTATTTGTCCAATTTACACTCTAATCTCTTCCTCAGCTTGTGGATGGTCTAACAAAAAAACCAGAAGAAGGAAATAATGAGATCAGGTAATATGATTTATTTTTATAAATTTAATTTTAGTAAGACATTTGCATATTAGCATTTGTTCAAATGGAAATAGAAGTTGGAACTAACTATGTCATGACAGTCATAGGGCTACCTTGCTCTTAATGTCCAATACCTGTTGATATTCAGTGTATGACAAGACATAAAGTTGTAAGTTTCCTTCTTTATGTGTTGTGACCTGTCACAAGCATGTGTACACCCCGCCCTTTCCAGGCATTTCTTAATTTTCCACCTTTTGTAAAGGCAGAACAATTTGATAATGTGTTGAACACTACTAGGTACTGAGAGGAAGAAATCAAGCTATACTCATTTCTTATTTTGCTGCAGTTTTGTCTTGCATTTATCAAAACACATTTTGAGCTTGAATGATGGCCATCTTCAATTACATAATTAATAAAGAAAGTATATTGATCATGAATTACTCAGTTAACTACTAGGCCAAGCAAACTATGTTTTCTGTACAGGTGGCTGGCTATGTTCAACTTTTGACTTTTTGGCATAGAACACATCCTATCATTGCAAAAATGGCAGCAAAACTATACACAACTAAGGACACAAAAGTGTTTATAATTAGATAAACCAAAACAATAATGGAAAGCTCAAAACCTTAAGTAAACAAGAGTACAACAGCGTCTAGAATATTTTTCAAAAGTTAACATGTTAAATTTCCTTGATATCAAAGAAATTTAAAATTCCTTATAAACATTCTCTTAGTTTTGACTCATTTTCCAAATACAGTGGAACCTCATACAATGATTTTAATCCATTCCACGGGGCTTGTTGTTGTACGAAACAATTGCTATATGATGCATGCATCGTATAGTGATTTCCCCTATGGGATAAGAACATAAGAACAGCCTTGCTGGAACAGGCCACAGCCCATCCAGTCCAGCATTCTGTCTCACACAGTGGCTCACCATTTCCTTCAGGGTATTCCCAAGGAGATGCCTTCACCTGCTTAGGATTCCCTGGAAATGGCATTGAGAGATATCCTGCCTTTCTCTCCAACCTCGAGGATGCATCGTACAACGATAAATTTTTTTTTTGCTAAGTGCCATTTCCCATTGAAAAATTGTTCTACGATTTTTTCCATAGAGAAAATTGTTATGCCGGATACCATTTCTCTCCAAAACCTAATTGTTATGTGATTTCGTTGCTATACGGGGAAATTATTGTATGAGGTTCCACTGGGCATGTGGAAACTTCATGCACAGAAAACCATACATGTATTACGATCTCTATTTCCTGGTCTTCCCCACTAGGGAAAACAAATGCAAAAGCTGCTAAATAGAAGTAATATGATTTGCAAATTAACTTAAATAGGGATGTATCTTCATTTGATTTCTGTGTCTATGCTATGTTGCAAATAAACATTGATTCCTTAAAAATCCAACATGTATTTCCCCTCTTTTTAAAAGATTCATAAACAACTTGGCTTCAACCATTAACATCACGATGGGCAATCTTGAGCTTTCAGATGTGCAATATTTGTCTGCCACAAACTACACAGCATTTCAAAGAGGAGAGTGAGTATTACTGCTGTTTAACATTGCATTAGTTAGTGCCAACTTTCATATGATATGAAGTCCAGAATGGGCTCTGAATTTGACTGGAATGCTCAATACTCAGAAGAATTGCTTATTTGGACTACCACTCCTAGAATCCTCTAGCCAGCATAGCTACCAGCCATGTTGGAGAACATGAGAACTATAATGAAGAAAGTAATGTTTCCAAACTATGATGGAAGAGATATTTAATTCTGGTGCAGTGTTTAAACTGCTGTATTGTGGCCCAAACTCTGCTGAAATTGTGTAATTGCTATTGCTCATTTTGCCTGGCAGCATGTTTAAGAACAAAACTATTTCCTTGAATTGCTGTTCTAAGAGCAGGTAACGGAATTAAATTGAAAGGAACAGTGTGGGAAAGATCAGATCATAGGGCTTCTTATGTATTTGGTATCCTAGTATAGTTACCTCTAGAATTACTGTAAGACCAAAACATGAATCCAGACAAATGCATATTTTCTGCTTTTACACTGTTTTCTTACAGGCAATTTGATCTCTCTTGTTTTGAATGGTTTGGGAAGGCAAGCAAAGAAAACCATTTTATACTTTCTAGAGATAATCCTGGTGAAATATATCATTCTCCATTTTACGTGGTTTAACAATTATATCTTTTCATCAGTTGAAGCAACATTCCTCCCGGAGACGGATTTCTCTGAAGCTGTTTTGGACTTTAGTACCAGCAATATATTCTAGCCTATTGTTTTTTTTAATTTATTAAGGAATATCAATGCTGTCTGCAGGGATGTGCTGGCTACACTAAAAGGGCACTGGACAGGGCGTGACCCTAACAAAATACAGTGATACCTCATACAACGTCCAAACTTGGTTCCACAAGCTTGGACTTTATACGGATTTGGACTTTGTATGAGGCATGCAAAATCCTAGCCGTGATGCCTCATACAACGTCCAAATCCTTGCCGCGATGCCTCATACAACGTCATTTCCATAGAGATACATTGTACTGTAACAGCACAGACTTCAGTGCAAAGTCAAGGAAACAGACAGGAAACTGACAGAACTTTAAGAAATCATTGTCTAAAGGCTAAATACATTACAAAAACATGTCAAACAACCCTGATTTTAGGGGACAAACCATACAACAAGTTTTTAACTTTGAAAATTTTATGAAGTGCAGGTTTAAAAGTTAACATGTCCCATCATGCAGCACAGTGTTAATCTGCAGCCATTTTATACAAGCTACTGTAAACAATTACTGGATGGAAGCAAGGACAAAATGGTTGCCAACATGTCCCATCATGCAGCACAGTGTTAATCATCCAAACAGCAGTAAACACCAAACAATTAAAATCGCACTCAAAACCACTCCTAAACACTCTTCGCCTTGTGCCATACCCACAAGAGCAATGCACGTATGTGTCCTGCCTTTTATATTGCCCAGGCACAATGCAACCTGGGAAAAATGCCAATGCCTCATACAGAATCGTAGTGACTTTGTATGAGGCAACTTTTCTCAAGGAATTAGGCGATGTTGTATGAATCCGATGTTGTACGAAGCGAACTTTGTATGAGGTATTACTATATATACATTCCTACTTGCCTTCTCTGGGGATTCATTTGTACCAACAACCTCCTGCTTGCAAGGCAAAATTGCAACCTCTAAGCTACGGCGGCTCTGCTGTCAATGGAGCTGCTTTTGTGAACTTATCTTTGGTGGAGGAAGGCAGACAGAGGAACACGGAGCCCCGCTCATTTGCTCGATCGGTCTGGGCATCGCAGCTTGGCTCGGCTCTTTGGAATGGCACCCAAGGGGGGCACCATGGTACTAGGGGTCTGGGGAGCGCCCCGGGCTCAGTCCTGGTTGCCCGATGGGCCAGCACACCACTGGCTGGCTATCCATAAAAAAATTTTATGACATTTTATTCTTACTTTTAATGTACATCTGAAATAGGCATGTCTTTTTGTTTTGAAAGAAACACAATTGGAATGGAAATGTTTTTAATGTTTTCCCTTGTAATTAATTCAGAGAGAGTTCCATTTGCTCTTTATTCATCATGTAACTTAGGTGAGGACTTTTTCTCCAGCAGTGGGTCAGGTCTTCTCAATGATTGCCATCTTATTGACTCAAAATGTCCCAGGTATTAGTGGTAATATACTGCTGTACTGTGGGTAAATAAAATGTTAGCTTCTATAACAAATAATGAGAGATCTGTCCTAAAATTATACAACATTCAGTATATGTGGATAGAGGAAATGGTGCCTGCCAGAAGGAAGGCATTTCTAGCACTATTCTTTTGCTTCTTGTAAGGTTCCATAATGCTCCATAATTTATAAAGAATGTATTTATGCATTTACTTTTAGTTCCAACAGTTCCTTTTAACATAGCTTCATTTCTGTGAACTAAATTATGTAGAATTTCTAAACTAATATTTTTTTCTCACTGTTTTTCAGAAAAGACATTACAGTTACCACTGATCTTTATTCGTGTAAAAATAAATCTATGGTATTTGGATATGGCAGTGCTTATACCATTGTAGTACAAGGGGTAAGTTGTAAAAATATGTCCAAAACCATATACTCTTAAAGACGAATAATAGTTTTTATCAAAATAAGTAATTTTAAATGCAAGTAGATTATGCTTATATTTAATAGAGGTGACACAGTGAACTATATAATTCAAGGACTGTTGACTTCAGGTCCTGAAGAGCACAAAACAAAGCAAATTTGCCAGCTATGAGAGTGAAGAAATATTCCTGCTGTGGCTACCAGCACTTAAGGAATTGCCTCTTCTAATGACTAATTATCTGTAATGTACAGTTCTGTCCTATGAATAGGAATAGGGTGAATCTGGGCATATATTTAGTCCAGAAATTTGTGGTTCATGGTGCTGCTCCTAAATGCACAGCTCCCATTAAATAAAAAGTTGATGCATGTTTTCTGCCAACTATTTTATTTTAGCAACTGAAATAAAGTGGAGTAAAGATTTTCATTGTTACTATTGCTAGACAACTGGGAGTTAGCTCTTGATGCATCTACTGCAAATCATCTGATATATATACTTTACACAAGGGGTTCCCAACCTATGGTCCTCCACCGCACCTAGAAGAGGAAGTGGGCATGTTTATGTCAGCCATAAAATGCACCCATGCATGCGCAAACACACCCACGGCTGTCGTAAACGTGGACATGGGCACAATTATGACAGCCGTAAATGCGCCCGCTTCCACTTCTGGGGGGCATGGTTCGGCCTGCTCAGCTGTCTGGGGGTGTGGTCAGGCCCGTGACATAAAAAGGTTGGCCACCCCTGCTTTACACCAACCTGTGATACAAAATTCTGTATCTAAGCCACAATTGTTTGCATACTTTGCATATGGAGCTTCATGAGCAGAGCTTCCGATTCACTTGTTGCAGACAGCATCTCCGAGTGCAGTTTGAAAGAAAGAAATTGCAGGTAGGTAAATAGGTACCACTTTGGTAGGAATGGTAAACAGCAATCCTTGCACTCCAGCGTCTAGTCATGCCTGCCACATGCCCACGGAAACATCTGTAGATCCAAACAGCGCTGGCTCTTTGGAGATGAGCACCGAACACTAGAGTCTAATACAACTGGCTTTTGAGTAAGGGCGACCTAACGTGCCTGTCAGGATTCCCTGAATACGAGCATATGCATTAATGCAATGTGGCTTTCTTTTCAGTGTGATAACAATGGATTACAACTTACATATGTTGAAGATATTCAAGCCAACACAGTTAACATGGCTTGGCAAATACCTCAATATTTCATTATTACTTGTGCTGAAGTTGTCTTCTCAGTGACCGGATTATCATTTTCATACTCTCAGGTAACTGACATTACTTGAAATCATTGTCCTGAGATGTCTGTAAACCAGAGAGACCTTTAGATTCTTCCCAATTAAAGACTGATAGTAGAGTACAGAAGTGGACTTGTGCCAGCAACATCAGAGAAATTGTGGCCTTTAATCACACCGTAGTTCCATCATCTTCCATGTTTTTAATTGGGGCATGCATTCTCTTGTAGTCTATGCAATACTTTACACAATATTTTCAATGTAGCAAATATTACAGTTGGGGCATCTGAAAAGCTCTTCATTGCAGGATTCCTCTTTAAAAGAATTTGTCATCTTTGCTTCTCTTCTGTATGTTTCTTTAGGATATTGTTTCCATTTTCACTTTATTTTATTCTGATGAGATTATCTATCGTCATTACTAATCTAAATTTATTTCTTATATTTTACGGAAGATAACTCTTCTTTATTTAAAAAAATTGTTCTCTTCTATCTCTTTGCAATAATGTAACAGCATTTCTATTTGTCTCTATGTGTAAGCAACTGAAAAGAGGATTTTAGGATTCTGACATTATTTTGGTCACCTTTTATTTTTTCTATCCAGCTGTACATTTTAAAACGTTGTTTTTGAAGGGGTAGCCATGTTTGTCTGTGCAAGCATATCAGAAACCATCATACACACCCCAAAGTAAATTAAAAACAATGACAAAAATTGCACAGTTCCTAACTACAGACCCAACTGCCAAAAACCATCAGACTTTACTTTTGCCTCTGTTGACATCAACTTTAAGCTAGTTGCTTCATTAGTGGCAGTGTTATTTGCATTTCTTCTTTGCTGTTTTTTTAGCAGTTGACTTGAGAGACTTCTTACCTGGGAGTCTCATCTTCCAACATTACATCTTGTTTTGTTTGTATTTTGTTATCATAGTGTTTTGGGAGACACAAATACTTAGAAATAGTTTTCCATTGCCTTCATCTGGGTAATACTAATTTATTAGTAGAGTGTCACAACTATAAACTCTGAATGATCTTCTGCCAATGTTACTTTCCATTGTTGCTTCCACCAAGTAGTTGTCCTTCAAGAATTTTTGTGCCTCCCTCCTCACCACAGGAATTATCAGTTCTCTTCTGCTGATGCAACCATTAATTCCCAAGGAGGATGCTTGCTTCTTAGGGCTTTTCTACATTAGCCCTTTTGGGCCAGTGATGCACGCTTTAAAAAAGTTGCTTGTAGTCGGTGGTGGAGCAAAATGTCATTTAGTGTGATCTCCGCATCCCTATGACATTTTTCTCATCTTTTGACCCTGTTACCAATATCCTGAAACGACTGACAACTGGTGCAAGATACCCTTATTTGATAATTTCCTCTGATCATCTACAGATAGTCAGGGGAAATAACATAAAATATTTTTCCATACTGCAATTTTACTGTAGCTGCACAGACAATTAGGGGAAATTATCAGTTAATTATATCCTACTCTGGCCATCAGCCAGATGTTTACGCCAGAAGCAGCAGAAAGGCTGCTTACAAGATGGAAGACTAGTTTAGTCCATCCCAAGCAAACATACCTGCTTGGAATAGGTTTAAGATAGTGTGACAAAATAATACAAACCCTTAATCAGGAGTTTGATGTTGGCAGATTTCCATACACAACAAGGAGTCAAAAAAACGTGGGTCAGGAGAAAGTGTCATGAAAATGGGCCAAAAGGCAAGATATGTGCCGGTTCACACAGCCTTTCGTTACATTGTCTCATCCTGGTCTACTCCACCCTCTAATGGAGGCTGCCTTTGTGATATTGCTTTCAGCTTTCCTGACATGCTCAAGATTCTCATCATGTTAAGGTGATAACCAGGATCTTATTGGTTATTTATACTGGCAGATGTGCAATGGCATTAATTACAACACTGAATTGCTGCTAGTTAACAAATTGCACCTTGGATTCCTTGTTGCACACCAAGCCATGTCACTGGCTTGTGGCAAGGAATACAAATGATGACTAGTTAACAAGTGATAATTTGCCACTGTGATTTTGCACCATTGCGCTTATACCAGCATAAATAACCAATAGGTTTGTAGCCGTTGGTATATAAATCTTTGTGGTTTTATCTTTGATCCCAGAATTTTGCTCTAACATGTCTCTCAGTCCGCTGTCAATTATGAGCTACAGCAAAGAAGTCCATAACCATTAGGATAGTCAAGCTAGATGTGGCACTAAATGTCTCTTTTGTAAAGATAGGGTTGTTAAAAATACACAGCAAGCATTTTGTGAATGGCACATTCCTAAGACAGCTATTTTGTTACAGCAAACTCAATAACTTTACCAAAATTTCAAATGTACACACAAGTACTAAAAATGTTGAGGATTCTTGATGTACTTCAAAACAACATGGAAAACAATTAATGCTATATCTTGTTTCTGTAGGCACCTGCCAATATGAAGTCTGTGCTGCAAGCTGGCTGGTTGTTGACTGTCGCTGTTGGCAACATCATTGTCCTTATTATAGCTGGAGCATCGAAACTCAGTGAACAGGTAAGCTACATCAATAATAGCGTTAAAGTTTGATGAACTACTGTATATCGCTGCTACAAGCTCTACTTGTGGATATATTGCTCAATGCTATGGTGCTAGGCAGCTCAATTAAATGCCACAGAACATAGCTCTGCTATTGTACCAGAGTTCTAGTAGAAAAATAATAGATACAGTATTTTAAATTTAACAGATATTTATATATTGCAAATGTAGTTAGACAAAAGCAGGAGGCAGATCACGGCCATTCCCCATTTTCTTAAAAAGGACCTATAATTGTCTGAGTATATTTGAGGCTTTTTAACAGGTTTCTTTCAGTGTGACTTTTCAAAAATTGTGTATTACCTGGGGTGGGGACAAAATGAAATCAGTTATGGACATATGTACTGAAGTCAGAACAGCATAATTGACTTAAGTAATAAGCTTTCAATACTTTGTTTATAAGGAAGTAGAAAGTAAACTGTGAAAACTTACATGGTAATAAACTTGTTTAGTCTTAAAGGAGCCATAATATTTTTGGAGTTTTGATGTTGTGTTTTTTTTTAATAAATATTCCCCATTTTGTGGAATGAATTCTTTAACAGCCCACTTCAACATCTGGAATTTATTTGTACATCTGGAATGTTGACATCTTTGTACCAAGACCTATATGTACATAGGTTAAGTTCACAATTCTTAGTAATCCTGCATGGATATTGTGACATGAGTTGTGAAAAATTACTTCAGATACAGCAGTTAATACAGAACTTGGGGGCTTAGAGCTGTATTATTATTATTATTTGTTAAAAGTACAGTTTTATATCTCTTCCATTATAATTTTGAAAGCAAAATCCGAAAATTATCTACTCGATAAATAGAAACTAGTGATCTCTATCAAGTTCCAGATAATAGACCTTGGTGAACCTTGGCACACCGGGTGTTCTTGGAATTCAATTACCAGAATCTCAAGTCAGTACTCCTGCTGCTCAGGGATTCTGGAATTTGAATTTCTAGTACAGCTGGAGTGCCAAGGTTTGCCATTACTGTACTAGACCAGTGGTGGGATTCAATTTTTTTTTACTACCTACTCTGTGAGTGTGGTAGGGTGGGCATGGCCAGGGGGAAAGCCCTGCATTGCACCCAAATCAGGACTACTTTATTTCAGAACTTGGATTGGGCGGGGCCAGCTGGACTTTCTGCTACCGGTTCTGGGGCGAACCTGCTGAATCCCACCACTGTACTAGAACCTCTGTAATAAATGTCATCCATAAGCCTACAAAATGGTTCTAGAAAGACCCAAATATCCATACTAAGCAGGAGCAGTTTTTCAAGTGTCAGAACAGGTATAATCAGGGAAATATGCTGAGCAAAATTCTATTGGGATTTTATGCTGGTGTGAATAATGTTATCATGCAATGGCTAACTGAAGCTCATTAACAATGTGTCATTTTGCTGTTAAAAGAGGTATGTATTTCATCTGGATAATTATCTCTGGAATGTAAGCAAGAGCCTCCTTTGCATGTCTAATTCTGGAGTCACATATAACAAGAGAGGGTTTGGGAAAATAAAGTTGCAATGGTAGGAAAGACTAATTTATCTCAATGAGTGTCTTGGGCCAAGCTCCTGATTTAATGACTTCATACATTTGCTGCTCATACAGCTTGAATTCCCAAGACTGTAACACCACCAGTGTAAAGTCTGAAGCCTTAAACTCATAGCATGATTTGCTATGTATAAAACCAAAAACATATCCTGCTCTTTGATTTTTACATATAATGCATATTCATTCATCATTAGCAATAACATGATGTATAAACGTTCCCCTTTAAAAAGTCCTTTTTTCTTTTCTTTTTCAGTGGGCGGAGTACGTTCTGTTTGCAGGTTTGCTTGCAGTTGTCACAGTAATTTTTGCCATTATGGCCTATTTTTATACCTATGTGGACCCAACTGAAGTTGAAGCTCAGCTTGTGGAAGATGAAAGGAAAAAATATGAAAAAGAAAAAGCAGCCTATGATAATGCAGCTGGACCTGTTGCAGAGACACAGATTTGAACATAGAGTCAAGGATAAATGAGAATGTAAACTTGCCATCTAGTCAACTACGTCTCTAGCCTGTGAGCCATAAATTCCACTCTTGCTCAACAGAGGTGGATACGTACATTGTAGAGTGACAACAAAATGTACACATGACCTCCTGAGGCTAAGGATCGACAAATATGGTTGTCTGTGAAGAAAATGGGAACCCCCCACTTCTTGATAAGCAGAATTTGCACTTTTGAAAACAGGGAGGCACCAGATCTGTATCTAATTGCATTCACCATGATGAAATGACAAAGTATTATTTTTTTAATGTTCACTACAAATAATTAATGTATTGTGTGTGCATGTTTGTGAGTTTGTGTGTGTACTCTCCCTGAAAACACATTCCTGAGCCAGCTGAATGTGTACAACCCTGCTGCTGCATTTATACATCTTCATTTTCAGACACAGGCTTTGCCAAAACTAGATCTACATGGCCATTGTGGTGAAGATGAACCTCATTGTGAAGAGAGAGAGAAACTGAAATAAAACCTAGATTTCAAACAATAAGACAGCAAGCTTGTTTTCTTAAATGGAAACTACTTCCTTATTGCTCTATTGCTTGAGAAATATTAGTACAGTATGTTGTCCATCTTCTTCTGCCGTATCCCAATCCAGATATTGGCAATCATCATGGCAACCATCCATGCTTACTGTCCTGAGAATATAATGCAGTGGCTTTTCATCTGCCTTCTGTATCGCAGCATGACCCCTGCAGGGCCATAGCCAGGATTCTAGATGTGGGTGGGTGAATATTTTTTCAGGATAGACAACCATGCCATAAACTGCTAACTCAGGGTGGGCAAAGCCCTCCCTAGCCATCCCCTGGCTACTGCCCTGGACCCTCGTACCACTGATCCAGTTCTGCGAGTCACTTCTGGTCCTGAGCCCTTTTGGCATGCAAAGTCTTCCTCTGTCCCAGGTCAGTATTGATGAAGCTGCTGCCCTCCATTGAGATGGATTCAAGTGGGATTTAATCTACATGGGGCTGCCCTTGATGACCATTTGGAGGCTGCAACTGGTCCAGAATGCAGCTGCCCAGGTGGTGATAGGGTGCGGATGTTATGCCCATGCCTCCCCATGGCTTCAGGAGCTGCACTGGCTACCAGTGTGCCTCCGGGTGCAATTCAAGGTGCTGGTAATGACCTTTAAAGCCCGATATGGTAGTGGACCAGGATACTTAAGAGACCACGTCACCCCGAGAACACCTGTCCATCCTACCAGAGCGGACCGGGGAGGGTCTCTTATTGTGCCATCTGCTAGAGAGTCTCGCCTCTCTAGCACCAGAAAGAGGGCCTTCTCTGTATGGAACCTCCTGCCAATTGAGCTACGACTCCAGACGTAGTTGCTGCCCTTCAGGAAAGAACTAAAAACCTGGCTGGCAAAGCAGGTGTGGGGCACCGGTGATGTGGTGACCCCTGCCTGCTGGCTGTTATAATAATAGCAATATTGCTCCCTCGCTCTTTTTAATCCTCATTCTTTTAATCTTTGTAGCTTTTTAAAATTGGGTTTTTATGGGTTTTTAATGTTTTGGACTGCTGTGCTGTTATTAATGTTGGGAGCCGCCCAGAGTCGTTTTGAGTTGGGCGGTGTTGTGTATGTGCAATGTTGCTTGATATGTATGTACAATGTCGCTTTAAGAAATGTATGAATGTAACCTGGCCACAATCACAATGTAACCCAGCTGTTAAAGGAACGCGAGCAAGCTGCCCATAGAGGGCAGCTGCGAGTGTTCAACTCACATGGTTATCATTCCTCAAATCACCTGCAGCCGCGGGAACTCCCCGCAACAACAAACTACTACCGATCCACCACCGAAGATGGGCGTGATCCGGATAACGTCACGCCGGTAGCGGCCAATGAGCTACCATGCAGCCAGATTCAAATGTGTTCTACTACTGTATATAATGTGAGATATCTCCGCCATTACCACATGTTCGTTCCGATCATCAACCAATAAACCTGTGTTAGTCCTTATTGCGACTCCTTCTATGTCTCCTGGAAAAGACACTAAATTGGCGACGAGGATGGGATCGATGGCGAATCCCAAGGTCAAGGTGTACCAGTTCGATGTGAGCGAGCCCGAACAATGGGAGCTCTACGAGTGCCAGTTTCGGCACGCGATGGAAGCCGCGGGCGTCGACGACGACGCGAAGATGCGCTCCCACTTCCTGGCCCAAGTGGGGCCGGCCACGCTGTGGATCCTGATGACCCTGGTGGCCCCCCGGAAGGTAGACGAGGTCCCCATCGACCATATCCTGGAGAGACTGGGTGAGCATTTCCAGCCACCCGTATCGATCTTCCCAGCACGGGTCGCGTTCCACAGGCGAGACCAGCGACCGGGCGAATCTGTGTCTGCCTACGCGGCGGCCCTCAGGCTTGCGGCGGTCCACTGCCAGTGGGATGACCTGGACCAGGCCCTCCGTGACCGCATGTTGTGTGGTCTGAGGGACGAGGAGCTGCAGAGGAGGCTGATGACCCGCGACCAACGCCTCACGTTCAACGAGGTACTGCGGGAGGCCCAAGCAGCCGAGGAGGCCAGGAGCGGGGTGAGGCTGTTCAAGTCCCTAGGGGCCGCGTCCAAGAGGGAAAAGTCACCAGTACAAGCGGCCCGGTGGACACCAGCGAAGGCGGCCTGGCGGGCCCCCAAGCCGCCCGCCGGCACACCAACATCGTCCGAGGAGTCGTCCACCACAGCGGACCCCTACTCCCGCGAGGACGACGACGTCCAGAGGATCAAGAAGCGTGGTGAGAAGCGGCAGACCCGAGAACGGCAGGACCGCCGTTGCGACGGATGTGGGGCGTCCCACGACCGCACGAGGTGCCCGTTTCGAAAGGCCGAGTGTCACAACTGCGGCCGAAAGGGGCACATCGCCCGAGTATGCAGGCGCGGGCGAGTCGAGGACAAGGGGAGTTCCAGCCATCCCCAAACGCACCAACGGAAGGCGGACGGCACCAGGAAGGTCGCAGCCAGCTACAGTGAGGAAGGCGAGAACCGCGTGGGCCTGGAGCACCGGCGGTTTTTCGTAGAGGTACTGTTGCAAGGGGTCCCAGTGAGGATGGAGATAGACTCGGGGTCATCTTATTCCATCCTGTCCCAAAAGGAGTTTATGCGTATTCCCCCAGATAAGCGGCCCAAGCTCCGGGCCATGAGGTCACACCTCATGCAGGGAAATGGGATCCCGGTGTTGGGGGTGGGAAACTTCAAGGTGAAGTTTAAGAACTACTCCGAGAAACTGCCCTTAGTGGTCCTCAAAGGGGGGAGGTGCTGCCTTTTGGGAACGCAGTGGTTTGCTCCCCTGGGAATCGAACTGTCCGGCATTAACGCCATCGAGACTGACCCAATGTGGGACATGTGCAACGCGCACCCGGACGTTTTCAAGAAGGGGCTCGGGAAATACAAGGGGCCCCCGGTTTCCTTCAAGCTGGACCCAGAAATCCGGCCCATCCACCTCAAACCAAGGAGGGTGCCTTTCGCCCTAAAGCACAAGATCGAGGCGGAACTGGACAAATTGGTGGGGCAGGGGATTTTGGTTCCAGTTGACTCGGCGGAGTGGGAAACGCCGATTGTTACAGCCCTTAAATCGAACGGGGAAGTCAGGATTTGTGCAGACTATAAATGTACCATTAACAAGGCCATTCGGCCAAATGCATATCCAGTGCCCGTGGTCAGCCACTTGCTGGCCACGTTACATGGGGGGAAGTGTTTCGCCAAGTTAGATCTGGCTCAGGCGTACCAGCAGCTCTCTGTAACCCCGGCTGCTGCCGCCGCACAAACGATAGTGACGCACAAGGGAGCGTTTAAATTAACGCGCCTTCAGTTTGGCGTGAATTCGGCCCCCGGAATTTTGCAATCCCTCGTGGAACACCTTTTAAAGGGGCTTCCAGGCATCCTCCCATACTTCGACAACGTGTTGATAACGGCGGGGAGCGAATTAGAGTTGGCAAAGAGGCTAGATGGGGTCCTTTCAGTGTTCGAGAGGGCAGGCCTTCGACTGAGGAGGGACAAATGCGTATTCTTTGCGAGGGAGGTTGAGTTTCTAGGCTTTAAGGCAACCCCAGACGGAATCAAACCCTCTGAGTCAAAGGTTGCAGCTGTGAAGAACGCCCCTCGCCCCACCGCAAAACCGGAGCTACAGTCATTTCTAGGGCTCCTAAATTTTTATCATACCTTCCTGCCTCGGAAGGCATCGGTCGCGGAGCCACTGCATGCGCTGCTCAAAAAGGACGCGGCTTGGCGGTGGGGGGACAGGCAGGAGAGAGCATTCAAGGAGCTTAAGTCACTCCTGTCTTCGGACGCTGTCCTGACCCATTTCGACCCGAAAAAAACAGTGGTTTTAGTCTGTGATGCGTCCCCAGTGGGGGTGGTGGCGGTCCTGTGCCACGTGTTGGAAAGCGGGAGGGAAGCCCTGGTAGCGTACTACTCTAGGTCCCTCTCAAAGGCCGAGCGCAATTACGCGCAAACTGATAGGGAGGCCCTAGCCATCATCACCGGAACGAAAAAGTTCCATGACTTTTTATACGGCCGCGAGTTTACGGTAGTGACCGATCACAAACCACTTTTGGGGATCTTCACTACCGGTAAACCCACACCGCAAATACTATCCCCCAGAATGCTGCGTTGGGCCATTTTCCTCAACGCCTACCAGTATGAGCTGGTCTATCGCCCAGGGAAGGAGATCTCCCATGCGGACGCACTGTCCCGATCTCCCCTCCCAAGTGTAGGGGACCCCACATGCGAGGTAGAGCAGGATCACCAAGTCCTACTGATCGAGTCTCTCGACTCACCCCCCATTGTCCCGGCCGACCTCGCCAAAGCCACGACGGCCGACAAGATGCTGGCCCAAGTTAGTTCCTGGGTTCGGAAGGGCTGGCCCATGACTCCCCCCGATGAAGAGTTCAGGCCATTTTTAGGCGCAGAGTAGAGCTGTCGCTGGAAAGGGGCTGCTTACTCTGGGGGCAGCGGGTAGTTATCCCAGAGAAGCTGAGGGCCAAGGTACTGAGACTACTGCACACCAGTCACCCCGGGATTGTGCGCTCCAAGGCTCTGGCCAGGAGTTTCTTTTGGTGGCCCCAGATAGATGGGGACATAGAGCGTTTAGTGGGCACGTGTGAGAGCTGCCAGAGCTCTCGGCCCGAGGAGTCCCGGTTACCCCATAGGGAATGGGATACGGCCCGCGGGCCATGGTCCCGGATCCATGTCGACTTCGCTGGCCCTTTCCGCGGGTCCATGTTTCTACTGGTAGTCGACTCCTACTCCAAGTGGTTGGAGGTAATCCCTATGAACAGCACCTCCTCCGTCGCAACCATCAAGCAGTTGCGCAAGCTTTTGCCTGTTTCGGCCTGCCAGATGTCCTTGTAAGCGATAACGCTAGTACCTTCACGTCTGCAGAATTCAAGTCGTTCATTGAGCGGAACGCCATAAGGCACATTATTGCTGCCCCGTTTCACCCCGCCACAAACGGTCAGGTAGAGCGCCAAGTGCGCACTACGAAAGACGCACTGTGGCGCATGGGCCCCGGTGAGTTGAACCTTCATTTGTGTCAGTTTCTCATCTGCTACAGGAAAACCCCCCTAGCTTCAGGATTGTCCCCAGCCGAACTCCTCATGAGGAGGCGCCCGGTAACACTTTTTGACCGGATGGATCCATCCAGGGTGGAGGATGAAGGGAGAAACATAAACGTAGGGGGAGGGAGCTCCAAAAGTTTTTCGGCAGGGGACCCGGTTCACTGCAGGAATTACGCGGCATCAGGGCCAGCGTGGGTCCCAGGGACAGTCATCGAGCAGACGGGGCCAGTGTCCTACAGGGTCGAGACTAGCTCGGGTCTACTCTGGAGGAGGCACGCCGACCAACTCAGAAGGCGGGTCACTAGTGAATGGGATTCAGCGTTAGGGTCCTCCCCCACCCGCATTACCCAAGGGGGAGACACGGCGGAACCCGGGGATACAAATGCATATCCTCGGTTCTCAGCCACAGAGGAGGATACTTTGGAAGAGAGGGATCAGTTTGATGATGATTATGAGTTACGGTACCAGGGGGGTGTAGCGGAGTGGTCCCCCACCCGTCCTAGCGAAAAGAGGGGTTTCAGTTCAGCGGAGTGGTCCCCCACCCGTCCTAGCGAAAAGAGGGGTTTCAGTTCAGCCCCTGGTACCTCCAGTCCCCCCAGTCCTTTTGTGTTAGAATATACCATAGCTCCAGCTCCCCGGAGACCAACACCCCCAAGGCAGGCATTGGGGGGGGGAGTCCAACCACCACAGTCCCCGGAACTCCCAGGCAGGGAACGGGGGGTGGCGAGACCACGAGGGTCTCTTCGTCGGTCCCGAGATTCGTGCTGGGGGGGACCCCTAGCTCCTCAAGCGGTAGGCAGGAGTTCACTTCCCAACTGTTCATTCCATTCCCATCCCCCAATGCAAGGTTACCACAGAGCCCACACCGAGCCACTAACGAGTCCCCCCTTTCCGTTGCAGGACAGGACTCCGCAGAGCCAGGCTCCCCTGTGTTAGGCCGAGCGGCCGCTCGCCCCAGGCACACGTGCGGCAAGCCACAATGGTTGAGGGACTTCGTCCCATCCTAGGGGGGAGGGATGTTGTGTATGTACAATGTTGCTTGATATGTATGTACAATGTCGCTTTAAGAAATGTATGAATGTAACCTGGCCACAATCACAATGTAACCCAGCTGTTAAAGGAACGCGAGCAAGCTGCCCATAGAGGGCAGCTGCGAGTGTTCAACTCACATGGTTATCATTCCTCAAATCACCTGCAGCTGCGGGAACTCCCCGCAACAACAAACTACTACCGATCCACCACCGAAGATGGGCGTGACCTGGATGACGTCACGCCGGTAGCGGCCAATGAGCTACCATGCAGCCAGATTCAAATGTGTTCTACTACTGTATATAAGAACATAAGAACATAAGAACAGCCTTGCTGGAACAGGCCACAGCCCATCCAGTCCAGCATTCTGTCTCACACAGTGGCTCACCATTTCCTTCAGGGTATTCCCAAGGAGATGCCTTCACCTGCTTAGGATTCCCTGGAAATGGCATTGAGAGATATCCTGCCTATCTCTCCAACCCGGAGGTTGTCCTTAGGTAGCCATAATTATAGCCATTGATAGCCTTGTCCTCCATGAACTTGTCTAATCCTTTCTTAAAGCTGTCATATAATGTGAGATATCTCCGCCATTACCACATGTTCGTTCTGATCATCAACCAATAAACCTGTGTTAGTCCTTATTGCGACTCCTTCTATGTCTCCTGGAAAAGACACTAAAGGCGGCTATACAAATTGGAAAAAATAAATAAATAAATAATCAATTTTAGGACTGTTGTGTATGAAACTTGCACCTTTAAGAAATGTAACCTTGTATCCAAATGAACTGTGAAGGAGTCCCGGGGATTACAATGTAACTCTGCTGTTCTTGCTAGTGATTCAGCTGCCACTAGAGGCAGCTGGAGAGCTCAGCCCATATGGTTCAGATCACCCAATCATGGAGTAACGCGGGAAACATTCCAGCCACAGGTAAAACCTTGTAATGTATTCAGTACGTCACAATGACGTCACTGATACCGCAACCAATAGGCGCCCGTAGGGTGAAATTCAAATGTACTGTAAGCATATATAAGGAGCTGCGTCTCCGCCATTACCTCATGTTCAGATTGCATACCTGTTGTGTATGTAACAATATTACTTTAAGAATGTATGAATGTAACCTGACAACGATTACAATGTAACCCAGCTGTTTAAGGAACGCGAGTAAGCTGCCCATAGAGGGCAGCTGCGAGCGTTCAGCTCACATGGTTCACATTCCCCAAATCACCGGCAGCCGCGGGAATCTTTCCCGCGCTAGGATCACCTGGAGAAGATGGGCGTGACTCAGAATGACGTCACGCCGGTAGCAGCCAATGAGCTACTGTGCAACGATATTCAAATGTATTTACTGTAGTATAGAATGAGCTGTACCTCCGCCATTACGACATGTTCATCCTGACCATCATGAAATAAACCTGTGTTTTAGCCCCCACTGCGGCTCCTTCTTTGTCTTCCGTGCAAGACACCAAATTGGCGACGAGGATGGGATCCATGGCGTATTCTAAAGTCAAGCCTCATCAATTTGATATCAGCGAACCAGAACAATGGGAGCTGTACGAGTGCCAGTTTCGGCACGCGATGGATGCTGCAGGCATCGACGACGACGCAAAGATGCGCTCGCACTTCCTGGCCCAGGTGGGGCCAGCCACGCTGCGTATCCTGATGAACCTGGTGGCCCCCCGGAAGGTAGAACGTGGTGCCCATCGACCGCATCCTGGTGCTACTGAGTGAGCACTTCCAGCCTCCCGTCTCGATTTTCCCGGCCAGGGTCGCATTCCACAGGCGGGACCAGCGCCCGGGGGAGTCCGTGTCCGCCTACGCGGTGGCCCTCAGGCTTGCGGTGGTAAACTGCCAATGGGAGGACCTGGACACGGCCCTCCGAGACCGCATGCTGTGTGGCCTGAGGGACGAGGAGGTCCAGAGGAAGTTGATGACCCGCGACCATCGCCTCACGTTCAACGAGGTACTGCGGGAAGCCCAAGCAGCCGAAGCGGCCAGGAGCGGGGTCAGAGTGTTCAAGTCCCGAGGGGCCGCACCCGAAAGGGCCAAGTCACCCGTGCACGCAGCCCGGCGGACGTCGGCGAAGACGGCCTGGCGGGCACCCCGGTCGCCCGCAAGCACGACAGCGACCTCCGAGGAGTTGTCCACGACAGCGGACTCCTGCTCCAGCGAGGACGACAACGTCCAGAGGATAAAGAAACGCGGGGAGAAGCACCAGACCAGTGAGCGACAAGGCCGCCGTTGCGACGGCTGTGGGGCATCTCACGACAGGACGAGGTGCCCATTCCGGAAGGCCGAGTGCCACAACTGCGGCCGGAAGGGCCACATCGCCAGAGTCTGCAGGCGCGGGCGAACTGAGGACAAGGGCGCATCGAGACACCCTCAAGCACACCAACGAAAGGCGGCCGGCATCGGGAAGGTCTCAGCCAACGATGGCGCGGAAGGCGTGAACCGCGTGGGCCTGGAGCACCGGCGCTTCTTCGTAGAGGTACTGTTACAAGGGGTTCCAGTGAGGATGGAAGTAGACTCGGGGTCGTCCTACTCCATCCTGTCCCAAAAAGAATTCATGCGCATTCCCCCAAATGTGCGGCCCAAGTTGTGGGCCATGAAGTCACACTTACGGGACGTGCAGGACTATGGGATCCCAGTGTTGGGGGTGGGGAACTTCACAGTGAGGTTCAAAAACTACGCAGAGAAACTGCCCTTAGTGGTTCTCAAGGGGGGAAGATGCTGCCTTTTGGGAACCCAGTGGTTTGCTCCCCTGGGAATCGAACTGTCCGGCATTAACGTCATAGGGACTGACCCAATGCAGGACGTGTGCGATGCGCACCCGGACGTTTTCAAGAAGGGGCTCGGGACTTACAAGGGGCCCCCAGTCTCTTTTGAGTTGGACCCAGAAATCCGGCCCATACGTCTCAAGCCAAGAAGAGTGCCCTTCGCCCTCAAGGACAAGATTGAGGCGGAACTGGACAAATTGATGGGGCAGGGGATTTTGGTTCCAGTTGACTCAGTGGAGTGGGAGACTCCGATTGTTACAGCCTTGAAATCAAACGGGGAGGTCAGGATTTGCGCTGACTACAAATGTACAATTAACAAGGCCATTCAGCCAAATGCATATCCAGTGCCAGTGGTTAGCCACTTACTGGCCACGTTGCATGGGGGGAGGTGTTTCGCTAAGCTAGACCTGGCGCAGGCGTATCAGCAGCTCACAGTAACCCCAGCTGCTGCCGCTGCGCAAACCATCGTTACGCACAAGGGGGCATTTAAGGTAACGCGCCTACAGTTCGGCGTAAATTCGGCCCCCGGGATCTTCCAGTCCCTTGTGGAACGCCTTTTAAAGGGGCTTCCAGGCGTGCTCCCATATTTTGACGATGTTTTGATAACAGCGGGGAGCGAATCAGAATTAGCGAGAAGACTAGACAGGGTCCTTTCAGTATTCGAGAAAGCGGGACTTCGACTGAGAAGGGACAAATGTGTATTCTTTGCGAGGGAGGTTGAGTTTCTCAGGTTCAAGATAACCCCGGAGGGCATCAAGCCCTCCGAGTCCAAGGTTGCGGCTGTGCAGAACGCCCCTCGTCCCACCGCGAAACCAGAGCTGCAGTCATTTCTAGGGCTCCTAAATTTTTACCATTCCTTCTTGCCAAGGAAGGCATCCATTGCGGAGCCACTGCACGCGCTACTGAAGAAAGAGGCGGTTTGGCGGTGGGGGGATAGACAAGAGAAAGCTTTCAAGGAGCTCAAAGCGCTTTTATCCTCGGATGCTGTCCTGACCCATTTTGATCCGAGGAGACCAGTAGTTTTAGTCTGTGATGTGTCCCCAGTGGGGGTGGGGGCGGTGCTGTGCCATGTGTTGGAGAGCGGGCGGGAAGCCCCAGTTGCGTACTACTCCAGGTCCCTTTCGAAGGCGGAGTGCAACTATGCGCAGACTGATAGGGAGGCCCTGGCCATAATCACGGGAACAAAGAAGTTCCATGATTTCCTATACGGCCGTGAGTTTACATTTGTGACTGATCACAAGCCCCTCCTGGGAATCTTTACCACAGGCAAACCCACCCCACAAATTCTGTTCCCCAGGATGCTATGTTGGGCAATTTTCCTTAACGCCTACCAGTATGAACTGGGCTATCGCCCAGGGAAGGAGATCTCCCGTGCGGACGCGCTGTCCCGGTCTCCCCTCCCTAGTTTAGGAGATACCGCATGCAAGGTAGAACAGGACCACCAAGTCCTGCTGATCGAGTCCCTCGACTCACCCCCCATAGTCCCGGCTGACCTCACCAAAGCCACGGCGGCCGACAAAATCCTGTCCCAAGTTAGTTCCTGGGTTAGGAAGGGGTGGCCCACAACTCCCCCCGAGGAGCATTTTAAGTCATTTTTCAGGCGCAGAGTAGAGCTTTCCCTTGAAAGGGGCTGCCTGCTCTGGGGCCAGCGGGTAGTCATCCCAGAGAAGTTGCGGGCGAAGGTGCTGAGACTGCTGCATACCAGCCACCCGGGAATAGTGCGCTCCAAGGTTCTGGCCAGGAGCTACTTCTGGTGGCCCCAGATAGACGCGGATATAGAACACCTAGTGGGCACGTGTGAGAGCTGCCAGAGCTCTTGGCCCGAGGAGTCCCGGCTACCCCATAGGGAATGGGACACGGCCCGCGGGCCGTGGTCCCGAATACATGTCGACTTCGCTGGCCCTTTCCGCGGGTCCATGTTTCTGCTGATAGTCGACTCCTATTCCAAGTGGCTGGAAGTAATCCCCGTGACTAGCACCTCATCTGCTGCAACCATTAAACACTTGTGCAGGGTGTTCAGTTGTTTCGGCCTGCCGGACATCCTTGTTAGCGATAACGCCAGTACCTTCACTTCTGCGGAATTCAAGGCGTTTATTGAGAGGAATGCCATCAGGCACATTACCGCTGCCCCGTTTCACCCCGCCACAAACGGTCAGGTAGAGCGCCAAGTGCGCACTACGAAAGACGCACTGCGGCGCATGGGTCCTGGTGAGCTGAACCTCCAACTGTGTCAGTTCCTCATCTGTTATAGGGCAACCCCCCTAGCTTCAGGACTTTCGCCGGCCGAACTCCTCATGAGGAGGAGGCCGGTAACCCTGTTTGATCGGTTGGATCCGACCAGGGTGGAGGATGAAGGGAGAAATATAGTGGTAGAGAGTTCCAAAAGCTTTTCGGTAGGGGACCCATTCACTGCAGGAACTACGCGGCCTCGGGTCCAACGTGGGTCCCAGGGACGGTCATTGAGCAAACGGGGCCAATATCCTATAGGGTCGAGACTAGCACAGGTCTACTCTGGAGGAGGCACGCTGACCAACTCAAAAGGCGAGTCACTAGTGAAGGGGAATCAGCGTTAGGGTCCTCCCCCACCCACGTAACCCAAGGGGGAGACACGGCGGCGTCCTCGGGTACAAATGCATACCCTGGATTCTCAGCCGAGGAGGAGGATACTTTGAAAGAGTGGAATGAGTTTGACTTTATGTTACCATACCAGGGGGGTGTCGCGGAGTGGTCCCCCACCCGTCCGAGTGAGAAGAGGGGTTTCAGTTCAGCCCCTGGTACCTCCAGTCCCCCTAGCCCTTTTGCTTTAGAATATACCATATCACCAAGCCCCCCGAGCCAGGCAGCAGGGGGAAATTCGCTCTCCTCATCCCCTAGAACTCCGGGGCAGGCGGCAGGGGGTGGCACAAGCACGCCGATAGCAGGCGCAAGGAACCGGGGGAGGCAACAAGGGTCTCCTCATCGGTCCCGAGGTTCGTACTGGGGGGGTCCCCAGGCGCCACATGCAACAGGCAGGGGTTCACATCTCAGCTATATGTCCCGTTCCCTTCTCCCAATGCAAGGTTGTCGCAGAGTCCCCGCCAAACGACTAATGAGTCCCCCCTTTCCATTGCAGGACGAGACTCTGCGGAACTCGGAGCCCCTAGTTCCCCTGTACTAAGCCGAGCAGCCGCACGCCCCAAGCGCACGTGCGGGAAGCCACAATGGTTGAGGGACTTCGTCCCATCCTAGGGGGGAGGAGTGTTGTGTATGTAACAATATTACTTTAAGAATGTATGAATGTAACCTGACAACGATTACAATGTAACCCAGCTGTTTAAGGAACGTGAGTAAGCTGCCCATAGAGGGCAGCTGCGAGCGTTCAGCTCACATGGTTCACATTCCCCAAATCACCGGCAGCCGCGGGAATCTTTCCCGCGCTAGGATCACCTGGAGAAGATGGGCGTGACTCAGAATGACGTCACGCCGGTAGCAGCCAATGAGCTACCGTGCAACGATATTCAAATGTATTTACTGTAGTATAGAATGAGCTGTACCTCCGCCATTACAACATGTTCATCCTGACCATCATGAAATAAACCTGTGTTTTAGCCCCCACTGTGGCTCCTTCTTTGTCTTCCGTGCAAGACACCAAAATACCCTGCAATAAAGATGTGTTTGGCCCCCTGAATGCTGCCTACCGTGTATCAATCTTCGAACATCAAAGGGACCATCACTCTTCCCTGTGGACTTTGGCACCCCAGGATGTTTCAGGGTTGCCCGGTTAGTTAACCTCCGCCTGACACTCAGAGTTGAGTCGCTGACAGTATGGTTTACTCTATTACCATAGCAGGATAACCTGGCCAGACTAGGTTGTTGTCCACAGATACTCTATATCCAAAATATAAAGCAGCTTAAAAATATATTGGAACTTTTATAGCATAAAAGCGAGGATGGGTGAGGACCATGTCGCTGAAACACATTCTTCTTCTATGTCTAGGCCAGACGTGAAACTGCCAAAATGAAGTAGCCTTTTGGTGAGTTCATTCTGTAGTGTTGTTGTTTTTTGCCTGACCTAGTGTGAGAAAGATTAGCTGGCAATACAAGGTTGCCATTGCCTGGCCCGATTGTGGTTCAAAAATACCACAATCTTCAAGGAGGTTCTTTCTGTGTATTTATTTATTTATTTATTTATTTTTCACGCTTATATACCGCCCACTCAGGTACAACCCAACTCAGGGCGGTTTACATAGCGGACAGTAAATACATAAAAAGACACATGATAAAACAAAGTTAAAAGTTAAAAAACCCACCCCTAAAAGGTGCGCAAGTACCGAAGGGACCTTTGGGGAAGGCACACTTCTCTATACCAACCCCCAACAGTACCCCCATCCCCACCCGCACCCCAAACTTGGCCCGCCAGACAGGTCTTTAGTTCCTTCCTAAAGGGCAACAACTCCGTCTGGAGATGCAGTTCCACAGGCAGGAGGTTCCAAAGGGCCGGTGCGGACACAGAGAAGGCCCTCCTCCTTGTGCCAGAGAGGCGAGCCCCCCTGGCTGATGGCACAATTAGAGAGCCCCTCCGGTCCGCTCTGGTTGGATGGACAGACGTCCTTAGGGCAATGCGGTCTCTAAGATACCCTGGCCCACTACCATGTAGGGCTTTAAAGGTCAAAACCAGCACCTTGAATTGCACCCGGAGACAAGCTGGTAACCAGTGCAGCCCGCGAAGCAGTGGTGAGGCATGGGCATAACGTCCACACCCCATCACCACCCAGGCCGCAGCATTCTGGACCAGCTGCAGCCTCCGAATGGTCATCAAGGGCAGCCCCATGTAGAGCGCATTACAGTAGTCTAGTCTGGAGGTCACCAGAGCGTGAGTGACCATGAGCAAAGAGTCCCGGTCCAGGAGCGGGCGCAACTGGCGAATCACCCGAAGTTGGGCAAAGGCCCTCCTGGCCACAGCTGCCACCTGTTCCTCTAGCAGCAGCCGCGAATCCAGGAGGACCCCCAAGTTGCGCACCGGGTTGGTCTGGGGCAAAACAGCCCCATCCAAAACCAAAGATGGTAGCTCCCGGGATAACGCAGGACCCCCTATCCATAGCCACTCAGTCTTGCTAGGATTCAGTCAAAACACATTGTTAGAGGCCCATTGTTCATCATCAATAGTCATACTGGCTGGGCCTGATGGTCCTTGAATTCTGGAGTGGGGGCTCCTGTGTTCTCCATCAGGGGACCTTAAAAACAACCTAGTAGTATAGGTTTTTCTTTAGACACTTTCCAAAACACGTGAAAATTAAGACTGAAGTAGTTCTACAAGCAGAAGTTTTTGGATTTAGGATGATGATCTGCTTCCCTCCCCTTATTGGTGGGCTGAACAGAAGCCCAACTCCCATAATCCCTGTCCATTGGTCGCTGAAGTATATCTGAACAGCTATCGTTTCCCTACTTCTGCACCAATGTATTATGTGGTCTTCCTGTGCCCCAGTGAGTATTGTTGCCTTTGGGATTCAGGCTTGTCCACAAATAAACCTTTTAGGATGATGATCTGCTTCCCTCCCTTTATTGGTGGGTTGAACAGAAGCTCAACTCCCAGAATCCCTGACCATTGGTGACTGAAGTATATCTGAACAGCTATTGTTTCCCTACTTCTGCACCAATGTATTATGTGGTCTTCCTGTGCCCCAGTGAGTATTGTTGCCTTTGGGATTCAGGCTTGTCCACAAATAAACCTTTTAGGATGATGATCTGCTTCCCTCCCTTTATTGGTGGGTTGAACAGAAGCTCAACTCCCATAATCCCTGACCATTGGTGACTGAAGTATAGTTGAACTGCGGATTCCCCATGCCCAGTTGGCATGGAACGGCCCTCGCAGAGGCCATCTCGGTCGAGAACGCTCCTGGCCCGTGGGCTCTGCGGGCACAGAAATTAAGGGGGGTGGATTAATAATAAGGGTTGATTCACCCACACCTGACCTGACCGGCGGTTCTGCTGAGAGAGCAGAACGCTAACCTCCGTTACCCATTAAGCAATTACTGACCCACAGATCAGCCTAATCTTTGGTGCAAATAGAAGCCATATTTACCCTGGCGTAAGCCTCAGACAATGGGTTTCCCCTGTCAGTGTTTGCCCGAGTTAATTAACTTCCCCAAGAGAGATTTCCCATTAACCCGAGTAAATGGGTGATGTGATTTTCTGTCAGATGACGGTTCTTCCCTGTATTGCCTTCTGATCTATATATGATGATGCTTTTTCCTCAATAAACCACTGATCTGATCTCGCTCCATATTGCCTCGTATCGTTACTTGATCAGTCTCCTCCGGGACCCAACGGCCATCCTAGCGGCCCCAATTCCTACATTTGAACAGCTATTGTTTCCCTACTTCTGCACCAATGTGTTATGTGGTCTTCTTGTGCCCCAGTGAGTATTTTTGCCTTTGGGATTCAGGCTTGTCCACAAATAAACTATATCTAGCTCTTCGGTAGGCTTGTCTAAGTTCTTAAATACAAGTAATAGCACCATAGGACATATCACCATTGCAGAGAAAGGCTATTTTGTTCTTCAAAGTTACATTTTGTGCTGGGTTTTGTAGATGATTTTTATTAGATCCTACACTCAATGATGAAATTGAAAGAGCGGTGCCTAATCATCATTTATTTCCAAAGGCCAATGATAAAAAAAAGAACAGATGGATAACAAACTGTTATTGAGAACCAGAGAAACATTACCTCTGTTAATAAACTTACAACATTGGTCACACTCAGGAAATATATTTCCGTTCTGAAAACAACCATATTGATGGGATTTAAAACAAACAAACCACAACATTACCCATGGGCTGCATATTGCACCACATGTGGGCTTGAATTACATAGCAACCAACTTGCTTTTGTGCTTGCCTGCAGAAACATTTTTGTTTATACTTCTAGAGCTTTCTCTATATTCGCCCTCCCAGGCCATTTTTTTAAAGGCTGTGTGATGTCAGAGGGAGGAGCTAAATGTTGTTTGCTGTGATCCTTGTTGTGTCCACACAGCATTTTGCTTCTCTGATGCAGCAGCTCCACCAGCTCCTCACCAGCTATTTCACACTGAAGGGGGAAACCTTGCCCTGTCAAGAGCGTGGAGACCATCTGTTCCAGCTCCTGACAACATAGTAGTTCAAATGGAAGAAATTGCAAGTACAGTGGACCCTCGATTAACGACGCGTTCGAATAGCGTCATTCCACCACGTGTCTATCTGCACAACGATGAAAAACCATTGTTGTGCGAATTAATGATTTTTTTTAAACGTTGTTTTGCGGATAATGACAGTTTTTTGCCGCTAGATGGCGCAGCTGCCATTGAAAACCGCACAACGACGGGGAACCAAGCAACGTCGTTATGTGAGGGTCTACTGTAGATAAATTGGCACTGCTTCAGTGGGAAAAGTAACTGTGTTCTGTGTGCTCTGGTGTCTAGTCGTGCCTGCCACATGACCATGGAAACGTCTCTGGTCATAAGTAGAGATGAGCACTGCACTCTAGAGTCAGATATGACTGGCTTTCAAGCAAAAGAGACCTTTACCTAATTTAGGGTATCAAAATGGGTCAGGTTAGTGGATGGACTGGCCTGATGGCAATGTAGACGCAATTAGACCAACCTGCCCCGAATAGCAGGCTATATGTCTGTGTAGACAGCCTCTCAGTCTACCTTATCCTGGAATTTCCCCATAATGTCATCCAGATTGTAAATTTCCATTTCGTCAAAGAATGTGCTTGGTGTGATATCCATGCAAACTGGGACAAAGAATGAGTGAAGAGGGACAGACTCTTCGATTTCCTATCACTGGGTGGAGAAAAATTTGGCTTTCAGATGTTTTTCACTTCAACTGAAAGAAGTGTAAGCCACTGTGGTTAATGGGATTAATGGGGAGAGATTGTAGGAGTTGTAGGGGAAAAACACCTGGGCCCCCAAAATTTCCACACCATATGCGTATCTCTACCTGTCAAAATAAAATCCACTGCCTCTGTAGTTTATCTTTCCAAACATTATAGATACAAGATGTAATTTTACCACTCAGTACTAGTCTTAGTAAAGGACCGTGGATGCTAAGTGGTTAAGCTTGACAAATGGAAGGCTGGCAGGTCAGCAGTTCGAGACCCGAGCACTGCACAGCAGAGTGAGCACACACTATCTGTCCCAGCTCCTGCCAACCTAGAAGTTTGAAAGCAAGAAAATGCAAGTAGATAAATAGGTACCGCTTTGGTGGGGAAAGTAGTAGCGTTCCGTGCGCTGCAGTGTCTAGTGATGTTTGTCACATGTCCACGGAAATGTGTGCAAACGCAGAACCTTAGAGTTGGATATGACTGGCTTTTGAGCAAGAGAGACCTTTACCTATACTAATCTTGAGGTATTTTATGAAAAGGAAAATGGAGCATGACCATGGTATTTTTTCCCTTTTTGAGTCTCGTGCAGGGAAAGGCATAAACCACTGAAGTCCAGAGTCTAAGCTTACATGATTGCATCACTGCTAGTAAGAGTTGTACATTCTGTAAAATCTTAGTGCCCTTTTCGCAAAAACCAGGGAAGATAGATGTGACTACAAATTTCTTCCTTGGTCTAAATATGTCTTCTTTGGTCTCATTAAAACTTTACAATGCATTAAATCAACACCAATTATTTTAATAGTATAAGAGAGTTCAGGTTATGGGTGTAACACTGTAACTAGCTGAAAACAGAAACTTGTGGTAATTGATCACCCAAGGATAGGTAAAGGTAAAAGTAAAGGTTTCCCTTGCTCGAAAGCGCATCGTATCCAACTCTAGGGTTCAGTGCTCATCTCTGTTTCAAAGCCGAAGAGCCAGCATTGACTGCTTCTGCAGATGTTTCCGTGGTCATGTGGCAGGCATGACTAGACACTGGAGCGCACGGAACGCTGTTACCTTCCCACCGAAGTGGTCCCTATTTATCTACTTGCAATTTCTTGCTCTCAAACTGCTAGGTTGGCAGGAGCTGGGACAAAGACGGGAGCTCATTCCGTCCTGCAATCACCCAAGGATAGAGTGCAATTAAAACTTGATAAAGAGTTGCTATGCTCAAGATAAGATCCCCTCCCCCCCCCCGCAATCTAATCAGGTGTAAGAACTGCTTACAAAGGTTAAATTGTTTTGATGACTTTCATACATCATTATTAATAACAACAATACTCATTCTGAGCAATAGAATAGATGCATTTCCCCAGATTTCATAAGTGATTATTGTAATTCTGTCTTCTTGACATAAATATTCTAACAAATATAGAGTGGGGGACACTAGCCCACAGACGGAAAACCTCGGTGATGGCATTGAGGTCTCCCAGATTATTGGCTTGTGGGAGACTTTAACATCCATGCAGTTACAAAATTTCCAGTGTGCCTGTGGAATTCATGGAATCCATGACCTCCCTGTGTCATCCTTTCCATTTGAGAAAGTGGCATGGAATTCTTTAAGCAATCAGCATCAAGTTGTAAACTGTTATTGGAAAACAATGCTGCCATCTCCTGGCAAAATTGAAGATATACTGGGCTGGCAAGGGAGTGGGGGGGCTTTGACATGTCATGCCAGATGGACATCTGCCAATTGGGTGGATCACGTGCTCATCAACTGATCACAGACTCAGCAACCAAGCCACAGCTCACCACATTAGATTAGATTAGAATTTTAATTTGTATACCGCTTTTTTCAACCCTGCGGGTGACTCAAAGCGGTTCACAGTCAATAAGATACACAATGCAAAATAAAGTATACAATAATACACATATATAAAAATATGCAATAATACAGTGTGCAAAAAGTTTAGATACAAGATATAAAAGAGTACAATAACATCAATATCAATGCGATACAAAGAACATTTCATCAGATTGTAGTATCAAAATCACGGTGAAAGAACAGAACATTAGCACAATATCAAATCAGATTAAATAACAATTCAAGATATCACATCAACATAATATCAATTGAGTTACAATGTCAAGTTACAGTTCAAAGTATCATGTCTGCACAATATAACATGTTATAACACATATTTAGTGCCAAGCGGCTACCCCGCACGCAGCTGTTCTTCATTCTCCTGGGGCCAAAGCCCACCGGGAGAAGAGTTATAATTATGAAATTATAAACAAAATAGATTGTTATATTAACCATGCCACCGAAACCCAACCAAGGGGGACATGAACTTGCACAATGAACCATCATTTGGATAAACACAATTTGCTTATGTCTTCATTGTAGCACTTCCTTATGCTTAAACTTGCTGATAAGAATGAAAACCACTGAGAACAGTAGCAGTGGTGTTTTTAAAAGTATGCTTGTTAGGGTTTTTGCCTGTCTCTTGAAACCTGCACTTTAAACAATAGACGTGCTTCAATCTGGTTTTTATGACCATTTTGAAGGTAGATAACATTGATTTTAATTGGGGTGCTTTTATACTTTTACTTTTTTCATGAGATATTTTATTAGCCCCTGCCCCCCAAAAACCACCCAACAACAGTAGAATGTGTGGAAAGAAAAGTTATGCTACAAATTGCCATATCAATACTTTGCTCTGCTTTATTTTATTTTAATAAACATCCAAGAAGCTTTCTTTCTGGAATGTCACCTACTTTCAAATAAACAAATAAAAGGAGGGGTATCCACAAATAGGAACCAAACATTTCAATGCCTTGCAAAGGTACAGGTATTTGAGAGCCTCTAATTTTCCCCTGAGTCTTTGTCATACTAGGATGGACCTAGAGGTCCATGATTCATGATTTGAGCTGTCAGGGATTTCATAGTCAGGAAGAATTTATTTTATTATTTACTATGTTCATTTAAAGATTAATATGGCTATTTTATTATTCTGCTTCCATTTCGCTAGTTTGTTTAACTTTGCTTAGCAAAAGTGGATCCATTTTGGAAGGCTTCAATACACAGAAGCAGACTTTTCACCAATCAGACACGGCAGGTCAGCCTGACCTCCATTCACAGACAGGAGTTGGAGGTGACTTGACAGCGGATAACATCTTCCTTTTGTGGGTTATAGCAATTCAGCATGCAAAGAGTTAAAACATAATCCCTGGGAGGAGGGAGCTTCTGTTATTAGGATTAACTTGCTTGCATGTTTTGCATGTACACGGTGGAGGTGATGAACAGATTTAATGGCTTAGACTCGGTAGACAGAGTACCGGAAGAATTATGGACGGAGATGAGGGACATCATGCAGGAAGCAGCAAAGAAAACCATACCAAAAGAAAAGAAGAGTAAGAAAGCAAAGTGGTTGTCTGATGAGGCACTTAAAATAGCAGAGGAAAGAAGGAACGCAAAAGTCAAAGGAGAAAGGAAAAACTACAATCATTTGAACACAGAATTTCAAAGAAAAGCAAGGAGAGATAAGGAAAACTACCTAAAAGAACAGTGCAGAGAAATGGAGGAAAACAATAAAAGAGGCAGAACCAGAGATCTTTTCAAAAAAATCGGGGAAATCAAGGGAACATTTAAAGCAAAAATGACCATGATAAGGGACAAAGACAGAAAGGAGCTAGCTGATGCAGAAGAAATTAAGAAAAGATGGAAAGAGTACACAGAGGAACTTTACGAAAAGGACCTCAACACTCCTGATAATCACAATGATGAAGAAATTGAACTTGAGCCAGACATCCTGGAGAGCGAAGTCATAAATGCCCTAAAGAGCACTGCAAACAACAAAGCTAGTGGAGATGATGGTATCCCAGTTGAATTTTTCGAAGCGCTAAAAGATGATGGCGTCAAATTACTGCATTCAATATGCCAGCAGATTTGGAAAACAAAACAGTGGCCACAGGATTGGAAAAGATCAGTATACGTCCCAATCCCAAAAAAAGGGCAATGCCAAAGAATGTTCAAATTATCGAACAATCGTGCTCATCCCACATGCCAGCAAGGTGATGCTCAAGATAATACAGGATAGACTTCAGCAGCATGTGGAGAGAGAATTAGCAGAGGTGCAGGCTGGTTTCAGAAGAGGCAGGGGGACTAGAGACCACATTGCCAACATACGCTGGATCATGAAGAAAACAAAGGAATACCAGAAACAAGTTTACTTTTGTTTTATTGACTACACTAAGGCATTTGACTGTGTGGACCACAACAAGATGTGGCAAGTAATTAAAGAGATGGGAATACCAGAGCACCTCATATGCCTTCTGAGAAATCTGTACATGAACCAAGAAGCAACAGTTAGGACAGAACATGGAATAACAGAGTGGTTTGGAATAGGAAAAGGAGTAAGACAAGGCTGCATTTTGTCACCATGCTTATTCAACCTATACACAGAGCACATAATGTGCAGTGCAGGGATGGAGGAATCACAATATGGGATTAAAATTGCTGGGAGAAACATCAATAATCTGAGATATGCAGACGATACCACCCTAATGGCAGAAAGTGAGGAAGACCTAAAGAATCTCTTGATTGGGCTGAAGGAGGAGAGTGCAAAAGCTGGCTTGAGACTCAATATCAAGAAAACCAAGATAATGGCAACAGGCCCAATCAGTTCCTGGAAAATAGATGGGGAAGAAGTAGAAGCAGTGACAGATTTTACTTTCTTAGGATCAAAGATCACTGCAGATGGGGATTGTAGCCATGAAATAAAAAGGCGACTGATTCTTGGGAGACAAGCGATGAGAAACCTGGGGAACATAGTGAAAAGCAGAGACATCACATTGCAAACAAAAATTAGAATAGTCAAGGCAATGGTTTTCCCAGTAGTAATGTATGGATGTGAGAGCTGGACAATTAGGAAGGCTGAACGCAGAAGAATAGATGCCTTTGAAATGTGGTGTTGGAGGAGGGTTTTGAGAGTCCCCTGGACAGCAAGGAGAACAAATAGGTCAATCTTAGAAGAAATTAACCCTGAATGCTCATTGGAAGGTCAAATAGTAAAGATGAAGCTAAAATACTTTGGACATCAAATGAGAAGGGAGGATTCTCTTGAGAAGGCATTGATGTTGGGAAAGGTGGAGGGCAAAAGAAGAAGGGTGAGGCCAAGGATGAGATGGCTAGATGGTATTGTAGACACAATGGGCACAGAGCTGGGAGGGCTGAGGGGGATGGTGGAGGACAGAGGCGCCTGGAGGAAAATGGTCCATGGGGTCGCAAAGGGTCGGAGTCGACTGTGCGACTGAACAACAACAACAATGTTTTGTTTGCTAACTAGTCTGAAAAAGACCCTCCCTTCCCACCTGAAATTTGATTGCCTAACCTAATCTTTTGTCTTCCTTTTCTTTGTAAGTAATTTCAATTTCATCTTCTTCTAATAAACCTGAAACCAGCTTGTTAAGATTTCTGATCATATAATGAGCAAATATTTTTATTTTTATTTTTCACCTCAAATGTTTGATCTGTGTAATTATTTTAGGTTGGGAAGCATACAGAGCAGGAGCAGAGCTTCAATAGGCTGAGAACTGGGGTGACATGATGCAAAACAAACCTAAAGAGGTTGGGATATATGGTGACCAATGTGAATGTGGTGAGAGACAAGACTTTGAACATCTGCTAATCTGTGGCAACTTGACTGAACAGTGTGATATTGAGGATTTGTTTGAAGCAAATAACAAACTGCTGAATATTGAAAAGGGAGAGTGTAAATATTTCATTTATGTACACATACATTTTAGATGGTTAGTTTTTAAATTTTATGTTGTTTTAAATAAATAAAGAAGTGGTGCTTCATGGGGGAATTTGCAAACAATTCAAACCTTAATATTTGCCCCACTTTAATTGTGCAGCCAGCACCTTTTGATCTGTGGGTTTTTTTGCCCTTGCAGTTGAAAGTGGCAGAATATTTTTTAAAAAATCTGTATAGTCAAGCAAAATAAAAGATAACATCCAGATTCTTATTGGGATTCACATAAGAGTTGCATAACCTCCTGAAGCTAATTGATGGGGTGGCTGGGCACATCTTGATTGGGCAACTGGGTGTATGACCAATCATGCAACCAAGACATTCCTGGCACCTTGTCAATCAGCCACTTTTAACCTACAGCAGTTAGTTTTTAAGGTGACACCTTTTTTGTCTTTTTGTTTTGTTTACTCTCTGACACACTTGTAACCTGTTTATTTTGACCACTTCCTCGTTTTCCTTTAACAGAGACAGAACACTACCTGAGCATTACTTTGTCCTACAGTTTTCTGCCTGCCTGTCCCAACCTTGAAACTTAGTATGATGCAGTGGATAAGAATGATGGACTACAACTTAGGTGGCCAGGTCTGAGTCCTTACTCAGCCAGGGAAAGTCACTGGGGGTGTAGAAGTGGTAAAAACCACTCCTTAAACATCTCACTTACCTTGAAATACCTGTTCGGGTTGCTATAAATTGATTATGAGCTGATGGCCCATAACAGCAGCCCCAACCTCATTTTCCTAGGAGTGCCTGTTTTCATGCCTCCCTTGACAATCTACTGGAAGGCAACAGTTTTCAGACCTGGGAGTGAGCGTCGCCTGATCTACAGATCTATTGTTAGAACCCAAACACAGAAGGTTGAAATGTGTTTCAAGGGTCGGATCTCCTTTGCAGGGCATCTTAGGAATTGTACTTCTATGTGTTTGCTACATTACCCTTATTTCTTTGAGGGGAAAAGTGACCACTGAGGTGGCATCAATGAAACACCACCTCGCTATAAAATGGTAGCACAGATATTGTTACAAACTGTCAAGGCATCTCCAACATATGGCGATCATATCAATGTGTTATCTCTAAAATGTCCTGTATTCAATAGCTGCTCCTCTTCTTCCTCTTCTTCCTCTTCTTCTTCTTCCGTATCTAGGCCAGACGTGAAACAGTAAAAAAGGTGGCTTCATTCTGCAGTTCCCTTCGCTTGACCTAGCAGGAGAAACACAAGGTTGTCGTTACCAATGTACGCCCGATTGTTTTTATTTTTATTTTATTTATTTATTAATTTTTCAAAAAGAAATAACAAGACAAAGAAAATCAAATTACAATACATTTCATACAATACAAATACCAGAACACTAAACAATACACAAATAAGTACATAAATGAAAATAAATGAATACATAATAAAAATAAAATTTATAATGCTCACCATTTTTAAACTAATCTCATTTTAACCCATTCATCATATATATATATCTTCCTTCTATATATGTAACTTATAATATATAACCACTTGTAAACCTACATATATCTTTCAACAGATCTATTGTGTTTATCCATAACCTTCTTCTAACATATAATAAACACAAAACCATAATAACAATAATAAGAAAATAATAATAATATCACCCCGTGATATATAGAAGCCCTGAAGATCACAGTTTTGTCACTTCTCTAACATTTCCAAAAAATCATATGATCTGGTACTGGTTTATCTCCTTTGTCTTTCACTAGTATATGTTCTACAAAGGGTCTCCATATTTCCCAAAACTTACTTTCTTTGATTATACCTTTCTTTTTATTCAACTGCCATGTCAATTTATCGTTTAACACAATTTCCCACATTTCCTCATACTGTACCATTATTCCAGTTTTAACACAGTCATTTTTCCAATTTCTTGCAATACATTGTCTTGCCACATTTAACATTATAGACAACAAATCTTTTTTATTTACATCCATATTCATATTATCTATTTCTGTCAATAAGTTGGCACTTGATTCCAACTTTAAATCACAATAGTTGAGGAAGCTCTTTCTGTGTACCCCAACAGCCCTGCTCAGCTCCTGCAAATTATATTCTGTAGTTCCACTAGGTAGGGAGTACATCCATCTCGCATTTGGCCTTCCTTGTTTCTTGCTGCCTATCCACCTTTCCTAGCATTACTGTCTTTTCCAGAGAGTCTTGTCCTCTCATAATAGACTCAAAGTAGGACAAACTCAGCTTGATCATTTTTGCCTCCAAAGACAGTTCTAGCTTGACTAGCTGTAGAACCCACTTGTTTGTTTGTTTGGCAGCACAGATATTAGCTCATATAATTGAATTCCCTAATGTTGTATATTTCGAGCTAGGTCCATTTGTTCCTGGAATGTGTTAAAAGCTTTTGAAATCCACAATGCAGAAATGGACATCTCAGCACCACACTATATCACAAACCCACGGACAAATACACCTACCTACATGCCTCCAGCTTCCATCCAGAACACACAACAAAATCTATTGTCAAGCTCAAGGACCTACAAAATGCATTCCTCAAACTACAATACCCATCCAATATAGTTAAAGAACAAATCATCCAGGCTCGACGGATACTAAGAAGTAACCTACTACAAGATAGGGCTAGAAGAGAAAGCAATTGAACACCACTGATAGTCACTCAACTTAAACTCCTCACATGCATAATGAAAATCTCCGACCCATCTTGGACAAGAATACTTCATTCTCCAAAGTCCTAGGTGACAGACCTCTACTTGCTTATAGACAACCCTCCAATCTCAAACAGCTATTGACACACAATAGACTAAACAAAAGTGAAACAGAGATGGGCACTAAACCCTACTGCAAAACCAGATGTAAACTATGCCCCCACATTCGCTCTGGAAACAGTATTACTGGACCCAATGGCACCACACACAATATTAAAGGCAGTTTTACTTGTTCTTCTGCAAATGCAATTCATGCCATTTCTTGCCAAAAATGCCTTTCTGCACTCTACATAGGACAAACAGGACAATCTTTGCGCAATTTTAATTTAATTTAATTTAATAGTCATATTTATATATGCCGCCCACTCAGGCAGAACCCGACTCAGGGCGGCATTACAACAAGTTCTAAAAACACATAAAAACACTTTAAAAGACCCACATCCCACCCACTTTAAAAGACCCATATCCCACCCACCCATCCCACCCACTATAAAAAGAAGAAGAAGAGAGAGTTCTTAATTGTTTACATAAGCCAGCAGGCGGGGACCGTGTTCCCATTCGGGCCCCACATCTGCCCTGCCAGCCAGGTCTTCAATCCTTTCCTGAAGGGCAACAAAAGAGTTAATGGACATAAATCAGACATCCGGAACGGCAACACAGAGAAACCTATTTCAAACCATTTCAATCTACCTGGACACTCTATCCAAGAACTGAAAGTTGTGATTCTGGAACAGAGAAATTACAAGACTAGGATCCAGAGAGAGACAGCAGAAATCAAATACATCCACCTGTTGGACCCCCACCACAAGAGTTTGAATATTAGCCAGGGTTTATGGGACATCAAATTTGATACACAGATTATTATATGCTGCTATATATTTTGTATTTTGTTATATTATACCACCTTCATAATATTCCCTTTCACAGCATGTCTCACAGAATGTGGGATATGCTCACACAGCAACACAGAGGTTAAATTCATTAGCATAAATTCAATACCAGATGTTTGTTTTGTCATTCCCCACATTTAAAATTGAATAGGGGACATTTAGAGCTGATCCGAATAACAACCAGAGATCATCTACCACTGCCAGCTGTGGGAAGCTGTATTGATTTGCATTATAATGTCATTCTGATTTAATCACTCTAAGACTCTGTATCTGGTGTATATAAGCTCATGCCTTGCTATTTCATTCCTATGTCTGATGAAGTGGACTTGCTCCACGAAAGCTCACATTAAAAATATAGCAGTTATTTATTTATAATTTAAACTTGTATGCCACCCCCTCGCCCAAGGGCGACTCCGGGCAGCTCACAGCAATCTTAAAAAGGGATAACTGAGGGACATTGAAAGCTCAGCTCTTGTGTGGGCCCAATCTTGATTTCCACGGCTCATTGTAATGCAATTGGTCTGAATAAAGTTTTTTAAAAAGGCATTTTAGGACAGAAAGAAGTCAAATGAACGAGAGGATAAAAAGAAACATTATCCACAAGGCTTCGTGCCCTATACTTCCTAATGGTAACGTGTGGGATTTTTTTGTTGAGGGGGCAGTTATTATTGGAAAATAATGCAAAACAACTTTACATATGCCAAGATGCTTGCCTGCATTCACTAAAAAAGACAAATTTTAATAATAATAATAATAATCCCCCACTGAATAGATAAAAGTAAAGGTCACCCTTGTTCGAAAGCCAGTCATATCTGACTCTAGGGTTCAGTGCTTATCTCCATTTATAGCCGAAGAGCCAGTGCTGTCTGCATCCGCAGACATTTCCATGGTCGTGTGGCATGACTAGACGCTAGAGTGCACAGAACACTATTACCTTTTCCACCAGAGTGGTACCTATTTACTTGCAATTTCTTGCTTTCGAACTGCTAGGTTGGCTGGAGCTAGGAGAGAGATGGGAGCTCACTCTATCATCCAGCACTTGGGTCTTGAACTTCCAGTTTGTCAAGTTAAACGTCTTAACCAGTAAGTCAACATAGTCTTCCCCCACTGAATAGCCCCACTCTAATAGCATTTAGTATACTCAAACAAATAAGAGAAAGTACTTTTTCACCCAGAGGATTACTGGTCTATGGAACTCCCTGCCAGAAGAAGTGGTGACAGCTGTCAGTCTTGACAGCTTTAAGAAAGGATTAGACAAGTTCATGGAGGACAAGGGGATCCATGGCTATAATTATGGATACCTAAGGACAACCTCAGGGTTGGAGAGATAGGCAGGATATCTCTCAATGCCATTTCCAGGGAATCCTAAGCAGGTGAAGGCATCTCCTTGGGAATAATACCCTGAAGGAAATGGTGAGCCACTGTGTGAGACAGAATGCTGGACTGGATGGGCTCCTGTGGCCTCTTCCAGCAAGGCTGTTCTTATGTTCTTATGTTCTTATGTAAAAACCACTTTCAAACCCATTTAAAAAAATATTTCCCGAAATCCTGTCACCCACCCCTCAGTAATAGGGATGAAGTGTCTAAAGAAGCCAACGGGTGGGGGCTAGTCCCCCCGTTAGCCCCCCACACTTGCCCTGCCAGCCAGGTCTTGAGCCCTTTTCTGAAGGGCAACAAATCTGTCTGCAGGCGTAGTTCTATTGGCAGGAGGTTCCACAGGGCTGGGGTGGACACGGAGAAGTCGTTAAAGTGCTACAGTGTTTTTTGTTTTTACTTTCTAATATGCCTGAATGCAGAAAGGAGAAGAAAATATTATTTTGCAACAGAAGTCACAAAAGCTGAAAAACCAGCAACACTGCCAAATAAAATTTCCGGAATAGCCACAACATCAGCCCCCCCCCCCCCAGTAGCGAAGGGGGATGCAGCTGCCCTTATGAGTCACAGGAGGGAAAAAAGAGAGAATATGAATAAGCCCCTGACCTCAACTCGCAGATGTCAACAATTCTTGCCCCAGTTTCCCTTCTTTAAACCTTGGGAAAGGGCGAGAGACCTTGTCGATTGATAGAAAGGGATTGGGGAAAGTGGGAAAAAGGAAAGGCAAGCAAAGCAATCACACCTATATAATGCCCCCAGAATGCTTAGTGCACGCTCTGGGCCAGGTATTCTCAACCTGTGGCCCACAGGCCAGATGCAACCCACAGCACCTCCACCACACGAGGAAGTGTCATATGGTGGAGGAAAGGCAAAATCCAGCCCCTGAACCTGTCTGAGGGAGCGTGACTTGGCCCCCAGCTTTAAAAGGTTGAGAACTGCTCTGGGTGGTCCACAAGTTAATTAGCATTTTATCTCCAAACCATACTTGTCAAGTATCCCGTATTGGCCGGGATTTCCCCTTTTTCAGTGCTCGTTCTTCCCCTTTCCCGCCGCTGTCCCGCATTTGAACAGTGGGGACAGGGCTTACTGCGCATGCATGGCCACAGTGCGCATGCACAAACGGGTTACTGAACATACGCGTCTATGCATGTGCAGTAATTTCCCATATTTTGTGGAGCTGCGCTTGACAGGTATGCCCCAAACATGATGGGTACTCTTTTTACCGAGCTCGGGAGGATGGAAGGCTGAGCCCACCTTGAGTTCTCATTAAGATAGAACTCACAACTTTTTGGTTGCAGTACAGCAGTTTAACCACTGTGCCACTAGGACTCAGTGTAAGGGGCGGAGCAACCTCAGAGGAGTCCTCACCTCCTGCTCCTGATCTAGGAGGCACTCCATGAAACTTTTGGGTACTAGTTCTCAAACAAATAAGAGAAAGTACTTTTTCACCCAGAGGATTACTGGTCTATGGAACTCCCTGCCAGACGAAGTGGTGACAGCTGTCAGTCTTGACAGCTTTAAGAAAGGATTAGACAAGTTCATGGAGGACAAGGGTATCAATGGCTATAATTATGGATACTTAAGGACAACCTGGGGTTGGAGAGATATGCAGGATATCTCTCAATGCCATTTCCAGGGAATCCTAAACAGGTGAAGGCATCTGCTTGGGAATACCCTGAAGCAAATGGTGAGCCACTGTGTGAGATAGAATGCTGGACTGGATGGGCTGTGGCCTGTTCCAGCAAGGCTGTTCTTATGTTCTAGGATGGTAGCAATTATCCGGCTAGAGAGGCTTGTGGCTTCTCTGAAAGGGCATGGTGTCAATAGGAAGAGAAGGGGGTGAGAAGGAGGTATCTGTCCCAGCCAAAAGACCAGCCTTTCCGGCCATGGCCCAATGCCAGCAAACCCCAAGCGAAACCTTTTGCGCTGTGGCTGCGGTTTGGCCAAGTAGTGAACTAGCGAGCTTTTGAGGTTGACAGAGCTCTTCCGCAGGGGGAGGTGATGCTTCTTCAGAAAGAGAGAGAAGCAAGCCCTGGTGGCGAAAGCAGTGGTTACTATGTAGTCAAAAGGTTGTGAGTTCGAGCCTGATGGGGACTCAGTCTTTATCCTTCTGAGGTCTGTAAAATGAGTTACCCAGCCTGTTGGGGGCAAAAATGCTACTTACCTTGTAAAAAGCCCAGTGAGTACATGTTGTGTATGAAACTGTATTGCTTTAAGAATGAATGTAGCCACTGTAATGTCCCAATGTAACCGAACAATGATCACAATGTATCTATAATCACAATGTATTATAATCACAATAATGAAGAAAGTAAACTTGAGCCAGACATCCTAGAGAGTGAAGTCATAAAGGCCCTAAAGAGCACTGCAAACAACAAAGCTAGTGGAGATGATGGTATCCCAGTTGAATTTTTCAAAGCGCTAAAAGATGACGGCGTCAAATTACTTCATTTAATATGCCAGCAGATTTGGAAAACAAAACAGTGGCCACAGGATTGGAAAAGATCAGTATACGTTCCAATCCCAAAAAAGGGCAATGCCAAAGAATGTTCAAATTATCGAACAATCGCGCTCATCCCACATGCCAGCAAGGTGATGCTCAAGATAATACAGGATAGACTTCAGCAGCATGTGGAGAGAGAATTACCAGAGGTGCAGGCTGGTTTCAGAAGAGGCAGGGGGACTAGAGACCACATTGCCAACATACGCTGGATCATGGAGAAAACAAAGGAATACCAGAAAGAAGTTTACTTTTGTCTTATTGACTACACTAAGGCATTTGACTGTGTGGACCACAACAAGATGTGGCAAGTAATTAAAGAGATGGGAATACCAGAGCACCTCATATGCCTCCTGAGAAATCTGTACATGAACCAAGAAGCAACAGTTAGGACAGAACACGGAATGACAGAGTGGTTTGGAATAGGAAAAGGAGTAAGACAAGGCTGCATTTTGTCACCATGCTTATTCAACCTATACACAGAGCCCATAATGCGCAGTGCAGGGATGGAGGAATCACAATATGGGATTAAAATCCCTGGGAGAAACATCAATAATCTGAGATATGCAGACGATACCACCCTAATGGCAGAAAGTGAGGAAGACCTAAAGAACCTCTTGATTGGGCTGAAGGAGGAGAGTGCAAAAGCTGGCTTGAGACTCAATATCAAGAAAACCAAGATAATGGCAACAGGCCCAATCAGTTCCTGGAAAATAGATGGGAAAGAAGTAGAATCAGTGACAGATTTTACTTTCTTAGGATCAGAGATCACTGCAGATGGGGATTGTAGCCATGAAATAAAAAGGCGACTGATTCTTGGGAGACAAGCAATGAGAAACCTGGGGAACATAGTGAAAAGCAGAGACATCACATTGCAAACAAAAATTAGAATAGTCAAGGCAATGGTTTTCCCAGTAGTAATGTATGGATGTGAGAGCTGGACAATTAGGAAGGCTGAACGCAGAAGAATAGATGCCTTTGAAATGTGGTGTTGGAGGAGGGTTTTGAGAGTCCCCTGGACAGCGAGGAGAACAAATAGGTCAATCTTAGAAGAAATTAACCCTGACTGCTCATTGGAAGGTCAAATAGTAAAGATGAAGCTAAAGTACTTTGGACATCAAATGAGAAGGGAGGATTCACTTGAGAAGGCATTGATGTTGGGAAAGGTGGAGGGCAAAAGAAGAAGGGTGAGGCCAAGGATGAGATGGCTAGATGGTATTGTGGACACAATGGGCACAGAGCTGAGAGGGCAGAGGGGGATGGTGGAGGACAGAGGCGCATGGAGGAAAATGGTCCATGGGGTCGCAAAGGGTCGGAGTCGACTGTGCGACTGAACAACAACAACAACAAATGTATCCCAGCTGTTTAATGGAACACGAGCTAGCTACCCATAGAAGGCAGCTGCGAGCGTTCAGCTAACATGGTACAAATAACCGCCAGCCGCGGGAACCTTCCCGTGCAAGGAACATCTGGAGTAGAAGGGCATGACTCAGAATGAAGTCACGCAGGTAGCAGCCAATATGCTACCGTGTAACCAGGTTCAAATGTATTGTTGCATTATAAAAGGAGCTGTGCCTCCGCCATTACCACATGTTCAGTCTACCGATGTGCCAATAAAGATGTGTTGAGCCAGACTTCGGCTGCTTCTATTGTTTTGGTTCCAGTACACCAAATTGGCGACGAAGGTGTGATGATGGTGTATCCCAAGATCAAGCCACACCAATTCGACATCAGCGATCCTGAGCAATGGGAGCTGTACGAGTGCCAGTTCCGGCATGCGATGGATGCTGCAGGCATCAACAACGAAGGGAAGATGCGGTCGCACTTCCTAGCCCAGGTGGGGCCAGCCACGCTGTGCATCCTGATGAACCTGCTGGCTCCCCAGAGGGTCGACGTGGTACCCATTGACCGCATCCTCACAACGTTGAGGGAACACTTCCAGCCACCCGTTTCCATCTTTCTGGCCCAGGTCGCGTTCCACAGGCGAGACCAGCGCCTGGGAGAATCTGTGTCTGCCTACGCGGCGGCCATCAGGCTGGCGGCCATCCACTGCCAATGGGAGGACCTGGACATAGCCCTTCGAGACCGCATGCTGTGCAGCCTAATGGATGAGGAGGTCCAGAGGAAGTTGATGAACCGCCTCACGTTCAACGAGGTACTGCGAGAGGCCCAGGTGGCTGAGGCGGCGAGGAGCGGGGCCAAAGTCTTCAAGTCTTGAGGGGCCGCACCTGAGAGGGCCAAGTCACCCGTGCAATTGGCCCGGCGGACTTCAGCGCAAGTGGCCTGGCGGGCCCCCCGGCCACCCACCGACACTCCATCAACCTCCGAGGAGTCATCCACGACTGCGAACTCCTGCTCCAGCAAGGATGATAATGTGCAGAGAGTAAAGAGGCACGGAGAAAAGCACCGAACCAGCGAGAGAGGAAACCACCGCTGCGATGGCTGTGGGGCATCTCACGACCGAACGAGGTGCCTATTCCAGAAAGCTGAGTATCACAACTGCGGGCAGAAAGGCCACATTGCCAGGGTCTGCAGGCGCCGGCGAGTGGTGGACAAGGGTTCGTCGAGACATCCTCAAACACCCCAACACAAGGCGGCCAGAATTGAAAAGGTCTCGGCCAACGACGACGTGGTGGCCGTGAACCGCGTGGGCCTGGAGCACCGGCGCTTCTTTGTAGAGGTACTGATACAAGGGACCCCAGTTAGGATGGAAATAGACTCAGGGTCGTCCTACTCCATTCTTTCCCAGAAGGAGTTCCTGCGCATTCCCCCAAATGCGCGGCCCAAGTTGCGGGCCATGAAATCGAACTTACGGGATGTGCAGGGTTATGGGATCCCGGTGTTGGGGGTGGGAAACCTCACGGTGAAGTTTAAAAGGTTCATGGAAAAACTGCCCCTAGTAGTTCTCAAGGAGGGGTCCTGTTGACTTTTGGGAACCCAGTGGTTTGCTCCCCTGGGAATTGAACTGTTCGGCATAAACGCCATCGAGACTGACCCGATTTGTGATGTCTGCGATGTGCACACTGCGGTTTTTAAGAAGGGGCTCGGGACTTACAGGGGGCCCCCGGTCTCGTTTGATTTGGACCCAGAAAGCCGGCCCATACAACTCAAGCCAAGAAGAGTCCCCTTCGCCCTCAAGAACAAGATTGAGGCGGAATTGGACAAATTGGTGGGGCAGGGGATTTTGGTTCCAGTGGATTCTGCAGAGTGGGAAACTCCAATTGTTACAGCTTTAAAATCCAACGGGGAGGTTAGGATTTGCGCTGACTACAAATGTAAAGTAACAAGGCCATTCGGCCAAATGCTTACCCGGTGCTGGTAGTTAGCCACTTACTAGCCACTTTGCACAGGGGTAAGTGTTTTGCAAAGTTAGATTTGGCGCAGGAGTACCAGCAGCTCACTGTAACCCCAGCTGCTGCTGCTGCGCAAACTATTGTCACGCACAAGGGGGCATTCAAGGTAACGCGCCTATAGTTCGGCATGAATTCGGCCCCCGGAGTCTTTCAGGCCCTCATAGAACGCCTTTTAAAAGGGTTTCCAGGTGTGCTCCCATATTTTGACGATGTTTTGATAACAGCGGGGAGTGAATCGGAACTAGCAAAAAGGCTGGACAAGGTCCTAACTGCATTCGAGAAAGCGGGTCTGAGGTTAAGAAGGGATAAATGTATGTTCTTTGCGAGGGAGGTTGAGTTTCTCGGGTTCAAGATAACCCCAGAGGGTGTCAAGCCATCCGAGTCCAAGGTTGAAGCTGTGCAAAACGCACCTCGCCCCACCATGAAACCAGAGCTGCAGTCATTTTTAGGGCTCCTGAATTTTTACCATTCCTTCTTGCCAAGGAAGGCATCGGTTGCAGAGCCACTGCACGGGTTGCTAAAGAAAGACACGGTTTGGCGGTGGGGGGATAGGCAAGAGAAAGCGTTCAAGGAGCTCAAGGGGCTCTTGTCCTCAGATGCCATTCTGACCCATTTTGATCCAAGGAAACCTGTAACCATCACCAGTGGGGGTGGGGGCCATGCTGTGCCACGTGTTAGAGAATGGGGGGGGTAGCCCTGGTTGCCTTCTATTCCGGGTCACTTTCAAAGGCGGAGCGCAATTACACGCAAACAGAGAGGCTCTGGCCATAATCGCGGGAACAATGAAGTTCTACGATTTCCTGTATGGCCGCAAGTTCACAATTGTGACAGATCACAAACCCCTTTTGGGAATTTTTACCACAGGCAAGCCCACCCAACAGATCCTGTCCCCCAGAATGCTGCGTTGGGCGATTTTCCTCAACACCTACCATGAACTGGTCCATCACCAAGGGAAGGAGATCTCCCATGCAGATGCGCTGTCCTGATCTCCCCTCCCTCAATTAGGAGACCCCAAATGCGAGGTGGAGCAGGATCACCAAGTCCTGCTGATTGAGTCTCTCGAATCACCCCCAATTGTTCCCACAGACCTCACCAAAGCTACGGCGGTCGACAAAGTCCGGTCCCAAGTCAGTTCCTGGGTTAGAAAAGGGTGGCCCACAACTCCCCCTGAGGAGGAATTCAAACCGTTTTTCAGACGCAGGGTAGAGCTTTCCCTTGTAAGGGGCTGCCTCCCCTGGGGCCAACGGGTAGTCATCCCAGAGAAGTTACGGGCAAAGGTGCTCAGACTACTGCACACCAGCCATCCGGGAATAGTGCGCTCCAAAGCTCTGGCCAGGAGCTACTTCTGGTGGCCCCAGATAGATGCGGATATCGAGCATTTGGTGGGCACGTGTGAGAGCTGCCAGAGCTCTCAGCCTGAGGAGTCCCAGCTGCCCCACAGGGAATGGAACATGGCCCGCGGGCCATTGTCCCAGGTGCATGTCGACTTCACTGGCCCTTTCCGGGGTTCCCTTTTTCTGCTGATAGTAGACTCGTATTCCAAATGGCTAGAGGTCATTCCCATGTCCAACACCTCATCTGCCGCAACCATTAAACAATTGCGCAAGGTGTTCAGTTGTTTTGGCCTGCTGGATGTGCTTGTGAGCGATAACGCCAGTACTTTCACGTCTGCGGAATTCAAGGCGTTCATCGAGAGGAATGCCATCCGGCACATTACCTCCGCCCCGTTTCACCCCGCCACAAACGGTCAGGTAGATCACCAAGTGCGCACTATGAAAGACACACTGCGGTGCATGGGTCCCGGTGAATTGAACCTCCAGCTGTGTCAATTCCTCATTTGTTATAGGGCAACCCCCCTGGCTTCAGGACTTTCGCTGGCTGAGCTCCTCATGCGGAGGAAGCCGGTAACGCTTTTTGATTGGTTGGATCCGACCAGGGTGGAGGATGGGGGAAGAAATATAGAGATAGAGAGCTCCAAAGGTTTTGCGGTAGGGGACCCGGTCCATTGTAGGAATCGGGTGTACCCTGGTAATGGCAACCTTGTGTTGGCAGCTAATCTTTCTCACACTAAGTCAGTTGAAAGAATGCTGCAGAATAAACTCACCATAAGGTGCCTTCATTTAGCAACCTCGGGACCAACGTGGGTTCCAGGAGTGGTTATTGAACAAACGGGGCCAGTATCATACAGGGTTGAAACCAGTACAGGTCTGCTGTGGAGAAGGCACGCTGACCAACTCAGACGGCGAGTTACCAGTGAAAGAGAATCAACGTTAGGGTTCTCCCCCATCCATTTAGCCCAAGGGGGAGACACGGGGACGTCCCCAATTACAAATGCATACCCTGGATTCTTACACGGGGAGGAGGATACTTTGAAAGAGTGGGATGAGGAGTTACCTGATGAGTTTAATTTTATGTTGCCATACCAGGGGGGTGTTGCAGAGTGGTCCCCCACCCATCCGAGCGAGAAGAGGGGTTTTAGTTCAGCCCCTGGTATTTCCAGTCCTCCCAGTCCTTTTGTTCTAGAGTTCACCCCATCACCAAGTACTTGCAATTTCTTGCTTTTGAACTGCTAGGTTGGCAGGAGCTGGGACAGAGACAGGAGCTCACTCCATCATACTGTATCCGGGAATCGAACTTCAACCTTCCAGTCAGCAAGTTCAGCATCTTAACCTCTCGAGCCACTGCAGAGAAGTGTAATTGTTATTGCCAGGGGCCGCAGTGGCTCAGTGGTCAAAGAAGCTCACCTTGTTAACTGGAAGGCAAGCCAAGTGGCAGTTCAAGACCTGAGTAACTGCATGACGGATCTCTGTCCCAGCTCCTGCCAACCTAGCCATTCGAAAGCAAGAAATTACAAGTTGATAAATAGGGACCACTTCGGTGGGAAAAGATCTTGGGGACATGAATGGAGATTCTCCAGCAAAAATCCTTTCAACTCAAACTAATTTCTGACACGAAATTATTATTATTATTATTATTATTATTATTATTATTATTATTATTATTATTATTATTATTATTATTATTATTATTATTATTATTATTATTATTATTATTATTATTATTATTATTATTATTATTATTATTATTATTATTATTTATTTATTTATTTTATTATTTATTTATTTATTTATTATTATCTGTACCAATAAGGAAGGGATGTGGCAGTGCGTGTGAGGAATGCATGTCCACACACGTGCAGCCTATCATGTAATGCGCCGTTCACACTTACCTTACTTCCCGGACATCATCGCCACAAGGGTCCGGGAGCCAAGAATTGGGCCAACGCCCCACGAACGTGGAAAAACAAAAACAAAAAATTACAAGTTCCAGCATCCTCTGTGCCATGGCATGCCTCAGCCAATCAGGCATAAGGACATGAGCGTGGAGGAGACTGGACAGCTGGCACGTGCCGGGGAAAAAACAGCCACAGAAGAGGCAGGACCAGGGACATGCGCAGACCGAACGGAAAGAAAGCCTGTTGACGCTTCTCCGTTCAGCCTCCCCAGGAGGCCAGGGCCGAAAGCGGCGCTCTGTACCGCCCTCCCCCCCCGGGGAGAAACAAGCACCTACCCTGGGGGGGGCAGGGCGGGGGGGGGGTGAAAGCATGGCTGCCTTCGGCCCCTGCCTAGTGAGCCAGGGCAGAGAATGGTGCTCCGTTCCGCCCTCACCTCTGGTAAGAAGAGGGCCCAAGTGACCCGACCGGCAAAGCCGGTCATTATTATATACAAGCCACATCAAACAAGATAACAATGTTGGATTTTGTATCATAAATCACTAGTTGAACACTTCCCAAGTGTCTAGGATTACGTGATGTATCAGTGAATTTTGTGGGCAGATCCCAGTAAGGTGGCCTTCTGCAGCTGACTGATGGTGATTTTGTCAACTCCAGTTGTTTCTAAATGTTTGCCAAGATCTTTAGGGACAGCGCCCAGTGTGCAGATTACCACTGGGACCACCTGTACCGGTTTACACCAGAGTCTCTGTAGTTCAATTTTTATATCCTCCTGATTATCGGATGGTTTTTCCAAGTTGTTTCTCATTAATTCTGCTGTCACCAGGTATGGCAATGTCAATGATCCACACTTTTTTTTCCTTTTCTACAATGGTGATATCTGGAATATTGTGCTCCAAAACCATGTCAGTTTGTATTTGGAAATCTCACAGTAATTTTACATGCTCATTTTCAATCACTTTTTCAGGCTCATGAAATTGTTGTTGCTGTTGCTGCTGTTGCTGCTGTTGCTGCTGCTGCTGTTGTTGTTGTTGTTATTATTATTATTATTATTATTATTATTATTATTATTATTATTATTATTATTATTATTATTATTATTATTATTATTATTATTATTATTATTATTAAAATGAAATGGATTGACTCTGTAAGGAAAACCACAGGATATAAATTGTAGGAATAAAACAGGGCTGTTGGGGATAGGACCTTTTGGAGATCACTCATTCATAGGATCACTATAAGTCAGAGACAACCTGATGGCACATAATAGCAAGCATATTAAAATGCATTTTTGTTGAATATTAAAATGGCTGGTTTGTTGTTGTTGTTAATAATAATAATAATAATAATAATAATAATAATAATAATAATAATAATAATAATAATAATAATAATAATAATAATAATAATAATAATAATAATAATGATGATGATGATGATGATGATGATGATGATGATGATGATGATGATGATGATGTTGATGATGGCGGCGGCCTGGGGGCGTTCCAAGATATTCTCTCCTCTTTGAATTACTTTTAAATATATAATTAGAGTGATTAATATTATATTATGTCTTTGAGAGTTAATGTATGTTTTTTTTCTTGAGTTAGTGTAGTAGTAAAAATAAAAAAATAAAAAAATGGCCTGTTGATTACAAGTGAAGATGATTGTTACAGCTGGATAGCAGTATATTGATTGGAGTGTATGAGAGTATGTACACAAGCACACAATTTTTTTTAAGGACTTGGTGGTGCAGTGGTTAAACTGCTGTACTACAGCCCAAAGGTTGTGAGTTCGATTCTAACCAAGCCTCAAAGTTGACTCAGCCTTCCAACCTTCTGAGGTCAGTTAAATGAGTACCCGGCATGTTGGGGGCAAAATGCTAATTAACTTGTGAACCGCCCAGAGAGGACACTAAGCACTATGGGATGGGATATAAGTGCTATTGCTACTTGATTTCCTCATACCATATTGGTACACAAAGGGAAAATAGTCTATAACGTATTATGATGATGATGATGGTTATTGCTATTACAGTATTGTGATTATTTGCTATTGCTATAGTAAAGTTCAAGGTGCACGCCGTTGCTCGAATGCCCGTCGTATCCGACTCTCTAGGGGGCGGTGGTGCTCCTCGTCGCTCCTCCCCGCCTGCAACCCACCCCGTTCCCCGGAGGAGGCCGGGCCGAGGGTAGCTCCTCCTCCCCGCTTCCCACCCGGCTGTCCTGCGCGCGCATTCCCCCCTCCTCCGTTCGCACGTTCCTTCCGTAGCCTGTTGGTTGGTGGGGAGCCCCTTGCTGTGCCTGTGTGTGCGTGTGCGCCTGTGGCCGTGAGAAGGCAGGCAGAGGTGTGTGTGTGTGTGTGTGTGTAGGGCCAGGATGACGCCCACCCAAGGAAGGGGGATGGCGCTCAGGTGATCCCTTCTGCTCCTGGAACGGCGCGACGCCGGGAGAGAGAAGCGCGGGCACGCGCAGGCAGGCAGGCAGGCAGGCAGGCGAGCTGCAGCCGCCGCCGCTTCCGTCATCATGGCTCACTCGCCCGTGCAGCAGCCTGGCCTGCCAGGGATGCAGGTGAGAAAAGCAGCACCCCCGGGGGGAGGGGGATCCCTCCGGCCCCCCCTCCTCCCTCCCAGCCCCTTTGGGCGCCTTCTCTGCTAGGGATTGGAAGCTGCACCCGAGAGGGCCTCCCCGACCTCTCGAAAGGTGGGGGGGGGGGGTTGGGTGGAAGAAGGAAGGGCATGCGGGTGGTGGTGGTGGTGGTAGTGGATTTGGTGGTGGTAGGGGGTTGTTTTCCCACGCTTCTCCTCCCCCCCCCCGTTTGTGCGAGGGGTTCCCCCCCTTCCTCCTCCTCCTTGGGGCGGTTGTTGTCATTGAGAAGGGCGGAAGCACGAGGCGAAGGGTGGGGTGGGGGTGGCCCAGGGGCCTTTTACGTGGTGGTGGTGGTGGTGGGGGAAGCCCGGGTGTGCCATGGGGGCAGCCACTCTGTAGAGTCACAACAGGGGGGCTCTTGCTGCCTGGGGGAGGGGAGGGGAGGGGAGGGGAGGGGGGGAAAGACAGAGGAAGGGGGAGGGTGGCGTGTGTCCCCCCCCCACGCCCCCCCCCACACTCGTGCAGTTTGGTGTGCAATCCGGATGGGCTACAGTACTTTTAGTTGGAACCCGCCTCTGGGGAGATGAAGGGGGGGGGTCGTTGTGTGCTAGCGCCCCCCCCCCCAGGAGGAGTCTTGCAAAGCCAAAACCAAACCAGACCAAAATATCTTCCTGGTTTCGATGATCCCCTGCAGTTAAAGGAGAGTTGACCTTCAGGGTGTCCTGCGGGTCTGAGCAGGGGGGAAACTTCCCATAGGAAGGAAGGTGCCTGTGGGTGGGTGTTGTGCATGCATGTTACCAGACAGATGTTGAGATGTGTGTTTCCCAGGTTCATCTCGATGGCTTTTGCTAGCAGGAGTCAGGAAATGATAAGTCAGCAGTGTGGTGGTATCCTTGAGGAGATCTTTGGGGCATAATAATAATAATAATAATAATAATAATAATAATAATAATAATAATAATAATAATAATAATAATAATAATAATAATAATAATAATAATAATAATAATAATAATAATAATAATAATAATAATAATAATAATAATAGGGATCGTTTTAGATATTAACTTGTTGTTGTTCAGTCGCACAGTCGATTCCGACCCTTTACGACCCCATGGACCATTGTCCTCCAGGCACCTCTGTCCCCCACCATTCTCCTCAGCCCACCAAGCTCTGTGCCCATTGTGTCCACAATACCATCTAGCCATCTCATCTTTGGACGCCCCCTTCTTCTCTTGCCCTCCACCTTTCCCAGCATCAAGGCCTTCTCAAGTGAGTCCTCCCTTCTCATTTGATGCCCAAAGTACTTTAGTTGTACTAGTACTAGTACCTTAGTTGTACTAGTACTAGTTGATGGGAAGTAGAGAAAGCTCCCTCATGATGTTCTTTCTGTCCTGCTTGATGCACTGGCAAGGCTGCTCAGACTAGGGGGGAGTGGTGGCAGCTAAGCTGTTATTCCTCCGCTCAGGCCAGAGCGACCTCTTAGATAGGAAGAAGTGTATTCTGTCCTTCACTGATGGCAGCATTGAACGAGTTTATCTTGTTTTGGCTAAAATGGTCGGTCAGCATTGGGGTGTCTTCCACACTTCAAGGCTCACTCATGTAGGGTAGAAAAGCTGGGTGGAAGGGGAACCAAAGCAAAACTACCAGCAACGTTCAAAGAAAGTGGCTTCCTTGTTCCTTAGCACTCTCCTTTAGGTGCAAGAATGGAGGAGGGGGTGAACTATTAAAACTGCATTGTGGAGAACGCTTTGGGGATATATATGTAAATATAATATATTTCTGTTCATATGAGATCTTGTAAGATTTCCTGGTGCCAAAGCAGAACCAAGCAAGCAACATTCATAAGAACGTAAGAACAGCCTTGCTGGAACAGGCCACAGCCCATCCAGTCCAGCATTCTGTCACACACAGTGGCTCACCATTTGCTTCAGGGTATTATTCCCAAGCAGATGCCTTCACCTGCTTAGGATTCCCTGGAAATGGCATTGAGAGATATCCTGCCTATATCTCCAACCCAGAGGTTGTCCTTAGGTATCCATAATTATAGCCATTGATACCAAAGGGTCGGAATCAACTGTGCGACTGAACAACAACAAACCCTTGTCCTCCATGAACTTGTCTAATCCTTTTTTGAAGCTGTCAAGACTGACAGCTGTCACCACTTCTTCTGGCAGGGAGTTCCATAGACCAGTGATCCTCTGGGTGAAAAAGTACTTTCTCTTATTTGTTTGAGAACTAGTACCCAAACGTTTCATGGAGTGCCCCCTAGTTCTAGTGTTACGCAATAGGGAAAACAGTTTTTCCTTATCTACTTTGTCCACGCCGTGCATGATTTTATAAACTTCAATCAGGTCACCTCTTAGACGCTGTCTAAGAGGTGACGTTCAACGCTTGAACGCTGTCATTCAAGAGTGAAACGGCCCAACCGTTGTAGCCTCAGATGGTAAGGAAGGTGTTCCAGTCCCCTCTGGTTGCCCTCCTCTGCACTTTTTCCTGCTCCATAATATCCTTCTGGAGGTATGGCGACCAGAACTGTACACAGTATTCCAGATGGGGCCTCACCATAGATTTATAAAGAGCAGTGAGTTGCTGGAGAAGATAGTCTACCCTTCAGAACATACACACATAGAGCATGAGGTCACACAGGGAACTCAGATATAGGGAACTGTAGGTTGAATGTCAGAGATTTGTGCCTCCTTAAATGACATACTTTCTCAAGCACTGGGTGCCTCTGAGTTTCTTAATTCCAGCTGATATTTCCTGTGTACAGGCAGAAGGAATTGAGTTGACGGCAACAGGGGTGGGGAAGAACAACATAATTATCTGGGACTTTTGGAACCTGGGGACCCTGGAAGCTGGTTTTACTGCTGTTGTGGTGTAGAGGTCCCAGAATATCTATGAATAAAGAGCAGCATTGGGTGGTGGGTTGTATGCTGATGGACAAGACCCTGTTTGGTATCCTCCAGTTTCATTTTACTACTTGTGCATGTGTTCTTCTGTTCTTAGACACACAGAAAAATTGTGTTTTTGCTTCTGTTAGTTTTGTGTGACTGGAAAATCATCACTTAGCCCAGGGGTACCCAAACTACAGCCCACAGGCCATGTGGCGCCAAATCATCTGGCCCACGCTGCTCTTGGAAGCAGAAGTAAAATGTGCATGCGCATGCACATAATGTGTCCATGCATGCATGTAACGCTGCCGTAAATGATGCATTTACGACAGCCATGGGTCATTTGTGGCAGCGTTATGCACATGCATTGGTGCATTATGTGCCTGCACATACATGTTTTACTTCTGCTTCCAGTGGAATGAATCACGTGACTGGCCCGTGGCCCGGAAAGTTTGGACACCCCTGCCTTATCCATTTCCTGAAGAAGAAATGTTTAAGTGTCACCAATAGGACTGAATCCTTGGCATTGATGTTGCTGCACTTTTCCTCCCAGGCCCTATGCTACCTGTTGCTGGTCCAGTGACTTTCTCTTTCTGTTGTGTAGGCTATACCAGTTCTATTACCTGCCCCATTTTTTCTTCCTTTTGAACTTGAGTGGTACTACTACAGTAGTTTAGTGGTTAAGACACTGAACTTGCCGACTGGAAGGTTGGCAAGTCAATAATTCGAGACCCAAGTGCTGCACGACAGAGTGTGCTCTGGTTGTCTGTCCCAGCTCCTCCCAACCTAGCAGTTCGAAAGCAAGAAAATTGCAAGTAGATAAATAGGTACCACTTTGGCGGGAAAGGTAACAGCATTCCATGCACTCTGGTATCTAGTCATGCCTGCCATATGTCCACAGAAGCAGATGCAGAGAGCACTGGCTCTTTGGCTATAAATGGATTTGAGCACCGAATCCTAGTGTCAGATACGACTAGTATTCGAGTAAGAGAGACCTTTAACTTTACTAGTACTACCTCGCATTGCTTCCCCTAGGACACATTCTCCCACAGATCCCTGAACAGCTGACATGGAAGGGGCTTAAATTTATTGGGGATGAGGTAATTTGGTGGCTTGAGTTCTAGAAGGGGCCACATGGAAGGCCCCCAAGGGCTACAGAATGGTTACATGGAATGTATAAGAACTGACATTAGATACCTGGGACAGAAAATGGTGTATAAAACTGTAGTTGTAGTTGCAATGTCTTTTGATCACCTTGGGTTAATAACTACAACACAGATGAAACTCAAAAAATTAGAATATCGTGCAAATGTTCATTCAGTTCAGTAATGCAACTTAAAAGGTGAAACAAATGTATGAGATAGACTGATTACATGCAAAGCAAGATAGTTCAAGCCTTACTTTGTTATAATATTGATGCTTATGGCTTACAGTTTATGAAAACCCCAACCCCCCAATCTCATGTACCCCATAATCATCACATAATCTCATGTATGTTGTACGCCATGATCATCACAATTATAATGAATCAAGGCATGACATCTCTCGCTTTGCATGTAGTCTATCTCATATATTTGTTTCACCTTTTAAGTGAAAAGAAAGAACATTTGTACGGCATTCAAATTTTCTGAGTTTCACCTGTATTTGTAGAATATTTATTTAACATCATTGTTAGGCCTTCTTAAGTGTCAAACCTGAGTAGCTATAGCCCTTTTCAATCTTAACCTATAAATCCAAGGGTTAACCGTTGGAACTGGCTATAGGTTGCTATGCCTCGCCCTACTTGCCTGCACTCACCCTTCGTGCACACGGCCGATCTGGGTACGCAGGTCAACGAAGGATTGAGAAAACCGGCAGTGGGGCAACAGCCCCACAAACGCGAAGAAAGGGAAACAACTTCACTTCCCAACATTCCTTGCACCGCGCCGCTCCAGAGCCAATCAGGCTGAGAGGCTCTCGCACGGCGCAGCGTTCGGAAACGCGCCGCAGCCAATCAAAAGAAAAGCATTTTAAAAAAACGCAGCACAAACACAAAGCACCAACCCATAACTACAAGACCCAGCGTCCTCCGCGCCATGAGCGCGCAGAACGCTGAGGAAACCGGCGCCCGAAAAATGAAAAAGAAAAACAACTCACCGCCTCACAGCCAAGCAAACACCAGCCGGCTTTCTTTCCCTCACCCACGGCACCTGAAGGAGTTTCCCCTTTAATATCAGTAGGTGGGGGGTTGCGATCCCCCTCTCCGCTGGCTACCCTAGGGTTGGGAGGTTTGTGGGAACAAAAGGGGTATGTTGCCCAAACCCTTCTGGACCCAGGAGACCAGGGAGAGGGGATCGATCCCCCCGTCCTTAAAACAACTCCGTCTTTTCTTCTCTTTAAAAACGGAGTTGTTTTAAGGAGAGGGGGGGGGAATCGATCCGCTCTCCCTGGTCTCCTGGGTCCAGAAGGGTTGGGGAGAGGACATACCCCTTTTGTCCCCCCAAACCTCCCAATTCCAGGGGAGCCAGCGGAGAGGGGGGTCGCAAGCCCCACCCACTGATATTAAAGGGGAAACCCGATCTACTTTCACGACTCCACACAAAGCACCATAACACACTAAAGCCCCCCTCCCCACCACCTAGCCCACCCTTCCTAACCCCAACGACCATGCCCCCCTCCCCACCACCTAGCCCACCCTTCCTAACCCCAACGACCATGCCCCCCTCCCCACCACCTAGCCCACCCTTCCTAACCCCAACGACCATGCCCCCCTCCCCACCACCTAGCCCACCCTTCCTAACCCCAACGACCATGCCCCCCTCCCCACCACCTAGCCCACCCTTCCTAACCCCAACGACCATGCCCCCTCCCCACCACCTAGCCCACCCTTCATAACCCCAATGACCATGCCCCCTCCCCACCACCTAGCCCACCCTTCATAACCCCAACGACCATGCCCCCCTCCCCACCACCTAGCCCACCCTTTATAACCCCCAACGAAAAACAACTCACCGCCTCACAGCCAAGCAAACACCAGCTGGCTTTCTTTCCCTCACCAACAGCGCCTGAAGGACCCGACTGGAGTTTCCCCTTTAACATCAGTGGGTGGGGGGGTTGCGATCCCCCTCTCCGCTGGCTACCCTAGGGTTGGGAGGTTTGTGGGGACAAAAGGGGTATGCCCGCCACCCCAACCATTCTGGACCCAGGAGACCAGGGAGAGTGGATCGATTCCCCCCCTCCTAAAAAAACCTCCGTCTTTAAAGAGAAGAAACCAAGCGGTTTCTTCTCTTTAAAAACGGAGTTGTTTTAAGGAGGGGGGTGGAATCGATCCACTCTCCCTGGTCTCCTGGGTCCAGAAGGGTTGGGGGGACATACCACTTTTGTCTCCCCAAACCTCCCAACCCCAGGGGAGCCAGCGGAGAGGGGGGTCGCAACCCCTCACCCACTGATATTAAAGGGGAAACCCCGATCTACTTTCATAACTCCACACACTCAAAGCACCATAACACAATAAAGCCCCCCTCCCCACCACCTAGCCCACCCTTCCTAACCCCCAATGACCACGCCCCTCTCCCCACCACCTAGCCCACCCTTCCTAACCCCCAACGACCATGCCCCTCTCCCCACCACCTAGCCCACCCTTCCTATCCCCCACCAACCACGCCCGCTCCCCACCACCTAGCCCACCCTTCCTAACCCCCAACGACCATGCCCCCTCCCCACCACCTAGCCCACCCTTCCTAACCCCCAATGACCACGCCCCCTCCCCACCACCAAATAAATAATTTTTTTAAAATTACTAAAAACACAGACAAAAACATCCAAAAATACACAAAAACAAAAACACCAAAAACAATACGAAGTAAACAAAAACACAATCAAAAACAAAACAGACAAAACATACAAATTCCAAAACATCTAAACACATTTTAAAAACATTGAATGTAAAAAACATTTACTTTTACATTATTAAAATTATGACCTACGGTACAACTAATTAAAAAAAATTCAAAAAACTAAAACATAAAACAATTTGAAAAAATTATATCATACTTTGTTCTTTTATTAATCCTCAAAAAACCCCAAAAAAGCAGATCACAGTTAATAACAGGCAAGCCAAAAAAAATTACATAAATAAACATTTAAAAAAATAAAATTACAGACTAAGCAATTTTTAAAAAACATTAACACAATTTAACCTTCCAACACAATTTAAAACAGCCCGGCAACGCCGGGCAACCTCTGCTAGTTATGGATAAAGTTGCACCAGTTGAAAAATTTCTAGAGTCCCAGGTAGAAAATATTTTATGTAGGAAATTCACAAAGTTTTCAGTTTTTAAAAATCATCTAATATACTTAGAAACTTTTGAAATACTTGTTTTCATATTTTAACAGTGTTTCCCAAACTTTGATTTTTTTTGGACTTCAGTTCCCAGAACTTAGCCTAAGTCAATTCCTCAAAGCACTGATCATCCAATGTGCTGACTGATGTAGAGAAATGAAAACTATATGCAATAACATCTAGACACAGCTTTCCTTAACTTTAAAGGAATGTATTCTGAATGGTGAGAAGAAACTACAAATGTCCTGAAAATGATAGTATTCCATTGGATCGTTCTGATTGTATCTCTTCTAGACAAATAAAACTGTGTTTGGTCTGTACTTTTCCTGTTGCCTCATTAAATCTAAGCAAGTGTGTCCGTGTCACTACTGCATGTGCAAAAATATTGCAAATTCATTCTAAACCTGTCTTCAAAAACACTTACAATCTCTCTGCTTCCAAGCTACTGCTGCCTTGCCTTTACAATTAGGTTACAATAATCTCTTTATGTCATGGATTTTATTATATGTCAAGTATTGAGTTCACTTGGTTTCTTGTTTGCTAGCTGCTTATCTACTGTGTTCAGTTATCTTTTAATTCCTCTGAAGTGCACAAAGATTCCTAGGCCACGAAATTATTCCCAAGTATGCCTGGTGGCCATGATAGACATTTTTTTTTTAAAAAATAAGCCTGATAACCCTAATGTTTGGGAAGTTTCCCAGTCTTGCTGTCTTGCTGCCTAGACTCAGTTCTTCTCATCATAGGAGATGGTTGGCTACCAGCTCATAAAGCAATGCTGTGAAGCTGAAATATACAATCTTTATGACTGTTCATTATAGAGACCTTGACCACCCCAATTGTCAGCAAAGTATTTCATAGTTGCAGCCTAATTTGCAAAATGTATGGGAATCATACCTGTCAAGTTTTGGATTTGGAAATAAGGGAAATTTCCCGGCAAATACAGGATACTTGACAGCTATGCTTATCCTGTGCTGCCCTCCAATGGTGGCAATAGGGCATTGCAGTCTAATTAATAAAGGGATGACGGCGGGAAAGAGGGTAAAATAAGGGGTTTTCCTGGCCAATAAGGGATACTTGACAGCTATGATGGGAATAAGGGAAACGGGTATAGATTTCCCATTTTTTTACAAGACTCCCATTGCAGCGATTGTTGTCCCCCCCCCCCCCATGTTGTCAGGTTTACTATTTTTTGATCCATGAAGTAAGAAAAGATGGTATTTAAAAATAGTAAATGTTTGAATTATATTCAAATGCAACACATTTTATATTCAATATATGTTAAGTGTAGTACAAAACTCTGTAGGTCAGGAAAACCAATAGTTAGAGTAATTGCTCATGTAATTTGTGACAAATTCTTTATTGCTCAGAAGCAAGAAAACTATGCCCTCAGTTTTTCTAGGCTATGTTCCTCCCCCCCACACACACACACATTCTAGACTGCTTCAAATTTTAATCTCGATGGCTGCTAATAATTTCATAAAGTTTTAAGTAGGCCATGATTTGGACCTCTGATAAGGTTAAAGGTAAAGGTTTCCCTTGCTCGAAAGGCAGTCATATCCAACTCTAATTTAATTTAATTTAATTTTCGCGCGTATATACCGCCCACTCAGGTACAACCCGACTCAGGGCGGTTTACATAGCGGACAATAAATACATAATAATAATACAATAACACAATAATAATACAGTAACCCATCTCCAAAGGTACAGTTACAAAAACGCAACCCACAAAATATACACTTCAATTACAGCAAGAGAAAACAAACAAAATTGGAAATACAAGATCCATAAAATACAGTATAACAGCAATACCAACAATATAATCAGTAATCAAAGCATACAACATCAAAAACTCTAGGGTGCAGTGCTTATCTCTGTTTCAAAGCCAGCGCTGTCTGCTTCTGCAGACGTTTCCGTGGTCATGTGGCAGGCATGACTAGACACCAGAGCGCACAGAACGCTGTTACCTTCACACCAAAGTGGTCCCTATTTATTACTTGCAATTTCTTGCTTTTGAACTGCTAGGTTGGCAGGAGCTGGGACAAAGACGGGAGCTCATTCTGTCCTGCATGACTCTGGAATCGAACTGCTGATACACTCAGATCTGGCCTATGTGTAAATCTCACTTTTTAGTTGTCCTGTTCGGTTTAAGGGATTCCCCCCCACCCCCAGATGTTACAGAGTAGACTAAAGAAAAGTTTACAGTAAAGGTAGAAGTGTTGATATTCTAGCAGATGTATTTAAGTTTGATGAACCAATCTGGGACCTATATGCACACTGTATACCTAAATGCACCCTTGAAATGGTGGAAGGCATTTTATAGCACTCTGATAGCAAAGCAGAGCTGTCTGGAATGGCACAACATGTACCTGTATTTCTGTATTTGCAGCATGACATAATCACTGTATGCATGTGAATGCTGCAGTATAATAGCCTATGTTATAGTATGTTGGCATGTGTTATGACAATGGACTTACGGTCACCCAAAGCAAGAAGTGCTTGGGTGACACTTTCTGATATTGCATCTTTCCAATTCTGACAACGAGTCAGCTCACATTTGTATGATTCTGGCTAGCTGGTAATTCTAGATTGATGGCGCTGTGAGAACTGCTTCTGTGTGTTTGTTTCTGATGTCTTTCACTCGTGCCCACAATTACAAGATGCAGTCGTTAAACAAGGGAGATGTGGCTTTCCAGATCTTTTAAGGTTGCAGTCCCAGTGAATCTTGATCTTTGCCTGTGCCAGCTATGACTGATGGCAGATGTACTTCACCAACATTTGGAGACACCCATGTTGTCTTTCCAGCACTAAATATCCAAAATAAGGGGGGCGGGGAGAGACATGGAATTGCAATATTTGTTTTATTTTATAGACACTATTTATAGCCAGTTGCAGTCCTTCTTTTACCAATAAGTACATGTACAGTCTTATAATCATAATTGTACAACCCCTCAACTTAAAACAGTTTTATAAATTTAGCAATTACATTAAATCTAGTATCATTCCCATGTAGGGTGAACTCAGTGACCAGAATAGAACTTCCTGTTGTTAAGTACAGTATAAGATAGAGGAGGCCCATTTGAATCAATGGAACATATGGAGGAGTTGACTCACTGAAACCCCCCACCCCAGAAGTGTCTAATTTTTAAGCCTTTTATTGACATACCTTGGTGTATCACTTGGAATGTTTCAGACCAGGAATGAGGAAGTTTCAGCTGCACTTGGTTTAGTCTTGGTGTTATTGAACACTACATAGATCATTATGTGTAGTGAACTGTGAGTTATAATTTAAATTAAAGCTTGTAATTACTATCCTCATGACGCAAGTTGTTTTTTCTTTTCTTTTCTGTAATGATGCCAGAATCTGAAAGCAGACCCGGAAGAACTTTTTACAAAACTGGAGAAGATTGGCAAAGGATCATTTGGTGAAGTTTTTAAAGGAATTGACAATCGAACTCAAAAAGTTGTTGCTATAAAAATTATTGATCTTGAAGAAGCTGAAGATGAAATAGAAGACATTCAACAAGAAATCACCGTGCTGAGTCAGTGTGACAGTCCATATGTTACCAAATATTATGGATCCTATTTAAAGGTAAAAGGTTTTCTTGACTGTATATGTGTGTATAATATCTTATATATCCTGTCTTCCACTTGTTATTTCCATACCAATTGAACTCCATCCAGCAATTTTCAATGTTGTCACTGCTGAGTGGTATACCTCATTTGCATCCCTTATGCAAATTAGTTGGTGAATTTGCCTACAGATAGGGAGAGAATGAGATTGAAATGTTGATTGCACAATTGAGATGTCCCCATTTCCCCCACACTAATGGTCACTATCATTTACCTCTGGACTAGTTGAGGATCCTCAACAAAGTCTCAGGATATGGTGTGAAGGTTCATGCTTTCATTGTCCTTCCTTTTCCAGGTCTCAGCTGAAAGTGTTTTTTCGGAAGGAAGTTAGCAGAACATATAGAGTAAAAACTTGGGTTACGATGGAGGTCTGTTACAACAGCCTCCGTCGTAACGCGAAAAAAGGTGTAAACCAAAGCATGTTTTCCCATAGGAATGCATTGAAAATAAAAAAAGTCCCAACTGGACCAAAAATAATCTAAAAGATTCAAAAACAAACAAACACAAAAACATCCAGAAAATGCCAGACACAGTCGTTTCACATCCCATCCAAAGGGAAACAGTCCCTACCGGACCAAAAAAATACAAAAAACCCACCAAAAAATGCCAGACACGATTGTCCCCCACACCAACAAAAGTGACGAAGCAATGTCCCTACCTTTTCCATGCCATTTGGGGACCTTATCCACTTGGTTCTGACCTGGGGGAGGCGTGTGTTGAGCCCATTTTATGCCCCTTCTGGCACCGGGAGAGTCTGGGGACCTCGAAAGGGAGCTTGGAAGAAGGTAGGAACTGAGTGGATAAGGTCCCTAGACTCTCCCAGTGCTGGCAGGGGCGGCGGACAGTCCAGAAATTGCAGCAGAAATACTGCTGCCATCACTGCCGACGGCACCTCCCCCAGAGGTAAGCGCTGTATTGCAACTTCGGGTAGAGGGGGTGGGTGCCATTTTAAACTCTAAAGTGGAGGTAGTGGCCACTGTAATCTCTAAAATGGTGGTGACAGCCATTTTAGAGTTTAAAATAGCACAATTTACGGTTGTAAGCTGAAAAAGGTCATAAACAGGGGGTTTATTTTAATTAAATTTGCTGTTGTAAACCGCAGCAAACGTAACCTAGGGCACTCGTAACCCGGGGTTTTATTGTACAGTGGTACCTCACTTAAAGAGCATAATGCGTTCCATGGGATTGCTCTTTAAGCGAGTTTGCTCTTTAAGCAAAACATTGTAAGTGACCAATTGTGACTTCTGGTGGGGGGGGATTGTGAACCCTTATTTAGTTGTTAAGCGAGTTTTTGGTTGGTTTTAGTTGTTAAGTGAGGCGACCATTCAGAGAAAATTCTGCTCTTTAAGTGAGTGAGTCTCTAAGCAAGGTGCTCTTTATGCGAGGTTTTACTGTAAGGTATCGCAGTTATTTATCACCTACATTAGAACAGGGGTGGCCATACTTTTTGGCCTGTGGGCTGGTCACATGGTTAAGTGGGCCAGTCACATGGTTCCTCAAAGTGGAAGTAAAACACGCCCGGACATACGCAAAATGCTGCCGAAAATGCACCCCTGACTGTCATAAACATGTTTATGACAGCCACGGGTTCATTTACGGCAGCGTTTTGCACATGCACTGGTGCATTTTACTTTGGCTTCTGGGAGCGGTGTGGGCCAGATTATTAGGTGGCATGGGCTGGATCCAGCCCACAGGCTGTAGTTTGGGAACCCTTGCATATGAATATGGAAGAAGTAGCTCAATGGACAAGCAACAACATTAAGGGAGGATATAGCTGAGGCTCTCAACCTCTGTTTCTATGGAATAGGTAAAATATTTAAAAGCACGTGTAAATCTGCCAGTTTCAAAAGTTGCCTGAATGCTGAATCATTATGGGCCATGATGACTCTTCCTCTGAAAACACTCTGCTTTTTATACCCTAACTCTATAGTTAAAGGAGGCACGTATCAATCTAATGCTAACGATTGGTTAGATTACTCATCCTGTTTATTAAAGAGACATTTTGGTGCCCTGTAGATGTTTGCTGAGTAAGTTGCAACTTATTCCTTAGATACTGCAGGTGTAGAAGCTAGGGGTCACCCTCACTGGTGAGTAAAACTGCAAACCTCTTCACTGTCCAGTTGATTTCAAAGGACTGTGAAGATTGTATTTACTAGTTGACTCCTGTATTTATAAGCAAGTATTACTGGTTTGTTTTCCTGTATTAATTCCATGAGAATTTTCAAAAGCAGAAAAAATGCTGAGGCACTCAAAGACAGCAGGATCCTATCTAGATACCAGACAGTGTTAAAGCTGTAAATATCCGCATTCAGCAGAAGCCAATGAGTCAGATTTAACCTTCAGGCTTGAAAAGGGAAACACTCATCTTCAAAACCAGTCAGTTGAACTCAGCCTGTCGGCTCATAATGGCTGCAAAAAGGATTTCTTTGGACACGTCAGTAGTAGCGACGGATCTGTCAATGGCATGCATTGGGGAAATAAATCAGATTGTGTTGCTCCTGACAATATTTGCCAAAATTTTGGAACAGCAAGAATGGGGGGAGGGGGAAGTAAAATCTGCTTGAACAGCCATGAACTCTTAACCAGGCACCCTTCAAAAGAAATACCAACCGGGAAGGGTAACAGAAACAAAGTACGTATTATTAACCACCTTTAAGACTGACACACTTACTTCACTTTGAGCTTTCATGAATTACAGGCCACTTCCTTAGACACGTGGAATACAGTACAGTAATACCTCATACAACGTCCAAACTTGGTTCCACAAGTTAGGACGTTGTATGAATTCCGACTTTGTATGAGGCATGCAAAATCCTATCCGTGATGCCTCAAACAATGTCCAAATTATTGCCACCGATGCTTTGTATAACGTCGTTCCCATAGGTGAGAGCGGGGAGGCAGGAGTGAGAGGCTGGCCTCAGCTGTAAGGCGGCCAGCATGGCCCATAAGAAGGCCAGTCTCGCTCCTACCTCCCCGCTCTCACCAGGGGAAGCGTCTGGTGGCTCCAGTGCGGCAGGTCTTTTCATGGGCCATGCCGACCGCGTCACAGCTGAGACCAGTCTTGCACCCGCCTCCCTGCTCACAACCAAGGGAAGGGTCCGGTGGGTGTTGCAGCTCCGGCGTGGCAGGTCTTCTTGTTGTGAGCGGGGAGGCGGGAGCGAGACTGGTCTGAGCTGTAAGGCTCCCGGTATGACCCATAAGAAGACCTGCCGTGTCGGAGCCATCGGAGACGCAACACCCACCGGACGCTTCCCTTGGTTGTGAGCGGGGAGGTGGGAGTGAGACTCCGACGCGGCAGGTCTTTTCATGGGCCACGCCGGCCGCCTTACAGCTCAGACCAGTCTCGCTCCTGCCTCCCCGCTCACAACCAAGGGAAGCGTCCGGTGGGTGTTACGGCTCCGACGTGGCAAGTCTTCTTATGGGCCATGCCGGCCGCCTTACAGCTGAGACCAGTCTCAATCCCGCCTCCCCACTCTCACCAGGAGAAGCGTCCCTTGGTTGTGAGCGGGGAGGCGGGAGCGAGACTTGTCTCAGCTGTAAGGCGGCCGGCGTGGCCCATAAGAAGACCTGCCGCGTCGGAGTCTCGCTCCCGCCACCCCGCTCACAACCAAGGGAAGCGTCCGGTGGGTCTTGCGGTTTTTTCTAATGTAAAAACCCTAATGCCTCATACAATGTCCGGTGACGGTGTATGAGGCATCTTTTTTCCAAGAATTGGGCAACGTTGTATGGATCCGACGTTGTATGAAGTGGACGTTGTATGAGGTATTACTGTACTATATTTAAGGCTGCAGGTTCATATGTGTAGTGTACAGTATGTGGTTTTTGTGCACCAGGTGGATAGAAAGATGACAATTGCAGTAATACCAGTGAACTTTTCAAGTGACCATGGCATTTTTAACACAATGAACGTTTGTAGTATTGATTATACAGACATTCTAGTAACAGACAGAATAATTTGGTTGCCTTGTTTGCTAGCAGACGGTAGTTAAGTTTTAAGACAAGCTAATGGCAGGAATACAAGAAATCGAAAGAGTAGATAAAATTGTCAGTTTGGGGAGTATGTTAAATGAAACTTGGGGTCCCAAGGTAGCGATTAAAATACGAATAGAAAAAAAGCAAGATCCACCTTCATAAAAATGTGCCACCTGTTATGCAGTAGAGATCTAACACTTGCTACAAAGATCCAAATAGTGAGATGTTACGTATTTCCAGTGTTGCTCTATGGAGTTGAAGCTTGGACATTGACTAAAGCATCTGAAAAGAGAAAGCTTTTGAAATGTGGATCTACAGAAGGCTGCTAAGGATTATCATGGGTTCATCGTGTGACTAATGTAGAAGTATTGCTCTGGGTGGATAAAGAACAAGAACTCTTTGAGACCATTAAGCAAAGAAACTCCCAATACCTTGGCCATATCATGAGGAACACAGTATGTATTTGTATTGCAGAGCAGTTTCTCTCAGATCAGGCTTCAGAAACTTGCTAGTATTTTGCCACTAGGCGGCCCTCTGCTATCAGTGTTTTTCTACAGCAAAGGGTTGAATCCATTATAGCAGGAGTTCTCAACCTTTTTAAGCTGGGGGTTGGGTCACACCTACTCTGAGACAGTTTTGGGGGCCGGATGGCCATTTTGCCCTTCCTTCACCACATGGCACTTCCTGGTGTGGTGGAGGCGGTCGGGGGCCACATGAAATGTTTCCACGGGCTGCATCCATCCCACGGTCCGCAGGCTAAGAATCCCTGCATTATAGGCTGATATGTTTTTTAAAAAACTGAACTAATGTTTGGATGCAAAGAATAAAATAAGTTTTTTATTCTGACCAATCTTTAAGGTTTATTATAAGTAAAATATTTTGAAGTATAATTTGCGAAATTATAGAAATTTTTAATGTTAAAACAGTATGAAATTATTTCTTTGACTCAGGAAATTCCACAGTAGAAATCCACTCATCTTTTGGTTAAACAAATATTTTTCTTCATCTGGGAAAACTATTTCAAGGTGATATAAAAGCTTCCATCTTGTGATCTCCACAGAGATGCATAAATTGCCTTGATTTAATTGTATTAGGCTGAATACAGCACACAACCTTTGTAGCAATACAATTATCATGCAAATTGAGGATGGGGCCTCAATTTCAAACTTTGGCATACTGCTTTAAAACGTCCACATTGGCTTGGCTTTCATATTGTACTAAAGGTATTACAGCTCTTTGATTTGCGTTTATCGCCTCAGGAGAAGTTACCTCAGTCTTCCCAAGTGTATTCTACATTGCCTGTTGAGGAATGCACCTTCTGTTCTTAGCGTTTGAATGGATGAAAATTGTAATGAAAAGGACAAGTACTATTTGCGAAACTGGAATGTTTAATGTGATTGCAATGTTCTTTTACTACAAGGATATTTTACTGCAGCTTGCAGCTAAGGATAATATTTAAGCTCTACTGTACCTCGCTTCAAAGGGTGCCAAAACAAAAGTGAATAAGATTTATTAGGATACCAAGAGACTTCAAAGCACAGAAGTACTTCAGAAATGTTTGCTATCTGACGCTTCCTTGTCATTTGTACACCTTGACTTAAGAGTGGTCTACAGTAAGACATGTCTGTTTTTCAGAGAGCTTTTGAGAAATGCCCACTAATTCCCAAGATTGCATCTTTACCTCTTAAGGCTATTGGTGAAGTTAATCCAGTTCTTGGGAGGAAGCTTTTTCATGTTTTAAATTATTAAAGAGGTCCTGTTGGCATACGAATTTGAAACAAAAAGTGAGCTTGCATTCATCATTCATGTTCAGTATCCTTTTGCTGTAGGTTTTCTTGTGTTCCTCAGGAATGTACTTCACCTTTTTTTTTTTTTGAGCTGCCCTTGACATCATGAAAGGAACAGAGCGGGTGTCCATTTTACTCATTTGTTTGATGAAATGCTCACTCAGTGAGTTTGTTAAGGGTTATTATAAAACATCTCTGCTGAAAACAGGATTTCTCTAGCTATCTCTGTTTATAGCGCTGCTACTTTTTAAAAGTAGTGTAGTATTGCTGCTACTTCTTCTTCTTCTGCCATATCTGAATCTGAATATAGGTGATCATCATGGTGATCAGCCATGAAGACTGTCCTGAGAATATAATGCAGTGGCCTTTCATCTGCCTTCCGCATCACAGCATGACACCCGTACTACTGATCCAGTTCCCGAGTCACTTTCTGGTCCTGAGCCCTTTTGGCATGCAAAGTCCTCCTCAGTTCCAGGCCAGTACTGATGAAGCTGTTGCCCTCCATCAAGATGAATTCAAGTATCATTTAATCCACTTGGGGACCATCCCCCTTCCCTGTGGACTTTGGCACCCAAGGCTGTTAGTCCTCAGCTTGTTCAGGTTAGTTAACTGCTGCCTGACTCTCAGCAGTGAGTCGCTGTCAGTATGGTCTCCTACAGGGGCTGGCAGCCTATGGCCCATGGGCTGAAATCATTTGGCCCCCATGCCTTCGCTCCCACTGCCTCCTCTGCCGGTGGAAGTGGTGTAAACAGCCGTAAAATGCATCTGTGACTTCGTAAACACATTTTATGGCAGTGTTTACAGCGGGGGGGGGGGCACCAGTCCGGCCCCCTCAACTGTCTGAGGGAGCATGACCCAGCCCCTGACTTTAAAAGGTTGGCAACCCCTGGTCTACTCTATTACCATAGCAGGATAACCTGGCCAGACTGGGAGTATTGCTACTAGGGAATGAAACTGTCAGCTCAAAGCTGTTGGTTGTTGATGACTAGTTAGATTATTTTGGTCTCCAACCAAATTTTTGTGTTTCCAACTGGACCAGTTCTAATTCTATTGGACACAGGATTGTACATGACGGCAAGAAGTTAATGACATTTCTTTTGCCTCATGGATTGAATGTTTCAGTCAGTATTTTTCCAAAGTGAATTCAAGTGCATGATTGGTAATGGATTAGCAAGTGTTTCCAATTCCACAAGTTTACCCTTTTCTAAATTAAGTTACTAAAACTGGAGATGCCTTGTTTGAGGCCCTGAGACAGGATGGGTCTCATGGCACAATGACCTTCTATGGGAAACCAAAGGGGGGGAGGATACAACCCTGTTGGCTCTCCTTGATCTTTCAATGGAGTTCAATATCACTGACCACGATATCCTTCTGGGGCTGAGGATTTGTGGCCTGTCATTAGACTGGCTCTGCTCCTTGAGGACTGAATCCAAAGAGTGCAGCTTGGGGAGGCTCTTTTGTCCCCATGGATTCTCAACTGTGGGATCCCACAGGGCTCAATCATCTCCCCATTCAAGACCAGCTGCCAGTGCACCTGGTCATTGTGCCATGAGACCCATCCTGTCTCAGGGCCTCAACATGGCCTGAACCAATACTGAAAGGGATTTAGGTCTTTGATCTCATCCAGGTACACTGGCAGCTGGTCTTGAATGGGGCTGAGTTCCTAAATCACCTGGTAGTGGTAGAACTTTTATAGTAGTTGAAGCAACCTATTCTCATGTTTTCTCATCCTTAAAGATATTTCTGAAACGTTTGTTTCTTATCTTTGGGAAGGGATGGGAATCAATTGTGTTCTCTATAAAATATTTTGCTATCAGATTCTTTCTGAGCTTCCCTTTTTTTTAAAGTGACAGAGGCTGAAAAATCATAATAACTTTCCCTCTGGTAGATTATTCCAAGCTTCTAAATTTATTGGATTGGATCAGAACCATGGATTTCATCATAATTGTATAGAATTTTCCAGCTACACTTCAGCAGTGTGAAGTATAGTGGGAAAATTAGCAAGCACCATCTTCCCTGTCAAGCTTAAATAACGTATTTCAACCCATCCACTCGGAACTATTTCTAATCTCCTAAATCTCACCTACATGATAGATAGCAATTCCTGTGGTTCCTTCTCCTAAGGCTTAATCTCCCAGTTTTGTTGAAAATACTCTATCTGTAAATACATTTTGCTGTCTTACAAGAAAGATGTTTTTATCTCCTTGATTTAAAAAAAAACCTGAAGGTATTCATGAGGTACTGAGGTGAATAAACTGAGGTAGATAAGAAGTGATAAGCTTATTGGTTGCAAACCATCTTTCCCCTGATACTCAGTTCACATGATGATAGAATTGTGTCCCAGAGAAAAGGGGTGATTTTGTCCAAAGGCAAAAATATGTACCGTAAGTTAAGTGCTTGATACGTATGTTATTGACCAGATAGCTCAGTGGTTTAGGTATCTTGCTGCAGCGCAAGATTGGGAGTTTGATTCCCCCACTGTGCATCCTGAGAGAAGAGAGCCAGCATGTACAGCTTTGGACAAGCTGGGCAGTCCCAGGATACCCACAGAAGAAGGAAATGGTAAACTACTTCTGTGATTCTCTGCTTAGAAATTCCTCAAGGGTTACCATAAATTGAATGAGAAGCCATTTCTGTGTATTCTCTACCAAGAATATCCTGGAAAGGGTCATGGGGTAAGTCAAGATTGAGTTGACGGCACAAACTGTTATAGCAGGAAAGATAGCACAATGTTTTAGGCATCTGGCTGCTGAGTCAGAGGTTGGGGGTTTGATTCCCCACTGTGTTTCCTGGGAGAACAACCAACCTGTGTAGACATAAGCAAGCTGCACAGTCCTAGGGCGCTCTCAGAAAAAGGGGAATGGTAAACTACTTTTCTGTATTCTCTACGTAGAAATCCCTCAAGGGTTACCATAAATCAGAATCGACAGGAAGACATGCAATTATTAATTGAGTATGTTGCACATTTGCTTTCAGTGTGTGTAAATTCAAACTGTCAGAGTAGTAGCGCATAAAGATTTTATTTCCTTCACAGAGAAATGCAAGAATAGTATTGTGGGTACAACATAAATTTCAAGATAACATGCTAACATAACTGTCAAGTATCCCTTATTGGCCAGGAAAATCCCTTATTTTACCCTCTTTCCCACCGTCATCCCTTATTAATTAGACTGCAATGCCCTATTACCACCATTGGAGGGCAGCACAGGATAAGCATAGCTGTCAAGTATCTTGTATTTACCAAGAAATTTCCCTTATTTCCAAATCCAAAACTTGACAGGTATGCATGCTAAACTGATCTGTTTATTCGGCCAGCCCAAAAAGGCACCAGAAAAAGCACACAAAATGAGAAACAAGCATGCATGCGTTTATGATCCAGCCTTCTCACAAACCAGGAAAGGGACCTTGGTGTCCTGGTGGACAGCTCAATGAAGGTGTCAACCCAGTGTTCCTCAGCAGTGAAAAAAGCAAATTCAATGCTAGGGATCATTAGGAAGGGTATAGAAAATAAGTCAGCACGTGTTATTTTGCCTCTTTATAAATCTATGGTGAGGCCCCATCTGGAATACTGTGTACAGTTCTGGTCGTCATACCTCCAGAAGGATATTATGGAGCTGGAAAAAGTGCAGGAGGGCAGCAACCAGAATGATTAGGGGACTGGAACATCTTCCTTACCATCTGAGGCGGCAACAGTTGGGCCTCTTCACTCTTGAACGACGGCGTCTAAGAGGTGACCTGATTGAAGTTTATAAAATCATGCACGGTGTGGACAAAGTAGATAAGAAAAAACTGTTTTCTTTGTCGCACAACACTAGAACTAGGGGGCACTCCATGAAACTTTTGGGTACTAGTTCTCAAGCAAATAAGAGAAAGTACTTTTTCACCCAGAGGATCACTGGTCTATGGAACTCCCTGCCAGAAGAAGTGGTGACAGCTGTCGATCTTGACAGCTTTAAGACAGGATTAGACAAGTTCATGGAGGACAAGGGTATCAATGGCTATAATTATGGATACCTAAGGACAACCTCTGGGTTGGAGAGATAAGCATGATATCTCTCAATGCCATTTCCAGGGAATCCTAAGCAGGTGAAGGTATCTGCTTGGGAATACCCTGAAGGAACTGGTGAGCCACTGTGTGTGACAGAATGCTGGACTGGATGAGCTGTGGCCTGTTCCAGCGAGGCTGTTCTTATGTTCTCTTCTCTTCTTATTCTGATTGCTTTTTACACTTCACCTGGTGAAACAAGTGTTCTGTTCCAAACATGTGTGTCTGTTTGTGCCTTTTTAGGGAAGGGGACTGATTTTTTGATTGGCATAATAAAGGTATCACTCTACTGTCTATCTTGGAATGTCCTCCATACATTAAATTTTATTTAATTGGGTAGCACTCTTAGGCATAGGTACCAGATCTGGGCAGAGAGAATACATGCAAGAGATGGAGATCTCATCCTTTTTCTTTAAAATCACACCGTTGCAATAATTATGTACTAGGGAATTTAAGAAACAGGTTGTGACATTGAACTGTTATGTACTGTCAAATTGCTTCTGACTTAGAGCAATTATAATAGGAGTTTCAAGGTATGTGAGATGTTTGAGGATTTTTTTTTACTGTTGCTACACACCATCCTCTGCAAGTGACTATGATCTCCTGAGTCCTAGTTCAGGACATCACGCACTGTGACACATTGGTTGAAGAACTGTGGTAGGTATTAAAAGCAAAGGTGAAATACTGCTGGGCACTTTAAACGTGAAAAGTGAGTTGTGTCAATTATTTGAATTGCAGAGCCTGTCTTTCCAGGAAGCATTTTGTTTGGATTGAATCAATGTATGGAGTTTCTAAGGCTATGCAGGGATTTAATTGGAAGTAAATTCTATTAAATACTGTGTGAAATTCAGGATGAGTAAACTGGTTGAACACCACAAAGATTATGCTGAGGGAACCTCCTAACAATGTGATGAAGGGAGCCTGCAAAACAACATTCAAAAATCATGTTGGGTTACATGTAGTAGACTGTGGAGCTAATCCGTAATCCAGTATAAAATCCGATGTTTTCTTAATCTTGTTAATTATGTTTGTAATATTGTAATGAAATGTCCTGGTTAAACACATCATTCATTCTTAGGTGAATCCAAATAACCAAGAATACTACAGAATCTACAGGTAGAAGGCAACGAGTGTGGAAATGCACAGATATTTGTCTGTTAATTGTTGCTTTGGGTTTACTAACTCTGTTACACAATGCTCTACAGGTGAAACTCGGAAAATTAGAATGTCGTGCAAATGTCAATTCATTTCACTTAAAAGGTGAAAAATATACATGAGATAGACTTACTACATGCAAAGCGAGATATGTCATGCCTTAATTTGTTATAATTGTGATGACCATGGCGTACAGCATACATGAGATTATGTGATGATTATGGGGTACATGAGATTGGGGGGGGGGGTTGGGGTTTTCATACACTGTAAGCCATAAGCATCAATATTATAACAAAATAAGGCTTGAACTATCTCGCTTTGCATGTAATGGGTCTATCTCATATATTTGTTTCACATTTTAAGTTGCATTACTGAATTGAATGAACATTTGCATGATATTCTAATTTTCCGAGTTTCACCTGTCCATTATTGAATGAAATTGTGAACTTTGTTGGTGATGTCAGGTTCTGCTGCCATCCACTGCCTTTCCCCAGCCTTCCTCTCTGGAGCTGGAGAAAAGAATCAAAGCTACTGTTTGTTGTGTAGAGGCTGGTGTGGATTATTCACGGAGCGAGTCTGTCAGATTCATATTGAAGCTGAAGAAGTAGGGGTGGATCTTTCTATAGCTGTATTTTGTCATGAACACTCTGAAGCTTAACAAAACTTGCTATGCTTCCTGTGTTCCTATTAAGCACAAGAGAAGAGGGGTTGGAAGCTAAGTGTGCTCTCTCTGGATCTGTGTGTCTTTGCATAGAGATATGAACTGGGCTCAGAAACACACAAAGGGTTGATGAAGAAGAGGGGAAGGATAGAGATTGCCTTCCATGTGATGTCATTTGGTTGACTGGCTTCACCCTATTGAGCAATCTGGCTCTCTGTACCATTATGGTGTCCTGTTTGTAAACTGAAACATTTAAAATCTTAATGTATTATGCTGTACTTTTGATCAAAAGGGAGACCGCAGTGGCTCAAGTGGCTAAGAGGCTAACTGGGAGGCAGAAAGTCAGCAGTTCGATTCCCGAGTACTGCAGGACAGAATGAGCTCCCGTCTATGTCCCAGCGCCTGCCAACCTAGCTGTTTGAAAGCAAGAAATTGAAAAATAGATGAATAGGGACCACTTTGGTAGGAAAGTAACAGCGTTCTGTGCGCTCCGGTGTCTAGTCATGCCTGCCACATGACCACGGAAACGTCTGCAGAAGCAGACAACGCTGGCTCTTTGGCTTTGAAACAAGAGATGAGCACTGAACCTAGAGTCGGATATGCCTGGGTTTCGAGCAAGGGAAACCTTTGATCAGGAGCACCATGTATTTTGTAGTGGAGCTAAAAGGACTCCTGTGCTATTATATTGCTTGTATGTTAATTATGTTGTTCTCATTCACTTGGCATTTTCAGTCTCAGGTTTTCCACATGTGGTTTAATGGATGGGTAAGATGAAACACTTGTTAACTATATATTTAAAACATTAATTATATTAAATAATAATTGCAATTTCTGTCTTTGTTTTGCTGGAACTTTCTCTGTACTAACAGGATACAAAGCTGTGGATAATAATGGAGTATCTTGGTGGAGGCTCTGCCCTTGACCTTGTAAGTAATTTGCTCTTATTAGTACAACTAAATGCTATTCATGCTTCTCCTGGATTCACTCCTGTGGCCATTATGGACACAAAACCAAGAAGTTCGCAAATGTGTATGATAAGTAGCACTGTAAGGAAATGAAACAATATGCTTGAATGTTATAAAATTAGTAGTTTAGCTGTGTGGGGAGGAAACGTTCAATGACTGAATAAAGTTTGGTCAGCAAAGGAGTTAGTTACTTCTGAAGGAGAAGGAAAAATACCCTCTGGGCCTCACCTTGCTTCAAGGAAATGCTTGCCATCATCATTTGCACTGAATTACCACTTCCATAATCGGTGTGGAAAACTGAGTTGTATTTCTCCCATATCAGATTCTCATGACATCTTGCACATGGAAGGGATGCAAGCTTTCATAATTTTTGATGGTTATTTACATGTCTAGTTCTTTTCTCCTTGCTCTGTAAAAGTTTAATACGCTTGAGTAAGTAACCATTCTGACATGTTTAAATTATTGGATAGCTTTAGGAAAACTATAAATGAAGATACAAGAAATTAAGGCATATAATATTGGACTTCATCCCCCCCCCTCCCAGTATTCTCTGTTTATGTGACATTTTATTCTGAAAATAATCCGTTGTGTTTCTTCTAGTTAGAACCAGGTTCTCTTGATGAAATCCAGATTGCTACAATATTAAGAGAGATTCTGAAAGGACTTGAATACTTACATTCAGAAAAGAAAATTCATAGAGATATTAAAGGTAAAATGATAGGGCCTTTGTTAACATTTCAAGTATGCGAAGCTTAAATGTTGAAACTGCAATTTTTCCCTCCAAACCTTTTTTTTTAGCTGCTAATGTGCTACTGTCTGAACAAGGTGAAGTCAAACTCGCAGACTTTGGTGTTGCTGGACAATTAACTGATACACAAATAAAGAGAAACACCTTTGTAGGTACACCGTTTTGGATGGCACCGGAAGTTATAAAACAGTCAGCTTATGATTCAAAGGTAAGTTTTTTGTTGGATTGCATACATTTTTTTCAAAAATATATATCTCTAAACCCAATGTTATGTTTGGTTGTGTGTGTGAAAGAAGCCTGTGTGGTCATCTTGGAATGTGTATAGATAGGATTGAGTAAAATTACCTGGACTCATTGGACTCCACAATTATTATTTTTTGGGAGGCAGGGGAACAGTAGAGACACAATGATAAATAATGATAATCTGCATAGCACACACTGCTGTAACAATTCAGTTCCTTTTCCAGTTTAAAGTCCTGTTTGATGTCATTTGGAAACCTACATAGAGTGACGGAAAATACCAGGGATGTAACTGGAAGAGTGTTGCATAAAAGAAGTGATAATGCACTCCGTCTCCACTTCATTTTTGTTGGAAGAATCTTCCAGAACATCACCTCTTTTGCACCTCTTGTCTTGAATGCCCAATAGGGGCATAGTTGACATAAGAGTTGGTTGTAACCATTCCTTTCGTTAACTATTTCTCAGTATCCTTTTGCTCTTCTTTAAAATTAAACGATTTTCCTGTCCACTCCTCTCAGACCTTTCTAACCCTCAATCTGTTAATATCTCTTTCTTGAGAGTGATCTAAACACTTCCTTTCTGAACCAGGTACTCAGGCCTTCAGACATGGTCATCTACCTAGCTTAGGGTAGGCTTTTCTATAGCAAATGTTTTTTCTAAGTAAAACTAGTAAGTTTTTGTAACCTTAACCTTCTGAAAAGGGTTCTTCAGAGAATAAGAATAGGTAAGTTTGAAAACACAAAGGGACCCTATTACTATTTACTTTGCAAACTTACTCTGCTAACTGATATTCCCATAGACTTTTAACAGTTTAAATAAAAATTTACAACAGTTTGGAGTGAAGGATATAAAAAGACAGAAAACTGAGGTGGGGGGGGGGGAATGAAAAAATCAAGATGCACTGGAAAAACAATGAAGAACACTGTGTGGAAGGTTGAAATTTTTGAAATGGTAGCCCTGTTAGTCTGTGCGAACATATCAGAGAGTAAAAAGAAGGAAAAAAAGACAAAACTCCTGGTGACACCTTCAAGACTAACTTAAATACAGGAGTTAGTCTTTAAGGCAGGGATTCTCAACCTGTGGCTTGTTGGCTGGATGTGCCCTGCGGCACCATTTCATGTCCCCCCCCCCCCGCCTCCACCACACCAGGAAGTGCGATGTAGTGGAGGAAGGGCAAAATGGCTGTCTGGCCCCCAAAGCTGTCTGAGGGTGTGTGACCTGGTCCCCGGCTTAAAATGGTTGAGAACTCCTGCTTTAAGGTGTTACAACGTTTTGTTTTTGTCTTTGTTGTTTTGTTTTGTTTACTCCATACCTGTCAAGTATCCCGGATTGACCGGGATTTCCCGTATTTCCGTGCCAATTTTCTCCATTTCCCGCCCGGAGCTGCTGCTACCCCGTAATTTGGCAGCGGGGGGAAAGGAGTTACTGCGCATCCCTTCTGCGCAGGTCCTTTCTACGCATGCGTAGAACCCTATTACGCATGCGTAGAAGGATTCTGTGCAGAAGGGGATGCATAGAAGTGACCTGCGCAGAATGGTTCTGCGCTGGTCCATTCTACGCTTGTGTAAAAGCAAGGCTTTTACGCATGCGTAGAACGGACCTGCGCAGAAACGTTCTGCGCAGGTCCTGTAATCTCCGGAGCTGCGCTTGACAGGTATGGTTTACTCTCTGATAAGTTTGGAGGTAGTAGTGAAGGCCACAAGGATTTTATTTAACAGGTCAAGGAGACAAAATAATGTTTGGTCAGAGGCTATATTTTAGAGGAGCTTGAACTGCTAACTTTTGGGATTGCTATCAGCATCACTTTTTAAAGCTGATATAATATACTGTATCTTTTGATGTGATTATAGAACTGCATGTGCACTTTGTAACCCAGAGCTGCTCTTTTGTTGTTGTTGTTGTTGGTCTGGTTGCACCTTGGAAAGAAAAAGTTCCGATGGAATCTAGGGACAAATCTAGCTTCTGCTAGCCTGAGTGGCAATAAAGCCTGAGCACCATGTCTACAGATAGGAGTAGATTTTGTTTGTCAGAAATGTATGCTCCAGCTGTACCTATCTTTTTTCCTCCCTAGAGGGCAGTCCTGGTGTCTGGACAATACTACTCTTGACTGAAAATGTCAATTCTTTCTCTTTGCCCTTGTAAATAGGTGTGTGTAATAAAGTAAATGAGCTTCCCTGCTCATTTTGTAATCTATCTGAGGTTCTTTTTAGGAAATTCACCGACTTGGGCACTTCACAGTTGGGTTGTTATTGTGTAAAAAAAGTTAGCTTCTTGGGAGCTGTGTGATAAGTCATTTGCTTGCCTTAGTTTCAGGAAGAAAGGGAAAATAAAACTTGTAAGCTGTCTTAAAGCAACATGCCATTGAATGTCTCTTGTACACATTTTTTTTGGTCCTCAATAAGTTGAATTGCTGTTACTCTCAGTCCCTCTTAATGCAGTCAAATGAAATGTAGAAAGCTTGCAGCTGGTTTCAGTAAAATGATGGTGTCTTATTTCTAGGTATGTCTTACCATACTTTGACGTGTGTTGCAGGCAGATATCTGGTCACTGGGCATAACAGCCATAGAACTTGCAAAAGGGGAGCCGCCCCATTCAGAGCTTCATCCCATGAAGGTTTTATTCTTGATCCCAAAGAACAATCCACCAACATTAGAAGGAAACTACAGTAAGCCTCTAAAGGAGTTTGTTGAGGCTTGCTTGAACAAGGATCCGAGCTTTGTAAGTTCTTTTGTCTGGTCCTCTTTATCCCCACCCTTATTGTTTTGAGACTGTCTCTTTAAATGCAAATTGGGTACATCTTGAATGGTCTGCATATTACGTGTCTGTACTAGTACAGACTGGCAATAACAAAATTCTTATTTTCATACTATGTCTATTTGTGGGGACCTTTGAGCTACTCCCCCATATCTTTTGTTTTAAAAGGCTTAACGAAAAGGTACAGGCTTTTGGGAACTTTGTCCCCTCTTCAAGTGAAGAGGGACAACGTTTGTGAAAACTTGTGCAATATGATATGATTTTTGTATACTTTTTGTGCCTTATAGTTGGTCAGTAAAGATACAAGCCACATGGATAGCTCAGTGAGTTAGATATCTGACTGCAGAGCCAGAGACTGGCAGTTCAGTTCCTGTTGAATCCCAGGAGACCCCCCCAGCCTGTGTGGCCCTGGGCAAACTGCACAGTCATAGGGTGTCCTCAGAAGAAGGGAATGGTAAACTACTTCTGAGTCCTCTCTTAGGTTGGCATCCTTGCTTCCCAGGCTTATGCAGTGGCAGTGGTGGGGGCTGGTGATGGTGGTGATTCATGTCAGGCTGGGGTGACAAGAGCAATGGAGGATGAGGAGAAGCTGCCAACCTCTTAGAATGGGCCAGGCCGCGACCTTCAGGCTCTTAGTGCTGCTGGGTGTGGTGGTGGATTTCTTTCTTTGTCCTTCCCCTGCCAGCTGCATGGCATGGGCAAAGGAGGGGGTGGTGGACCAGGGTGACCTTCTCGGCCATGAGCTCAGGCAGTAATTCTTCTTGAGCAGCTCATCTTTGACTACTCCACCCACAAAACTTGTTGAGAGGAATGTTCTTCTTGCTGGTTTCAATTACACCTCGGATACACTGAGTGCTTCAATGACCAGGTGGACACACAGATTTGGTTCTGCTGCTGTCTGTTGCCATCTCGGCTGGCTTGCCTGCTCTCCCCCAGGCATTGGGTCTCCTCCCCCACCCCAAACAGACCTGATGCCATTCCTCTTCCCTCACTGGCCTGAGTTTGGTTCCTCATCTCCTCCACCTTTCCAGCCACTACCTCCATCTTGAAGACAGTGAAGTAGTAGTCCTTTATGGGGCTTATTTCCTGGTAAAAGCATTCAGGACAGCAGCCAAGAAAACTTAATTCAGGAATATATGATCTTCTGGAAGTTGCTGGATTGTCTCTTCTTTCATTTCTCACCACAGGCTCTGTGAGCTAAGGATGGTAGGAAGCTGTCCAATAACACTTGAAGGGTGGTATGTTCCCAAACCCTAGAGTAAAAGAAGCATCTTCTCCTATGTGCTAATTATGCACTGATGAAATATGCATGAGCCTGTAGCAGTGATGGCGAACCTATGGCATGTGTGCCATAGGTGGCACTCTGAGCCCTCTCTGTGGGCGCCTGTGCAATCACACCAGCACAGAGTTTTCATCACTCCGCCCCTCTGCCCAGCAACCTGATTGGAGCGCTTTCTCCCTCCCCCAGCATAGTTTGCACCGCCCCTCTGCCTAGCAGCCCAATCAGAGTGTTTCCTTCCTCCCTTGTTGCTGTCTTGGCACTTTGTGATAAATAATTGGGTTTTGGGTTGCAGTTTGGGCACCTGGTCTCTAAAAAGTTTGCCATCACTGGCCTATAGTCTAAAAAATGACTGAGGTCCATCTTTTTACCTATGGCTATTTTAATTGAGAACTTCAATGCCTCACCATCAAGTTGGTATTGGTGCCAAGTAGATATCTTTTTAAAAGAATATGACCATGCCTGATTCTTATCTTCAGTAAATATATATGTATATCCCCTTGATAGCTGAAATATATTTAGTAAAGAAATTTATTTTTATTTTAAAGAGACCAACAGCAAAAGAACTCCTGAAGCACAAATTTATACTACGAAATGCAAAGAAAACCTCTTATTTGACAGATCTCATTGACAGGCATAAAAGGTGGAAGGCTGAGCAGAATCACGACAACTCCAGTTCTGAAGATTCAGATGGGTAAGCATGGATTATTTTATTTTATTTTATTTTTGGAGGAGGGGAGAATGAGAGAATATGTCAGACAGAGTTGGTGAGTTATCAGTTAGCCACCATTTAGGACTGAAGAAGGGTAAGATGCCGTTCTTGAAGAAAGTGGTTTCTCTGAGCTTAGTGGCCCATAACATCCCTATTCATTAATTCAAAAACCCACAAGCTGTTGAATGTTGTTTTCTAAAACAGTTAAGGAGATGCTACACAGCTTACTATTCTTTGGCATTCCCTTTTCTACTGCAGCTCATTTCTTTTATCGTTTTCTTTTATGGAAATTCATTGCAAAGCAATGGAAAAGCATACAGAGAAATTACTTTTAGATTGCCCAAAAAGTAATCGCTTTGTGTGTTTCTCGATGTCTCTGATTACTTAACTAGAGGGCATTAATGTGTCCATTGGCCATGGTCTCATCCTAGTTCATCCCAGGAGTGCTTTATTTGTCCATTTCCAAACCATGTTTAGTGTTTACTTTTCAGAGGGAACTAGGTAATGAAGCTGCGGTGTGCTTTTACTAAAAGTGTGGGTATAAAATACTGTTGCAAATGTAGGTGATATATCCTATTATTCAGTCTCTCCCTAGCTGCTATTGTGGATCTCTTATTACTTTGCTCCAGAGCTCCAGTATATCAGTCACAAACAGGTGTTGAAGTTCTTGCATAAGGTCATTCTTATTAAACCATTTATGAATATTTGATCCTTTATGTGTATATTTGTTGTTTATTACATTTATAAATATATCCCTAGTGTACTAAAGGCTCAATATACATTCCAGCGCCCAAGAAAGGAGATGCCAAGGATTACAGTAGGACTTTTGCTTTAATTTTGTATGTAAGCAGGCTGCTACAACAAAAGCTTTTTACCTTATGTGGAGCCAGAACACGTGATGTTCAAGCTGGATTCTAAAAAAGGAAAAAGTACTAGAGATCATATTGCAGTCATTCAGTGGATACTTGAGTGTACCATAGAATTTCAGTCTATGCTTTATTGATACAGTGGTACCTCAGATAAAGTCCGATTTGGATAAAGTCGCGGTTTTCATGCACATGTGATGCATTGCATAAAGTCCAAAACCATTTAAAAATGGACGTTATCCGAGGTATTTGGTATAGGAACCTTGGCTAACGTCCATTTTTGGACGTTATCCGATGCATCGCCCATTTGATTCGGATAAAGTCCAAACTCGGATAATGTCCAAACTTGTGGAACGGAGTTTGGACTTTATCCGAGGTTCTACTGTACTGCAAAGCTTTTGACTGTTTGGTTCATGAGAAACTATGGGTCTGAAAGAAATGGCAGGACTCAAGACTGAATTGTCTTGATGTATAACCTATAATGTAGGTAAGAAGTTAGAATTAGAATGGAATATGGAGAAACATAATAGTTTCCTTTGAGCAAAAGTGTCAGACAATGGTGCATTTTGTCCCCTTAACTGTTCAGTCTGCACACAGCATATACAATAAGCGAGGCTGGCTTCAAATGAAGGAGGCATGAAAATTGGTGGAAGAAGCATCAACAATTTAAGATATGTTGATGACACTGTCTTATTGGGAGAAAACAACAGTGACTTGAATGATTTTTAATGAAACTGAAAGAAGAAAGTGCAAAAGCAGGATGCAGCTGATCATCAAGAAGTCCAAAATAATCACTACAGAAGAACTACACACCTTTAATGTTGACAATGAAGAAACCGAGACAATGAAAGATTTTGATACTAAAGCTCAACCATCAATCCAAATGTATTGGAAGAAGACTAGAATTGGAAAAAGACCAAGACTCAGAAAAACAGCAACGAAGGCATTAGAAAAGATCATGTGTCACTGGAGACCAAGACCATCCACACTATAGTATTTTCAATCAACATGCAGATGTGTAAAAGCTGCATAGTAAAGAAAGCTGACAGGAAAAAATGATTCATTCAAAATGTGCTGGAGGAGAGTTTTGTGCATACCCTGGACTGCCAAAAAGGCAAACAAGTGGATCCTAGAAAAAGTCAAGCCTGAATTATCTCTGTGTCAAGGTCTGACACAGCTTTGTAGCTCCAGCTGCTAGGAAGGCTGCTTTGCTTACGCCAGAGGTGACTAACCTTGGCACTGCAGATGTTCTTGGACTTAAATTCCCAGAACCTGATCAGCAGGTGTGCTGACTTGGGCTTCTGGGAATTGAAGTTCAAGAATACCTGGAGCACCAAGGTTGGCCACTTCTGGCTTAGACCCACCACCTGGTGCAGTGTCTGAGGCCCTGATGAGCTCCACCTGAGAGTCCTGGGGGAATGAGCTATAGAAGAACTGGCTCTCTCTCCCCTAGATGCTGCCGCAATGCCAGGTTATTGGATTTGTTGTGGTTTTGGTGTGAACTTCCTGTTCTTTTTCCAACCAACCCTTTAGAAACCCTGCTTTTGGTTGCTTCCTTGGTTGTTTGACTTCTGGCCTGCCTGGACTATAGCTCTTCTGCCCCAATGGCCTTGTTCCTCTCCTATCTTTGACTTGGATTAGGACTTGGATTAGGACTTGGATAAGGTTTGCTGTTGACATTTAGCTTGATTGCTCTGGGTGTTGGAGCTAGCCAACCATCTGTGTCCTGGACTCTGAAACTCTGGAGGCAAATATTATGAAATTGAAACTGTCTTACTTCAGGCACATCATGGAAGGCAAGACTCTCTGGAATGGTAGAAGCTAGCAGGAAATGAGGAAGGCTAAACATGAAATGGATTGACTCTGTAAGGAAAACCACAGGATATAAATTGTAGGAATAAAACAGGGCTGTTGGGGATAGGACCTTTTGGAGATCACTCATTCATAGGATCACTATAAGTCAGAGACAACCTGATGGCACATAATAGCAAGCATATTAAAATGCATTTTTGTTGAATATTAAAATGGCTGGTTTGTTGTTGTTGTTAATAATAATAATAATAATGGCCTGTTGATTACAAGTGAAGATGATTCTGTTACAGCTGGATAGCAGCACATTGAGTGGAGTGTGTGAGAGTATGTACACAAGCACACAAAACATTTTTAAGGACTTGGTGGTGCAGTGGTTAAACTGCTGTACTACAGCCCAAAGGTTGTGAGTTCGATTCTAACCAAGACACAAAGTTGACTCAGCCTTCCATCCTTCTGAGGTCAGTTAAATGAGTACCCGGCATGTTGGGGGCAAAATGCTAATTAACTTGTGAACCGCCCAGAGAGTACACTAAGCACTATGGGATGGTATATAAGTGCTATTGCTACTTGACTTCCTCTTAACATATTGGTACACAAAGGGAAAATAGTCTATAACGTATTATTATTATTATTATTATTATTATTATTATTATTATTATTATTATTATTATTATTATTATTATTATTATTATTATTATTATTATGTTTAATTTGTATACCACTTTTCTCAACCCTGCAGGTGACTCAAAGCGGTTCAACAACAAACTGTTGTTAATCCCATAATAAACTGTTCCTAATCCCATATTACTGGAAACCCATTTTAGCCTAGCTTTTATTTCTAATAGTACTCAGAATTTTGCTGTAATACGCTTGCTCTGTCCTGCTCACCACTAAACTTTCCAGTGCTGTATTACAGCTGTTGCTAAATTCATGGAATGTCTATGTAATAATTGTAAAATTTATTTTTTTGTTAAAGGGAAACAGATGGCCAAGCCTCAGGGGGTAGTGATTCAGGTGACTGGATATTTACAATCCGAGAGAAAGATCCTAAGAGTCTAGAGAACGGAGCTACCCAGCTGCACGAGTGGGAGAGAAACAAGGTACTCTTTATTTTCCAGACATTACAGGAAGCCAGAAACCTTTCAAGCAGTAATATATGGTGTTTGTTTGTTGTGGTACTTTCCGATTATGTTAAACCAAGAGTGCCCAAACTATGGCCTGTGGGCCGGATCCGGTCCCTGACGCCAATTCATCCAGCCCACGCCACCCTCGTCACTCCTGGGAGAGGAAGTAAAACGCACACTTTTCTGTCTGGAATAATGGCATTCTCTTATTTTAGCCATGTAATCATTTGGAGCAGTGATATGTGCTGGGAGTTAAAATTTACATTGATGGATGCCACAGAAACTTGTCAAATTTATAATGTTGAAAAACAATTGCAAGTGTTTCAGCTAACTTGTGGAATACCTGTTTTTCTTCTTAAAGGAAAATACCATTCAAAGGCGGCCTTTGTCTCGGTGCTTATCAACCCTTATATCTCCATTATTTGCAGAGGTATGTTATTGTGGGATTAACTGAGCCTTGTGTTTGGATTTGGGATTGTGTGGAAATGGTGGGGAAAATGCAGAAGGACAAGGGCCATCAGGATTACGTTTATGTCAAAAAAAAATTGGGTAGAGATTTTTAAAAATAATACAGCCATTAAGATCTTGGCGTAATGGTAGGAGATAGTTGTTATAGAGTCAGGGTTAGATTTATTCAATAATGTGTGGTGTATTCAGAGATTAGTAAATGATTTAAATTTATCACATACTTTCCCAGTTCATCTGTGAAACCAGAAATTCAGTGCCTGATGACTTGTTTCTTCATACTGTATGAACCACTGCAGAAACACTGTACTGCAGGTAGTCATGTCCTTAATTCCTTTCTGATTTTTAGCTGAAAGAAAGAAGTCAAGCTTGTGGAGGAAACATGGGATCCATAGAAGAACTGAGAGAAGCAATTTATTTAGCGGAAGAGGCATGTCCAGGCATTTCAGACACCATGGTGACAGAACTTGTGCAGAGGCTTCAGAGGTAGTAGAATCAACAATACTGTATCTAGCCATAGAGCAAAGTGGTCATGTAATTTTGAATGTTTCATTTGTTGCTGTGTGATTGGGTGGTAGTGACTTGGGGCAGTCCTCTCTTGTGTTTATGAATGGCAGTCCCCATAATTCTCCAAGAATTCCCAGGCAGATTTACTGGGGTTTACAGTTCACAAAGAAAAATTTGCAGTCCTCTAAATCTCACCCCACTGGCAAAGAACATTACTGATGTTCAGTGATACACTGCAAAAAAAAAAAAATAACTACCCACTCGTCGGGCATGGCTAGGAGGTGAGCGGGGCTGCTGGGAGCGCCGCCAGCAATGCTGCTGGGAGGTGAGCAGGGCTGCTGGGAGGTGAGCGGTGCTGCTGGGGGGTGAGCGGGGCAGGTTGGTGCCGGCCTCCCCCTCCCAGCGCTGCTGGAAACGCGTCCCATTTGCCTCGCCCAGAGCTGAAGACACGCTTTCATCTCCGCACTTCTCTTGTGCCTTCGGCCCTGGGCGAAGCAAATGGGACGTGTTTCCGGCGGCGCTGGGAGGGGGAGGCTGAGAGGTGGGCGTGGCCGGACAAAGGAGGGGGAGGCTGAGAGGTGGGCGTGGCCGGAGAAGTGGGTGTGGCCTGGAATTTCTACTACTGGTTCGCAAGAACCATTGGGAACCGGCCACAGTACAACACGGCTGATGTTTCCACCATATGTCAAGAATTATTTTATATATTTTAACAATGAAATATAAGCTTAGCCCATTTGTATTCACTGAGTTATTGTGCCTGAGTAGAGGTTGGAACGAGAATCTCCCAAATCCCAGTCCAACAATGTAATGTTTATCCCATGCTGACTCTCCTGATGGTGTTCAATTACTGTCTTGTGATAAATTGTGAATTCCCATTTGAATATACTATGGATGATGAGTTCTTTTTGTAAGTATGGTTGTTGCTCATGTGTGAGAATGTTTGTCTTTCTGTTTTAATTATGATAGAACAGTGGTGGCGAATCTATGGCATGAATGCCAGAGATAGCACGCAGAAGCCTTTCTGTAAGCACGTGTGCCATCACAGGCAAGCCCAGCCCAGCTGGCCCCAATGGCAGTGCTTCCCCATCCACCCATCTCCGCCAATGGGGAGGAGAGAAAGGGAGCTGAAATCCCGCCCAGGAGGTGGTGGCAAGGTGACCAGACACCCCCACCAAACCCTTCCTAGGAGGTGGAGGTGGTTTACCTACAGGGAGGGCACGCAACCACATGACACCACTGGCGCGCCTCAAACAGCATATGTGCACCCATGTGACTTCATGCGCAGTACTTGCCCACACACCTCCTCCTCCTCCTTAGCACTCAGTCTCTAAAAGATTTGCCATCACTGTGTTAGAATTAAGGTTCAATTCCTGTCCAGTGGCTCAGGGTAGCATAACATCTAAAAAGAGGAAACATTCCCTCTTTTTTTGAACATAAAATAAGGATGAGACTCACCCCTTCTAATTTTGCATTTAGTTTAAGTTTGTATGCCCATGTGAGATAATTTGGAAAGAGGAGGTTGTGTGTGTGTGTTTTTTTTAAAATGAGAATTGCTGTGATAAAATGACAGGAACGATGATTGCTGAGATATGGTGGAATCGTCATACACTCTTCTTGTAATTAGAGCTGCTGTCGATCATCGTGTGAATAAGTCCTTGGTGTTCCATATCCAGGACTCATAACAGTGTAGCTTTTTGTAATAGGCTTTTAAAAATACTAGAATAAATGGTGGGTTAGGGAACATTGCTTCTTTGAAGCTTTTTACTTGAAGTACCGCTTGTAACAAAACTGAATTGGAGTATCTTGTCTTATTGTCTTTTGAATGCTCTTTGCATTTTAGATGTTAATTTTTCTCTCTCTTTACGCAGGTATTCAGTTACTGGAGGAAACGCATCATCCCACTGAAGTCTTTATTTCTTCCCTTTTGCTGCTTCAGAGGTACTCCTATAGGCACTGCTCAATGATTGGTCGCAGGGGGCTTTCCACTAGATGGACATTTCTGAAGATGCAGCCCAGGCGGTGTTTTCCAACTCTGTATAGTTTTACAATAATGCACATGTTCAAAGGAGGTGTCTTTTTAAATTTCTGAGATGTATATTTAGGATTGCAATTAGGAAACTAAAGCTATTGTGAAATCTCAGGTATCTTGCTTGAAGTCATTGGCCTTCAGCTAATCGATCCAGATGCAGCGAGAAGAATTGCATCCTAATCAAACCTGGGTGGACTAGTCTGTTTTACTTTTTTTGTTTTTCAGTTTCCTTTTGAGGAAAAGGAAAAGATTGGAGGAGAAATGGACTGGGGAGAACTGAGTGAGTTCCATGTTTCAGGCTGGGGTTCAAAATGGATCTTGGGTCTGGAGAAGATGAAGGCAACTGCTTTAAGTTGATGAATCTGTGAATCAGTAAATGTACAATTGACTATGTGTACAGACTTGTATATAGTCACTTTTTTTACTGAAATCTGTTGAACATGCATATGGAGACCCTCTTGTACAAATTGCCACGTGCTTCTGTAGATGATACTAGCGAAGTAAATATTTTAGCCAGGTTTCAACTGTTTATTTGCTTTTGATACTGGAGAAAAATTAAATTGGTTGACAACATGTTTGACTTGGCCTTGTATTTGCAAATCAATTAATAACTAAAGCTATGCTATTAAAAAAATCTCATTTGTACCTCAAATGCAGAACTGTTAAACAGTAGTTGTTGTTTTTTAAAATTCATCTACAGTTGAGCCTTTTACCATGGTACGACTTTGGTTCTTTTCATTTACTGCAACTGTTTCTTTTGAAGTCTTCTAATTATTGTTCCCCTTTGTTGGTTTTATATCTGTTTAAGATTGTGCCATTCTGACGTCTAGATTCATTTTTAATAATTTTATTTGAAATTACTCTGAAAAAAAAAAACCCTGAAAATCCTACACAACTAACTTAGATACCTCCTAGATATCTTGGCTGAATAATGGCAATATTGTAAAATGTTGGTCTTAGAAATGGTAGAAACCCCAAGCTATTATGTATATTAAAATCTTTAATCACAATCATTGCGGGGGAAATGGTTTTAACTTGGTATCCAAGATCCATTTTGGGGGAGAAAATATGTGAGATTTCTTCTGCATTTAAAATAGCAGTCACTGCTGTGGTTTTAGTTTAACATCTGTATATTTGGCTTTTGCATCTTTTTATAGGTCATCCTCTGACCTCTGTATCTCTTGTAGTGGCAAGGAACTAGGACATTCTTCAAATATCTAATAGGTATCTCATTTTGATTTTTCTTTAAGAGATGCTTGAAAGCAAGTGAGATACAACTGAAACTGTAGTTAAAATGTAAAAAACGTCAAGAGTTATTAAAAGGTGTGCTTGTCCTTTTCTTTAATAAAAGAACAAGCTTCTGTCACTCACCATGTCTTAGTTAAAATAATGTTTTATACTTTGCATTGTTATATGTGAATGGAAAATCTTTATTTTAGTTTTTTTAAAAAAACATGAAAATGAAAAGTTCGGGATCTACTCTTTTTAAGCCAAAATATTAATGATCCAAACTAGGTTGAAAACATTGTGTTCACCTCTCTATAAAAACATGGATAAAAGTAGCGTAGATGTACATAATTCTGATGGTGAGGCAGATGGAGAAATTTCTCCATTAGATTAAGTTTAAGGGTAATCCTCTCATTCTCATTTGAATGGAGGACTAGTGTACACAGTGCTTACAGGCGGGTACTTGTGCCAATCATAAAGCTGCTTCTTGGATCAGGGCATAGTGTTAATAGTGCAAATCATGAGACACAGTTTTCCCGGAGAGCAGTTTTCAAGGAGACCAAAAAACCTTTTAAAACGCACCACCAACATACTTTAAGTAGATGGCTGTATAGATTCCTGCCTGGGCTGTGGTGTATCAAAGTCAATCCATTTGAAGCCCATGGATATTTACAGGGTAGGAAATATTTTTCAGTTCACTGGTTGGGTGCCTATACAGAAATACATGCAATGTAGCGAAACTCTTAAGTCCTTATCCATTTTAAGTGATATCTGCTCAGAGGCAGATTCAAGAAACCATTTGGTAACAGTCTATTGCTGTGAGACTACCAGATAGAATATCAGAGAGTATCAGATTGATATTTTATTTAAAAAGAGTCCGTAAAAACAATTATGAAGGTACGGCTGCTAGTCCTCAAGAATGATATTTGATTTAAAACAAAGGTTGAAATGTTTCTGCTATATGTATGACTTGACAGAACTCAAGAAAATGTGATTTAGCATCTGTTGCTTGGCTAAAGACTTAACAAATAGCCCAATTTGTAGCTCAAGCTGGTTCATGTTAAATCCATTCTCACATTTAACTCAGTTGACTCACCTGCAAGTAAACTTGTACAGGATTGCAATGTACTAATTCATTGCCCCAAATCCTGTTGCTAAGAGTAGTGAATTACAGTAGATTGGGCCCTTTGAATCAATGAAAATTCAGTGAGTCAACTTCTGTAAATTCCATCGATTCAAGTGGGCCTAATCCATACCTGTCAACCTTCCCGGATTGGCTGGGATTTCACAGTTTTCAGCGCCGATTTGCGCCATTTCCCGCCCTGTGCTGCCGAAACCATGGAATTTGGCAGTGGGGGAAAGGAGGTACTAAGCAGCCCTTCTGCGCAGGTTGCCTTCTACGCATGCGTAGAAGGGTTTTACGCTTGCGTAGCCCCATTCTACGCATGCGTAGAAGGCAACCTGCGCAGAACCATTTGCGCTGGTCCTGTATTTTCAAGAGCCGCGGTTGACAGGTATGGCCTCATCCAATTGCCACTTGGTATTCTAAAGTAATCAGTGGAACATCATCAAATTCCTATTGATTCAATGGGGTTACTTTAGTGTGATTTACTATGCTAAGCAACAGGCCTCTGGCCAATGTTTGAGATAGGGATACTTTTCAAACTGAGATAAGTAGATACCTTTCAAACTGTAAAATCAGCATTCCTTCCTATTTGTGGTCAAAATTCCCAATTTTTGTTGAGATATATATTTTACTTTAGGATTTGTAATTACTATTCCCAGTTCTTGAAACATTTTAGAACTTCTTTTAGGAAAGTGCCACCCTGAAACATATACACTTGTGATTGTCATGAGTGTGGTATAATGCAGCTTTTGGTCCCTTGGCTAGGCTGAGGTCTTTATCCAAAATACTCTTGCTAGAAAGAACCAAACACTTCCACACAAGTGTGGTAAATTTTCTCACTTTTTTTAGTGTTAGCATAATGAAAATGCTAAGCAAACTGTAAAAATAAGTCCAAAACCAGAAAGCTATTTATGTGGATGTATCACTTCATCTTCCAAGTGGTTAGTTTGAAATCTACTTCTGCTAGAGTTAACACCCTTGTATTTGAGCTAGAAGGTAGATGGCTGTGGTGTTGGTACATAGAAGTTCTGGTGAAGTAGTAGAAGTCACTCCTACTTTTCTCACTTTATCAGTAGGTGCCATAGGTTTCTTGACCGCCCAGTAGTTGGTTGTCTTGAGAGTTGCACTTGGGTCTTGTTTGGTTCTTGCCCTTCATATAATGTTTTGTAATTTTGGTGCCTTGCAGCACTCATGTTTTCTAATGGTTTTAGGACCAGCTCAAAGGTTTCTGCCACCAGTAGTACTCACCACTGAAACTCTGCACCCCTTTCTCCGTATAGGATATACTTAGTGGCCTATTCATATAGATGAATGCTTAACTGATTTCCACTTCAGCCACCCAATCTGAAGAGGAACCACGGTTGGCTATCGCATGAAAATCCCAATACCTATTCCCACATCTTGCCATGTATATTGCTCCAATTTACTGTATGTAGGCTAAACCGGCCCTTGTATGTTCCTTAGAGACTAGCTGTTGCAGTTGCAAATGCACAATAAAGTGGTAAGTGCAGCAGTGTCCTGTGGCATGTTAAGCACCACAGATTTACTGGCACAGGTTTTCTTGGTCTACAGTTCACCTCATCAGAGGACTGTAGTGTTTAGTAGTTTGCAGATAACCGCATAACATGTTTTTTTTGGGGGGGAGGCAGTGCCAAAAGTCAACTGTAGGCATGCAGAGCAAGTAGTACAGCTTACTGCAGCCTTCCCTAACTTGACACCTAGATATGTTGGGTTGCAACCTCCATTATCCCCAAAAGGGGTGTGTGTGTGTGACCCTCTTCTAGAGGACAGATACAGGAGTCATAGCTGAGTGGCTGTAGTGAAGACACCACTGGGGGGAGGTTGGGTTAGCAGCTGCTTGTTTCTTTTGCTTTGTGACCTTTAGGCTCCGCTAGTCTCTCCCCCCCCCTTGTCCTGATAGTGTAGGAAAATGTATGCTATTAAGTTAAGATTCCCCCCTCCCTCAACTCTTTTAAATTGGTGAAATAAAGATTAGAATTGTTTGAGTGTAAAATTTCAACTACATTAAGTTTGTTTTATTGAAAATCCACTCAAATGCATCTGTTCGGATAGGTTCAGATATTGGAGAAATATTGGCGAATGATATAGGACATAAAATTGGTCCATTTAAGTTACACATAACTGAAGTAATCCATCGTTAATTAAATCAGAAAGTTGTCGAGTCTGGATAACGTCCCATCTTAATTCTTATGATAGACCCACACCATCGACCCGGGCTTTGGAAAGATGTGCAATGCTGAAGGCGCTACTGAATTGGTTTTTTTCCGTCTACATTAAGCCAAGATAGTGATTCATTCAGAACCCTTTATAATGAAAGTTAGGTATCATTAGAATTTTTCCTTGTAACAGATATTAAAGGTCTTTGAGTATAAGATTATTTTTATACCTGTTCTTCTGCAGAAGGTGGACCTTATCCTATCAATCTACCTGTGTCATCCAGCATCTTATATTAGGACATGTTGTCTATATTGAACAAGGCCACTAGAGGCATTTGTGAAATATATCTAGGGTGTGCCTTCCTCATTTGGATCATTTTTTACAGATAAGGAAGGCTGATTTGCTGTATAAAGAATCTTGCTGGTTGAGACTTGAGGCCCCCTTAACCTGGCACTCTGCTTAACAGCATTAGATAGCCAGCTTCCTTTAACAAAATGCACAAGCACACTATTCTTGTGAATAAACCATTTAAAAAAAACTGGTTTGTGAATAAAAAACAGTTAGGCAATACCTTTATTAGGACAATTATTCTGGTGATAACTAATCTTATCTTTTTCAAATGTCTGTTAAATTTTGTCTCTGTATATGGAGATCATTTTTTGTGAAAGGCCATTCCTTGTTATCAAGCGCTGTTTTCTTCTTTAATACTGCTATTTATAAACCTGTATAAAATTTGCTTATGTTTCCCATAAATATATTCTCAGTTCCTTGTACATTACCTCTCACAGAAATAAAGAAATACAACAAATCTGATGTGTGGTCCGTGAGCATATTTATGGGGGGAATTTACAGGAAAACAGAGCGTAAAAATTAACAGAATTTGAAAGGAATGGTAATGGTACTCTTAATATGTCCAGATCCAGAGCATTAATTTTTGCTGTGCTTTTCTAAGTCATTTTGTGGAAATGTCACCATCATTCGCCAAAGGGAGGTGGGGGTACTTTGCTTTGGTATCCCAGAAGTGGTAATTAGCAGACCTGACACAAGATAGTGAGAGTTCATCTATTGCAACATAATAAATATAAACGTAAACATTTTGAGTTAAACATTAAATATTGTTAGACCTAAATTCTAATGCTGTTTGCAGTCTCCATTGAGGGCAAAATGACTTAAACGGTGTTCCTTAATCCTCATGACAATACTATCAAGAAGATTGGGGTTGTGAGCAACTGGAGCTCAGTGCCAATGCAATCTTGGCCTCCTGAGCACCTTTCTAGGCATTAAAATAACCCAATTGTCACTGTGTAGGTGAATAGCACTAGGGGTCAGGACTCATTGAAATGGGTGCAGCTTAGTGACTATTGGGATGAGATAGTTTCAGATAGGAGTACTCTCAAATGGAAAAAAGTGTGCAGCGTGAAGGGTGATGATTTAAAGCCAGCCAGATAGATTGCTTATGGTAGCCGTTGTCGGCTGCACCTCTTATCCGAGAATACATTTTTTCCTGAAGCAGGAAAAATGTCATAGGCGTCTTTTATCAAATCTTTACTGCGGTCCAAGACCAGCATTGAACCGCATAGGGAACAGAAGTTAAAATGGGGGTACTAAAATATATCAAGAGACAAAAAATAAAATGAGGGGGCTTTAAAAGGAGCATTTCTGCTCAGTATTAAGGAAGAGTAAAATTAGTACATAGGTCACTAGTACAGTATTACAGTTATTACTAGCCTATGCTGTGGCGCAAGTATAATATTTGGTTGAAGATCCAGCCAGGATTGTTCTTCTGATCTTACATGCTGCAGCACAGAATCTGGCAGTGTTGGGGCTGAAGGTAGGTCTTTCCTCAGCAGCCAGTGGGTGTATGTGTTCTTTGTCTGGCCAGGATACTTGCAGAGCAGTGGAGATATGAACTTGTTCCGGATCTCTATAGAAAGGGCAGCTACATAGAACATGTTCTGTGGTTTCAATTTCTCCAGTGTTACAGGGGCATAGCCTCTCTGACATTGGTGTCCTCTGGAACTTTCCCCCAAGCACTGCAGAAGGGAGAGCCTGGCAGCAGGCTAGGGTAAACGCCCTCCGATGACTTGGTGTTTCAAGTTGGAGCAGATATGGGGTAGGGGCAACAATGTGTCTCCAAGACTCTGGAGCCAGGAAGGTAGGGGCCCTGGCTAGGTTTTCTTGCCTTTCTGATGTCTAGTGTTCTCTGTTTAATAGTCTGTTTTGCCTGGTTGTGACTCATGGCCTGTATGAGAGGTTGGGAGTGGGAGGCCACATGAAATGGTGTTGTGGGCTGCATCTAGCTCCCAGACCACAGGTTGAGAATCCCTGCTCAAAATAGTGGTAGTCTGTCAGTATGGCATGACAATGTACACACACACACTCTCTCTCTTCTATGCATAATATTTAAAGACCAAATTTTCTTCCATTTTACCTAAACGATTAACGTGGTAAATGTGGTTAAATTTATACAGTACATAATGAAATTCACAAAAAATGTATTGGAACCACCAGAAAAAAATCTTATTCCCCCATTCAAGATATTTAAAGTGTTGAGTCTTCTGCTTGGGCTTAACCTTTGGCCAATGTGGAAAGGCTAGATGTCTTATGGACGCCTTACATTGCTTCCAGAATGCAAATATTCAAGATGTGGAGTGTTTTATGGTACCACTGCTAATATACAAAAAACAAGATATGACTAACACACACACAGGCACTCTGGAGTGCTCACTACCTCCCGAAATACAGTACAGTAATTGGTTGCATTGTTGTACTTCTCTAACAGTTAAGAGGTTTTTTTCTAATGTTTCCATGAATGCTTGCATCTGTTCTTAGTGAACATGTAATTTATTGAACCACAAATTAGCAGCACAATGTATGTACCATAGAAATATGGACCTTTTGTCAGGCATGTTACCACATCTTTTGAAATCCCATTTCTCAATTTCCACAAGACATCTGTACTTAACACAGCATGAATAATTGTGTAAACTGTTCAACTTAGAAATGTGTATGTCTCAGAACACTAGTTCACTAATATGGTAGGGAAATGAGCAAGCCACACAGTGAGTTTACAGTTTTAATTTTTAGAATGAGGATGTGGTATAAGGTATGAAAGATAACCTCCTTGATTTGAGACTGCTCCTCATGCAGGTCTATCCTGAACGTTGTTAGTGCAGAGGAAGTACATTTTTAAAAAAAATTGGCAGTCTTCTCATTAATCACTGAGGATTTGTTTCTCAAACAAAAAGGTGTTCAGTTCTCAAGAGAAATACCAAATATGAAGTTACTACAAAAATTGTACTATATTCCTGGTGCAAATCTTTTGAGGCAAGAAAATGTCTTGGCATTTGGCACTCCGGGGACAATATTTTAATACTGGCACAAGCTAAAAATAAAAAAAATCCACACCAAAGGACAATTACGAGACACGAAACCGTCACGTGGCCAATAATAGTAAACAATCTGCTTGAGGCAGTATCCTAAAGGACAATTAAAAAAACAAAGTTATGTTTTACTAAAATTTAATAGAAAAAAATAAATTCGAATGTTCTCTAGAAAAACAGCAACTGCTGGAATGAAAATTCTGGATTACAATCATCAATAAACATGGGATTCTTCGTGACTTAAAACGCAGATTCGTGAGGCTGGGCTTGTGGCACTTCGGATCACCTCCATCCACCTATATGGAACAGAAAGACAAAAAGTCTGAACTCTGTGACAAACCAGGAAAGGGACCTTGGTGTCCTGGTGGACAGCTCAATGAAGGTGTCAACCCAGTGTGCCTCAGCAGTGAAAAAAGCAAACTCAACGCTAGGGATCATTAGGAAGGGTATAGAAAATAAGTCAGCAAGTGTCATTTTGCCTCTTTATAAATCTATGGTGAGGCCCCATCTGGAATACTGTGTACAGTTCTGGTCGCCATACCTCCAGAAGAATATTATGGAGCTGGAAAAAGTGCAGAGGAGGGCAACCAGAATGATTAGGGGACTGGAACACCTTCCTTACCATCTGAGGCTGCAACGGTTGGGCCTCTTCACTCTTGAACGACGGCGTCTAAGAGGTGACCTGATTGAAGTTTATAACATCATGCATGGTGTGGACAAAGTAGATAAGGAAAATCTGTTATCTCTATCGCACAACACTAGGGGGCACTCCATGAAACTTTTGGGCACTAGTTCTCAAACAAATAAGAGAAAGTACTTTTTCATCCAGAGGATCACTGGTCTATGGAACTCCCTGCCAGAAGAAGTGGTGACAGCTGTCAGTCTTGGCAGCTTCAAGAAAGGATTAGACAAGTTCATGGAGGACAAGGGTATCAATGGCTATAATTATGGATACCTAAGGACAACCTCCGGGTTAGAGAGATAGGCAGGATATCTCTCAATGCCATTTCCAGGGAATCCTAAGCAGGTGAAGGCATCTGTTTGGGAATACCCTGAAGCAAATGGTGAGCCACTGTGTGAGACAATGCTGGACTGGATGGGCTGTGACCTGTTCCAGCAAGGCTGTTCTTATGTTATGTTCTTAAAAATCAATCTACCTACTGAACTTTTGAGTGATCTGTAGACCACTCTTGACTTTGGCTGCAAACTGCTGCCCATAACATGTCAAAGGCTCCTTGAATTCCCCTCCACCCCAATGTCCTGGAAAACTGGATTTATGGTGAGCAGCAGCAGGCGGCAGGATGGGGGAGCATCCTAGTGCAGTGATGGTGAACCTTGGCACTCCACTTTTTCTGGAACTTCAATTCCCAGAATCACCGATCAGCAGGAGTGCTGACTTCGGCTTCTGGTAATTGAAGTCCAAGAACATCTCAAGTGTCCTAGGGTGTCTTCTGATTTCCATCTTGCTACATCCAGCCCAGCTGCTAGCACAGAAAAAAGAAAGGCACACGGGCGGATGTTCTAGGGGATCTTCTTCCCAGTAGCCTTCCCTTGTGACCATTAGACATGGCCAACTTAACATAAGGAGGAAGTTGTAAAGGATTGACCCACCCTGAATGCCTTCTGCCATGTTTAAACAGCACACTGGCTTCCTGCTGACCATCCAGAGGACAGGAAATGGGAAAACCTTTGATTCAATGTCATGACAGGAGAAAAGATTGAGGGGATCTGTACTATAAGAGGTTTGTTTTCACCCTTACAAGCTGAGATGAGTGCTGAGAGTGTGTGTATGGTCAGTCAGCCTTTGTGGAGGAATTGAGTTGTGAGGCAGTTCTGTATGGATGTATGTGTGGGTTAAGGGTGCAAGAGAGGAACCCCTCCACTCCTTACTACCTTTGAGAAAGCCCACCTCTTGTGTGTGGTCCCAACCAATCACCCTATTATTACCATGTACATTTGAATGATTTTTTTGATTTAATTTATCACAGAAAGGCTTTTATTTCACTATGCAAAGTTTGAAACATTTTACCAAAAACGTCAGTTCCTGTAGGTAAATGGTCTTCTGTGTTTTTTCACTGAACTACTGAAATCCTTTAACAAATTTAGCTGTATTACACAGGTAACATGTAGTTTATAAATACCAACCTATCTATATAAATCTGCAGAGTCACTCATGTCACAGATTTATCACTTCTTTACAGCTGGAATCATGGATTTCCTCCTTAGTCTTACCCACCCAGACAGTTCTGTCAAAATCTGAATTAGTATACCTGTATACTGTATTGAATACCACAGTCAGCACTTAAGTCTGATGTTCCCTCAAAGCAGTTTAAAAAATAAAGCAATCACACATTCAGCTGTGACCAATCAAAGCCATCGGCCTGGCCATCTGAATTGACTGTATCTCTAGACTGGTTTGTACAATGAGTAAAATCACAATGGCTTCCCTAGGACCCTGAGCAGGACATACTGGATCCTTGTATGACAATTTCCAGTTATCCGGGTTGTACAAAACAGAGCTTCTAATGGTTTGACGGTACAATATTTGTCAAATTGCTCAAACTGCTGGCTGAGGAATTGTGAAATCTGTAATACCAAATGATAACTTTTCCAGGCTCCATCTTTTAAAAATGCCTTCCAGCCCCTTTCCCTAGAATCCAATATGACAGAAAGCAGACCTACCTCTCAAACGTATATTCACTCTCTGCCCTGAAGTAGTACACGTGGGACTTAAAGTGTAGCTTGAACACATAGTCTTTATGTATGTTCTCAGATTCAGAAGGAATGGTAAGAGAATAACCCAACAGAGGAAGGCTTGCTAAAGGATGATTGTCCTAAAAATGAAAGATGAAAATAGTAATGAGACCAGCAAGGAGGTATCTGTCCTTTGCTCTACTGAGTGACATTTAAGGGCATTTACAACTGAAACAGTCAACGGCCTTGGCCACCTCTGAAGTGGGGCGGATGCTATGACACTGGAGCATCTGGACATCTTTTTCAATATCAGAATAACACCATCTTTTGAAGAGCCTTCAAAGCTAAAGTCTGAAAGGGCCCAGGCTCCCTCTCCTCCCGTTTCATCTAACAGCAGCCCACTGACCTCAGGAACTTTGGCATGGACGTTATCTTGCAGTATTGACGTGACTGTCTCTGTGTGCATGCTTGCCTACATGCTGTGGTTGTCGAGCCTTTTGTTGGAACCCTTGTTTTCCCTACCACCAACTCAACAGATTAGTCACTCTAAGAACAGAACATATGTGGAAACAGTATCTCTTGAGACAAACACTTGCTTCCACTAATTATGGCAACGAATCATTTCTTCCTACTGATTTGCTTTAGACTGTGGGCTAATTCCCTCTATTTTCTGCACACAGCATCCTACCACTAGCTAATTTCAACATACTGTACATGTGAAATTGCAAATTGGCTCTTTGTTCTTCTAAATACCCTTCAATAAAAAGTATCCCTCCAAAATGGTGGGGGTTCTTGGGAGAGGGGATAATTTTTTTAAAAAAGATTTCTAATCTACTTCTAAGCAAAGGTTCTTATTGGAACGCTTTCATTCTTCATCAACTTCTGCAAACAACTGCTTGGGCTAGGGAATTTTAAGCACACATTTCCCACTCAAACATGTTAATGTTTTTGAAATACTGTGGCATTTACAGTTCCCCAGACACCTATAAAATGACTTTAGAACAAGCAAGATAATTCAGCCTTAATGTTTTTGCTTTGAGCAGTTGAAGGCTGTTGATTGCTATTTAAAGTGGTATGTCTTCCCTTGCCCAATTGACATACGCAGAGCTGATCTTTTGGCAGAAGATGCCTTGATGTCTTGATGCTTTGGTTCACCTGTTGCATATGATGCCATGATGCTTCATCCCATGTGTACCTGGGCTCACATTTGCACTAAGTATTAAAATATATGACCTGGAACTTCTGCTAATGCAGTAGTAACTTCCAAACTGCAGTTATGGGCAATGGATTCCTCCTACCTTTCACTCTTTGTAGGAACTGCCACTGGAAAACCACATCAGGATCCATGAAAGTTACTAGTTACATGCTTCAGTTCTCCCACAAGTACCTTGCCAGAAGAATAACTGTTCTCTCTTGCCATCAGGAAAAACATAAGATTACCAAAACAACAAAAGGGTTACCTGGTGGGATTTGTAGAAAAACATGCAGAAGTTGGTGAACACCACCCAGAGCTTCTGCCATCCATTGCTGTTTTTGAACTTTCTCAGAAGGTTTCCAGAGAGCTGGTTCTAAACATGGGGAAAAAAAGTGAAAACAAGTAAATCATGTGTAGATGGTAAAATTAAGATCATGGAAAGCATAAAATAGCATTTTCCTACTCAAATTGGATTACCTTTCCTCTTGAGTAATTTTAACACTTTGAAATATAGAAACTTGCTCATAAAATAATTTTTATAAAATATATTTATCTGATGTTGCCACATTACACACATACAGTACTTACATTCAAATGGGGAGGCAAAGTGGGAAGATAGGCTTCTGCACAATGATTTGTATTATTTACACAAATGCAGTTACTTAGAAATGCCAGGAGAAATGAACAAATTCAACTTAGATTCAGTCATACTTAAATTACCAAAGATTCCTGTTAAATCTGTTGTAGATTAGCCATGGCTAACTTAAGTCACACTGATTCCAGCAGATGTGGAAATGTATCTGGGCCTAATATATTTATATGATCAGAAATGAACCTGGGGGTAGGTTCTGTACAGGTCAAGTATTGATCCACCCTCAGTCTGCTGCTTCTGTCTTCTGGCATTTGTTGATACCAGCAAATTTCTGAGTCCTGCCCCATCTTCAATCTCTTGAATGAACAGCCAGGAGCCCAGATTCTCTCATTAATTCCCAGGAATGCTCAAGAATTTAAAATATTTTGTGTTTTCAAATGTTAGCTTTATCATGAGGCTGGAATACTCCAATTTGGCAGCTGAGTTTGGATGAAAAGTGGATTTTAAATAAAAAGAAAATTGCATATACAGTTCTACGTTGACTTTTGAATTTAAATCGTTCCTTGGAACGGTTCGTATTAAAAATTCCTAAGCCAAAGTGTGGTGTCCCATAGGAATGCATTGAATTCCAAATAATCCATTCCTGAGGTCAGAAAAAGCCATTTTTTTCGGCTGCTATGGCAGCCTCCACCACTTCCCATGGCGGTGGGAGGGTGTCCAGAGCATATTCGCTCTGTTTTTGGAATTTTTCATTGTGTTTTTGCCGAGATTTGGCAAGTAAAATGCAGCAGTTTGGCACTTCTGGTGGCAGGGGAGCTTCCAGTAGTGCCTGAGTTCCAAATCAATGGATTTTCATTCATAACTCGCAATTTTCGTAACATGAACCATTTGTAAATCGAGGTACCACTGTATAGTAAACTGAATGCTTCAAGCACCTAATTTTTCCATTATTAATGAATGAAAGTAGTGGCCAAAAATGGCTCAGCTCAAAATTTCATTAGATGTGACCCCCTTTAAAGAGCTACTGATAGCAGTAGCAATTAGCTTAAAGTGGCCTGTTTCAAATGCTGACATGCAGTAGTTGTTCAGTGATTAAGTCCTATCAGATATCATTTGATGTACTATGACAAACAAGTGATAAACAGACAGTTCAGCTAGAAGATACTCAAAATCTTGCACTGTCCCTGTATGCTTAGTGGGAAATATCAAACACTCAGCGTTTGTCCCTTCCAGCTCTGCAGTTTTAAGATTTCTAAAAAAAATAATTAACATATTTTGTTCTGTTGACCAACATCAGAAGGGCCTCCAGGGGAGAAAGCTAAAGGGATACTTTGCATTTTCTATGGTCATTAATAAGAGTGGACTGATTGGATCTTTTTTTTTTTTAGTCTTTACCTTCAATCAACTCAATTTTGAAAATCTGATAGAGAATGTGCATATTGGGATAAAATGACACTCAAGTTTGTTGTACTTTCAATCTTCTAATTCCTCATCACTTCAGAGGATATCGTGAAAGGATAGGCTTTGGATTTGGCACTAGGAGACATATGAAATGAAAACAGACCACTGATCAACCAATCAGTCCAGCAAGAAAGGATGGATAGTCACTGATAGTGAGGGATCCTCCACTGCAAGAGAGACCCAGAGGGAAAGAGAAAATGTAAGCTGTCTTTCAGCTTCACAGAAAACTGTCTTGTTTAATTCACATTTGCTGTTATTAAAAGGAAATAATGTTGCATGCATTCAATGAGCTGGAGCATTTTGGAATTAGTCTGTGTAGATGCACAATTCAAAGGCAAACACACATTTCCTGTGAAGCTAAAGCTGAGAAGAGAAGAAATGAACATTTTGTAGGAAACCAAACAACCTAAAAGAAAGCAAAGTTGTCTTAAAAGGTAGATTCCAAAATGCAATAGCCAGAGTTAGGGTCATACCTGTCAAGTATCCTGTTTTGCCCAGGAAAATTCTGTAATTTAGAGCCCCTAAACCCACCATCACATTTTTTTATAATTTCCCATATTTTTTAAAAAAGTCAGGGGCACATAAACCTCCCATGTATTATTGTTATATCTTTATGAGGTATGCAGCTCATACCAGAGAAGAGGAATGTTGGGCTCCCCCTGGTGGAGAAAGAACCACCCCATAAGCATGACTGCTTCCTCTCACAGTGAAAAAGACAACCAGCAAGCCAAGCTTACTGTAATACTATAATTCTATTCTATATTTCCCCCTATTCTCCCCCTTATTCGACTGCATTTCATACTATGGTGATTTTTCATGGAACTGTTTTTCACACTTTAATCAGTTAATTGTTTCCTATCTTAGTGTTTTGTGCCTCAATTTCATTTTTTAAAACTCTGTGTTTAGGAGAAAACCATGGAAATATTCTGTTTATGCTGTATGCAAATATACTTGAAGCCGATTGGCTCATTGACTTCCCTTTAACACCCTCTTTCCCAGAAGAGATGGCTTCAAGTATATTTGCATACAATATAAACAGCATACTTCCGTGGTTTTCTCTTAAATACAGAGTTTTAAAAAATGAAATTGAGGCACAAAACGCTAAGGCAGGAGACAATTAACTGATTAAAATGTGAAAAACAGTTCCATGAAAAAGCACCATAATATGAAATGCAGTCGAATAGGGGGAGAATAGGGGGAAATATAGAAAAGAATTATTGCAGTAAGCCTGGCTTGCTAGCTGACTTTTCCCCTGCAAGGGGAAACAGTTGTGCCTATGGGCTTCTTCCTCTACCAGGGGAACTCAACATTCTTCTGTGGCTCCTCAACTTCTAGGCTCTTGGATGTGCCTAGATTTTTGGGGGGAGGGTGTGTGGCCTGGGAGAGAAGGGCATGACCTAAATTTCCCTTATTTTTATGTCTAAAACTTGATAGGCATGGCTAGGGTTGGTCTGATTTCCAAATCTGCTGAGGTACAAAGTAGCCAGCAGCAACCAAAGGCATGGGGAAGGGACCCCAGAGAGAAAATCCTCCTGTGTGGAAAATGTTACACAGCTATCATCATGTTCCATAAATTGCTAAACCAAGAGTTGACAAAATGTGTACCATGTTTACTGTACAAGTTCAATGGTTTTTTTATTCCAAGTTCCAAGAAGCAAAGTGGAATAATGGCTATTTATTGCCTTGTAACATACAGAAAGGCAGAAAGAAGATGGCCCTCGAAATTTTGACCCTTAATTCCGGGATTTGTGCTTGGACAAATACCTCCACAGCAATACTGAAGTCAATCATGGAAACGCTGGTATTTCTGTGCCAGCAGACGTGCACTGTAGTGTTACCGCGGTGAGGAGTCTGCCGTTCAAGCGATGTGCGGGATGCATTGAGATCATCTTCTGATTCTTGGTCTACAGCAGAGTCATCAGGCGACTCTATAAAATGCAAGAAAACACACCTCTCTTGTATAAAATACACATTACAGAAATATCAGACAAAATGCTCTTTCTAATAAAGCTTAGTTTCCCAAGCCCTTGAAGTAGCAGTGGCTGGGAAATTTAGAGAGTAAGGTGAGAAGAGGAGCAAAGGAAGGTTTTGTGGGAGAATATCTCATGATTATGTCATAATCCAGCAAGAAACCATGTACTTGAGTGTGTTTATTCCTCTGTAACTGCACTGCCTTGGAGTTTTCTGCAAACAAATCAACTTGGCATGCATTTGTTTGTTTTCAACGTTTGGATATCAGATCCTACATGGAATATGACTGATTCAGAACTTGACTGTTTAGGAGCATTGAAGGTATCCTCTTCTCTGAGTATAGTGTCAAACACTTATTACTAGACGTGCTGCAGCTGAATAACATAAGCAAATGGTCAACATATTTTATCTAAACCAAAACTGTAATCTATCTGAACTAAAATGAAATACACAGAAATATCACCACAAATCCATTATTTTTAGAGTAAAACTGAAATATTTATTCAAAGTTTGCAAATAATTCATTAAAATCAAGCTGAATTCATAATTTGATAAGTTTTTCAATACTGAATTTAAAATTTGTTATTTTAATCATTAAATGATTCATTGATCATTAAGTTTCATGTTATTTTAATTCATTATTCTGAGAGGAAAATTCAACCTTTTCTGTAATTTTAAATTATTTTTATTTAACAGTTTACAACTTTTATTAATCACAATGAGCACAATGATTTAATTTTATATAAAGCTCTCTTCACAGTTCCAAATTATGTATCAATATCTCAGTAACAGTGGGCTAAGTCCTCTTGTGTAGTCATGGCATAAACTGGATATAGTTAGACCAGGGGTTCCCAAACTATGGCCTGTGAGCCAGACCTGGCCTGCAGTGACATTTCATCTGGCCCCACCCTGGCACCCCAGAAGTGGAAGCAAACGTGTTTACGTCAGCTATAAAACATGCCCTCGCATGTGTAAATGCACCCGCGGCTGTCGTAAACATGGAAGTAGGCACATTTATGACAGCTGTAAATACGCCTGCTTCTGCGGGGTGTGGTCGGGCCCAATCAGCTTTCCGGGAGGCATGGTCAGGCGCATGGTGTAAAAAGGTTGGCCACCCCTGAGTTAGACTAATTGAAAGTGGCCTATTTTCTCTTCCCCATTTCAGGGTTTGAGGCTCCCCAGGGCTCTGGTTTGCCTTTGGGAAGCCTTTGAGAGCCTTGCGATAGGGGATGGGGAGCCTTTAATAGTAAAAAATTGCCACTGAAACACCATTGGTTGGGGTTAGGATTGTTGGTGACAATCCAACGGCAAATTCTGATTATTCAAAAATCCCTACCTCTCTGTCCCAAGGCTTCCAAAAGTTTCCGCAGGACAAGCAGGAATGCTAAGGAGTCATAGAATCTGAAGGGGGCTGGTAGAAAGCTTTCTGTTCATTTAACGTCATTATTCCTAGTATCAGATCCAGTTTATGCAGCATAACTGCATGCCAACAGGATTTTTTCCAATGTGATGATAATACATAACTGCATTGTTAAATGGTGGATGATCTTCCACTTCATTCTGAATTCTGCAGGCCTTTCCAGTGCTGGGATTCAGCAAATTCGCACCAGTTCGCCAGAACTGGTAGCAGAAATTCTAGGTGGCCCGTCCATCCAAGTTTTGAAATAAAGTAGTCCTAATTCGAGTGCAATGCAGGGCTTTCCCCCTGGCCATGCCCACCATACCACACCCACCAAGTAGGTAGTAAAAAGTTTTGAATCCCACCTCTGGGCTTTACCCATTCTGTACTTACTAGTATCAGGTGGGCTACTGCCCAGGAATTCTGGAGTAGGGCCATTGCAATTTTCTGCCAGGTCAATGACCATCTGTATGTCCTCTATCCACTTGTCCATTTCAGTGCGACTACTGGAAATCGAAAAGAGATGCTACTGTTTTTGTCAGGCTTATGTTTAAAAATTCTCCTAAGCAGGTTAGACAAAGTGGTATGGAAACCCACTACCATCTTATTTTATTTCACCTTTCTTGCACACTGAAAAATGTGATTAGACACACACAGAGAGGTTATAGTTGCTTAAAGGAGTGCATTCCCCACTGTATGCATTGTGTTTTCTGGAACCCCTGAAAGATGTCAATTCCCAAATAATAGAAATTACTTACCTTGCAGCAACCACAATGATCTGGTGTTGACCTCTCAGTGTGAAACAGTGGGGAACCCCCCATTCCTCTTCACTTTCCTCTATCTGAGGGTAGAAAACACAGAGAATGGTCATTGAATGCTACTTCCATTATAGCAAGATTTTGTGGAAATTGAAGCTATGAAATGCAGTTTGATCTGTATGGAATCAACATACTCTAGCAGTGGGAAACTGCGTTGTTGCTGTTGGTTTTTTTTTTTTAAAGTACACCTACTCATTGCAATACTAGGGAAATTTTGGCAAGACATCCAACAGAAATATGGGCAAAACAGTGGCAAATGAGCTTCAACATTAGTAAGTGCAGAGTGATGCACGTTGGGGCAAAAAAAACCCAATTACATTTATAAACTGATGGGGTCTGAACTCTGCGCGACAAACCAGGAAAGGGACCTTGGTGTCCTGGTGGATAGCTCAATGAAGGTGTCAACCCAGTGTGCCTCAGCAGTGAAAAAAGCAAACTCAATGCTAGGGATCATTAGGAAGGGTATAGAAAATAAGTCAGCAAGTGTCAGAAGAAGTGGTAACAGCTGTTAGTCTTGACAGCTTTAAGAAAGGATTAGACAAGTTCATGTAGGACAAGGATATCAATGGGGCAACTGTTTCCAACAAACTGGATTCCTACAAAATGATACTACAGTTTAAACTGGATCTCCTAATTTTTCAAGGCACTCAATTCTCTAAGCCATGGTTTTTCAATCTTGGGCCCCAGATGTTCTTGGACTTCAATTACCAGACACCCAGATCAGTAGGTGTGATGACTTGGGCTTCTGGGAACTGAAGTTCAAGAATACCTGGGGACTCAAGGTTGAGAAATCCCACAAGCAATATGCTTCTCTATTAGTTCTAATTTTAAACTCGTCTCTTGAAAATGCTGGCAGCAACTTATGCTTCAGTGAAAGGAAACCATAATTTAAAAAATCCACCTGCTCTCATAGTTTAAGAAGTCCAGTAGCGATGGGAATCAACCATCAGCCTGGAACAGTGGTGGCAAACCTTGGCACTCCAGCTGTTCTTGGACTTCAATTACCAGAAGCCCAAATCAGTACACCTGCTGATCAGGGCTTCATGGAAGTGAAGTCCAAGAACAGCTGGAAGGGCGAGGTTCGCCACCATGGGCCTAGAACATACTTACCATCATACCATAGAGTGGAAGCTGCCCGTGAACTTTAAATTGATTTGATGTCGTTAGGCCTCTGCTTGTGTATAGCAACACATCGTTGAACTATTAACAAAAAACAAGAACTATGTTATTTTAATTCATTTCTTTCAGGGAGTGCAGCAATTGGTTTGGACATTTCTTAGCCATTTGAAGTTATTTAATATTTAAAAATGATACATTACTAATAAGCTAGTAGCAGCTGACACAATGAACTAGATTTTTAGTTAACTTACAGTGCTTAATGCTAACAGATTGTGGGATGATGGTCTCCTCAGTGGAGGAAATGCAACTGGAAACCATCACATTGGGCCCAACAGCAAAATGAGCGGAGGAGGAACTCTGATTCCCAAGAGTCATGGAGGCGGATGAGGCCATGCCAGATGGACTGGCTGTGAAGGCGCACCTTGTCCACATCCTCAAGGCTGCAGCAGTCCATTGCAGTCCCGGTGTTAAATCCTGCATACCTCATTTCATATGTGCCGGAGGAGATGGCTCTGTGATCATAGTGTGTGGGTCACTTCATGGCAAGCTGGGATCCACCTTAAACAAATTAACGCCAATGGCATTTTCCCTGCTTTAGGAGAAAATGCATTCTCAGATACGAGTTGCAGCTGCCACTGCTAACAAATTAGTTTTCAAATTTATCTTCACAAAAAGCCTTATCATTGATTTTCCCAGGCTTTGGCCTTAGCATACAGATTCTAAAACACTGCTTTACATACAGTATAACATGAACTGGGCATACTGCATAAATACTGCAGACCTTCCTTTTATAATCAAAACATGTACCGTGTTCAATTCATGATATCAAATATCATATATAGTCGAGTATAAGCCGGCCTGTATATAAGCCAAGGTACCTAATTTTGACTTGAAAACCCAGGAAAATAGATTGACCCAAGTATAAGCCAACGGTGGGAAATGCAGCAGCTGCTAGTGAGTTTCTATAATCAAAATACATGAAAATATGGTAAAAATTAATTAAATTGTTGGCACATCTCAATCCAGCATGGTTCTGGGACTCTCGTGGTCATTGACCCAAGTATAAGCCGAGTCCACTTTTGGGGGCTCATTTTTGAGGCTTAAAAATTGGCTTATACTTGAGTATATACGGTAAGCACATGGGCATGCAAGCCAAAGCTTATTTCAGAAAACTAATTATGAGACACTTCCTAACCTTGGTTTGAATTATGGGAATCTTTACACATATTTCCTACTGTGTACATTTATTGGCATTTTATCCATTAACTCAAGCATGCATCTACATACTTTCCCCATGGTATTTTTGGGGAACACATAAAGAGCTTCCTTGAAGATTGTGGTATTCTTAAACCACAATCAGACGTACCCTGGTAAAGGCCACCTTGTGTTGCCAGTTAATCTTTCTCACACTGCAGAATGAACTCACCAAAGGGTGCCTTAATTTTGGCAGTTTCACGTTTGGCCTAAACATTGAAGAATGCTCTTTTTGCCATTTATATTTTAAAATATACGTGTGGTTTTTTGTGTTATATTCTATAGAATATACTGCAAACCCCTTCAGTGTATATATTTTCACAGCACAGTGTTTTTGTAGTTGAAATTCTTGATTTCATTTAAAAAAATATCCCCATTCATATTGTATATAAATATATCTTATTATTCTTTTCTTTTTTGTCTTTTCAGAATCTGGATATCATCATGGCTAAAATCATTTTGGAAACAGCTCTAACCAATAGGCTGTTGCGTTGTTCCAAACTGGTCTCCCTTCATGCTTCAGCTAATACCTTTTTTTTACTTTCTGCATTTCTTTTCTCATTTATTATGATTTTATGGATAAAGAGCAAGTGTTGAATGTGGTGTTCTGTGCCTGTCTTTTTCTCTCATAAGAAACAGAGTACATCACACTCTTCTTATTACTGTTCATATCCAACCCCTTCTGTGAATGCTCTTCCTCTTGTTGTTTGACATCTATTGCAGTTATGTTTAACTTCTCATAGTGCTGGCCACTTACCAGGAAGAACATCCTCTGCTGTAGGCCTTTTCCAGACAACTTACTGAGGCTACCCAGCCTAATAAATTCCTGTGTAGAAGAAGAAACACAAAATATGAAGGATCAGTGCTTTCTTCAAAATATATATTTGAAAGTCTGGGAATGTTAAAGTTGCATTTCTAGTTTAATTTTGTTATGAATGCCTAAATCAAGTACTTTTCAGGGGTATCCACTGGACCACTATTGTCTTCTGGTTTGCCTAGGTCTCTGTTGCTATTGTAACTTCAGCAAGGGAGAAAGCAGAAGTTTCCACCCTCCATGGGCTCCTCCAGAAATGTCAGATCTCAAAGATAAAATGGAGAAGTTTGTGACACGACTCTTCCCACAATACCCTTTGTCCAGGTGTGTGGGAGGGAAGGAAACACCTTGTGTTGATCCATCTAGTTTTAAGGCTACCAAAGTCCCACAAGAAAGGCCTTAATGTTTTTATGGTGGTTGGGGATGATTTACTTCATTTTGTGAAGCAATCTAGAGGGACAGGATATCTGCTTACTCCTAACCACACATACAGATGCACAATCTTAATAACAATCTCAATAATAATCTAAGTCAAATGGATCCATTTATCCACTCACCCACCACCCTTTCTCTTTTTCATCCAGTGATTAAAGGTGACATATGTGGCTCTCCTCTTCTTCACTTTATCCTCACAAGAACTCTCAGTCAGGTTGAGTTGAGAGAGAAAGTAACTCAGCCAAGATCATGCAATAAGTCTGTCTCATGGTCAAATGGGGACTTGAACCAGGGTTGCCCAAATCCCTTTGTCTCACACTTTTCTGCCATGCAGAAAGTTCGGTTTCACTTACCAGTGATAACTTTCGTTCTTCGAGTATATAGTTTGTGAATACACACTCATGGGTTATGCGCCTGCGCAGAACGGCCGATCGGAGGCTTGAAAAGCTATTGGTCAAAAGTTTTGGCGGTAAGACCGCCCACCGTACCGCCCACCCTGAGGCGCCCGCGCGCCATTTTACCTCAGTTCCATACTTAAGCCAAGCACAGGATAAACCAACTGATCTCATCCGTGCAGCTCAAGAGGGGAGGCAGGGTGGGTAGTGTGTATTCACAAACTATATACTCGAAGAACGAAAGTTATCACTGGTAAGTGAAACCGAACTTTCTCCTTCGTATAGTTTGTGAATCCACACTCATGGGAGATTAGCAAGCTCACACTTACTTGGTCGGTGGGCAGTCGGATGAGATGATCCCACGATGAGCTGAAGAACCCGTAGGTGGACCCGTCAGGGGCGTTGAGTCCGGAGCCCTCTGGTGAGGACGACACGGCCAAGCCTGGCGTCCGCAGTGGCTCTGGTGTCCACCCTGTAGTGCTGGACAAATGTGGAAGGTCTGGACCAGGTGGCAGCCTTACATATGTCCTCAAGCGGTGTGCCCTCCAGAAAGGCAGTGGATGTGGCAACCGCCCTGGTGGAATGCGCCCTGACATGCGGTGGAGGTGGCAGTGAAGCTGACTCATAGGCCAGGTAGATGGTAGAGGTGATCCATTTGGAGAACCTTTGAGCAGAGATGGGTTCACCCTTGGACTTTCCCCCATAAGCCACAAAGAGGCGTTGCGACTTCCTGAACTCTCTAGTCCTGCTGGTGTAAAACAATAAAGCTCGTTTCACATCCAGCGTGTGCCAAGTCCTTTCTTGGGCGTTAGTGGGGTTCTGGAAGAAGGTTGGCAAGGAGATAGTTTGTGCCATGTGAAACTTGGAGACCACCTTGGGTAGGAAGGTGATGTCCGCTTGGAGGACGACGCGGTCGTTGAAGAACTGGAGAAAAGGTGCGTCTGCTCGCAGGGCAACCAGCTCACCAGCTCGTCGTGCAGACGTGATGGCCACCAGGAATGCTGTCTTCCATGTGAGGAGACGAACATCGGCGGTAGCCATGGGCTCGAAGGGGGTCCTGGTGAGCGCGTTAAGAACGGTGGACAGTGACCATTGAGCCGTCGGTGTCCGGGCCGGCGGAAAAGCGTTCTTTAGTCCCTTGAGGAAGCGCTTTACCGTTTGGTCGCGGAAGGCCCCGGAAGCGGGCGAGCCAGCAGGAGAGTGCGCTACCACTGCTGCGAGATGCACTCGGATGGAGGTGATGCTGAGGCCAGACTCCGCCAGCTGGAGGAGGTAGGTTAAAATGTCCTGCAGTCCCACCTGCGTGGGGGGTGTTTGCCGGGCGGCCAGGAAAGCACAAAAACGCCTGTATTTGGAAGCGTAAGACTTCCTTGTGGAAGGGCGCCGCGCTAGTTCAAGGATCCTGGCCAGTCTGGGGTTATCCTCCACGCGGTGAGGTGGAGGCTGGGCAGGTCCGAATGGTGCAGCTGGCCCTGCTCCATTTGGAGGAGTGTCGGTGATTCCGGCAGTGTGCGATACTGCGACGACATGCGCAACAGTAGCGGAAACCAGGGTTGGCGCGGCCACGCCGGTGCCACCAGAATTGCATTGGCTCTGTGTTGGTGCATCCTGGTGAGTACCTTCTGGACCAGAGGAAACGGAGGAAAGGCATAGAGATAGTCCTGATCCCACCGTTTCATGAAGGCATCGCCCTCGGAGTTCAGTCCGATGCCTGCTCTGGAGCAGTACCTGCTGAGTTTCCTGTTGGACTCCGATGCAAAGAGGTCGATGCTCGGCGTCCCCCAGACCTCGCACAGGGACTGGAACACTCCGTCGTCCAGCTCCCATTCGTGGGTCGTGGAGGTGAGACGGCTCAGGTGATCTGCCAAGACATTTAGCGTGCCCTGGATGTGCACTCCAATTGGGAAAATGTGCCTCTCCAGACACCATTCCCACAACTGCACTGCCAGGTACAGGAGGGTGGTGGACCGTGTTCCTCCCTGCTTGTTGAGGTACGCCACCGCCGTGGTATTGTCCGAGGCCACTTGAACCGCCTTGCCGGTGAGCAGAGTCTCGAAGGAACGCAGGGCCTTCCAAATGGCCAGCAGCTCCAAGTAATTTATGTGGTACACCGTTTCGTGCGGTGTCCAGGTGTCGTTGACCGTGAGAGTCCCGCAAGCAGCGCCCCAGCCGAGGTTGCTCGCGTCGGTCAGTATCTGCAACGAGGGTTGCGGGGGGTAGAAACTCTTCCCCGTGGCCACGTTGAGTGGTGTAGACCACCACAGCAGTTGGTCCCTCAGTTCTGGAGATGGGGTCAACCGTTTGGATTGGCTCTCCCGAAGTGCGTCGAACTCGTGAAGGAGCCACGATTGCAGGGACCTGAATTTCAACTTGGCATGGGGGATCACTGCCGTCGTTGAGGCCATCAGGCCTAGAAGTCTCTGAGCCTTCTTCGCCCGGATGCACGGTTTCGTGCGCAGTTCGCTCACCCCCTGCGCAATGTCCCGTAAGCGTTTCTGGGGGGCGTAGGCTCTCGTGGTAAGCGAGTCGAGTACCGCTCCAATGTACTCGACGCGCTGGGAAGGCGTCAACTTCGACTTGGTGAAGTTGATCCTGAGGCCGAGACTCTCCATGAGGTGAACCGTGTATTGTGTGACCCGAACGGCCGACGGTTTGGTGGGGGAGACGATCAACCAATCGTCGATGTACGGGAAGACCCTGATGCCCCGTTGGCGGAGGAATGCAGCCACCGGAGCCATGCATTTGGTGAAGACCCGCGGTGCCGTGGCCAGACCGAACGGTAGGCATCGGTACTGGTACACGGAATGGTCGATACGGAAGCGGAGAAAACGTCTGTGTTCCTCGAGGATGGAGACGTGGAAGTAGGCATCCTTGAGGTCTATGACTGTGAACCAGTCCCCTTTGTTGATGAGGGGGAGGACGGTCTGTAGGGTCACCATCCGGAACTTCCTGGTGTGGATGCATTTGTTCAGGCGGCGTAGGTCCAGGATAGGGCGAAGGCCTCCGTCCTTCTTCTGGACCACGAAGTACCTCGAGTAGAAGCCGTTGTCCCAGTCGGACGGTGCTACCCGCTCGATGGCTCCCTTGGAGAGAAGGGTTGCTATTTCTTCCTCCAAATGGGGGGACGAGGTGGTGAGACGATGTTTTCCTACTCGAGGCACCCGCACGAACTCGATGGCGTAGCCAGAGGACAAGATCTTTAAGACCCACTGGTCGTCCGTGATGCCCGACCATGCCTGGAGGAAGTTCCGGAGGGGGAGGTACGGGATGTGGAGCGAGAGAGACTCGGCCGTCGCAGCTTCAAACGCGGGGCTTGGGCCTCGCGGTCGAACGCTTGTCCTGTCCATAGGGCCGGTAGCGGGGTTTGTGTTGTCGCCGCTGTTTATAGGAGCTGGATCTAGGCTGCTCCGTCGGTCCCTGCTGCTGTGGATTGCCCTGGAACCGCCGTGTGAAGGGCTGGAACCTCGGCCTGGTGGAAGTTGCCGGCGTGGTGAGCCCCAGGAACTTCGCCGTGGAACTGGTCTGGCGCATCTCATTCAGGACCTTATCGGTGTCCTGACCGAAGAGGCCCTGCCCGTCGAAGGGAAACTCCTCGATGAGCTTTTTCATAGCGTCATCGAGGGAGGTGTCCCTGAGCCAAGCATGGCGACGGAGGTAGATTGCGGAGGCCATGTCTTTTGCCGCATAATCGTTGATATGCCGGGCAGTGCGCATCAGCTGCTCGGCGACGAAGTCCCCCTCGGTGGCCAGCGCGTCAATCCTCTTCTGGGCATCGGCGGGCAGTTTAGCCGTCTCAACCTTCACCTGCTCCCAGAGGTGAGATTGGTACAGGCCCATGGCGGCCGAATAGTTTGCGGCCCGAAAGAATAGGGAGCCGGTGGCGTAAAACTTACGCCCCACCGCGTCCAGTTTCTTTCCCTCCGGCGTCGACGGAACCGGGAATCCGCTGGTGGCCGTCCTATGCTGGAAGGCCTTGACCACCAGGGAATTCGGCAGGGGGTGCGCCTGCAAGAACTCGACGTTCTCGTCCAGGACCCGGTACATGCTGTCGAGCCTGGACGAAACGGAGTGTGCCGCCAAAGGTTTCTTCCACGTCGCCCTCGCCGTGGTCATCATGGAGGGGAGCATGGTTATGTGGACCGGCCGCACAGCACGCCTGTCGAGCTTCGCGGTCATCTGATCCTCACCCTCCAACGGCGGTTGGTCGACCTTCAGGTTGAGGGCGGTGCCGAGCCTCGTGAGCATGGCGGTCAGTGAGCGCTGGTCCTCACCACGCGGTGGGTCCACTGAGCCGATGGCCTGTTCCGGCGTGCGCTCGGCGTCGACGTCTCCCTCGTCCTCCTCCGACGACGAGCTGGACTCATCGGAGGACGAGGGAGGCAGTCTTTCGTCCACGTCCGGACCGCGCCAGTACGGCCTGGGCGGGCCGGCGGGATGGGCGTCCACCGCATCAACGTCCGGACCACACCATGACGGGTTGGGTGGGCCGGCGGAGCGGGCACTCGACCCACGGGAGGTCGGTGGGGCCGCGGCAGAGCCGGGATGCCCGGGGCTTGCGGTGGTCGGAACCGGAGCCGCAGAGGCCGCAGGCGTGGAGGTCTGGAACCTGGTTGCAAACGACGCCATGACCTGGAACATCTCTCGGACGAGGGCCATCTGAGACGCGTCCGAGTCCGCTGGCGGTGGAGCTCCGGTGGCCGGCGGGATGGTGGCCCACGAAACGGTGGGAGCCGAAACGGTGGCCGGCGTCGGTGTTGGCGAAACGGTCGTCGGAACGGTGACGACCGCCTCGTCCGTCGGCGTTCTGGGCCGTGGAGAGACGGAGGCCTGCCTCGGCGAGGAATTTCTGCCCCGAGGAGGAGAGGAGAGCACCTGAGGTGGGCGAGCTGGAGCCCCAGCCCTGCGTCCTTTCTCAGGTGACCCGGAAGACGACCGTCCTCCCCAGATGGAGGATCCCGGAGAAGGACATCGGGCAGTCGAGAACGGCGGCGAAGGCCCGGGAGAGGCGGGTGTGCGCGGAGTGGGGGGAAGCGACCGTCTCTTCTCCAACCCACGCTTGCGCTTCTTCTCACCGTTCTTGTCCTTCTTCTTCTTCTTCCTCATCGGAAGCACGGAGGAAGAGGCCGGCGGTGGTTGAGCGGCAGCGGCGGCCGTGGAGGCGGACGCGGCGGGAGCCAGAGCGAGCTCCATCAGGTGAGCCTTGAGGCGATTGCTTCGGTTCTGCACCGCGAGGCGCGTAAACTTTTTGCAATGCGGGCAAGACCGGCTCTGATGCGACTCTCCCAAACAAAAAAGGCACAGGCTGTGTCCGTCGGAAGCCGGAAACTTCTTAAGGCAAGCCGTGCACTGTTTAAACACTGCAGCCATCAACCGCGGAAAAAATTCTTCCAGTGGAAGTTTCTGGAGACAAGTACCCCGAAGGGCCGACCAGCCGCCACCCCCTTGAGGGGGGAGACGGTGATCGATGCGAAAAATTGGCTACTGAATCCACTCAAGAGAAGAGACAGAGCCGGGGTGGCGATCCTGCCCGGAGGACAAGATCACCGAGAAAAATTTGTTAAGATTTGCCAAAAAGACTTTCCCTCAGAAGGGCGAAAAAATTGAGGAAGCTCTCAACGATCGTCCTGCTGCTACGGCGGAAAGAAGAGAACTGAGGTAAAATGGCGCGCGGGCGCCTCAGGGTGGGCGGTACGGTGGGCGGTCTTACCGCCAAAACTTTTGACCAATAGCTTTTCAAGCCTCCGATCGGCCGTTCTGCGCAGGCGCATAACCCATGAGTGTGGATTCACAAACTATACGAAGGAGAACTAGAGGTAAGATGCCCTCTTTCTGTCATGAATCTTATCCTCTGCACACACGTCAAGCACGGCTCCGGAAAATACAGGACCTGCGCAGAACCATGGTGGGAATAGCAGTTCTGCAATGTGTAGAAAGCCACATTCTACTCACACAAGCTCATGGGCTTTGGTCTCACTAGGTTAGTTCTTTGGGTCTTGGCCTCTTGTACTTCAGTACAACTAACCTTCATCAGTTTAGCTTTTTCTACAAACACAATTCTTTGTGCCAGTGTATTATCACTAGGTAACACTTTTATACCAACTATGCACATAAGAACTCCAGTGTGCCAGCTGTGGAATCTCTGTTTGCATTGCAAACTATTGTAGGGCACATTTCAGCACATGCACTTTTAGCAATCTTACTATTGTTTTAATAATGAGTTTATATCAAATTTGCCTTTATTCTCTGTGTTCTGATTCTATACCTGAGAAACTACTGATAAATCATGCCAGGTTTTCTCTGAACTGCATATGCCACAGTTTGGAGAACAGCTGCCACACTAAAATTACTATAGGTATGACTAGATCAAGGAGACCACAGGCTTTACAGTTGCAAGAATTTGAAAGGGAAGTTAGAGTGCACCTAAGAAAGAGCTTGCAGAGCAATGAGGTGGTCTGTGGGAGTGCCTGATTTCACTGCAGGAACTAAAATGGTCAGGGAAAAACCACACACATCAAAGTCCAGGATGCAATTTTAAAAAGAAAAGAAATTGCAATGAGCAATAAAAATGAATCGGAAACAGAGTTATGACCACATGACATCATTTAACAAACAAAGAAGTCAAAATATGTCTTAATTTATTTTGTACTTCCACGACAGAATAGCAGTGCATTAGCAAGAGAGGATACATAAAATGCCTTGCTGAATAAATGGTTGGGATTAAGGATAGTTGGCCCTCTTCAAAGTACCATTTAACAGCACAAGAACTTCCCCATGTGTCTCTCAGCAGCAGAAAGACAGTTTGTGGAACATACTTCAAAGATCACTGCAAATAATAGGTGTTGCACTCCCTCCCTCCATTGTGCTTTTAACTAGTTTCAAAAGTTCTTTGAATTCAAAATTTCTTTTGATAATAGTGTTTTACTATTGTAACTCATTGGCTAAAATCCTGTTGGTTAGCACAACTACAGCAGACCCACTGGATTAATGGAATTTATCCAGTGGTGGGCTCCAATTTGTTTTTGCTACCTATGCTATGGGCATGGTATGTTGGGTGTGGCCAGGGGGAAAGCCCTATGTTGCACCCGAATTAGAACTACTTTATTTCAAAACTTGGATGGACGGGGCCAGCCAGAATTTCTGCTACCGGTTCTGGCGAACTGGTGCGAACCTGCTGATGCCCACCACTGAATTTATCCAGGAGTTGAACTACGAGATCCCCACTGATTCCATGGGCTTCCTTTAATCATGGCTTACTGTGCTACTAAGCAATAGGATTTCAGCCACTGTGTTTTTAGCTACCCAAACACTCATTACTGAAAACATTCCCAGAGTTAACGTTTTTGTAGAGGTCAAAAGGGAAATGAGTAAGAAGGCACCAACACTTTAAGGCAGGGGTTTGCAATCTACAGCCTGTGGGCCGGATCCACTCCATGGCACCAAATAATCTGGCTCCCAACCTTGCTCCAGCCGCCCCCATCAGCGGCAGAATCAGCCGTGGACTCATTTACAGCCATCTTAAACATCTTGACCATAAATGAGTCTGCAGCCATCTTAAATGCCATCATTTACTACAGCCATAAATGAGTCCACATCAATCTTAAACACATTTATGACAGCCGCGGACGTGTTTTACAGCAACATTTACTGCAGGGGGAATCCCCAGTCCGGCCCACTCAGCTGCCTGAGGAGAGCATGGTCTGGCCCACAGCTGAAAAATGTTGAGAACCCCTGCTTTAAGGCATAAAGAAATGGATGCCGATTAGTAATGTGGAGGGGAGGCTGCCACAGTTGAATAATAGCAGGTTGTGGCAATTCTTTGACTCATAGAAGGTAGTATAACTCAGCGAAAGAATTTAAAACCCAGTTATTTTAGCTAGAGTTTTAAAACAAGCTGGAAATGCTTAGACAGATGCAGGTCCCTTATTAAGCAAAGCAAAGCAATCACACTTATATATTGTCCCAAAGCGCTTACTTCACTCTCTGGGCGGTTCACAACTTAATTAGAATTTTGCCCCCAACATGCTGAGTCTTCATTTTACCGACCTTGGAAAGATGGAAGGCTGAGTCAACCTTGCTTCTAATCAGGATCGAACTCACAACCTTTTGGTTGCAGGACAGCAGTTTAACCACTGCGCCACCAGGGCTCCTCCATTAGATCACATAGAAACCATGCAGATCTCTGGTGCTCACAAAATTATAAGTTTAACAGATATGAAGGTTGAGTCACATGAAAGCAACCTTAAATGGTGTTCAGTGGATGGGCCCCCAAGGCCAGTCAAAGTAATTTAACTCAGTTAAGTTACTCAGCTTAACTTCTTTCACAAGATAAAGAGGGAAACAAATGGGAGAAGAATGGTGAAGGAGTTTGAACACTGAAAAATAAAAAAAAATCACTAGGAAGGGTCCACTAAAGGGATTAATTACAAATTGATTTGTACAACCAAAGACATTGACAAAATATTCAAATTAAGATGGAAACACAAATGTGGTTAACGAGTTCTACAGAACAGGTTTTCTTTTCATACCACTGCAGTTCCCGCTGAGAATATCACTGTATCAAACAAGGTATACCATCTATTTAGCAGAAGTGAGGTTCCAGACTTGCAAAAGGGCTAAAAATGTCCTGAATCTATTTTGCTTTTTGTCTCACACAGGTATAAAGGTTGTAAGTTATAAAAACTGTTTTTTGCAAACACTCAAAATGTTGTCTTTTTTTGTTTTGCCTTGGGTCAAGAGAAGTAGGAGGGAATTTTTACACCAACAAGAAGACAATAAGCTGAATTAAGTGATATAAGTTGCAGGCTATGTCTAGTGTGGTGTTAATGATATTTTCAATCAATTGCCCAACGTCATATAAGGTAGTACAATTCTGAGAAAGCATTTAAAACCAAATTCTTTAGCTAAAATTGAAGTTCATAAAACCAATAGGAAAAAAGACATAAGGAAACAAATAGGAGTACAGTATGATTTAACTACAGTATTCTACATCTGTGCTGTTTTGCCTTTTCTGAAGTATGTTTCCACTGAGAGAAAACAGAAGTAAGATAGATCACACTGCAAATCCCTGTTCCAGATATTTCTTTGATAATCACCAGGCTGTCTTCAATCCATCTTTTTGCATGAAGGGATAGACAAAGCGCTGGCAATTCCAGGCATTCTTTAGATCCCTTTCAATATCAATCAAGGTTTAGTTTGGGTACTTAAACAGTCTTTGTCAGCTGGATGGACAACAGAGCTATGAGGTGTTATTGCTAGTATAGGTCTAAGATCACAATTTTACAGTAGTTCTGGTGCAGCACCCTTGGAGCTTGGGAATTATTATGTTCCTCAGGTTCTCTACAGCATAGTGCAGTGATGCCGAACTTTGGCACTCCATGTGTTCTTGAACTTCAAATCTCAGAAGACCTGAGCAGCAGGAGTGCGATTATCCTGACTTGGGCTTCTGGTAATTGAAATCCAAGAACACCTGGGGTGCCAAGGTTGGCCTTCACAGTCATAGGGTTTACTACATGAAATTAGTGAGAGAAATAACTCAGTAACTGGGTTGAGCTGGATGTTGTCAGCTAATTTGCTTTCATTCTCCTTTCTGAAGTTCTCCTCTCTCATACTCTCCTGTGAAAGTGTAGAATTGACATCTGGGTGCAATGGCAGCCTGGATGTGCAGATGGAAGAGAACCACTCTTGATCCACAGGAATGCTGACTTATCCTAAACACGGTCACACTCTCTTTGGAGGCCTACACCAGGGGTCAGCAAACTTGGAGGTGCTCTATACTCGCTGATCAAGGCTTCTGAAAAATGAAGTCCAAGAACATCATAGGTGTCAAGTATCCCATATTGCCCGGGAAAACCCCGTAATTTAGAGCCTCTCTTCCAACCATTATGTATTTTTAAAATAATCTCCCGTATCCAGGGGCATGTAAATTTTCCATATATTATTGTACTATATCTTTATTCATGAGGTATATGCCTCATACCAGAGCAGAGGAGTGTTGGGCTCTCCCCCTGGTGGAGGAAAAACTGCCCCCTAAGACACTCCCCATAGCATGACTGCTTTCCCTCATGGGGAAGAAGGCAGCCAACAAGCCAGGCTTACTGTAATAATCCTATTTTAAATTTCCCCCTATTCTCCCCCTATTCGACTGCATTTCATATTATGGTGATTTTTCATGGAACTATTTTTAACACTTTAATCAGTTAATTGTCTACTGTCTTAGCCTTTTGTGCCTCAATTTCATTTTAAAAAACTCTGTGTTTAAGAGAAAACGACGGAAGTATCCTGATTATGCTGTATGCAAATATACTTGAAGCCAATTGGCTCATTGACTTTGCTTTAACACCCTCTTTCCCTATGGGGTGGTTTTTCCTCTACCAGGGGAGCCCAACATTCCTCTGTGGTTCCTCTTCTAGGCTCTTGGATGTGCCTGAATTTTGGGGAGGAGGGTGTGCGGCCTGGGAGAGGGGCATGGCCTAAAATTTCCCTTATTTTCATTTCCAAAACTTGACAGGTATGAAAAACATCTATCTGGAGAGCCAAGTTTGCTGATTCCTGGCCTAGGCCCGTAGTCCAGGGATACGGCTCCTGTGACTAAATGTTTTTTTTTACCAACTTCACACAACATGCCAGTTGAACCTCTTCCCAAATTAAGCAGATCTGGCCACATGTCTCAGTCACATCCAAATTAAATTACTGCCAACCACTCTTATCTGGTGTCATTTGAAAACTTGTGCGGAACAATGTATCCTGTTTAACTTGCCTTGGCCTGCAGTTGGTGCTGGTAATTAACTATAAAGTCCTAAATGGCTTGGACTGGGATATTTGGGAAGGAGGGGGGGACCCAACAACAACAACACTGTTGATTTTCTCATTAATTACAATCATCTGGAGAAGCCTTGCTTTGTATTTCAACATCAAGGGAAATATGGCTGGCTTTTGAGTAGCAGCATTTTGCTTGTGCAACTTCTTCCCCAAAAGGGATCTGATTAATGTTCTTCTGGGCAAGCAGCTAAAACCTTTCTGCTTTCCCAAACAATTTGTACATTTTAATCTTGTCTGTTGAAAGCTCACTTCTTTAGCTATATTACTTTTGCTCATTTTAAAGTTCTCTGATTTTAAATGGTGAAGTCTTTTTTTTATAATTTGCTCTGGTAGTCACTTTTAGGGATCAAAGATATAAATACTGATGAATATTATATGCAGTTCATATTTTACTTGCAGTATAATATGCAAGTTAATATATGCAAGTTATACTACAAGTAAAATATGGACTATAAATAATATTTCAGGGGAATTTAGATGTCCAACAGAAGAAAACATTCTTCTCCTTGAAAACTGTAATAGTAGAAATCTAGTCAGGCCTTCTTAACATGCAAATTTTATTGCTTCAAGATGGAAAAAAAACACTGTCCATAAACATGCGTTTTGCAGTATACAATTCCCAGAAGGCGTGCACTACATTGTTTTATGAACTGGTAGGCTGTTTATGCATGGCAAAAATATGCTTCCTGGCCCCCATCCCCAATGATGATGTTATGTTTTAAAAATATTTTTCTTATTTTTTCTACTTAATGTGTTTTATTCCAAGTATTATGTTGCCACTTACCCTTCCCGGAATCACCAGATTGTCAATACCTATCAAATCTTTTTTCAGTTCATGCAGTTTCTGGAAGTTTTCCATTTTCAGCATACTGCTATGAAGTTGAGCCACCATTTCTGAAATCTCAGCCAGAGCAGCTGGGAAAGGAAAAAAATCAACATCAACAAAGAAATGAAAACTTCCCTATGCTGCAGCAACGCTGAAGAGACCCCACCCTCACCACTTGAAAAAGTGACTTTTTCAAATTCCAGCTGCTCGGATCCAACAATTTTACAGATTTATATGTCACCGAGGGTGGGGGGGATGCGGATTTTAGAGATGCTTAGGTGGGGCATGGCAAAAAAAAAAGGTGGGGAATCTCTGCTACAGGGTTTCTGGTGATAGTACTGCATTTGCAACAGACCAGTCTTCAGTCAGAGATGGTACTTTTTGTTTATTTGTTTGTTTTTTAAAAGACACAACAGTGCTGCTCACTGTTCTTTTTACATGCCCATCTTACTTAGCTTTCTAGGGAAAGTTGTGGTCCTGCCCATTTAGAAAACTGGGCAAGAAACTGGGAAAGCAGCCCAGTATGAAGATGAATGGGCACACATAATATGAAACTACAGTACACAATACCGTTAAATAGGTAGCATGCAACAGGTGGTAGGCCCCTCATTTTGAACGATCTCCTTATTGATTTCCGCCAGGTCCCGTCTCTTGGTTTTCAGAAAATATCTGAAACCCTTTGAGAGGCCTTTGCAGACACTCTCCCCAGTAGAGAGGTTTTCTTTTAGGATAGTTTTTATTTGATGAATTATTCCCCAAACTCTTATTTTGGGTGGGGTATTTTGTCTCTGTGATTATTGGCTATTGGTGGTTGGTTAGCTATGCAATGTTTGTTGATTATTGTGTTGGAAATCACCGTGAGTAGGGAGGGGGTCACACTAAATCATATGGTATATGTCAAAAATAAACAAGTGAAGGCCCCTCCCTTTTTATTTACTAGTACAGTAGACCCTCGCATAACAACGTTACTTGGTTCCCCAAGTAGCATTGCTAAGCAATTTTTGTTGTTATGCGAGTTTCTATGGAGTTTCCCGCATAACGAAGTTTTTAGCGTCATCTTCCGGATAATGACGGTTATTTTAGTGTTGTTGTCCGGACAATGACACTAAAAATGTTGTTATGCGGGGGAACACGTGGTGCATAACAACGCGTTTTTAAGCAAAAATGATGCTATCCGAACTCGTTGTTATGTGAGGATTGACTGTATGCACACATAAAGATCGGGGCTGGCGAGTATGGTTACTTGGAGGTTTAAAATTCTCCATTCTAGTGGCATGCCTTCCTAATTTTCTCTCCTTTACAGGGACAAAGAAACATATATTTACAATTGGAGCTATTTGAACCTTTCATTGTTTTTGCTTCCTCATGTGGAAAGGGGGAATTTGAGAAAAAGAAGCATGAAGCTGAGCAGTACACTTTGTATTTAACGCATTGTGTAGTTCAAACCACAACCTCTATAATAAGATGAAAGATCTGACAAATATAATTGGCAAAGTGAATAATGTTCGGTGCTGCTTTAGCTTTTATCTCACAGTGAAACTTTAGCTTTCAAGCATATCAAAGAGTAAACAAAACAAAACAAAGACAAAAATGTTGTGGCGCTTTAAAGACTAACTGTTGTATTTTAATGTTAGCTTTGATGGATCAAGTTCACTTTGTCAGATATAAGACATCTTATGCCTGATGAAGTGGACTTGATCCACGAAAGCCAACATTAAAATACAGCAGTCAGCCTTTAAAGTGTCACAACGTTTTTGTCTTTTTGTTTTATTTACTCTCTGATATGCTTAAAACACAGACTAACATGGCTACCATTTCAAAAATTATAGTTTCAAATATATATTTTTCTTAATACACACCTAGAAGAATTTTCAAGGAGACTTAATTCTTGCCACAAAGTGCACAGTTTCCCCAATTTATAAAATAATCTTTCTTTACTACTTTGTGACTTTTAAGCTGAAGGCCTCCACAATCTGGCAGGCCCTCAGTTTAAAAGGCGCATATTAGGAAAGACTGCTATGCCCCGTTAGGAAAGGTACAGCCTAAACATTTTGCAGCATTTGACTGAAAATGTTTGATCCAGCATTTTAGACTTATTTGAAGAGAGGACATATTGCTTCAACTCTCTGTTTAAGCTCTCAGATTTCAGCTTTTCCATCCACCAACAACCATATTATTCTGGCTCATACCTGTCAAGTGCAGCTCCGGACAATGTGGGACCTGCGCAGAACGGTTCTGTGCAGGTCCATTTTACGCATGCGTACAACGGACATGCGCAGAACCGTTCTGTGCAAGTCCGTTCTACGCATGCGTAGAAGGCTTTTATGCATGCGTACAACAGACCTGCACAAAACCATTCTGCGCTGGTCGGTTCTACGCATACGTAGAAGGGTTCTACGCATCCCCTTCTGCACAGAACCCTTCTACGCATGCGTAGAAGGGTCCTACGCATGCATAGAAAGGATCTGCACAGAAGGGGTGCGCAGTAACTCCTTTCCCCCTGCTGCCAAGATCTGGGATAGTGGCAGCTCTGGGCGGGAAAGGACGAAAATCGGTGCTGGAATATGGGAAATCCCGGCCAATCCGGGATACTTGACAGGTATGTTCTGGCTGGCTGCCCAGAAATATCACAAGAAGCTTGAAAGTTTTAACTGATAATTTCTGTAAACAATGATCTGTTGCTTTTTAAATAGATCCATTGCATCTATTTCAAATCTCTTTCTAGAGAGGCTGTGACTGAGGAGTATGTTTGATTGGTATGGTTGAGGCACTGATGCTATTAATAACCCCCAAGTCATAATCCTGTTGTGCTGGCATAGCAATTGCTAGGCATTCTTTTTCCTTACTTCTGCAATTTGCATAACTCTATGATTGTTCTCATAAGAGACTGGGATGAAAAGTTTAGGTTGAAATCCTATACACACATGCTCATAGGCAAGCCTTAATGAGCATTCTGGAGCTCACTTTTGAGTAGACATGCATAAGAGTGTTCCATTATGAGTGTAACTACATTTACATGTTAATTTATGTAACTGGTAGCCGCGTTAGTCTGTGTAAGCCTATCAAACAGGAAACAAAACAAAACAAAAAGTAAAAAGACATAAATGTTGCAGCACAGTTAGTTTTTAAAGATCCAACAAATCAGGGATTCGCAACCTGCAGCCCATGACAGTAAATCATCCTGCCCATGGCGACGACCCCAGAAGTGGATGCGTTTACGACAGCCGTAAACATGCCCACACATGTACCCACCATGGTTTACAGCAGCGTTTACAACAGGGGAAACCATGTGTCCGGCCTGCTCAGCCGTCTGAAGGTGGGTGGTCCGGCCTGTGGCACGGAAAGGTTGAGAACCCCTGCCACAAAGTTTTGCCTTTTTTTTTTGTTATGTCCCCTTGTTAAATGTATTTATATAACTGAACCTCTTAGCGCTTTCTTCCGTGAAATGCAGCTTCAGAGGGAATCGGGAGAAGCAAGCAATGCAGGAGGCAAATGCCTAACCCCATCTTGTCTCACCCAGATTACTTCAACCAAGAAAACAATAAGAGGCCACTGGCACCAGAAGACATCCCAGAATATTCACCTCTGGAGTCCCTGAAGTCCACATGATTTGGTGGATAATGTTTACAGAGTCTCTCCATTATCTGCTTGTAGTGCATAAGCCTGTGCAGAGGCTTGAGAAAGAAGGTATTGAGGGGCAGGTAACAGACTTTCTGCATTTCAAAGTCCCTGCACAAGATCTCCACCTTGCGTGAGGTCTTTATTCCATTCTCCAACTCAATCAGAATCTCACTGTGTTTCCGCAAATGAATTGTCAGTTGCTAGAAGAAGAGAGAATACATGTTAAAATGGTATCTGTTGATCATATTCAAGCCCCTGGCCACTTGCAGAAGAATGAAGAAACAACACAACAAACCTACAAATCAAGCACCATCACAGCACAATAAGACAAAATGTTACAATGCAATAGATACAAATGCAGTTTCCAAATTACTATTAAAGGGGTTAAAAGCCTGGTAGAATAGGAAGGGGCTTGCCTAGTACAGAAATGTGATCAGAGTGGTCACCAGGTGAGCTCCCGCCCCCAAGAACATTCTTGATGTGGAGTACCCAACTGAGAAGGCTTGACCTTTGGCCAACATCTGCCTTAACCCAGGAGAGGAAAGTCCCCAGTGATTAGAGTCAGTGGTAATAAACTAGAGATCCACAAGGAGTTGAACTACATTGCTATCATATTAAATGATGTCTTAGTTGTGCTGTTTTTATCTGTAAAAATGGTATAAATTATTATTCAGTCATGTAAATTATTTGTTCAAGGCATCTAAGGATACCAAAACTTCTTCCCTAAATCAGAGGCAGAGAAGCTGTGACTCCACTAGGTATTGCAGGCTGCAACTCCTATCAGCATCAACAAGGATGGACAATGCCAAGAAAAGATGGGAGAGCTGCAGACCAACAATACTTGAAGGCCACAGCTTCATGAAGTTTCCTCCTGCTGGTACACTTGACATGTCAGGATGGCCACTGACTTCAAAGGTTTGGATCATCATCATAAGGAGTAGAATCATTTATGGTGTGATACTGTTTTCTGTAGAATGCTCCACTTCTGTAAGACTCACACATTTAGGAGACCTTTTTGAAAAGCTGTAAAGAAGCCTTCATCAAGTACTTTGGCCCCTGACGATCTCTGACACGGCTGTGGGGATGTTTTGTAGATGTTTTAGACCAGGGGTTTTCAATTTTTTCAAGTCAGTTGGCTGGGTCACACTCCCTCAAACAGTTGGTGGGCCAGACTGCTGCTTCAGCCGTGGCCGGTTTCAGCCGCGGCCTCATTTATGGCTGTTGTAAACGCGTTTACAACAGCCGTAAATGAGTCTGTGGCTATTGTAAACATGTTTACGATGGCCGTAATTGAGTGCATGGCTGATTCTGAGTGAGGAGGCTGGATTATTTGGTGCCACAGGCCATATCTGGCCCATGGGCCATAGGTTGAGAACCCCTGTTTTAGACTGTGATAGTTCCCATGCAGTATTGCTTCCCAGCAGCCACCAACTGGTGCTGTCACATTTACATTAATCCTTAATGCAGTGGGCTCTACATTTCAACAGGTGCTTAGAAGCACAAATTGGTGCTTCAATATAATTGTACATATTCTGTATCTCAAAAAAATCTCATAAAGGAAACCGGTATGAACTGATGATTATTTCCGTTTGCCTGAATAAATACACACACATTAAAACCTGTTCTTGGCCAGCATCTGGAATGTTACTTTTAAGAAGAATGGCTATAGTCAACGTACAAGACATCCATAACTGAGCAGATGAGGATGTTCTGAAATCCAGACAGAACTCTGCAAATGTAGTAACTCTAACTTCACTGATTTTTTTGTTTTTGTTTCAGTGAGACAACACAGTAAAGGCTGCACAATTATTCGAATAAAGTAAGAGTGTAGGCATACATGGTTATGGGCACATGCACCTAGCATTTCCATTCATTCTGTATCAGGGATTAAGGCTATACAAATTACTCATACCTTCATATTCTGAATGTTTTTCAGCATAACATCCCCAATTCTTTGGTAATCTCCTTTCAAGTGGGCATTAGAACGGCCTTCCCTGCCAATGAAAGAATTATTCATGTCAGTGAGGCATTTTAACCCATATCAAGAGAGAGAGAGAGAGAGAGAAAATAAATACACACACATATACTGTACTTAAAAAAACAGTTTAAATAACAATTGAGAATGAAACTTATTAATGTGATCCTTCTTATGGAAGTACCCAGTCTTATTCACAACATCTTGAATATGTAAACAGGAATACATTTTATACAATTAAATCATTATGGGTGGTGAATTATCAAGTACATTGAGGACAGAGAGATGAGACAGAAATGACAGATTGTGCAAGTATAGGTACACCACCCTCCATAATACAATGGCTAAAAAATGGAAATTAGCTCAAAAGAGACAAACAAGAAAAAAACGTTACACAGTGCAGGAAAGTTGACTCATGAGTTGCATGAATATCTTTCATGTTCCATTAAAAGTGTAAACGCAGATTACCCTGGGGCAGTCTGGAAGAACTGGCCCTGAAATTAAGTTAAAGGTCTCCCTTGCTTGAAAGACTCTAGGATGCAGTGCTCATCTCTGGTTACAGCCAAAGAGCCAGTGCTGCCTGTGTCTGCAGATGTTTCCATGGTCATGTGGCAGGCAAGACTTGATGCCAAAGTGCATGAAAAGCTGTTACTACCTCTAGCTTTTATCTCCCTGCTTACCAAATGTTCTTATCTTGACAGTGATAAAATCCAAAGTCAATATGGCTAAACATCTGATCACCACTTGCTGCTATTTCTGAGAGGAAGTCCTAAGTTATCTGTAGTGTCTTTATAAGAAAGCTGATTCTGAAACATTGGAGGAAATCTATGGTCCGGTGTTGTTGGAAAGATGCCCTATGAAGCTATGTACAGGCGGAAGCCTATGCTGGCTCACCTTCACGTCTTCGGTGTGCTTGCAGATGTACACATACCAAGACAACTGAGGAAGAAGGGTGCCAGCTGAGCGGCAGAAAGGCCGGCCATCGCCGCTGCCGGACAACCACCCCCAGCTGAGGGGTGAGGAGGAGAGCCGGCCGAGCGGAAGAGGGGCAAGCCAGCACCGCCGCCGGACAACCACCCCCAGGCGGGGGGTGAGGAGGAGAGCCGGCCGAGCGGAAGAGGGGCAAGCCAGCACCGCCGCCGGACAACCACCCCCAGCCGGGGGGTGAGGAGGAGAGCTGGCCGAGCGGCAGAAAGGCCGGCCATCTCTGCTGCCGGACAACCACCCCCAGCCGGGGGGTGAGGAGGAGAGCCGGCCGAGTGGAAGAGGGGCCAGCCAGCGCCACCGGCAGACAACCACCCCCAGCCGGGGGGTGAGGAGGAGAGCCGGCCGAGCGGAAGAGGGGCCAGCCAGCGCCGCTGCCGGACAACCACCCCCAGCCGGGGGGTGAGGAGGAGAACCGGCCGAGCAGAAGAGGGGCCAGCCAGCGCCGCTGCCGGACAACCACCCCCAGCCGGGGGGTGAGGAGGAGAGCCGGCCGAGCAGAAGAGGGGCCAGCCAGTGCCGTGAGGCTTCCAGCCGGGGGTACCCACCACCTACAGGCTCCAGCCAAGCGCCAAAGGAGAGGACCAAATTGGCAGAAGGGAAGAGAGCAGAGGAAGAAAAGCAGGGGGCGAGACTCAGAGCCCCATGCAAAGGATAAGTAGCTGAATGCAAAAAATGTAGAAGACTTAATATAGCAACTCACATAGAGACTTTATACTGACTTAATATAGAAACTGACATAGAGACTGTGTTTTAAAGTGTGATAATATGCATGATAATATGTTGTCTAAAATGTTTTAAACTTTTAAAACTGTGAAAAATGTATGCTGGGAGAAAAATGGCGTAGACACCGGCAAACCACACCAAAAAGCTTGCCAAGAGAACCCTATTGACCAAAACAAAAGGCAAAACAAGGAAGCAGTTTAGATGATACAGGATGCTTAACACCACAGAGTGGAGGAAAGGGAGGGACAGGAAAGGGGGAGGGGAAATGCAATGTTGCAAGGAACAATACTGCATAGGGACATGGAATGTGAGATCAATCAACCAAGGTAAACTGGAAGTGGTAAAAAATGAGATGGAAAGAATAAGCATTGACATCCTGGGAATCAGTGAGCTAAAATAGACAGGGATGGGTGAATTCAGCTCTGGAAACCATCATATCTACTACTGTGGGCAAGAAAACCTTAGAAGAAATGGAGTACCCATAATTGTCAATAAAAGAGTGAGAAAAGCAGTAATGGGATACAACCTCAAAAATGACAGAATGATGTCAGTCAGATTTCAAGGTAAACCTTTCAACGTCACTGTGATCCAAATATACGTACCAACCACTGGTGCAGATGAAGCCACAGTAGACCAGTTCTATGAGAACCTAGAACACCTCATAGAACAGACACCAAGAAATGATGTCCAAATTATATTAGGAGATTGGAATGCCAAAGTAGCAAATCAAAAAGTGGAGGGAATAACAGGCAAGTTTGGTCTTGGGACGCGAAATGAAGCAGGGCAAAGATTGATAGAGTTCTGCCAAGAGAACGCACTGGTCATAGCAAACACTCTCTTCCAGCAACACAAGAGGCGACTTTACACATGGACATCACCAGATGGCCAACACCGAAACCAGATTGACTACATACTCTGCAGCCAAAGATGGAGAACCTCCATACAGTCAGCAAAAACAAGACCTGGAGCAGACTGTGGCTCAGATCACAACCTACTGATTGCAAAATTCAGGCTTAGACTAAAGAAAATAGGGAAAACAAGGAGACCACACAGATATCACCTAGACAGCATCCCTAAAGAATACACGGTGGAGGTGATGAACAGATTCAATGGCTTAGACTCGGTAGACAGAGTGCCAGAAGAATTATGGACGGAGGTGAGGGACATCATGCAGGAAGCAGCAAAGAAAACCATACCAAAGGAGAGAAGGCGTAAGAAAGCAAAGTGGTTATCTGATGAGGCTCTTGAAATAGCAGAGGAAAGAAGGAACTCAAAAGTCAAAGGAGAAAGAAAAAAATACAATCATTTGAACACAGAATTTCAAAAAAAAAGCAAGGAGAGATAAGGAAAACTACCTAAAAGAACAGTGCAGAGAAATGGAGGAAAACAACAAAAGAGGCAGAACCAGAGATCTTTTCAAAAAAATTGGGGAAATCAAGGGAACATTTAAAGCAAAAATAACCATGATAAGGGACAAAGACGGAAAGGAGCTAGCTGATGCAGAAGAAATTAAGAAAAGATGGAAAGAGTACACAGAGGAACTCTACAAAAAGGACCTCAACACTCCTGATAATCACGATGATGAAGAAATGGAACTTGAGCCAGATATCCTGGAGAGCGAAGTCATAAAGGCCCTAAAGAGCACTGCAAACAACAAAGCTAGTGGAGATGATGGTATCCCAGTTGAATTTTTCAAAGCGCTAAAAGATGATGGCATCAAATTACTGCATTCAATGCCAGCAGATTTGGAAAACAAAACAGTGGCCACAGGATTGGAAAAGATCAGTATACGTTCCAATCCCAAAAAAGGGCAATGCCAAAGAATGTTCAAATTATCGAACAATTTTTTCCCACCTGCAGTCACATGCAGCTCAGGGAGTGTAGGGCCCCCTCCCCTGAAGGGGGCACAGTGCTTGCTGACTAGAGAATGGGCAAAAGGTTACTTTATGAGAACTTTCTATTTTAATTTACATAATGATTCAAACTCAACTTTTAATTAACCTTCTTTCCCCCATAAATTCAAGAGAGGCTTGGGGGACAGAGGGGGCTGCAGGAAAAAAAAAGAGAAGGTAGGGCAACTTCCTTCCATGAGTTTTATAACTTAACATATCATTGAGTCAAGGCTGCTTCCAGCATTCAATTGATTTTTGGACTCCAAGAGACCAGCAAGGTTACTGGGAACTTCAGCAAAGAAGGAACTTCTCCAAACTATGATTATTGTAAGACTGTTGATTTCCTAAAGCAGGGATGCAACACAGTGAATAAGCCACCCACGTGTTATAACAAGACCGACAAACGCACACACTTTCTTTCAACATAGCTTGACATCACAGATGGGAGATCTGTGTGAAAATAAATCATTAGCCTCAGATTTAAGGAACATTATTCCCAGCAGTTTGGCTATCAGACTATATAATCAAAAGATATAAACTCTCCCTATAAAAAGAAGTCACCAGTTTCAATCAGTGTTTCCCGGTGTGTGTGTGTGTGTTTGTGTGTGTGTGTGTGGAGGTGGAATATGAAACCAAAACAAGTAGTGTTTTAAACTGAAGTTTAAAAAATTGTATACAAGTTTTTTGGCTAGTGCTGGGTTGGAGTTATATAGTATGCATGTATGGCCACAAATGCACAAGCAAAGATACACCACCTCTCTGTCTCCTCCCATCTCTGAGCAACCTCTGCTAAATGAGTGGTTTGCCATTGCCATTGTAAGCAGGTAAACAAACAGCTGTCTCAGAAAGGCAGGTTTCTTACCTGTAACTACTTTGAGTGGTCATCTGTGAATTCACACTGATGACATTTGGACTACAGAGGAAAAACAGACAGATGTCCTTGAGGGAAACACCATCTATGAAGGCTGTCAATGTTGCTAGTGCGCGGGTGGAATACCCTGGACATGCGGTGGTGGTTCTAATGAAGAGAGAGGTTGTATGCAAGGTGAATTGTCTCAGATATCCATTTTGAGATTTGTTGGTTTATATTGGGTCTCATTTCCTTCTCCCCGAGTAGGAAACAAACAGGCATTTGTTTTCCTAAAGTCCCTTGTTCTTGTAATGTAATAAAGGAGAGCTCTTTTGACATCACATGAGTGCCATGCTCTATCTTGGTTGCTCTGTGGGTTTGGGAAGAAGGTGAGTAGGGTGATGATTTGTGAAAGATGAAAATCTGTCACCAACTTTGGGAGGAATGTCAGATCTGGGTGAAGTATAACCCTGGTGTAGTGGAACTTTGTAAATGGAGGATCAGATCATAGGGCTGCCATTTTGCTGGCCCTCCATGTCGAGGTAATGCCCACCAGGAAGGCTGTTTTGAATTATAGTAGACAGACACATGGAGGCTATCAATTCGAATGGTGGTTGTGCTCTGGCATGAAGGACAGTTGATAACGGCCACTGTGAGGTTGGTTTCTTTGATCTTGGGAAGTTGCTCCTAAGTCCCTTCAGGAACCTTTTCACCATGTGAGCTCTAAACACCAAAGTCAATGGGGAGTCATTTGGGCAGTGCCACAACAGTTGCTAGGTACACTCTAATGGAGGAGTGTTTCAAGCCAGTCCCTGCCAGGTGAAGTAGGAATTCGAGGATGGCTTTTAAGGAGACGTTTGAAACTGTTCCTCCCTGGTCTTACAGGCAGGTCTTGAATAATTTGAAGTTGTAGTCATAAGATTTTGATATGGATGGTTTATGGCTCATACACATGATCTGCTGGATTCTGGGGTTATCCACATGCTGTGAGGTGGAGGATGGGGAGGTTGGCATGGAGAAGATTACCCTTATCGATGTGAAGTAGAGATGGATCATCTGGTAATCTTAGAAAGTCTGATGTTATCTGGGTAAGGAGTGAATACCAGTGTTGTCTCAGCCATGCAGGTGCTATTAGTATCGCATCTGCCTCATCCTGGGCCAGGCAAACCAGGGCCCTCTGAACCAGAGAGAATGGGGGGAACATGTAGAGGAGGCAGATAGTCCATGGTATCATGAAGGCATCCCCCTCGAACGGGTCCAATCCTCGCTCTTATCTCAAGCACTTGCGATTCAATGTGGAGACAAACATGTCAATGTCTGGTTCCCTCCAATGAATGCAGAGTTGGTGGAAGACAGTGAAATCGAGTTCCCACTTTGGGGGTCACGGCCTGTTTCCAGCTGAGGTGATCCGTGAGGGTGTGCTTCCTTCTTTCTAGGTGCACCCATATCAGGAGGATGTGTTTCTCGAGACACCATTCTCACATCTGCAGCGCTAGGTAGAGGAAAGTTGGGTTTCACTTACCAGTGATAACTTTCGTTCTTCGAGTATATAGTTTGTGAATTCACACTCATGGGTTATGCGCCTGCGCAGAACGTCCATCGGAGGCTTTAAAGCTGATTGGCTAAAAGTTTTGGCAGTAGGACCGCCCACCGCGCCGCCCACCCTTTGGCGCCATTTCGCCATTTTACCTCAGTTCCATACTTAAGCCAAGCACAGAATAAACCAAAAGATCTCATCCGTGCCGCTTAAGAGGGGAGGAAGGGTGGGTAGTGTGAATTCACAAACTATATACTCGAAGAACTAAAGTTATCACTGGTAAGTGAAACCCAACTTTCTCCTTCGTATAGTTTGTGAATCCCCACTCATGGGAGATTAGCCAGCTCACACTTACTTGGTTGGTGGGCAGTCGGATGAGATGATCTACGAAGAAACACGTCAGTCCAGTAGGATGGATCAAGGGTGAGGCGCCTGAAGCCCTCTGGCAAGGACGACACAACCAAGTCTGGCGTCTGTAGTGGCTCTGGTGTCCATCCTGTAGTGTAGGACAAACGTAGAGGGTCTGGACCAAGTGGCAGCCTTACAAATGTCCTCAAGCAGGGTGCCCTCCAAAAAGGCTGTGGATGTGGCAACCGCCCTGGTGGAATGCGCCCTGACGTGTGTCGGAGGGGGCATCGAGGCAGACTTGTAGGCCAGGTAGATAGTCGATGTGATCCACTTGGAGAACCTTTGAGCAGAGATGGGTTCACCCTTGGACCTTCCCCCGTAGGCAACAAACAGGCGTTGTGTCTTCCTGAACTCCCGTGTTCTGTTGGTGTAAAACTATAAGGCTCATTTCACATCTAATGTGTGCCATGACCTTTCCTGGTTATTGCTGGGGTTCTGGAAGAAGGTTGGCAAGGAAATTGTCTGTGCCAAATGGAATTTGGAGACAACCTTTGGTAGAAAGGTGATGTTGGCGTGGAGTACCACACGGTCATTATAGAACTTTAGAAAGGGTGCAGAGCAACCAGTTCTCCAGCTCGTCTGGCCGAGGTGATGGCTACCAGAAAGGAAGTCTTCCAAGTCAGGAGATGGATGTCCGTGGTAGCCAGTGGTTCAAATGGGGACCTAGTGAGGGCGTTTAACACTGTAGACAGCGGCCATTGAGCTGTCGGAGGCTTGACTGGGGGAAAAGCATTCTGTAGTCCTTTCAGGAAGTGCTTTACCGAATGGTCCCAAAAAGCACCAGATGTGGGTGATCCAGCCAGGGAGTGGGCGACGACCGCTGCCAGGTGGACCCATATGGAGGTAATGCTGAGACCTGACTCTGCCAGATGAAGGAGGTATGCCATGATCTGCTGTATGTTAACTTCGAGTAGAGGTACTCGTTGAGAGTCCCAAAAACTTCGAAAGCGTATGTACTTGGAAGCGTAGGATTTCCTAGTAGACGGGCGTCTGGCTAACTCCAAGATTCTGGACAATTTGGGGTTATCCTCCACGCGGTGAGATGGAGGCTGGGCAAGTCCGAATGGTGGAGCTGTCCCTGTTCCATCTGGAGGAGCATCGGGGAGTCCGGCAGCATGCGAGACTCCGAAGACATGTGTAGCAGTAGAGGATACCAGGGTTAACGTGGCCACGCCGGGGCAATGAGGATTGCGTTGGCACGTTGCTGGTATATTCTGGTGAGGACCTTCTGGACCAGAGGAAAAGGAGGAAAAGCATATATGAAGTCCTGATCCAACCATTTCATGAAGGCATCGCCCTCGGAGTTGAGTCCGATGCCTGCCCTGGAACAGTATCTGAGGCACTTGCGATTGGTCTCTGACGCAAAGAGGTCGATGCTCGGAGTTCCCCATGCCTTGCAGAGGGTGCGGAAGATGCTGTTGTCCAGCTCCCATTCGTGGGTGGTCGAAATGAGGCGGCTGAGATGGTCGGCTAGAAAATTCAGTGTGCCCTGAATATGCACCCCCACTGGGAAGATGTGTCTCTCTAGGCACTACTCCCAGAGTTGAACTGCCAGATAAAGTAGTTTGGGGGATTTCGTCCCTCCCTGCTTGTTCAGGTACGCCACTGCTGTGATGTTGTCTGAAGCCACCTGAACGGCTTTCCCACAGAGGACCGTCTCGGAGGACCACATGGCCTTCCATATGGCCAGCAACTCCAGATAGTTGATGTGATGTGTCCGTTCTGGAGGGGACCACAGATCGTTGACCTTCAACGTCCCGCACGCGGCTACCCACCCGAGATTGCTGGTGTCGGTGAGAAGTTGAACAGAGGGCTGTGGAGGGTAAAAGCTCTTCCCCATGGCCACATTTAGCGGTGTGGTCCACCACACCAGCTGGTCCACCAGCTCTGGAGATGGTACTAATCTCTTGGACTGGCTGTCTCTGAGGGGATCGAATTCGTGAAGGAACCATGATTGCAGCGATCGGAACTTCAAATTGGCATGAGGGATCACTGCCGTGTTTGAAGCCATGAGACCCAGTAGTCTTTGAGCTTTCCGCGCCCTGATACACGGTTTGGTTCTGAAGTCCTGCACCAATTGTGCAATGTCCTGCAGGCGCTTCTGTGGGGCAAAAGCCCTGACTTCGCGGGAGTCTAGTACCGCTGCAATGTATTCCACCCGCTGCGTAGGCTCCAACTTCGATTTGGTGAAGTTGATTCTGAGGCCAAGACTCTCCATGAGGCGAACGGTGAACTCTGTGTTCCAAATTTTTTATTTTTTTATTTATTTATAGTCATATTTGTATATGCCGCCCACTCAGGCAGAACCGGACTCAGGGCGGCATTACAACAATTCTAAAAATACATAAAAAACGTTATAAAAACCCACATCCCACCCCCTTTAAAAAACCCCCATCCCACCCACCCATCCCACCCACTATACAAAAGGAGAGAAGAGAGAGTTCTTATAAAAGCCAGCAGGCGGGCACCATAGTCCCATTCGGGCCCCACACCTGCCCTGCCAGTCCTTTCCTGAAGGGCAGCAATTCACTTTGGAGTCTTAGATCTATTGGCAGGAGGTTCCAGAGAGTTGGTGCGAACACGGAGAAGGCCCTCCTTCGGGTGCTGGACAGATGCGCACCCCTAGTTGATGGCACTATTAGAGAGCCCCTCTGGTCCGCTCTGGTTGGACGGGCAGACACTCTTGGGACGATGCGGTCTCTAAGGTATCCTGGCCCCCTGCCATATAGGGCTTTAAAGGTCAAAACCAGCACCTTAAATTGCACCCGGAGACAAACTGGTAACCAGTGCAGCTCCCGAAGTAGCGGTGAGGCATGGGCATATCGCCCACACCCCATCACCACCCGGGCCGCCGCATTCTGGACCAGCTGCAGCCTCCGAATGGTCGTCAAGGGCAGCCCCATGTAGAGCGCATTACAATAATCTAGTCGGGAAGTAACCAGAGCGTGGGTGACCATAAGCAAGGAGCCCCGGTCCAGGAGCGTGCGCAGTTGGCGAATCACCCGAAGTTGGGCAAAAGCCCTCCTGGCCACAGCTGCTACTTGTTCTTCTAGCAGCAGCCGTGAGTCCAGAAGGACCCCCAAGTTGCGCACTGGGTCTGTCTGGGGCAAAACAGCCCCATCCAGTACCAAAGGTGGTAACTCCCTGGATAACACGGGGCCCCCTATCCACAGCCACTCTGTCTTGCTGGGATTCAGCCGAAGCCCATTGACCCCCATCCAGACCCCAATGGCCTCCAGGCATCCGGATAGGATCTCAACAGCATCGCTGGGGTCTCCACGGGCCGAGATGTACAGCTGAGTATCATCCGCGTACTGATGGTACCGCACCCCGTGGGAACGAATGATCTCACCCAGTGGCTTCATGTAGATGTTAAATAAGAGAGGAGAGAGCACAGAGCCCTGAGGCACCCCATACTTGAGGGGCCTAGGGCTGGACCTCTCACTCTCTAACCACACCGACTGGGTACGGCCCTCCAGAAAAGAGGAAAACCAGGACAGCACCGTGCCCTGGATCCCCAGTCCTTCGAGCCGTTCCAGAAGGATACCGTGGTCGACGGTATCGAAGGCCGCTGAGAGGTCAAGAAGAGCAAGGACGGATGGACAACCCCCGTCCCGCTCCCGCCAGAGATCATCCATCAGTGCGACCAATGCCGTCTCCATTCCATACCCGGGCCTGAACCCTGATTGAAAGGGGTCTAGATAATCCGCTTCCTCCAGGACACTCCGCAGCTGGCGCGCCACCGCCTTCTCCAGAACCTTACCCAGAAAGGGCAGGTTGGAAACCGGCCTGTAGTTGTTAAGGACAGCTGGGTCGAGGGACATTTTCTTCAGGAGGGGGCGCACCAAAGCATGTTTTAGCTGTGCAGGAAATACCCCCTCCCATAATGAAGCATTTATTATCCCCCCAACCCAGCCACCTGTTACCTCCCTGGAGGCTTTCACCAACCAAGTGGGACAGGGGTCCAAAGGACATGTAGTGGCACGAACAGCTGCAAGGAGCCTGCCCACTTCATCAGGGACAACATGATCAAACTGATCTCAGATCGTACAGCAAGACTGTGCACCGGCACCCCCCCGACCCTCTCCATCCACGCCAGGGTTCAATCCTGAACGAATCCGATCGATTTTCTCCACCAGATGGTCAGCAAAGTCCTCAGCCGAACCCTGCCAACCGGGCATCGATCTCCCCCTACCAAGGAGGGACCTGGTTACCCGGAACAGGGCGGCTGGGCGATTATCAGCGGAGGCAATAAGGGCGGTGAAGTATTGCCGCCTCACCACCCCCATCGCCACTAGGTAGGCCCTAATAGCAGCTCTAGCTAGTGTCCAATCGGAGTCATCCTGGGTCTTCACCCAGCAGCGCTCTAGGCGTCTCTTTGCCCGTTTGAGTTCGCGCAGTTCATCTGTGAACCACGGAGATGACCTAATCCCCCGGGCGCGGAGAGGCCGCAGTGGCGCGATTTCATCCAAGGCTACTGTTGTCGACCTATTCCACAGGTCGACGAGTGCCTCGGGTGAATCGTGTAGCCGATCCAGAGGAACATCCCCCAGTTCCCTCTGGAATCCGTCTGGATCCATTAGTCGCCGAGGGCGGACCATTTTAATCGGCCCTGCCTCCCTACGATGAAGTGTCGCCCCCAGAAAGTCAAGAGTCACCAGATAGTGATCTGACCATGGCACAGGTGAGATGACTAAATCCCGTAGTCTTAGATCACTCCGCCACTGCTCCGACAAGAAAACTAAGTCTGGCATGTGACCACTGCCCCTGGTCGGACCCCGAACTACCTGAGTCAGGCCCATGGCTGCCATGGAAGCCATGAACTCCCTTGCCACCTCAGAAGCCATCCCCAGCGATGGCAAATTGAAGTCCCCCAGAACCATAAGCCTCGGGAACTCCAACGCCAGCATCGAGGCGGCCTCGAGGAGCTCAGGCAGGGCATCCCTTACCCTGCAAGGGGGCAGGTACAGGAGTAAGATCCCCAACTGACCCTTGGGGCCCAGCCGTAGAAGCAGGGCCTCACAACCAGCCACTTGTGGAGCAGTGGCCCTAGCAACTCCCAAAGACTCCCTGGCAACAATGGCGACACCACCGCCCCTCCCCTTCCCTCTAGGCTGGTGCCAAATACCGAACCCAGCTGGACACATGTCCGAAAAAGGTACTCCATCTTCAGGAGTCAGCCAGGTTTCGGTGATGCATGCCAGGTCGGCCAGCCCTTCCTGGATGGCATCATGAATTAGGGGGGCCTTATTACAAACCGATCTGGCATTCACCAGCAGCAGCCTAAGGGCGGGGTCACTCCGGATCTGCCACTCAGGGCCCAGAGATGTACCTGCAGGGCTGGAATGAGGGACCGCACTTAAACATCGGACCCGCATTCCCCGAGTGCGGCCTGCCCCACGGTACCCGCCATACCGCCCCATGCCCGTCACAACACCTTGTGGTTCTCCGGAACCTCCCTAGATAGAATGCTGCCCCTCCTTCCTGGCTGGCAGGACCAACATTCTCTCTTCCCACCCCATCCGCCATCCCCCCCAATTCTAGCAACACACATGGGAGCGCTAGCGAGTCCTGTCATCGACATCTCCCTTTTCTTCCCCCCAGGTAGGGAGGACGAAGGCAGGGAACTGGGGGGGACGTCCGTGCGCTGAGGCAGCCTCTACGGCGGCGACTTTGGCTCCCCAATGCCACAGGGAGCCCTCCTACACTTCCGGCCCAATGGCAGGGGGCGGGGAGGGGCGGCTTCGCGCGGCGGTGGCAGCGTCGTCATCGTCTTCGGGTCCCATGACCCGAGAGCACTTTAAACCTCCCCGCCTGGTGGCAGGAGGCAGGGAGGGACAACTTCGCACAATAGCTGCGGCGTCTTCGGCTCCCTCGGCCTGGAAGTCCTTCCAACCTCCCCACCCAATGGTAGGGGGTGGGGAGGGACGGCTTCGCACAATGGCTACAGCGTCTCTGGCTCCCTTGGCCCGGGGGCCCCTCTAACCTCCCCACCTGGTGGCAGGGGGCGGGGAGGGACAGCCCTGCGTGGCGGCTGCGGCGGCGGCGGCTTCGGTTCCAGCGTTGTCTGCTTCTGCCTCCCATTCCCGGGCCGAATGGCATGGGCCCCGGGAAGAGGCAACATGGCGGCTTCAGAGCCTTCCGGGCCACGGAAGGCTCCCTTTTATCTCCCCGCCAATGGAGGGGGCTGGGAGAGCGCGGCAACACTGGCGGCGGCGTATTCCGAGCCTTCCAGGCTGCGGAAGGCTCCCTTTTATCTCCCCGCCGGTGGAGGGGCGGGGAGAGCGCAGCAGCATCGGCGGCGGCGTCCTCCGAGCCTTCCGGGCCGCGGAAGGCTCCCTTTTATCTCCCCGCCGGTGGAGGGGGCGGGGAGAGCGCGGCAACACCGGCGGCGGCGTATTCCGAGCCTTCCGGGCCGCGGAAGGCTCCCTTTTATCTCCCCGCCGGTGGAGGGGGCGGGGAGAGCGCGGCAGCATCGGCGGCGGCGTCCTCCGAGCCTTCCGGGCCGCGGAAGGCTCCCTTTTACCTCCCCGCCGGTGGAGGGGGCGGGGAGAGCGCAGCAGCATCGGCGGCGGCGTCTTCCGAGCCTTCCGGGCCGCGGAAGGCTCCCTTTTATCTCCCCGCCGGTGGAGGGGGCGGGGAGAGCAAATGGAGGACGATCTGGTGGGTGAGATTATCAACCAGTCATCGATGTAAGGGAAGACCTTGATCCCTTGTAGGCGGAGGAAGGTGGCTACCGGAGCCATGCATTTGGTGAACACCCTTGGTGCTGTTGCCAGACCGAACGGTAGGCAGTGGTACTGGTACACCGAGTCCCCTATGCGGAATCGAAGGAACCGTCTGTGCTGCTCGAGGATGCTGATGTGAAAGTAAGCGTCCTTGAGGTCCAGTACCATGAACCAGTCATCCCTGTTGATGAGTGGAAGGACGGTTTGTAGAGTCACCATCCGGAACCTTCTGGTGTGGATGCATTTGTTGAGACGGCGCAAGTCCAGAATTGGTCGGAGTCCTCTATCCTTCTTCTGGACCACGAAGTACCTCGAGTAGAAACCATTGTTCCAGTCGGTGGGTGGTACCAACTCGATGACTCCCTTGGATAGAAGAGTTGATATCTCCTCCTCCAGATGGGAGGATGGAGTGGTGAAGCGGTGTTTTCCTACTGGGGCATTTGGTCGAACTCAATGGTGTAGCCAGTGGACAAGATCTTAAAGACCCACCGGTCGTTCGTGACGCTGGACCACACCTGGATGAAGTTCTGGAGGGGGAGGTATGGTAGATGGAGTGAGAGAGCCTTGGCCTGCGCATCCTCAAACCCTGGACTTGGGCTTGGGGTCGTTCCGTTTGCCCTGTCCATAGGGCTGGTAATGCTGTTTGTGTTGGCGTTTCTGTTTGAAGTAGGTGTTCCTGGGCTTGTCACCTGAGCCCCCCTGGTGCTGTGGGTTCCCTCTGTACCATTGGGTAAAGGGCTGGAACCTTGGTTTCGTGGCTTGGGACGGTGTGGTGAGTCCCAGGAACTTGGCGGTGGAGCTGCTCTGGTGCATTTTGTTGAGGACCTTGTCAGTGTCCTGACTGAACAGACCCTGACCATCAAAGGGGAACTCCTCGATGAGATTTTTCATGGAATCACACGTGGCGTCTGAGCAGGATGGCAGAGGACATATCTTTTGCAGCATAGTCATTGATATGCCTCGCCGTTCTCATCTGTTGCTCCGACAGGAAATCCCCCTCCTCAGCTAGAGCCTCAAGTCTCTTCTGGGCTTCAGCTGGCAGCGTAGCGGTGACGGCCTTGACCTCCTCCCAGAGGTGTGACTGGTATAAGCCTATGGCGGCCGAATAGTTGGCGGCTCTGAGGAAGAGACCCGGTGACACAGAACTTGCGGCCCACCGAGTCGAGCTTCTTCCCCTCTGGAGTCGAAGGAACCGGAAACCCACTAACCGCCGTCTTGTGTTGGAAAGCCTTCACAACCAAGGAGTTGGGTAGTGGGTGAGCTTGGAGGAACTCCACGTCCTCGTACAGGACTAAGTACAACCCGTTGAGCCTGGACGAGACGGAATGGGCCGAGACCGGTTTCTTCCATGTTGCCTTCGCTGACGTCAACATGGAAGGAAGCATAGTGATATGGACTGGCCTGATGGTCTTCTTGTCCAGCTTAGCCATCATCTGGTCTTCCCCTTCCAGTGGCAGCTGGTTGACCCTTAAGTTGAGTGCCCTGCCCAAATGGGTAAGCATGGTGGTGAGGGACCTCTGATCGTCACCACGCGGTGGTTCAGTGGAACTGATCGCCTGATACGGTGTCCTGTCCACGTCGATGTCTCCCTCACCCTCCTCCGAAGATGTGCTGGAATCATCGGAGGATGAGAGAGGAACTCTCGAACCCACGTCAGGACCGCGCCAGTATGGCCTGGGTGGGTCGACGGGGTGAGTGCTGATCGCCTCAACATCCGCATCATGCCTCGGTGGTGAAGACAGGCCGATGGAGTGACTGCTCGACCCTCTTGAGGGCAGGGGAGCGACAGCAGGGCCCACACCCCTGGGGCTTGCGGTGGTCGGTCCCGGAGCCGCAGAGGCCACAGGGATGAAGGCCTTAAACTGTTCAGCGAATGTCTTCGCCAAGGCCTCACACATGCCCTTGAACATGTCCATGTGGGCCGCATCGACTCCGCTTGACAAAATGGTGGGGGCCGGCGGAATGGTGTCTGAAATGGTGGCTCCCCGAACAGTGGTTTCCTGCTCCTCGATAGTGGGCGTCCGTGGTCTCGGCAAGACTGAAGGCTGCCTGACGCGACCTCTCTCGCCCGGTGGAGACGGAAGTTGCATGTGGCGAGTCGGATCTCCAGCCCTGTGACCCTTTGTTGGGGAACCGGAAGATGACCTACCACCCCACGGAGAGGAACCTGGCGATGGGCATCTGGTGGAGAAGGGAGGAGAGGGCCTCCTTGGCACGTATTGGCGGGGCGTTAGAGGCAAGGATCGACGCTCCTCCGGTCTGTGCCATCTCTTCTTCTCTCCACTTTTCTCCTTTTTCTTCTGTACGGTGAGGGAAGACGAGGGGTCGCTGGTCTTGGACGGAGAAGTAGTCGCCACGCCCGAGGTCGAAGGTCTGGAGGCCGGGGCAAGTGCTAGCTCCATTAAGTGCACTTTTAACCAGTTTGTACAGTTTTGCACGGCCAACCGGGTGAAATTTCGGCATGCGGGCAAGACTGAGTCTGATGAGCTTCCCCTAAGCAGAAGAGGCACAGGTCGTGTCCGTCCGAAGAGGGAAACTTCTTTGAACAGGCAGTGCAATGTTTGAATGCAGCTGCCATGAAAAAAAAATTCCTCTCCGGGACGAGAAATTAGAAGATCCTAGCAACCCCAAAGGGCCGGACAGCCACCACCCTCTTGAGGGGGGTACCAGTGACCCAAGCAGAAGATGGAGACTGATTCCCTAGTGGAAGGAGTCCCGAGGGGAAATCCTGGTGAAAGCCAAGATCGCCCTAGAAAATTTTTCTGAAAAAGCTAGTCTCTCCCGAAGGATCAATGGGCCAAGAAAAAAATGAATTTTGCAAGCTCTCCGAGAACGTTCCTGCTGCTAAGGTGGAAAGAAGAGAACTGAGGTAAAATGGCGAAATGGCTCCAAAGGGTGGGCGGCACGGTGGGCGGTGCTACCACCAAAACTTTTAGTCAATCAGCTTTAAAACCTCCGATGGACGTTCTGCACAGGCGCATAACCCATGAGTGGGGACTCACAAACTATACGAAGGAGAACTGCATTGACCTTGTTGCTCCTTGTTTGTTCAGGTGTGCCAGGGTGGTTGTGTTCTCCTCAACTACATTCCCCCGGAGGTCCATTTCAAAGATTTTTAGGGCCTTCCAAATGGCCAATAATTCAAAGTAGTTTATGTGTTTCTGTTTTTCCTTGGTAGTCCAAATGTTGTCAGTGTAGATCAGAGGAGCCCAAACTATGGCCCATGGCCCAGATCCAGCCCCTGATGCTAATTCATCCAGCCTGCGAAGCCCTCGTCGATCCCAGAAACAGAAGTAAAACACGCCCATATGGCTGGATGAATTGTCATCGGGGGCCAGACCTGGCCCATGGGCTGTAGGGACCAGCCACCTGAACCACATGACCAGCCCATGGCCCAAAAAGTTTGCACACCCCTGGTGTAGATTCACAGAGACCACGAAGAAGAAGGCAGGGAACATGTCCACAACTAAAGTGATCAGTATTGGGAAAACATTAGCCTCTAGTGGTTTGGGGGGTCCACAGAGGATACAGCAGAGAACTGCAGGTTGCTCACCTCTGATTTAATGGACTATGCTCAGGAAATACAGGGAAGAATAGCTGAGATGTTCAGGTGAAATATGATATGCTAAGGCAGGAAGCACATCTGGGTAAAGTTTTGTCCCACTTGAGATTTTAATGAGACAGAAATAATCCACAACCAACTTGTGTTTACAAACCCATGGCCTTAAATAATCACAGTCAATGACATAGTAGAGGTTGTATCCTTATTTCCTGTCCAACTCCCCCGGCCCCACCCCTGTGTTTTTTAAAAGCTTTTAACAAATGCAGCAGCATTTTCTAGTTGGACACTCGTAAGTCTGAAAGTTTTTTGGCTTTCGTTCTTTATTCAAAACTAATGAAGCTCTTCAGTGGTACTTAGTGATAAGTCACTGGGGAACTTTAGCAGAAGGCACCTCTCGCAAACTGCCATTTACTGTTTTCTAGCAATTCTGCTCATTTAGGAAATGGTGTGAACCAAAATTTGAAACAATTTACAGGTCTGCCTTGTGGTATTTTAATTGAAAGCAAAGTCAGTTACAAACAGCAGATTTGTTTCTCTGGTCTTCGACATAAGTGGTATGTTTCATCTGGGGAAATCCAATGTGCTATTTTCCTTTAGCAAATGCTTTATTCTAAAGTAATACTGTCCCCTGGAAGTGTGAAATATTAGTTTTCTAGTTTCCTTGTTATTATTATTTTTTTTGAACTTCTGAGCTGACTGAAAATAATGAGGTGAATGAAAAAGTTGAATGACTTTACCTTCCGGTACAGCTTTTGTAAACAGACAAGACTTCTTGCCCTTAGCACCATCTTATGTCAACATTTGTTCACTGGGAATGACTAATCTAAATCATTGCCTTTTTATGTGTCCCTTTTTGCTCTAAACATGAGTTCCACTGCATTCCAGGCAAGCATATACATGCCTATGTAGTAGTAAGTTAAAACTGGCTTACTTGCAAGTAGCCATTTCTAGAACAACACTGTTAAGTTTTATTTGTACATCAAAATCCTACTTTTGATGTGAATGTAACTTCACAGGCTGAATCTTACTGGTGTCCACATATCTGCATAACATGCCAATCTAAATAACAAGTTGTGTGGCACATCTTGGTTACACACTCAAGCATCTTTCCAGGCATACAATAGAGATGTGCCCTGACACCTAGTCAGTTAGCCAAAATTAGCTACAAGTTAATGCAAATATTTTGTGAACACCAACAGGATTTTGGATACAATCTTTTAAAGGTGATCACAAAGACAAATAAAAAATGTTAGTAATGATTACTAACATATCTGAGATATTAAACATCAACATACAGTAAAACCTTGCATAAAGAGTGCCTTGCTTAGAAACTAACATGCTTAAAGAGCAGAATTTTCTCTGAATGGTCGCTTCGCTTAACAACTAAAACCAACCAAAAACTCACTTAACAACTAAATCAGGGTTTGCAATTCCCCCCCGCCCTGCCAGAAGTTACAATTGGTCACTTACAATGGTGTTTCACTTAAAGAGCAAACGCGTTTAAAGAGCAATACCATGGAACACATTATGCTCTTTAAGCGAGATACCACTGTATTTAGTTAATCATATAATAGGTCTAATTAACATATTTATCGTATTTGCTGGCGTATAAGACACATTGAAATATAAGACGCACCCTGTTATTACCAAAATAGCCCACTATATAAAGTACAAGACACACTCCATTTTTCCAGTGTATTTTAGGGGGGGGGAGTGTGTGTTATATGCCAGCAAATATGGTAATTAAATACTAAACATGTTGTGTAATCACATCTACAGCTGCTGTTCAATCTGAGTAGGTTGAAAGTTTTTGATTAATATAACCTGTTAAATGTGGCAGTTTTACGATTTCACATTTGTAATTAGAAAATACAGTAATCACATTTTGAATGTGATCACTGTGATCTTTTCCACACTTTCAGAAAGCCAGATCCAGATTCCAATGCCACTGAAATAAATGGTTATAATTAGACACAACTTCTTACCACAGAGAAGTGAATGACCAAACTGAGCTCCATTTAATCTTTTAGTATCAAACAAAAATACTCAACTCCTTGCTGTGAGGGGAAAATGGGGAAGGTGTGAATTTTCTCAGTGCCACTTCTATTTCTGCCTGGGCACAATGGATGTGTGTTGCAGGGAGGCATAATTTGACCAGGGTGTCAACAACACTGAAGATAAGAAGAGTAAAAGCTTTTTATATTATCTCTCAGTTGTCATGAAAGATAAAGATTTCATAAATTAAGAAGACTATCATTTAAATCAGTGGCTTGAAGTATAATTACTTCTGCTCCTCCTCCACATGCCATATCTGTTCTGGATACTGGCTATCATCATGGTGATAGTCTTCCTGTTCTTAACTCCTCAGCACAGTTCTTCTGAGGACATGCCACACCCATCTTTCAGGTTCTTCAGCCATGTAGTCTGTCTACATCCAGGGCCTCTCTTCCCAGGGATCTTTCCTTGCAGGATGAGTTGGAGTATTCTATACTTTATATTATTCCTCATGATATGGCCAAGGTATTGGAGCTTTCTTTGCTTAATGGTCTTCAACAGTTCTTGTGAGCAAAAACCCAAACAACCATGCTACCCTTCATCTCAAATACAGCACGGGTCCTCTTTTCATAAAAAGTAGCGTGTGTATTTAGGAAGAGTGAGAATTCAATAGGAAGAAGATTGACTTTTTGTGCTTCCACTCTACTTTGCAAGCAGAGCCATCTTGCATTCTAAATGATGGAGTGTGCAAGCAAGCAATTAATAATGTTTTTGCACAAATGCCAGTTAACAGTACAGTATATACTTTTTAAAGCTAAACAGATGAAAAAAACCACATTTAAAGATGAGGAATAGTGAGCAAAAAATGTCATTTAAATTAAAAGAACAGCTAACATTCTTACCATAGTGCAAGGCGCTGCTCTATTTCCTTTAGAAAGTTGGTGTGAAATTTGTGCAAAGGTTCATAGTTGGCAAAGATAAGATTCTTCAGTGTTTCTGGCATGCAGTCATCTTTATTTACTGTGCTCTGGAACCACTACAGAGACCAAAAAGAGTAATAAAACAAACCCTTGGACTGATTCATTCATTCATTATAGTTCTATACCACCCATTTGGGTGGTATCCCACTCTGGGCGGTGAATAAACAGATAACAAATCACAACAACACACAGCAGATCAAAACAACTGACAACTATGTCTGCATGGAAATAAAAGGTCACGTGCCCTTCTTATCATCCCTCTCTGGAAACAAATAAAACTTACATATTTGCTGATATTAGTGACAAAGAGCACCATATCTAATGGAAAAATAGACTGCATCCTTCATTTATCAAGAAAGTAAACAAGTTCTGATACCTTATTTTATGTTCATTATGCCTTCCTCGATCAATAGTAGATTTTTTAACCTTCTGCACAGATAAAGCTACTAAGTCACTTGGCTAGTATGACTGTTATTAAACACATTAATTACTCAGAGCCAAAGTTTGCTTGTCTTGTGCATTAGAAAACACAACACTCCTATGAATTGTTTCTGTGTACACCACATATCAAATTGTTGCCACCCAGAGTAATGATTTATCTATGTGGGTAAGATATAAATTGAAATACTAAATATATAAACAAATAAATATGAAAAGTTACAGGCTACATTTCAATGTTTGAAAATAGGGAGAAATCCTTGGAAAAGCAAGGTCTGCCATCATCTTATCTGAATAATCTCCTGGAGGATTCTGGACATCATTTATATCTGTCACTAGGGGAGATTATATGAATTTTCCATGGAATGAATTTCTGGGGACACTAAGCAAAATTAAATTTGGAAAGAGAATTTGGGGAAATGTTGTCTTTATAGTCTTGCAGCTTTTTGGCTTCAGTAGACTAAACTTCATTATTTTTCATGTCACTAAGGTTTGGGATTGTGTGTTGTTTTATTTTTAAAAATCATCATTGGCATACAGTATTTGCAGAGTCTGGCAAAATGTTGGATACAGCTCCATAAAGACTGTAAATATAAATATTAAGCTATAAAAGTTCCTTTTGATGGACTACAACTCTCAGAATCTGGCTATGGAGTTGTAGTCCATAGAGCTACATACATTTTTCATACTTGGTCCCACTTGTCTAAACTATGCATGAATTAAGCAGACATTCTTCAAATTGAATAAATTTCTGCCAAACATTTCTGAAGTGTTCATGACAAAGTTATAAATTATAAAATGAACAATGTGTAAGCAGAGAAGGGTCAAAATCATCCATAACTAAAGCAGAAAGGTTGAAGTATTATTTAACAACCAAACAAATGAATAGAAGACAAACCGAATTTAAATCATTTTTCCCCTGAGATACTAAGCATACATGCATACATACATACATTGGGGATAAAGGGGAACATAGAGAGTTTAGATAACAGAAAATTTCAAACTGTTATCTGACACTTAAAGACAAATGGATAGTGCAATTAGCTACTATTTTATATATCTGGAAAAAGTAAACATACCGATGTGATAACTTCAAGGTCTTTCAGGTAAGTTCGTTCTGTGGTGGAAACCTCCTTAGCAATGAAGTATGCTTTATCAGTTGGAAATCTCTAGAAACAGCAAGAAAGAAAGAAAAATAAGTTGTCTTTTTTAGAAGGGCAAGCAATTGTACAGAAATTAAAGGACAAGGGGAAAAACAGTGAGACCATAATAAATTAAAGAGCTGTATATAAAAGTGCCCATGTGGTACAGTGGATAGAATGACTGCCTTGGAAGACCTGGGTTGGAATCCCTGCTCAGTGATAAAAATCCACTGGAGAGTGGCATTGATAAATCTCTCACATAGGTAGGGTGCAATCAGACAGGCATTTAGCCCATTGTTTGGTCTGTTGTGAGGCTGGGTCGACTTATTCCTTTTTCAATGATCACACAATATAATCACTGGAGTGGACCAAACTGCCTCCAAAGCATTCTACCCACATCCTTCTGAGTCATGTCAGATCTTCTACTTTTTTTTTGGTGCAGGTAGGTTTGCTCTGTTTTAGTTCATCTCTAGTACATGTGATTGCTAGAAACAGACCAAAAGCAAGCCTTCTTGCTGTCAAGGTTCCCTCTGGTTGGAATTTCTGATATAGTGAAGTGGCTTAATAAACAAACCACTTCAGGATATCAGCAAATTGAACACTTCCTCTGCTCCTCACTGGAGGGGCAGAGGAAGTGAATGTTTTTAGACTGTAGTAGATCATCACTGATGTTCTACATGAGTTAAAAATTATTTAAAAAGTTCTTTGCTTTGTCTGAAGGGCCAGTCAACTAACTAGATTCAGCTGTGGTCAGTTTCTTGACTGGCTCTAGTCCACCTGCTTTTGGCTTTAGCCTCATCTAGGGACTAGGGAGAATTTCATTCACACTGCATTGTTAAGTGAATTGTCATCATTTGTACTTCCCAAACAACTAAGTGTTTGGAAAATAGCAACCATCTGATTATGAGCTTCTTCGACTTTTATGACCTAGCTCTCATCTCAAAATTAGGCACCAAGATGCTTTTGCCATGGAAAGTAACACATTAATGCATGTTAATGTACATAGTGCTCTTTCCTAACATTTTCAAATGGATGCAGAAATGGAACAGAAAGGATTTATAATCTCATTATTCCTTCTAATGCCAGCCTGCAATACTGGCAACATTAAAGGAATGTAGTGTTCAAGCACACAAAATAGTCCTCAAGTTCCATTTAAAGAAAAAGTCAATATTTGAATAGTAGAATGTGTGTATTGGATCATAAGCTCACATCTCCATCCTGGTCCTGATACCATCTGGAATTTGAAATGTCACCATGTCAGCCCCTTAGATGGAACAAATGGCATACAGTGGTAGGTGTTATTAATATAAGTCAGCTCCTAAGCTTGGTTGGGAAAGAACTGCTAGAATTGAAATCTGTTATTCTATGTATACTGAATGTCAAAACCAAAATGACAGTCATAATTGGTACCTTTCTCTTGACCTCCTCTTCATCATCTGTCCGGGTGGCAGTTTGGTCATTCAGCAGAGGGCTGACCATTGGAGATGCCTGCCTGTTATCAGGGCTCAAATTAGGAGATAATGTTGTATTTGCCATGGCTGGTCCACTTTGGGAATTGATTGACAGCTCTGAAAGGTGAGGGCTACCAGCAAGTGAGCCTGCTGAAGGAACAATACAGTGAATTTCAGAAATACTGCCCTCACTATACATGTAAATTCCAAGATCTTCAGTCTTTTCAAAAGGAGTTTGGTTTCAACATATTCATTGAAACCATCACCATTTGAAAGTGCTACACTCTTTTTGAGACTAATTCCCTAAAGAGCTAATGTGCATCAATTTGATATAGCTGCATAACTGACTTGAACAAAATTAGCACTGTATGGGTAGCGATGAGGGGGGACATACTTGTTCTATCAACTGCTGTCTTCCTGATGTGATGTATCAAGTGAGAACTGCTTAAGATGAAATAGTTATGGATGAATTAACTTTTTTAAAAAAAATCAATGAAGTGTATTTCTTTTTGGAGAAACCTAGACTCAGCATTGATAAAATAGCAAGGCAATGTTCATACTTCCCTCCCCTACTTTATGAATTTTAAAACTTCTGGCTGCAAGTTTCAATAAACAACATTTTCTTAAATCCACATAAAGGAAAATGACTCATTCTAACTACAAAGGTAGACCAAAATGTGGTTTCAGATGCTGTCTTGTTTATTAAGAACTGTGATCAGAAAAAAAGAATATTCTGTGTAGATGGGGTGGGGTGGGGTGAGAAACTTCATTACGGAACCCCAAAGACTAGATTCAATTGCTAACTCCTACTAAAGTGGATCTATTGAATCACTGGGATGAAAGTGTAGATTTACCAAGTTACTGCTTAATCTACTCCAGCTAGAGCAGTAAATGGATTTAAGCACATAATGGGGAGCTTTAAATTTCTTCCTCAAAGGAAAGATGGAGAGGCAGAGGGAGCTCATACCTCTAATAGCATGGAATCATAGTTTAGCACTATGTCTTAAATGGAAGAGTTATGGGAACTTTTTTAGATTAACATTAATGTATGATCTACAACACTCAATAAAACAGAGATGAACTCTCTCTGTGACCCGTTATTATCTCTCATGCATGAAGAAATTCACAGTTACAAAGTTTATAAGCCAGGGTATTCCAGAGGTCTATGTCCTGCCCATACTGACTCTGTACTGCCTTAGGATATGCTTAATTACCTGATCTATCCTTTGGGGGGGGGGAGTAAGGTTCACATCAGATGGGTAAGGTGGTTCCTTATCCAGAATAAATGCCACACAGTTTTGAGCAATACCTTCTATATGTTGAGCACAAGCCAGAAGAGAAGCACTTGCTCACCCTGCATCAAGTTGTGTGGGAGGGAAAAATCGTGTCCAAAGAGGACCTCTGTCAAAATGGTTAATGTTTGGAGTGTTTTGTCATTGGATTTAGTGCACAAACATATATACAATGAAACAGTTACCTACAGTTACTGGTATTTTTAAACCCTCCTACAAACTTAAAAATCTACCAAGGCAGATCTTTGAGATTACATCACAAGATGCTAAACTGTTAGAAAGACCAGAGACTAGTGGTGGTGGTGGTGGGGAGTTGAACAGCTATGTCAAAGTCACATCTAGGACAAAGGAAGGAAACTACTCAGGCCCTCTTGCTACTTACAAGAGAAATGAGTGCAGTGTACCTTGTTGAGTTACTCCGTGCTCCTTTGATTGTTTTGGGATGGAAGTGCTGACATTACATTCATACATAAAATGTTACTTTAAAAGCATGAAGAAAAAAAACCCAAAGTTGTCAAGCCTCAATCAACAGAACAAAACTACAATAGTACGCGGCAGGGGCTACAAGAAATGCAACAATGAAAAATAATTACAAATCTGTCCCATTCCTTGGGGAAAAGCTGATTACTGACTATGCAGGATCAAAACATTAAAAATCTTGCGATCATGATGAAACAGAAGTTAAGCCTACACACACTATACAGTACATGCCTAGACACATACTTCTACAACTCTTGGCTTTTTTCCCTTCACATTTCCCAAAAGAATCTTGATTTAAAGAACTGTATATGCTTCCAGCCATAACAGCTAACAACAGATAGAGTTAAAACATATGTGAAATGCTTGTAATGCCACATGCTCAAAATGGTTGTTGCAGACAGACTGCCAATATATCTTGAGAAACATCAGTAATATTTGGCAAAGTACCAAGTATCTACATACCCAGAGTAAGTGCAAAGTACAGTACAGTATATAGAATTTTGAGCCACCCCAGTGAATCTCATATTTATACTGCTGCCATCATCAGCATCAAATTGTATGCTATATGTCTACCAAACCATGTCAATATTACATGCTATGTTTAGGCAGATTAAATGTGATATCTGATTTAAAGAAATATTCTCTTTGTTGGTTATAATTCCTTAATGAAATGAATTTAAATGTATGCCCATGAAAATCTTAGAGAAAAGTCACAGCTTGTTACACAAATGTCAATTTTATTGACACTAGTACACAATCATTTACAGTAAATTCATAATAAAATGAATGCAGTAGAAGAGAAAAGCAGCAGCATAGAGGCCCTTGGTAATTAAATTGCATTTTCTAAGTTTATGACTGGTATGCTTTCCAGCTAAGATTCCAAAGATACCTATAGAAATGCTTTTATCTCAAATCCAAAGCAAAAAAATAGAAATTCTGGCACTATGACAGAACATGAGAACATTACGATCTTTGAGTGAAGTTATCCTCTTGTCAGACACATGCACTTAGTTCTACTTTCTAACATTTACAGGATAGTCTACTCAGAACTTACTAAAGGAAACATTATGGTGAACAATGCCACCTTTTAAATTCCTCTACAACAGATCTTTCCACTCTGGTATCTTCCAGATGCATATGGGACCACAATTTCCAGGATAGTTGTTGTAATTCTGGAGATTTACACTGCAACTTGATTTAGATATCTGTCAAGCCCCACAGAAGTGTGTGTGTGCATGAACAAATTTACAGAGAGCAACTACATATATGGCTGCCAGAATGTATATAGTCTTAGTTGAAAATGAACTAAGAATGGATGTTTAGTAGTAATTGATGTTTATCTAGACTTGACTTGTACTGTGGTTGGGAAAATGTTCATAACAAACCAAGTCCTTCAGCATTTTTATAAGAGTATCCAGTGAAAACATTTATAAGAGTATCCAGTGAAAACTTTTATAAGAGTATCTAGTAATCATTTCTAGATGATTAATGAAATATTTAGCACCTGTCAACCTATCAGGAAAGGATAAGATTAAACAAATATAAGCCTGAAAGCTAATATTAACAATGCTATATGTTTAAGGTAACTTTAAGATAAAGGTGAAGGCCAAAGGTTAAACAGTAAAATAAATAACAATGCTTCCATAGTTGCACATCATGATTCAAGTTAAAATCAGCCTTGCCCTTTCAGAAAAGTTATCTTCTTGCTCTCTTCAGATCTACCATAGAGAACTTTTTTGTGATATTAAAAGCTGGTACAATATTCCTCTTACATATATTTATCTGTATTTTGTGCTTCCTCTTGAAAAGCCCTGCCAGAGAGCTAAATCCCATCCCTGATTGAATGGCACTTGGTCAGTCAAACTATATGTAAGTCTTCCTGATTCACTGGCTCTAATCCAGCTGGATTGATAATTGGATTTAGTCCTATAACTCTAAGGGAACATGTGAGAAGGCTCAATAGTTAATCAAAATGATACTTCCTGCAAGGAGTTAATCACTATGGAGGAAACTTATCACCGAAAACTGGGTGATGCCTTGAAGATTTCAACATATTTTTGAAATTAATATTTAATCTTGAGAAGTTTAGATTGCTAAACCAGGTGTAATTCAGTCTCATTGTTTTATGTCATTATAATACATTACAAGTCAAATTTGTTAACATGTGTAACTAATCCTTAAATGGATTCTTAGCCTATCTAAGAAAATTTGTTAATGTAAGTTTATGATTTTATTTAGACTTCTGTAACTAAGTAATTTACATCACGCTAAATGAATGATAATACTTTGGAACATTTCACATACATATTTAAATTCAGATTACCGGTATTTTACATTTGACTTGGTATGCAATAGAAACAGAAATGCAAATGCCTCCAAAGCAAATCAACAAATTCTATATTTCTCATATAATTAAATGGAGAGTGTAAGTAATTTTAGCTGCCAGTCAGTATATAGATCAGATGAAAATCAACTTATGTTCTTCTCATTCCTTTCATCATCATCATCATCAGCATCAATAAAACTAAGTATTTCTGAATTAAATATTTATACATTAGTGCAAGGTCCACAGAACACAATCCATTTGTCAATAGCTACTCTTAATTAAAAATAACAATGAAACACCAACTCAACCATAGGTGGTTTCTGAATGACTTGGGAGCAGGGGGATTTCTTGGAATTTTGATGTAAAGAGCTCTGCACTCCATGAGCCATCCCAACCATAGGCGTTCTTAACCTTAGGAAAATCCAGGCCAATTTCTTTTTAAAAGATTGAAAACTGATACCAAACATATTTAATACATATGTCTGTAAGCTAAGGAAGTTGTTCTCAACAGCTCATCAGTGATTTCTATATACCGTAGTTGAATCAGAATGGATTTGAAGTGCTAGTTAGCTTTCCCTGAGCTTCTATTCCAAACCAATAAAAGAGGAAACTGAAGGAATTGAAGAAAGGATATTATGAACAAACTTGTAATTCCCACCTCTTCCAATCCTTTCTGGGCCTCATTCAGGAACAGTAGGGGAAGGAAGGGAAGAGAGCTGAACATCTCTGGGTAATTGTGTATTCTGTTCCTAAAGCAGGAGAACAACCTTCCCAAAGATTGTTCTCTCAAAGAGAAACATTTCAGAAGGGGAAAGGGGGCTAGTCTGATGCAGCAAAAACAATAAGAATTGTGTGGCCACAAAAATCTTTTGTTGTGTTTCCCCATGGAGAATGCATGCATATTCTCAGCTGCACCTGGCCCTTACACCATTATAAAAGGGTGAAAGAGAGAAAAATCCAAGCCCCTCCTTTCTTGAAGATTTCAGAGTTTTCCTTTCATCCAGTTTATTGGGTGATATGTTATCAAAGGGGAGCTGAATCAAATAAACCATTTCTCAGTGAATGTTCCTTATTATAGCAAGAAACAATTATTTTTAAATAACCAACAATGATAAAATTCCAGCAAAAGATACCAGGGGGAGGGGGAGAGGAAAGCAAAACAAGTTTTGCTTGAGTTATTAAGGTTGGAAATGGGTTCACACGACAAAGGTAAGAGTGAGTTATTTGTGAAAATGGTGCATCATCCCAAGGAACTTTGTTCATTTTTTTTTTTACTTGAGTCAACATTCCAGCCAGAGGTTGGATAGCATATAGAAGCAAGGGGAGGATTTTACAGCAAGACATCAGTAAGAAAGGACAAAAGGTTTCAGTACAAGCAATAAATAAGCAAAACAAAATTAATGTCATGCATACACAGGTAAATAAATAATGTTGGCTTGACATGCTTACAGATAATCACCATGTTCAGCATTAGGTTTAATAGCCAGGATCCCCTCCTCTTGGATACAAAGTCCATGCTAAAGTGATATAGAAAAGCATTAAGCAGCGGCAAGTACAAAACTGGACAGTAACTGTTGCAGTAAGCCAACGGGTACAGTAACTTTGGAAGGAAAATGACGTTACAAACAGCAAGGTTAAAATTGGGGAATTGCAAAGATATGCACTGTTCCTTCTTGCTATCTTTTTAACTTTCTATTACGAAAAAAAAGGACAGAAGAAAGAGCAGCCAAACCTGACAACCCTACAAAAGGTTACCCGCTCAAAATAACATGCAGTTAAACAATGCTAAACACAACTGTTTGTAAGCTCCTGCTACAGCCCATTTTGGCTGACCAACTCTCCAAGACAGCAGTGATCTTGCTTAAAAGCAATTTTGTTACCAATTCAATTATTTTACGTGTTTTCTCTGCTGGAAAATGAAGGGCAAAGTAGTTTTATCTAATCACCATGTGGCCTGCTATTTCTACGAATAATCACCTTTGCCAAATGGTTTCCAACATACGTATAAGTTAGGCCTCTGTGTTTAAAAGACAGCAGGATCACTGGAACAAGATGATCACACCTTTTCCAACGGGAACAGTTCTCCCTCTTTCAATTGTGCATGGGGTAGCGTAGCAAACAGTGCAAAGAACAGTAGATAGATTCACCATGCTTTGAGTACAAAGAAAGAACAATGGGGAAAGAGGTTTTTTCTTCCATAGAGGTACATGCAGACAAAACAGTGTATACAGTGAATGCCTTTAAAAAAAACCTTTAATAACATTGTTAAACAAATGACAAGAATGAGAATGAAGATCCCAGCAATTTTTGAAAGAGCCTTATCTTATTTTTGTAGAATGAGATTTATATTTCAAATATGTAACACACATTTGAAAAGTGTTGGGTGATGGGGGGGGGGAGAGCCAAAGAATACCTACCTCAGCTATTTGTTTGTAATTCAAGTCTCTAACAAGACAAATGAAAATGGGGAAAATATGAACTGTATTGAAGGATTTTGTCCCCTTTCTGAAAAAGCAAGAGGCCTGGCATAAGGAAGTGGTTCAAGCTTTAATTTTTCCAGCTCAGTGACTAAGATATCTGGGATTCCATTAAAATATATGAAAGATGGCATGAACAATTAGTTGCAGATATCACTGTAGCAACAACTTGCTATGAAAACCTGCCCCTTACTCTCTATGTGCAGATAAAACAGAATTTTTACTGTCTCCAAAACTTTTTTCCTTTGCCTTTCCAACATGATTTCTTGTCTGAAAAGGTAACACTAACATTAACTGTAATAACATAAAAAGCATGACAAGTGAAACATCAATCAACTTTCTCTCATCTGTGATATAGGGAGCAATAGGAGGATTAGATTACCAATCTGTTAAACAAAAATCAGAAAAACACATGCACACTGGTTTTATGAGAAATATCCTTAACCTCTGCAGGTGTTTTACTTTACTCCTTGTGAATGCCAAAAAAGAACAGATGATTGGTGCTGGGGTGGGGGTAGTAGTAACTTACTGTAGGGAGGAATACAATTACCTTGATCTTTTTGTACTATTGCACTGATCTTAAGAGAGGAATGATAAAAAGTGTCATGATTTTTTTTAAAGAGAGGTGAGGGCATTTTTGGCCTTCTAAATGTTCTGGATTACAGTTCCCAGAAGCCTCAGTCAGCATGACCAATGATTTGGCATAATGGCAAATTTAAGTAAACATGGGCATGATGAAAAAGGAGATGCTTCTTGATACAGTCATGTTGTGAAAAAATACCAGCTTCCCAAGCACTGACTCTAACATGGCTACCTTTCTCCTCTCATTCATACATTATAAGCAAATGTATAAGTGTTTATTTAGACCTTAAGTAGATTGTGAAAGAAAAAAGTACTTTGCAAAAGTAAAAACTGAGTACAACTGAACTGATCTGTAGCAGAGAGATTTAAAAAGCCCTAAATAGACACCAAACTACTTTGAACAGATCCAATCATGTCTGCTTTTACCAAGCAGGCTTGGGCCTGGTATAGGAGACCAGCTGGAAATATCAAGGTTCTCCAGGTAGGGTTAGGAAAGATAATCCATTCTGAAACCTTCAGGAGTCACTGCCAATAAAAATTCAAAATGCTAGTAGCTTAAGGTGGACCAATGGTCTGACTCAATGTGAGGCAGTTTCTTATATCAGAAGAAAATGTGAGGGGAGGGGAAAATAAATCCAGAAGATCAACATTTGTTGGGATAAATGGCACTCGAATGGAGAGTGGGAATAAATACTGGTCGTTATGCATAACCTTCAAGTGGCATTACACTTCACACACTGACCAGTGAATGTACATCATTCCCAAGTGAAAAATACTTAACTGGATAATGTATGGAATATGTCATCTACACTGTCAAGTTCTGTACATATCTCACGGCATTTAAATATGCTAAATCTCATTTATGCTACTCACTTTTGCTCGTTCTCTACCATGTATTGTAATGTATTGTAAATGTACACTACGGTGCATTCTTCATTCAGTTCTTATTAACCACAAAATATATGTTTCATAAGTTGTTGGCCACCTCTAACAATTAGAATATTAACTGCTTTTACAAAAGGAAAAGAACACCCTAATCTACCTGTGGATAATTAAAAAATCATTGAAACCACAATTTCTACATGAACCACCTGAAAGCTTAATACTTTACTTTGCAACACCATTATTTCTACTGTCTATTATCATAATAGGATATCAGCAGATGTAACAATAATACGCTTTATCTATACTTTCTAAACATGGTTTCTATTCAGTTACATTTTAAATTAAAACATTCAGATATTAAAGGCAATGATTGGACAAACCATTCTATACTCAAAATAGTGATTCTCTTCTGAACACAATATGAAATAAAACACTCCTTTTAATATATTAGCCCATGCTGCTGTCTAACCATAGTCACAGATGTGATTACTTATCTTGTGTATGGTCTACTCTACACTAATATCTCAACTGCATTTATGTCTACATAGGAGTACTGTATATATTTGTACATATATACATACATAAACCATTTTTATAAAGGGGTGGGAGGTATGTGGCAAAGGCCTTTAAAAACATCTACCTAATCTTTCAGGCTATTGTTAGAAGTCTGAAGCTCTCAGCTCCTTTTAAATAAACCAACATTCTAGCCCTCATGATTACAAAGAGAATTTTGCTTATATAATAGTAAACATATGTGATGGATTCTTTAGTGCAAGCAAGTGGTCTATCCTTAATCTACTCTATTCCAAGAACATCTGAAATACTGACAATGTGACATAACCCTAACAGAAGCATGATCTAAATATCTGTACCACTTAACATGTCTGATTCAAGGCATCAGAGGAAGTTATAAACATTTCTGTTTTGTTATATAGCACATCAAACTATTAAAATACTTGCTAAGCTTTAACATCCTGACCATGTTTGCTTACATGTGGATAAACAAATGGTCAAATTCCACTATTCAGCCACTGTCTGCTCTATATTTTAATTTCAATGCATACTTTTGGGTATACTTGCTTCTAGCTATTACAATAATTAAATTCATATAATAGTATTAAGGCTATAGGCAAGGAATGGGTAAATCTTGCCATCTGGATATAAGCCTTTATATGCAAGTTTTCCGAAATATAAGGTTTCATTTTGAAATACTGTACTGCATTTTAGCTATTTCTTCCAGTTGTTGCATTTAGATACCTGCAATCTGTATCTATTACACAATCAAAAGATAAAATATCTCTGAAATTGCTTTAAATCTTTTTCAAAAGTTAAAGGAATTAGAAAATGTTAAAGTAACTTGGTTCTTGCTTAATTGATTAATTATAAAAATATAATTTTCTTATACCCTTATTATCCAAAAAGGGAGTAGGGCAAAATGACTTGCAGCTTAATGTTTACAAGCTAATTTTTCATTTTTTAAAAAAACTTGCATCTTCCATTTTTTCTGTCACTTTCAAATGTCCAAAATGGGAAGGGCAAAAGTTTGAGCCTACAGAATAAAAACTCATACTTTCAGTACAGTACATTAATAATTTGTGGGGCCGATGGCTGATAGTATGATATCATAGTTTTTGAGAGTTGATAATGAATGTAAAACCTTTTTGCTTTCTGACTCCAGTGTAAAACTTTAAACGGAGGCACTGAACAGAAGGCTCTCCCTTGGAAGGAGAGAAAAGCACATGTGGGTAACATCACATCAAATCTTGTTATTTTGCAAATGACAAAGGCTGCAATACTAAAGGTACATATTTGGGAATAAGTCCCACTGAAAACACTGGGAGTAACTGCTACAGAAAACATGACAGCCCTGTACTTGCAAGTCATTTCTCTACCTGCAAACACTTCATTAAACATTTAACATAAAACTACAGTACAGATCTTTTTTCATTATATAAAAAATAATAATCAACTATCGAGATTATCATACCAGGGCAAAAATGACTTGTCTTTCAAAAATCATAAGATACAATTAGATTTCACTGAAAACTATAGCTGCTCCTACTGGAACCACCTCTATCAATAGATCTTTTTACCTTTTCAAGAGGGCAGCTTTGCTACTAAAAGGTTGCTCTGATTTGCCAGTACTCATTTAAATTCTGTTTAACTGATTATATGATTGGAAAGGACCTTAGTCTACTCCTGGTAGTGCTCTTCAGGTTTCTCAGCAACTGAAGACATGAACCCCATCTTCATCAGTAAGGCCCAAAGACACATCTTCCATTTCCTCATCTAGTTGAAGGTTGCCAAGGGAAAACTTGTTCTTAGACACAGGAGATGAATTCAGCACAATGGGATTCCCAAATACAAGAGGGTGGGTGAAAGGATTAACCATCTCTGAATCTGAGTCACTAGACTCTGTGCCACTGCTTGTAGAACCTTCCATTATTTGGATGGTAGACATATGGTCCATCATGCCTCTAGGATACAGAGACTGGATAACTGGGCTTTGTTTTGAATGGCCAGCAACTGGCAAACCATTGGCCATACTTTTGCCTTCTGAAGGAACCATTTTAACCATCCCTCTTTCATAATACCTGTCTGGTCTATAATCCTGACCTGGAGTTGAAGTCACCTGGCTCAAGATGAATGGATCTGTTTCAGATCTGTTGCATGCATTAGGAAGCATCTGCAGATGCGGCCTTCGTGACACTGGTGAACACTTGCTATAAGCAGGGCAGTCGAATGAATAACCATCATCGTTTTCACTCCTAGCCCTGCAGTCATGCCCATTTTCAGAGATGTAGCTCTGACATTCAGCTCTTCTGAAACTCATGTGAGGGCTTGACCCTTTGCTACTAGAAGGCAGAGAAGCAGCCAGTGGAGTACGAGCCCCAGGATCCCTAAACATTTCATCAACCAGAGTGCTGTGTCGTGGAACTCTGGGACTCCCACCAGCATAGAAGGATCTGCTAGTAGAACTCCCATCACTACAATCCTCAATGGCATGGTAGGATGCCTTGATAGAGGAGACTGAGGAATCCCTGTGCCTATTTCTATTATGATTTTCACCTCTGTAATCAATATAGACACCACTGGTCGAATCACCCTCATAATTGTCATTTGTTTGGGAATATGATCGTGTTATTTGCCATCTGAGGAGGTCATACTCGCTATCTACATCACTACAGTCAATGAAAGGAATTGACGTGCTACTGCCACAAGCAGCTCGGGATGCAGGACCTGTGCTTGGTTGCTGGGTCTGGGATCTGTTGTGCTGTGCTCTGTCCCGGGCAACTTCCTCCTCCTCCTCCTCCTCCTCCATTGCCGTCAATGCAGCACCATCCAGCTTCCTGCCTTCTTTCGGGCTCCTGCTCAGGGAAGGGGCTGTGAGCTGTCCATCATCTTCCACTGAAACTTTTAACTCTTTTCCCTGCTGACAGCTTTGCACTATTGGAGAATCAGCGCCATCTCCATATGTAGAACTGTAGCTCTATAAAGAGAAAAGGAGAACAAAAGAAACAGCTGGGGTTTACAGCAGAAAGGAAGGAGAGACATCGGCACCAGTTTCAAGATCAAGTAGATTACAAATCCATCACAAATTATAAAGCAGGAGTTTCCAAAGATGTTAAGAATCTGAGCTCAGGCAAGAGGCTAAGTCATATAAGGCCTTCAAAACTCAGGAGGCTTTCTGGCAAACAAGATAGGACCTAACCTATTGGTACAACACATGCTTTCAAATTGCTTTATGTCAAGTTTAATCCCTGGAATCTCCAATTAGACAGCAGATAATGTGGAAGGCCTCTTCTTAAAATCTAAAAGAGTCAGCACACTAGATATTGAGCTGTATGCACAAATTCTCTGATTTGCATGGAGCAGCTTCCTATATTTCTTTGAGAAGATAATGGTATATGAAAGCATTGAGCTGGAGACAAAATTCATAGTTGGGAAAAAATGTCCAGCAAGAGCTATCCTGTTTTTCTGAGTTGCTCTCTATCGATTTCCAACTGTAATGTTGCGTCCAAATGCACACTAACATCTCTTCCATTTGCCATAATCAATTTAGCATTATTATGGACTGTGGTCCCCAATCAAAAATAATTTATAGGACTAATTAGTCTGCACATTTAAACATTTCATCCTATCACTCTGACATGAAACTTATTTATTGAAATTGAATTTATCATCAAGGTTAGAAATGCTGTGATATGCAGCAGGTGGAAGACATGAAAGCAAAACAAAGGTGGCCTATGCAATGGCAAAGGCGACATATCCCTGAATGATTCAAACAAGTATTCTGTAAAATTATATCGTGTCAAAAGAGTTGAAGTGCAATATGATCCAACCCAATATATTATCCATCTCAACTATGGGGGAAATTCCCTTTTGAAGCAAGCAGTTTTAGGGAAAATACCTATAAACTATTATTATTATTATTATTATTATTATTATTATTATTATTATTATTATTATTATTATTATTATTATTATTATTATTATTATTATTATTATTATTATTATTATTATTATTATTATTATTATTATTATTATTATAAAAATATTTTTTCATGTTGTATAAACTGAAATTCCTTCAATAACTTGACCCTCCCCCTTTGAGCCACCTCTGGACAACCACCCTGTGAAGGGGATAACAACCTTAAATTGTTAGTAGGTTGGCCTTCCGGAGTTTTATTTTTCTCATGAAGAATTATGAAAATCAGCTGTGAAAGCAGAACAGGATTGTTTTCATGGTTCATAAAGCTGAACTTTAATCCAGGAAGCATCTACCTATATACTGTTCTCTACTATTTGTAATGTAAAGCAATCCCCAACCTTTGGGTTTTGGACTTCAATTCCCAGAAGCCTAAGTCAGTACACTGGCAGATCAGTGTGCTTTGGGGAAATGACTTAGGCTTCTGGGAATTGAAGTCTGAAACCCAAAGGTTCGGGAACACTGATGTAAATCATAAATTTCTGCCTAGAATCTGGGTGGAAAGAAATCAAACTTTGATTAAACTTTATCAAAGTAGGCTAATTTTATACAGCAAACCCATGTTTTCATAATTTATTTGAATTCTTCAATTTGTGATATATACATTTGCTGAACAGACTATATTAATCTTTTTATTTGCAAGGCTTGTGTACGTTAAATGTTTGTTCATTCCAAAATTAGAGGAAATGATAAGTTTGCTTCCAGCCACAGTGTTGCTCTTCATTTGGCTGTGAGCACAATACTGAATAAGTCCTGGCTGAATCAAATAAGGTTACTGTATTAGAATTAAGTTTGGAAAAGAAGGAAATAAAACTGACTTCTTTTGGCACCTCTGAATGCTGTTCTGAAGGCTTTGCAGTCAGGCTCCTAACAGAGTGAATCTTGCTGTGTTTCCTGGGGAGGGGAGAGGAAAAACACACACAGTTTGCAAAAGGGTTTGCTAAAAATCTTTATACTGTACTGTTCTCCAGCCCATTAGTAGAGCATAGCAGACAAATATGCATTAGCAGAAGATCCACCTTTGAACAGATCTTCTTGCCCACACATATACATACATATATTTCTCCAACTGTATATAGTTATTATAATATTTTACTGAAAGTGTCATGCAAACTATGAGGGAAAGGGAAAGACCAAGAGCACTAAAGCAGTGACCCTATCACAGCAAGAGATGATTCAGAACACAGACCTGTTGCTAGGAGCATTATACAGTCTAGCAAAAACATTGCACTTACCCTGTCACAGATGTTTTTGCTAACACATTTGGCAATCACACTCATGAATCCTCCCTTCCATTGTCTAATACTGTCAGCTGGGACAGCTAGTGGCATAAATGTGCTCTCTTTTACTTTTTTTTAAAAAAAAATTGGCATAGGGTATTAACTAAGTACTGTACAGCAATTATCTCCTTCTATATAGGATATGAAAATGAAAAGTGACTACGTGCTGTAATGGCTATTCCCACACAACAATACAGTACAGTATAACTCTATTTGGCTGTGCAAAACCCAAGTTGCTCTTATACACAAGCAAGGAATGGGACTACACTGCATAGCCTAGGGGTTCCCCAACCTACAGCCCATGCCCCCAACGCCATCCCATCTGGCTCGTCACTGCCGCCACCGCACCCGGAAGTGGAAGCTAGCGCATTTACATCATCCATAAAATGCACCCACGAATGCGCAAACGTGCCCATGGCTGGCATAAACGTGAAAGTGGGCACATTTATGTAAGCTGTAAATGTGCCAACTTCCACTTCTGGGTGGCATGGTCTCGCCCGCAATGCTGTCCGGGGTGTGTGGTCAGGCCTGCGATGGAAAAAGTTTGGCCACCCGTCATAGCCTTTCCCTGTGGTTTAAGCGCTACAATGACCCAGATGTTTGCACATAGAGCATGAACATCTACAGAACATCTGTATGTGACTAAGCTTCTCTTCTGCAGACACGTTCCTTGTAAGTACACAAATACAGCATGAGTGTGTGTACGTGTATGGTCTACATAAGATGCATAATACTAGGGAGGGCTGGGCTATGTGACATGTCCTGGCTTCAAGCTGGTGTGTAGAGATTAAGTTGAGTTTGCATGGTCAAAAAATAGGGCTTACTTTTAATGATTCAACAGGAAATTAGCAACTAGGAGCTTAGAGCTTGAAACAGTTTCTGTACTGCAATACCTAGAATTCCCTCATCCAACATAGATGATTATGAATGTTACCGTCCTTAGAAGGTAACATTTTTCTAAGCCCCGTAGAAGCTTTTTACTAATAGTGAATTACTGACACAACACAAACAGAGGGAAACAAAATTCAATACAGTTAATTAGTAGATAATGAAAAAGTGCCTAGAGTGGGGGGAAATTCTTAGTATACAGCTGAAAGCAAGAAACTATATAGTAGGATGGAGAAATGAAAGATCACTATGCCTTGAATGCCAGGACACACCAACCAATCAGTATCTGAACCCTGAAGGAAGTATCCAACCAGTTTCTACAAGAATCTGAGAAAGTATGGCAGGCATATCCCTACACAAACCATCCCATTCCAATGTATAAAATAATATCAGCATATGGGCACATTGCTCAAGACAACCAATTTGATGGATGAACTTAGGGAGGTATATACAGGATTTATGATCTGTACAACAATGGTACTCATCAATATGAGTACAATACATAGCATGTTAATGGGTTTAAGGACATCATAGCTTCAAGAGATGCAAATTAGCTCTTTCCTTGGAATGCGATCTGGAAATCTGAGAACACTAAGTTCAAAGGCAGAAAGCCTAACTAATAGAATAAAAATGATAGATAGAAGGGAAATAGAAAAGAATAGAAAGGAATAGAAAAATCAGGCATATTTACAGAAGTGGCTCAAGTGGCTAAGATGCTGACTGGAAGGCAGGAGGTCAGCAGTTCGATTCCCGAGTACTGCAGGATGGAATGAGCTCCCGTCTTTGTCCCAGCTCCTGCCAACCTAGCTGTTCGAAAGCAAGAAATTGCAAGTAGATAAATAGGGACCACTTCGGTGGGAAGGTAAACAGCGTTCCGTGCACTCCGGTGTCTAGTCATGCCTGCTACATGACCACGGAAACGTCAGCAGAAGCAGGCAGTGCTGGCTCTTCGGCTTTGAAACAGAGATGAGCACTGGACCCTAGAGTCGGATACAACTGGCTTACGAGCAAGGGTTACCTTTAACTTTGCTAGTACCCCTTTATTGTCTATTCTTGTGACAATTGCTACACTTATCAATCTTCACAACAACAATGAATTTTTGGAGATATTTATTTTGATATGCAATATCCTGCGCAAATAAACTTAATCAATAATATGCATAGCAAAAATAGATAATTAACTGTGCTGTTGACAGCCTATTGACAACACACTGTTCTCCCATTCACTTTCCTTCTTGCCCCTCTTCTACATGTGAATGTTTAATCACCTGGTTTTTTAAAACTGTACATGCTGCAAAAGCAAAACTAAACTAAAAGCAAAACTCTTAAAAGCAAACAAACCAAACTAGGATGGAATATGATGAAATCCTTCTAACCTTTCAAACTGTACTTTTTTGTGTCCTCCTTCTTTTACATAGTCAAGAACCTGCTTTTGAGTTCGGCCACTGGAAAGGAGAGAAGAAAACAAAACAAAATAAGAACATAACAGGGTTAGTGTTGGCAAAATAAAAGGCTCTTAGTAAAATACACTCATCTCGAATCCCATATCCTTATTAGGGACAGATCCTGACACTAGGATGACCAAGGGCTACTAGAGATTGGTAATGCATGTTTCAGAAAATGTTATAGTCACTGTGGGGATGCCAATGAACCTTTTGCTTCTAGCGCCAAGTAGTTTATCCCATTCATGATGTGTACAAGTACTCAGCAGAGAGAGGACTGCTGATCATTTACTGAAGGTACTGTAATCTGTTTTTGGCAGTATTGCTCTAACAACCACGACATAACAATCTGACACTTGGATTACTCTTTTGCTTACTTGACTCAGGCTGCAACTGCATATACAAATATGACTATAAAATAAATAAATAAATAAATATTGGTAAAAAATATGGGAAACCTTCATTAAAATGCACACATCCACGACCTATCAAACTGAATGTATAGTAGGTGTCTGGCTCAATAAAAGATTTTTTTTTAATCAAATGGAGGGAAACATTTAGAATGGTCCTCTTTGAGGACCACTTTTTCAAGTGTCCAATGTTGATTTGTCATCACTTATCTATTTAAGCACAAATCAACCAAAATTTCAAGTGTATATATTAGTATCCCATGTGTGTTTATATCTTTTACAGCATTTGTATAAGTTACTTCAGGAAATCAAATGGTCTGTTATCACCTATTAAGGCAGGGTGCATTTTAACATGGTCCAGACTTTTACAGAGATGAAGATCATCAACCCACTCTGAAACAGTTTGCACAAAAGCTGAACTTCTGCACTACCACCTGGACACTCTTTAAGAGCTGAAAGACTTAAATGGAACAATACATAACATAAGCCTTGTTTTTGTATTTTCAACATTGTCAAGCAAGAAGTGTACTTAAAAATAAAATAAAGGTATAAAGCTAGGTTTAAGCATTCATAGACACAAACAGAAAGCACTGAGTATGGAGTTAAGAAGTCAAGACCCAAATACTTACTGAAGACTATTTTAATGCACAGACTATTTCATACATGAAAAAATTCTTAAAAGCATATGAATTCTATGGAACAAATTGTGTTTTATACTTATCATTACAAAAGATGACTGTATATATATATATGGTGGAGTTGATTTTTTTAAAAAATATTGCTATCAAAAATCTTTTTTTAAAATTCACACAAACAAACAAAATTGACCAAAAATCAATACGCCAATGCTAGTATCTGATATGTCATACGGATCTTAGTTTTTAAATTTCCCTTGAAGCAAAAACTAAACTAAAAGCAAAACTCTGAAAAGCAAACAAACCAAACTAGGATGAATTATGAAGAAGTCCTTTTAACCTTTCAAACTGTACTTTTCTACATTAAACCTTAAGAAAGCTTAAATATGGCTTAAAAATCATGGGTAATTATTTTAAAATGTATAGAAAACATTACAATAATTACCAGATTCTTGCCTCAAGTTCATAAGTCCAAAGAGACCTGTACACATTCATTAGATAGACCAGTGTGCTTAAAAGTAGAATAATGGTTATGTAAGTTGTAAAATGACTATAAAATAGTTTTGTGGATAATTTTTTTAAAAAGGGAAAAAGCATTCTGCATTTTATTCAAGTATACGTATGAGATTTCCTCTCCTGCTCTAAGTACTGTATGAACAAAGTATAATCAGTAAATTGATTTTTAAAATCTTCAATAAAAATGCAGTTTTCCTTTCCTTCAAAGAAGCTGCTTCAAACAATACTAACTGAGTGTTCTAAGGACTTTAATAAATAGGATTCTGTCTCTTTTGTCAATAGAGGGGATTGAAGAAATTGGAAACAAATGAGTTGGGAGACAGAGAGATTTGAATTTTCAGTTTGTAACATATTTTTAGAGGCAACTGGAACACTGTTATTGTTTTTCTTCCTAACACATTGTTTTTCTTCCTAACACTTCTAAGTGTCATTCTTCCTGACACTTCTAAGTGTCATTGTTTTGTGCCTCTAATTTTAGAAAAAATACAAATATACAGTTAAAACAATTTCCATGAAAAAGGCAAACACATCAGGTGAGACATATGATCATATGTGACACTGTCTCTGTTATGTATGATAAATTGTGTTGGTGACATGTTGAACATTTAAACCGCTGAATAAACCGTGCAAACTACTGTCAAACAGCTACTGTTTGACAGCTGCGAGATCTCAGCAGCTCGCGTAGTATCGCGAGACTTCAAGCGCGCAAAATTCAAATGCTGAGAAGTGTGCTCCAGAACTTTCAAATGTATATACTTTGTAACATGTATTCAAATCACCCAATTATCTTTGTTCCCGCTCAATTGTATCAAGTTTATTGTTTATATAAGTCCCCGTTGTTCCCCTCCAAGTTGTGTTCAGACCCCAGAAATAAAGAGCTGTATTTCACTTCGCTGGTTATCGTCTCCAGTTTCTGAACACCAAATTGGCGATGAGGATGGGATGGCGTCCTCACAAGGAAACATCGGTCCCTGCGACATGGCCCATCCCAACAAGTGGGCACTCTACAAGCGCTGGTTCCGACATGCCATGGCGGCCCAGAAGATCACGGATGAGACTCAGATGCGCTCCTGTTTCCTATCCCAGTGCAGATCCGAGATGTTGGAGCTGGTAATTCACCTTGTCCTCCCTCGGGACGTGGATGAAGTGCCACTCTCTGAGATCCTGGCAGCGCTGAGGAGGCATCTGCAGCCCGAGGTGACGACCTTCCCGGCCCGCCATAGAGAGCGGCGTCCAGGAGAATCTGTGGTGGAGTACGCTGCTGCACTACACCTTGCTGCTGTCCCATGCAAGTGGGACAATCTCAAAGAGGTGCTCCATGACCATCTGCTGGCCGGCATGAGGGACGAAGATGCCCAACGTCCCCTCATAACCCATCAGATGCTGACCTTCAAGTCTGTGCTGGACAAGGCACTAGCATCTGAGGCCGCACGGTCCGGAATGAAGTTGTTCCGCCATCGCCACGCAACTACCGGTGCCACTGAATCATCCGTCTAGGCGCACCGCTGCTCATCCTCATCATCGTCTGCGTCTCCTGGCTGAACCTCATCATCTGGGTCCAGCAACAATGAGGGCAAGGTCCGGAAGGTCGACAGCAAGCATCGAGAACATGGCAACCACAACAAAAAGCCTCGCCAGAAGTGTGATGGGTGCAGAGGTCGGCATGAGTGGCAGAAGTGCCCATTCCGTAATGCAGAGTGCCACAACTGTGGATGGAAGGGCCACATCACCAAAGTGTGCTGGCAGCGCAGGCGGAGGGCCCCAATGCCAGAGACCTAGCATGGCAAGTAGAGAGTCGTCCATCGTCAAGGTGTCCTTCAGTTCGCCCGACCAGAGCCAGGTGTCCAGTGTTAGCAACCGGTTCTATGCCGATCTCAAGCTACAGGACGTGTCGTTCCGGATGGAGGTCGACTCAGGTACTTCATTATCCATCATTCCTCAGAAAGAGTTCCTCTGGATCCCCCTGCATCTCACCCCAAGCTGAAGGCATTCAAAACGTCAATGAGGGATGTCCAGGGATGCCAGATCCCAGTACTGGAGGTGGGAACCTTTACTGTGAGTTTCAAAGGTATCCGCACACAACTACCCCAGTCATAGTTAAGCAGGGGACTAAGTTGGGGGTCCAATGGTTTGAGCCCCTGGGCGTCCATTTATCTGGCATAAATGCAGTCACCACAGATCCAGTGCAGGAAGTGTGCGCCGCACATCCTGAGGTTTTTAGGAAGGGGCTTGGAACATATGTGGGTCCCCTTGTTGAATTTGAACTCGACCCAAGTATTCACCCCATTTGAATGAAGCCTCACTGGGTTCCCTTTGCCCTCAAGGACAAAATGGAGGCAGAACTGGACAAACTGGTTGGGCAGGGGATCCTGGTCCCAGTTGACTTGGCTGAATGGGAGACACCAATTGTCACAGCACTGAAAAACAATGGGGAGGTCAGGATATGTGTGGACTACAAATGCACTATAAATAAAGCCATTCAGCCAAACGCATATCCTGTACCAGTTGTAAGCCATTTACTTGCCTCCTTGCACGGGGGAAACTGTTTCGCAAAACTTGACCTTGCCCAGGCTTACCAGCAACTGACAGTAGTGCCTGCCGCTGCTGTGGCACAGACTATTGTAACACACAAAGGGGCATTTAAGGTGACCAGGCTATAGTTTGGGGTGAATGCAGCCCCCAGAATATTTCAGTCTTTAGTCGAACATATACTAAAGTGGTTACCGGGGGTCCTGCCATACTTCGACGACGTCCTGATCACAGCTAAGGACGATGTCGAACTAGCAGCCAGGCTCAATAGAGTGTTGTCATGTTTCAAGCGGGCATGTCTGCGTCTTTGTAAAGACAAATGTGTATTTATGGCTAATGAAGTAGAGTTCCTGGGGTACAGGGTCATCCCCCAGGGCATTATGCCTTCTGACTCAAAGGTATCAGCCGTGCGAAATGCACCCAGGCCAACCTGTAAATCTGAATTGCAATCATTTTTTGGTTTGCTTAACTTATATCATGCATTGCTCCATCGCAAGGCCCCAGTTGCTGAACCGTTGCACCGTCTCCTCAAAAAGGACACTGTTTGGCACTGGGGCCATGGCCAGGAGAAAGTGTTCCAAGAAGTTAAGAAGTTGTTAACTTCAGATGCAGTGTTAACACATTTCGACCCAAAAAAGCAGGTCGTATAGGTATGCGATGCTTCCCCTGTGGGGGTTGGGGCTGTGTTGTGCCATGTGTTAGATGACGGGAGGGAAGCCCCCGTAGCGTTCTACTCACGCTCTCTTTCTAAACCTGAAAAAAATTATGCCCAAACCGACAGGGAGGCACTGGCTGTCGTGGCAGGCACAAAGAAATTTCATGATTACCTCTACGGGAGGCCCTTTACAATCGTGACTGACCACAAGCTCCTCCTTGGCATTTTTGTAAATGGAAAGCCCACACCGCAGATCCTGTCTCCACGGATGTTGCGCTGGGCAATTTTTTAAAATGCATACAATTTAACTCTGGTGCACCAACCTGGCAAAGACATCAGCCATGCTGATGCTCTATTGCACTCACCCCTGCCCGGGTCAGGGAGCCGGATTGCGAGATCAAACAGGATCACCAGGTCCTAATGATTGAAGCCCTCGCCTCGCCTCTGGATGTCCCATCAGACATAGCCAAAGCCAAAGACAAGGTTTTATCAAAAGTGATTTCTTGGGTACAGAAAGGCTGGCCCATTTCTCCTCCAGCTGAGGAGTTTAAAACATTTCACCGAAAACGGCTAGAGTTATCCATCGAACGGGGCTGTCTTTTGTGGGGTCAGCGAGTGGTCATTCCTGTCACTCTCCCCCAAAAGGTATTGCAGTTACTTCATACCAGTCCTCGCCCGTACTTATTTTTGGTGGCCCCAAATGGATCAAGATATCGAACAAATGGTCGGCACTTGTGACAGCTGCCAATGCTCTCACCCCAAGCAATCTCACCTTCCCTCCAGGGAATGGGATTCTGCCAGGAGGCCGTGGTCCAGGATACATATTGATTTTGCGGGACCGTTTAGGGGGGCTGTGTTCTTATTGGTGGTTGACTCATATTCTAAGTGGCTTGAAGTAATCCGGGTGTCTGGCACCACTTTGTCCTCTACAATTATGCATTTGAGAACGCAGTTCGCTACGTTTTGACTCCCAGATGTTCTGGTGTCCGACAACACTTCCACGTTCACATCTGCAGAATTCCAATCCTTCATGGAAAGGAATGATATTAGGATCATCACTTCCACCCCAATTCCACCCTGCCACCAATGGCCAGGTGGAGCGGCAGGTGCGCACCACCAAAGATGCGTTGGAGTGCATGGGGGAAGGAGATCTGGAACTACAGATTTGCCAATTTCTCCTCACATATAGGCTCACCCCCTCGCCTCCGGGCTATCTTCTGCTGAGTTACTTCATTGAAGGAAACTTACATCCTTGCTGGACAGGTTGGATCCCTCTAGAGTGAAGGACAAGGATACTAATATAGGGATCCAACACCATAAAGGGTTCACGGCTGGAGACCCTGTCCATTGCTGCAATTATGCAGCTGGTGGTCCTACTTGGGTACCAGGTTTTGTGCTAGACCAAACTGGTCCTGGTTCTAACAGAATCAAAACAGCCAATGGTCTGATCTGGAGACGGCACACGGACCAGTTGAGAGTAATGGACCCACAGGACGAACACAGAATTCAATGTTAGGGTTGGCTCCCACCCGTTTAAACCCAGGTAAGCAGCCAGCTAACCTAGACCCAGCAGAGAGTCCCAGGGATTGCTATGATTTTGGGGAACAGGGATATTTCACAGAATGCTCCCCACTCAGGTCGAAGGTACCCCCACATTGTTTTATCCCAAAATGCTGGAGTCTCAAGTTAGCAATAAACACTATTCTTTTGAGTCACCCTCCACTCATAGAAAGCAAAGGAGGGACTCTCAGCTAGCGTTTTCACCTCCACAATTAGACTTTAATTTAGAGTGATCCCCTGCTCCTCCCAATGACAAATGGGGCTATAATTTAAGTTTTCAAATGTCCTCTCCTAATGGTCAAACTCTCACTCCAGCCGGATTGCCAGACCTAAGGGCCCCTGAGCTGGCCCAACCAAGTGTCCGACCCAAAAGGGAAACCCGACCGCCATCCTGGTTAAGAGACTTTGTCTATACCTAGGGGGGAGGAGGGATGTTATGTATGATAACTTGTGTTGGTGACATGTTGAACTTTCAAACCGCTGAATAAACCGCGCAAACTACTGTCAAACAGCCACGCTGTTTGACAGCCGCGACATCTCAGCAGCTCGTGTAGTATTGCGAATTTTCGAGCGCGCAAAATTCAAATGCTGAGAAGCATGCTTCAGAACTGTCAAATGTATATACTTTGTAACATGTATTCAAATCACCCAATTATCTGTGTTCCCACTCAATTGTATCCAGTTTATTGTGTATATAAGTCCCATTGTTCCCCTCCAAGTTGTGTTCAGACCCCAGGAATAAAGAGCTGTATTTCACTTCGCTGGTTGTTGTCTCCAGTTTCTGAACACCAAAGTCTCACAAATTTGATTTTCCCTAATGCCTGGCTAATAGCAGCTTCCTTATCAAGTCTGCAAAACAGTGGCTGTCCAAATCAACCAGGACTCCAGGAGGGATTTTTCTCTCTGTGAAGGCTTCCTTAACAGAACATGCCAGAGACTAGTACATTCTCCATAGAAAGTATATTGAGCAATTACTCCTCACTTAAGGGTTATCAAAACAATCCAGAACTTTGAGTCTCAAAAATTATAGAATCACTGAGTGGAAGGCACCTTTTGGGCCATCCAATCCAACCTCCTGCTCAGTGCATGAATCTAATAATACTTCTCTTAGACTTAAAACTATCCAGCAGGCAATGAAATAATTCTTTACCATTTAAAAGATGCTTCAGGTCAGCTTTTATTATGAGACTGAATAATTTCTGAAAGATGTTGTGAAAAGTGTAGAGATCAGCACAATTGACTACCACAAATTACATGCTTGAGAAACTGCATCCTCAGCTATCCCAAACAGAAGCATGAAAAGCTCAGTACGAAGAAGAAACTTCATATACTAGCCAAGCTGCAGATATGGCAGGAAAGTACAGACCAATATATGTGATGAGCCACAGAGCTGAGACAGCAAAACAGATACATGGACATGTCAGTTCACCTTTTAATTTGACTTTTTATTCCAATCAAACAGCACAAAGTAATTTTAAAAGAAAAAAAAGAAATTCAACCGTAAAGATACCTCTGCTCCCCAGTGAACAGATTAAAAGTCTCCAAAAATTTAGCTTTCTGCTACCTAGATGATATACAAACTTCAATGGAAATCACAACAATGAAAGCGCGGCGCCAAAATGGCCGCCGCGCTCTTTGCGGCCCCCCCCCACCCGGACTCAGACATCCGGGTGAGTTAGGGGGCATGGCCACCCCTCTATAAAAGGGGTGGCCACGAGGCAGCCGAGCTGCCATTTTAAAAAGAGCGACGGAGAGGAGAAGTTTTCTCCGTCGCTGTTTGTTTCCCCCTTGGTCCTTCCCGGCTGGGAAGGAAGGATTTCGCATGCCTTGGCTTGCTGGCTCCTCTGTGCCTTTTTGTGCTCTTCGATCCCTGGAAAGGGATCCTGCTCCTTCCGATATGCCTCCCAAACGGAGGGCCTCGGCGACGAAGCCGCGGCCCACGGGGAGGACTTTTGGCCCTGCGCAACGTGGGGGCCAGCCCTTGGGTCGGAGGACCAGGGCTGCGCTCATGCGCCAAGGCTCTACCCCCACCGATACTGGTGGGGCGGTGCAGGCTGCTTGGCCCTCGGCCGGTCAGCCTTCGGCTGGCCCTTCTGGGGCTTCGGCCCTCGGCCCGCAGATACCGGCCATGGGCCCGGGCAGCGGGGGTGGGTCCGGTGCTGGGGCGCAGCACGTTCCACCTCCGGCCCCTCATGGGCCGGAGTTTTGGGCATGGCCCTATTCGGGCCCGGGCTCTCATACTGGGGTTCCTGGTCCAATGCCTGGTGGGCCGTCTGGCCCACCCGGCCCACTTTATACTGGGGGATCTGTGGCAGTCGATGCATTGCTAATGCGTTTAGCTGTGCTCGAGGCATCCTTAGGGATGGCACACAACCCCGTGCCTGGTGGCCCTTCATTTGCTGCGGGGGCACCTTTGGGTCCTCTGCCTACCTCAATGGCCGCCACACTGCAGCAAGCGGCTAGCCGGGTTGAGCTGCTGGAGACACTCTGGCCTACCCCGGCCGGTGTCTCGCAGCTCCCTGTTCGGCCAGAGCTACAGCAGGAGAGTGGTCAGGTGCGGCCCCAGAGCTCGATTCCGGTCGTGAGCTCCGACGCCCGCCGTGGGCCAGAACCCCCAGTGGGGGCAGCTCACGGGGGTGCAACTAGTGAGTATCAGGTTCAAGTTAATGCACCCACACCACAGTCCACTTCCAATGGTGGGGTTCAGTGGCCATGGCCTCGTAATGTCGAGGCGAGTGGGCATCAGTTGCCACCTTTTCCCAGTGCCCCTTGGTTCCATACTGGTGCAACGTTGGGGGTGGGGGTTTCTGCCCCCGGGCCAGTGCCGGGCATCGCAGGGACTGTCCAGGTTCCGCTGCGTATGCCCTGGGTACCTAATGTGCCGGTGACGGCTTTGCCGACGGCTGGTTATTCGTTGCCCCTTGGTGATCATCTGTCCCAGGTCACGAGGGAAAAGATTTGGCGGGGGGAGTACGTGGATATATTCTCCCTATTGAACCGTGAGCCCACTAAGGAGGAGAGAGAGGGACAGGATGACAAGGACAAAGAGCTGTCCCGCCGTCGTAAGCCACCACGCACCTGGGCCAACTGGTTGCCCGCATATCTTATTTATATGGCGGTGTATCTCAGGGCCCGCCCAGACCTGGCCATTCCTATGGTCCAATATTTGGACAATATTTACAGGGCGATGGTGGATTTTCCTGGCCACTCGTGGTTGGCTTACGATGAGGAATTCAGAATGAGGGTGCCATTGCACCCGGAGATGAGATGGGATGAGCCCTGTCAGAAATTGTGGCTATTGTACATGACCCCCACGCGTCCGGCGCCTGGGGATAGGTACCATTGTGGCCATGCCGTTTAGCGAGCTGCTCCAACGCAGGCTTCCCGCCAGCTGGCAGGGCAGGGGGTTCCAGCCCGCTTGCTGTGTTGGAGCTTCTCGGCCAGCGGTGTGTGCAATAAGCGGCAGTGCCGATACAAACATGAGTGTCCCTCTTGCACTGGCCCCCACGCCGCCGCCGCGTGTCCGCGAGCCGGTGGGTCACGGGGCAGAGGTAGAGGTGGACAGGGAGCGGGCAGAGCAGCTGCTGAGGGAGCTAGCCAGGCAAAAGGCCCCCTCCCCAGTTAATGTGTATATGTTGGAGCGATGGCTCTCAACTTATCCACGGAGAGAGGATGCGAAGTACCTCCTTGAGGGTTTCCAGTGGGGCTTTCGAATCCCATTCAAAGGAGTGCGGGGACCCCAAGATGCACCCAATTTACTGTCCCTGAAAGGTAGAGAGGAGGTGGCTGCCCTGAGTATTGCTAAGGAGGTTGGGGCCAAGAGGGTGGCAGGCCCCTTTTCTGTGCCACCCTTTCCCAACCTGAAGGTCTCCCCTCTGGGGTTGGTACCCAAGAAGGCCCAGGGGGAATTCGTTTAATCCACCATTTATCGTACCCGGCGGGTTATTCTGTCAATAATGCTATCCCTGATGACCTTTGTTCGGTCAGTTATACGTCCTTTGACCAAGCCCTACGGATGGTGCGCTCTTGTGGTCCGGGTGCCCTCCTGGCAAAATGTGACATCAAATCGGCATTCCGATTGTTGCCAGTGCACCCTGAGGACTTTGAGCTATTGGGTTTTAGATTCCAAGGGAAGTTCTATGTAGATAAGGCCATGCCTTTTGGCTGCTCTATATCCTGTTCAGCATTTGAACGTTTTAGCACCTTCCTTCAGTGGGCCTTTGTTCGCAGGTCCGGGTCTCGGTCTGTAGCCCATTACCTCGATGACTTTTTGTTCGGGGGTGAACGGGGCTTGGACACGTGCACGCGTCTCCTCACCACATTTCAGACGCTAATGCAGGAACTGGGTGTCCCTTTAGCGCCCGAAAAGACCGAGGGCCCATCCACTACCCTCACATTTCTGGGTATCGAAATTGACACTGTCGCACAGGCATCCCGGTTACCCATTGACAAGGTTACCCGGATCTCTGCGATGATTTTGGCCTTGCTGGCCAAATGTAAGGTGTCACTTAGGGAGCTTCAGGTACTGCATGGCCATCTTAACTTTGCCTGCAGGGTGGTTACGCCTGGCAGGGCATTTGCTCGGCGCCTGTGCGATGCCATGTCTGGCCTGACAAGGCGCCATCATAGGATCCGACTAACCAGGGGCATGCGGGCTGACCTTTTGATTTGGCTCTCATTCCTGCGGGACTTCAACGGGGTATCCTTTTGGAGGTCCGACCTTTTAGTTTCACCTAGGTTTCAAGTGCAGTCGGATGCCTCCAGCTCCCTGGGATATGGGATTTACTTCCAGGGGAGGTGGGCTTATGGCCAATGGCCTCCAGAATGGCGGGGCACGGATCGCCTCCGCGATCTTACATTCCTTGAGTTTTTTCCAATCCTGGGAGCTTTGATGCTATGGGGCAAGGAGTGGGCCGACTCAGTGGTCCATTTTTGGTGTGACAATGCTGCAGTAGTACACATTGTCAATGCTCAGACATCTAAATCACCCAGGGTGATGGCTTTAGTTCACCAATTCGTGTTACGTAGCCTACGCCTCAACGTGCTTTTCAAGGCCAGACATGTACCAGGCATTGAGAATGATATTGCTGATGCTTTATCCCGCCTGCAGATCCCCCGGTTCCGCGCCTTGGCTCCGGACGCAGAGGAATTCCCCTCGCCACTTCCGGCCGAGATTTGGACATTTGGCAAGGAGAGGTGAACCAGGCGATTGGCATGTCCTTGGCGCCCCGCACGCGTAAGGCGTATCATCATGCTTTCGTTCAATTTAATAGCTTCCGTGTGCAACTTCAGTTGCCAGAGGTGCGGCCCATTCTAGTGGAACAGGTTTTACAATTCATGGTTCATTTACACAGTCAGGGCCTCGCTCCCCGCACTATAGCATCAAGGCTGTCAGCATTGGCATTTATTGCCAAGGTGGGGTGTTTTGCTGACAGCATGAACAATTTTCGCATACGGCATGTTTTGGAGGGGTGGACACGGGAACGTGGCCGCCGCCCGGACACTCGGCACCCAATTTCCCCAGGGGTGCTCACACACCTTGCACGAGGCTGGCCTAACCTATGTTTTGACAGGTATGAGGCAGCTCTTTTTCATGCGGCCACCACGGTGGCCTTCTTTGGAGTGCTCCGCATCAGTGAGTTGGTACTACTGTCTAAGGCGGATGTGACTCGTAGGGCACTGGAACTCGACGATGTCTATGTTTCTAATGAGTGGGCTCAGTTGAGGATACGGTCCTCAAAAGTTGATCAGCACGGCGTAGGCAGTGGAGTTAGACTGCTACGATGTTCCATTGCAGACATCTGTCCGGTTGGTGCCCTACAGGAGTTCTTGGCAGTGCGTGGCACGCACCCTGGCCCGTTTTTCTGCCACCAGGATGGGTCTCCCCTTACTAAATTTCAATTTTGGAAGGTGACCGGTATGGCACTTTCCAGTGTTGGCCTCCCTGGGGCTCGTTACGGCACCCATTTATTTAGAATAGGTGCTGCTTCAACTGCAGCTGCATTTGGGTACTCTGAGGCTGATATACGCCGTATGGGAAGATGGGGATCTATGCGTTTTGCATTGTATGTTCATCCTCTTCAGCCATGAGTACCATTTAAGTCACTGTTCCCTTTTTTCTCTTACAGACCCTGTGTGTCCCCGCACACCGGTGGCAGTATGGCTGGTGGGCCACAGTTATGTGAACTGGGCAGCTCAGTATGCTGCGGCGACAGAGTGGGGACCCCAGCTTGGACTGCGTGCGGCCACATGCATACATTGGTACGGTAAGCGTGGAATGAGATGGCGGGAACTGTTGCCATTCCTTTTCTCCATTAGGGATGCAGAACCGCCTGATGTCCTTGTACTGCACCTCGGGGGCAATGACCTCGGCCAGGTCACTGGCCTTTCTTTAAAATTCGCGATTTGCAGAGACCTAGCTTATTTGCACTATGTGTGGCCGTTCACCAGGCTGCTATGGTCGGACATCATACCACGTCACGCTTACAGGGGAGGTATTGACCTCCGTGCCCTTGACCGTGCTTGTCGCTCGGTGAACAGGGCAGTTGCCCGGTTCGTGGCAGACAAGGGTTTGGGGATGGTCGTCCGACACCCCACCATTAGTTTACAAAATTACGATCTGTATGCAGGGGATGGGGTCCACCTGTTGGATAGAGGTATGAACCTCTTTTTGGAAGATTTGCAAGCAGGCCTGTTGACCGAGCTGACGGTCTGGGGGGGGCGGTGAGTCTTCATCGAAGCCTCCCCGTGTGGCGGGTAGCACTGGTAAGGTAAAGATTTATGACCCATAGGTATCCGGCAGGTTCACAATTGACTGGCCAACATTTAGACAGGTACAGGTGTAATAACATTGACCGGTCAACGACGAACCAGGCAAGGGGTGATGGCACGAGCTTTTCAGCATGCATCACCCCGTGATTTAACGGATACACATCAGAGGGTGGGGTCAGTAGATAGTTTATTGACTACGGTCAACAATTTGTTTGTGTCAAGAAACAAATTGATACAAAATGGATACATTGTAGCCAATTGCCGTTGGCAATTTTTGGGAGGAACCTTACCAGTGTTACTGCGGCCTGCTTGCCTTAAAGAATTATAATTGGATGAGTACCAATTGAAAGTTATAAATCGGACTAGGGCATTATTCAATAAAAGTGGCCCAATGCCTTTATCCATATACCGGTGTCTGAGTCTTTCTGTGGGGGGTGCGCCTGCAATGAAAGTGCGGTGCCAAAATGGCCACCGTGCTCTTTGCGGGGCCCCCCCACCCGGACTCAGACATCCGGGTGAGTTAGGGGGCGTGGCCACCCCTCTATAAAAGGGGTGGCCACGAGGCAGCTGAGCTGCCATTTTAAAAAGAGCGACGGAGAGGAGAAGTTTTCCCTCCACCCCCTCCCTAGTGAACAGTGTGATATTTTGGTCACTTCGGGGCCGGGTGGGAATGTTTGGTTGGAACCCACAATTGGCCCTTGGGTTCTGGCTTTTTTGCCCATCCCACACTGTTGCTGAGGTTTGATATAGGGGGTTTTCTTGTTCTTGACTTTGGTCACTTAGGCGGGTAGCACTGGTAAGGTAAAGATTTATGACCCATAGGTATCCGGCAGGTTCGCAATTGACTGGCCAACATTTAGACAGGTACAGGTGTAATAACGTTGACCGGTCAACGACGAACCAGGCAAGGGGTGATGGCACGAGCTTTTCAGCATGCATCACCCCGTGATTTGACGGATACACGTCAGAGGGTGGGGTCAGTAGATAGTTTATTGACTACGGTCAACAATTTGTTTGTTGACACAATCAAATTGATACAAAATGGATACATTGTAGCCAATTGCCGTTGGCAATTTTGGGAGGAACCTTACCAGTGTTACTGTGGCCTGCTTGCCTTAAAGAATTATAATTGGATGAGTACCAATTGAAAGTTATAATTCGGACTAGGGCATTATTCAATAAAAGTGGCCCAATGCCTTTATCCATATACCGGTGTCTGAGTCTTTCTTTGGGGGGTGCGCCTGCAAAGTAATTTCACCCATGTCCAGGTTTGTTTATGCATATTGGGGGGCAGGGGAGAGATAATTTTTGAGGCAGCTATATGGTTATATACAGTAGCACAAAAAGATGTGTTAGTCTGTTATAATAAGTAATTTTGCAGTACCTTAAGAATGCCTAATCAATATCAAAATTATATAAATGAATGTAAGACCAATGAAATGTTTGTGTTTCATAATCTTTGATAGTATATCTAACTAGACTTATGTCAATCCTGATTTTTTCTAAATTTTTGCACATTTTCATTAATTTTATTCCATCTACTTAAATTCAAATCAAATAAGATACTTTCAGACAATTTATTAATGAATAACATTTATTTTCCATGGTAACACCAGTAAGGTTTGTCTGCTCAAAAACTACACCATTGGCAATTATTAGATAATATAGCAAGCACTTTTCACAGAATATTGTAGCCACAAGGTGTTTTGTTATACAAGGACAATGCTGGGAGTTTTAGATGGTGATTAAAGGGAATGTTCAGCTGTCCGTTGATTGGCCACAAAATTGCCTATTATAGTCAACAATGCCTTTCAGTATGTGGTGACTATTTTTGAAACCACATCATAGTGTGATCTTCCTTGGCTTTGGCGGGGCGGCCGCCTGGAACGTCCAACAAAGTCATGCTGAGCTTTCAGAGTGGTGGGGTGGTGTCACTTCGTGGCCTTGTTGGAGCCCCAGGCAGAGGCGGCGAAGGCGCCTCCACTGACCGGGACTTCCAACAAGGTTGCACTGAGGGTGGGGTGGGGTGGGATTGCATCACTGCCTTGTTGGAGCCCTGGGCAGTGGCAGCAGAGGCACTGTCACTGCTCAGGACTTCAACAAGGTTGTGATGGGGACTTCCAACCAGGCTGCCGCACCAATCTTTGGAAAACGCCTGGCTTCTCTGGGGGTGGCAGGGGGGGTGTTACCTGGGGCCTGGCATGTTGGTGGGGGCTTCTCTGGGCATCGTTGTCAATTGGTGGTGCACATGTGTATGCAGTTTAGAGGACGCAGTGACATGTGGGTGTGAATGCACCCATATGACATCACCGGTACACGTGTTGGCTGTGTTGGCTGTCCTATCGCCCCTTTTTGGGCACTTGGGCCTAAAAGGTTCGACACCACTGTTGTAGAGAAACTGAGGGAATACAGAACATGAAATTTATCTAGAAAATCAGGTTCTTTATAAATCCCTAGGGAAAGCTGTCTGAGAAGGTAAGGGGTCAGCACCAGCTGATTATCAAGAGAGAAATAACATCTACAGCTTATGTCTTGTCAGAAAGGACATTAAATAGACCTAAAACATATCTTGTTAGATATCACAGCCAGTCTATTTCTACCCTGGAGTTAGGCGGTTGGAGAAGGATTATAGCTGCGTGAAGAGGGAAGAGGGAAGAGGGACAGAAGGTGATTTTCTCATAGTAAAGATTAAGATGAATTCACATGTTGATTTGAGAAGTCTGGAATGGGAGATATAATGTATAAAAAGGAATCCAACATCTGGTTTAGAGGGCTCAGCTTGTTTCTAACGGGAAGGCTTTGTTCAGCTCCTGGCCTGCAGTGCTTAGAGGGATATACTCTGTACATGTCTCACAACTATACTGACTCTATGCTAGAATGTGAGTATTAGGTATATTAGCTGTTTGTTTGTTTTTTGGAATAGTAACCATGTTAGTCTGTGTTTCAAGCATATGAGAGAATAAACAAAACAAAGACGTTGTAGCACTTTGAAGACTAACTGTTATATTTTAATGTTATCTTATCTTCTGGTGTATTTCTTGACTTGCTTTTGACTCAAAAGTGCATTTGATCCAAATGCTTCTTTCAAAGTTTTTGCTTTTTTACCCTTTTTTGTGCTTCTTTTAATAAAATATAAAATATCTTGAAACAACTGCCTAGGTTTTTGGCTCAGAGGGTTTGTGGTACTAAAACTAAGTCTTGCCTTTAGTAGCTAACAGGAAAGTTTAGTACTTTTTATGGATGTGGTAGCAGCTCTATCTTTTAAGGTGGGTGCACTGGTCCTAAGTGGACTTGTGATCTTTTTGGACTCTCTGGAAGCACCACCAAGTCTAGGTAAATTGGAGTGTGGGGGTATCTGGCACCAAGTTGGTTCCATAGTTTTCCTCACAACTGACTATCCCCTGAACTCATCCATTCCAAGAGAAGACAAGTAATGTGGCTCAGTGGCTAGAGAAGGACCTCTTGAACCAAGTTATTATTGAACATGACAGTTTCAGGATTTAGCTACCACAGGGAACTCTGATTTAACAAAACTAGGCACACAAGATGTGAATGGAAAGAGAGAAAGGGAAACAAGTTCATTTCTACCACAGCAAACAACATTCATTAGAGGAAAAACATTATGTCTTAATCAAGGCTATACCACACTGTGAGTGAATACAGTTCTCTCATGAATTAATACAGCAAAGAAAACTAGAAACAATTTGTGGTATATTAGTGTGTGGAACTCATTCCAAACGTTGGGGATAATGTGCCCCCTCTGAAGAAAAACATATCGTACCTGAACCTAAAGGATGATCCTCTAGTAAAAAGAACAGGTTTAGGCTTTGGTTTGGGTTCCTCAAATAGTCTGAAGAAGGCATGATGTTCTACACAGATCTTCCAAAAGGCCTTGCAAAAATCCCGATTGGCCATTAAGAATTCTAATGTGTCCTGGAAGTTACTCTGGAAAAAAAAAGCTTAATACTAGAATTAGAAGGGAAACTATATACATAGTCACAGTGAAAGGGCAGGTTTTTCCCCATGAAAACCCTTGGCCTCTCCACATTTTCTCATGTACCTAAGCTTCTTACCTTATGTCCAAAATACATCTATTAGACTGTACAAAACTGAGAGGATTTGAATGACATAAATTCAAGGCAAATGATAAAACTGAAAATGTGTACCTTCTTTAATTATTTGCACTAGAAATCTATACCTATAAATCCGAGAGTTAACCGTTGGAATGTGACAAAGGCTCCTGCACCCGGCCACACTAGCCCATACCGAGCCTCCTGCACTCGCCTGAACCAGGTCCGCATGTAACTGTCAAGTTGAGAAATGTGCTAGTGGGGCAAGAGCCCCACGAACACAAACAAAGAAAAAGGACTTCACTACCCAACATCCTGTGTGCTGCGGTGAGCCGCAGCCAATTAGGTTGAGAAGTGTGACCAAATAGAACATTGTGAGTTGCACTGCAGCCAATCAAAATCGAGCCGCAGAAAAAAACCCGCTGCACAAACTGTGAGTCCCAGAGTGCTTTGTGCTGCGCAACCCCTCAGCCATTCAGGCTGAGGGACACGAGTGCAGAGTAGGCTGGGAAAGCGCGGCACGCTGACTTTAAAGGAAAAAACCACCAGCAGGGAAAGACTTTTAAACACCTAGCTGGAGCCAGGAGGTAAGCGCGGTACCGGGGGTTAGGGGGCGAGGCACAGCCCTGGTAACCATGCTACCCCACCACCTAGACCCCTTCCTAACCCCCACTGACCGCACTTACCTCCTGGCTCTGGCTGGGTCTTTAAAAGTCTTTCCCTCCATCCTGGTGCGGCCTTCTACGTCTCGGCCTCACTTGAAAAAATGGTTTAAAGTACCCAATATATGAAAAAAGTTAATTGGAATAATTTATCTTAAAATTATGTCATGGAGCACTATGACTTCAAATTCCATTCCATCATAATATGCAATTCCAAAAACTTACATTTACATCTGGCCGTAACTTTATAAGAAAACGCTTCCTCTTAAAACTCAGTTTTCGAACCTTAGCCCAGTTGAAGGCATTGATCTTGGTGTGACCCTAAATGACAAATAATAAGCAAAAAGAATAAGCATGAATGCTTCCACCCCTCTCCCAGAAAAATGGCATGCGACTCACTCTTCCCCAAGGACTAGGTAATAATGTCATGTCAGAAATTATTCGGGGTTGAAAGGATTTTTCCTGGAGAAATTCTGTTCAGGGGACGCCCGAATGAGCCTCTTTTCATGTCCCCAAGATCTTTTCCCACTGTAGTGGTCCCTATTTATCTACTTGCAATGTCTTGCTTTCGAATTGCTAGGTTGGCAGGAGCTGGGACAGACAATGGGCACTCAATCCGTCATGCAGTATTCGGGTCTCGAACTGCCGACTTGCTGACCTTCCATCTAACAAGGCAAGCTTCTTAACTACTGAGCCACTAAAACCCCTGAAGGACTAGATAATACACTTGCAGATAGATGCTGGTATTCTAGGTGATCTTCAGTTTCTCAGCTATGCCCATGTCAACAAAAAATGGAATTAAAAACCCTCTTAACCCTCTGCAACAAAAGTTAAAGGATTTCACGGCATGAAGATGTATTGTAAAGTTCTAGTAGGCTTTATCTCATGCAACATTTTATTTATCAGCTAACTTTTTATGATGAGAGCCAGTCACATACCTGAAACACCAGTATGCCTGTATGTGCCACTGCTAAGTTGATCTTAGTTCCTTCTCTGTCCTTGGCTGGATGCAACCGAATTCCATACATTTCCAAACGACGGGCAATTTCAAGTAGCTGAAAATCTGATTCTGCTGGTGTTTGGCCACTTAAAAAAATGATAATTCATTTGATATTTTATAAAAACAAATGAAGAATCATTTGTCTCATTTCAAGGCAGATGTTATTTTCTATTCAAAGTTCCATACACAGTTATTCTATGTGAAAGTTTCTAGCAGCAATTCTAGTGTTTGCAGAACCTAGCAGAAACATTTTACAATTATCACTACCTGTGTTATCACATGTCTATTGGAACTTTTCATATGCTTAACACTGTGGTTTCAGATGTGTGTGTGTGTGTGAGTGAGAGAGAGAGAGAGAGAGAGAGAGAGAGAGAGAGAGAGAGAGAGAGAGAGAGAGAGAGAGAGAGAGAGAACAAACTGGAAGTGCAAACATTTCTAGGTCCTGTTCTTCCATAACATGACTTTGTATTTCTTCTTGGAAGATGTGTGAAACAGAACAAGAATGACAAATAGATTTGTGGCATCTTAAAAACAAACAAGTTTTGGTTGGCATAGGTTTCTGTACAGTACAGGCCACTTGCTAAAATAAGACATTTTTGTATTTTCTACAGTCAACTACATGGTTACCGATTTGTAAATGTCAGTCAGAAATTTATTATTATCATCTAGTTCACTATTTTATGCATGATGCAATGTTTAAACATGAAATACCAGAGAACAGGGTGCCCTATGAGTTATTAGATTTTTGCCACTAAAGTAATTAAAACACACAAATACAGCTGCCTTTAGGGTCCATTTAAACATGGGTCAGTAAAAGTGAAAGATAGAGGAAATAAAGGTAGTGAGCCAAGGAAAAACAGAAAACCACTTTCTACCTGCTCTTTACTTCATACCTAGCCTTTGTGTCTTCTACCGTACAAGTCTTTACATCTGAAACATTTTATTTTTGCCCACTTGTGATACTTCACCTAACTCCATAAGCCATTTCTTAATGGAATATCTATCACTTCACTTTTTCACCTTATTTCTATCCCATTGTCAAGACCTGTCCTTACTGTTCACTTCTCTCCTATCATTCTTAACTAAATTGTTTCAACAAAAAAATCCTGCTTCAAATTCCATTCAGCAGTTAGACCAGGAGTTCTCAACCTTTTAAAGCTGGGGGCCGGGTCATGCTCCCTCAGACAGCTTTGGAGGCCAAATGGCCATTTTGCCCTTCCTCCACCACATGGCACTTCCTGGTGTGATGTAGCTGAGGGATGGGCACATGAAATGGTGCTGCGGGCTGCATCCGGCCCATGGGCCGCAGGTCCCTGAGTTAGCCTAATACTGGAATTTAAACAGTAACACTTACATATGATTACGATGAAATTCCATGATTTTGTCTTCTAATGCATCTTGCTGAGGTATATACTTGTTCTTTGCTAAGTGTTCACGATCAATGGTTTCATCAAAATCCCCAATCTCGGCTAAGGAGAGAGAGAGAAAATAAATTGCACAAATTCAGTGGTTTCAATCTAGAGTCACTTAACAATACAAACATTCAAGTCTAGGAAATGGTCTCAAACTCTCTATTGCAGTGCAAAGATTTTGCAGATAAATATATACCTGGATGTTGCCAATTCAGACCATTAGTAATATGATTTCTCTCTTACTCCAAAGAAGAGACAAAGTATTTTATTTTCAAAGTATACATGGGTTCCCATGGGAAACTGGGTCATTTGTTTAAGGCACTAAATCCTAATTTTGGACTCCCACATATTTAGGTCTATAACTCCAGAATCTAAAGGAAGCATGGATAGATGCTATTTAAAGCAGGCAATTGTAACCTACGGCCTGTGGGCCTAATTCGGCCCATGCATCTCATTAATCCAGCCCACAATGGGAACCCAGGCACATCCAGACCCACCCACCACTACTGGAAGTCCAATTACATCACTTACCATGTCACCGATGCCAATGAGACCCTTTATTCGGCTGTTTGCACAGCATCTGACACTTCCCACGGCAGCTGGAGACTTTTCAGAGCATAACTACTCTATTTGGGGGATTTTTTTTCTCCACTTCCCTGCTCCATTTCAGCAGCTTAAGTGTGGTAGTTACAGACTTCCTGGTCTGAGAGGAGTTTACATCAGTGCCTGAGTTCACATCATGGAACCACCCAGGCAAGCTCTGCCTGGCCCCTTAAGTCCCAAACGGCTGCACTTAAGCTACTGAAACAGAGTGGGGAAGCAGAGAAAAATTCCCCAAATGGAGCAGTTATGCTCCAAAAAGCCTCCTGCCATGCCATGCAAGAAGCTGTGAAACCAGCGTGATCACCATTGCCCCACTGCCAAAAACATAAGCAGTGGGCACCAACACACCTCCAGCTCACACAGCTGAGTGCGGTGGTGAGAAATGCCCCCTAGTGGGAAAATGTTGTGAACCCCTAATTTAGAGATTCTATGAATTCAACATCTAGGGAGACAAACTTGGAACCACTGGACAAAGCTAAGCACAAGTTCTTCACTGATGATTTTCAACCTAATGTTATATTTTGAAACCAGGACAGGAGGCAGTAAGTTCATATGATGGAAGAGTGTATGTCAGTTGGCAGCTGTTCAACTTTCTCTGTCCTAGACATCACTTCTTTTTCTCCAGTGATCTTCCAAACCTAATTCCTAAATACTGAAATTTCATTAGCAGCATTTCCTGCATTACTGGCAGGAGGGTATAATTGGAATAAAACCACATTTAAAAATGCTTACAGGTATGGAAGTGTATTTTTGCCTTTTGCCTCTTTCATCTAGTGTCCATATAACTCAAAAAGGATGACAATTCTGAATTTCAATGAAGTTCTTCTTCTTTAGATACCATATATTCCAGCATACTACCTGTTAAATAGTTTTTGGTGTACCTTCTAGGGAAGGCTCTCTAATCTTTTCTCACCTAACCCAGGTATTCAAGCATGCTGTTACATACCTGATAACTGAACAATGTCAGCAATGAAAGCAAAAGGAACCTTCTGATAGAACACTTTATACTGCAGTTCATAATCTACTGAAAATATGTTCACATATCAGATTTTGCTTCATATCTGGAACCAAAACCTTGATCTTCATAAGGGGTGAGGGAGTGAACACATTTTACTTACACTGTACAATGTGTGAAATTAAAAGAGCAGCACTGGTGTCATTACAGGTTAGTCTTCCTTGTGCTAAATCCTGCTTCACTTGCAGTGCAAATAGGTACCTGTGAAGAACACAAAAAAAAATAAGTAAATGGAAATTGGGTTATTGTCATCCTTTCCATTTGAAAAACTGGCATGGAATCATGTAAGCAACCATTTTCCTCTCCCTAAATTTTAGGGCTAGCAAAGTGATGAGCCAACCAGAAGTTGAACCTGGAATTTTCTGACTTTGATTAACCATCAAAAAGAGCTGTAAAATCGAAGTGTTTCCTCACTTCTTGTGAATGTGTTCCCCAGAAACAGAGAACCTGCCTGTGAATGGAGAAAGGCCTTTTTGTAAGTATCAAGAAAGCAATCCTGTTTTGGGAATGCCCATGCTAGGGAAGTCTGACTTGTGCTGATATTATAATCATTTTGCTAAACAGTTTGCCCAAGCATTTTAATTCTTTGCTACTCCACAGAGTATTTACTGTTCCTTTTCTCTTTCTTCATTTTCTGGTCATAAATTATTATTTTTATATATCTGACCTTTTCATCCCAATGTGTAAGAACATTATACTAGTGGTTTTTATTTTGTTTTGGTCAGGACTGCTTTCTACTAATAGAAAGAAACCAATAATGGTCTCTTTCTATTATGTGGATATTGCTTAGCATTATGGATTATGTGGATATTGCTTAGTACTATGTAGGTGGCAACTGTTTGAGAAAAACTACATTTTTGTCATTGGGCCTGTATATACCAATCATGGATTAATTTTACGGCAGAAACTGGACAGTCAAAATCTCCTTCAGAATGAATTCTAAGTCCTCTGTAATAATCTGGGCACTTCTACTACTTGTCCTCTTAATGAAAGGCAAGTGAAAATGGATGGCAACACTAACCTTGTTAACTCCTCTTGTAGTTGAGTATGATCTGGCGGAAAGAATTTCACCACAAATTTTAGAAATACATGCTTAGGTCCTAAAAAAAGGGAAACAAGGAGGGAATCCTCTTAAACATTTTGAAGTAAACGATCGCATCCTGTCACATGCAAATCCTGCACAAATGATGCACCTTTAAAGGCCACACAGAATATTTTTAGCACAGTATAATTAAAAGCAACATTGAGACATTTTCCAATACAATCTAGCCATTCTGAAATAGTCCTTTGAGAAAGTCCTAGTCTGCCGCCAAGTAATGGCATGGCACTAATACAGGACCCTATATTAACTCTCCTCTCCCTGCCATGCCAGCTATGATCACAAGTTCCTTGGGCAAAGATGCTGAAATCTCCACTTACAGTCAAATTAATACAGGATACTGCTTCATATAAGTTTCTATGGTTTGAAATACTAGCCCAAATACAGTAAAAACCCATATAACAACTTTAATTCGTTCCATGGGGTTAGTCATTGTACGATTTAATCGCTATACGATGCATGCATCGTATAGTGATTATCCCTATGGGATGCGTCGTACAACGATTATCCCTATGGGAAAAATCGTACAACAACAAATCATTGTAAGATTTTCCCCACAGAGATGCATTGCATCGTATAATGATTTTAGTTGTTATACAGGGCACAATGTTTTTTTCAAATCCTCGTCGTATTATTTAATTGCTGTAAGAGGCATTCGTTATACAGGGTTCTACTGTACTGACATTAAAAGACAAATTAAAAGTTCCTTAAATGTGGGATATCTCCATCTGCCTCTGAAAATCATGTCCAGAAAAGAACAACAATGGCTATCTCCCCTAAATTAGATTGGGATGCCAGGTTACTGAAGGAGGGTTGCTCATCATCCTATACAAACATGTGGGAGTGTGTGTGTGTTTGTATAGTTATATGAAGGAGGTATGTCCTTTTCCTTATTCAACAAACATTACACACTCACTACTTGTGCACAGAAGAAAAGTCCTCTGTTAAAATACATCCAACCCATCTGTGTTTTATAAAGTCAGAGAATTGGAGTTGGTTGAGGAGAAAGGTTCCATTTGCCTTTGCACTGCCTCTATTATGAGTCCTTTAAAACCCATATATTACTCATGAAGTGATAGAATTTGTGAGGATACCCAGTTCTTCTTCTTCCATGTTGAGGCCAGATGTGAAACTGCCAAAATAAAGTCACCTTTTGGTGAGTTCATTCTGCAGTTCCTTTCGTCTGACCTAGTGTGATAATGATTAGCCAGCACAAGGTGGCCACTGCCAGGGGTATACTCGATTGTAGTTCAAAAATACCACAACCTTTGAGGAGGCTTTTTCTGTGTACCCAGTAAAAAGTAAATTCCTTCAAACAAGCAAAACAATTAACCTTTTACTATACTGTATATAAAATGTCACTAAGGGGAGAAACTAATGTATCCTTATCTTTGAAGCAGAAATCATGGAATCTTGCTTGCATGCATGTGTGTGCAATGAGGATTAACTACATCAGGGGTCAGCAACCTTTTTAGGTTAGATGCCGGGTCCCGCTCCCTCAGACAGTTGACGCGGTTGGACTGGTGTTCCCATCGCCATAAACGCTGCTGTAAACACATTTGCATCTGCTTCTGGCAGGAGCAAGGATGCATGCCAGATGATTGGGCACCACAGCCCGGATCTGGCCCATGGGCAATAGGTTGGCGACCCCTGAACTATATGCACACAAAGTATCACCTGGAGTAAATTGACCATCTCATTTGAGGCTATTGACACATGACTTTTATTTACAAAGAGTGTTTATTTACGAAGATTGTATAATAAGTTCTGCTTTTAGCTGTACATTATGATGTTTTGTTTTTTAGATTTATATTCCTGAAGAAAATTTTCTATATGAAAAGCTGCATTATCCAGGAAACAGCTTTGAATTATTTAAAGGAACAATATCACATCCATTTTGATTTATTTGAAACCTTGAACTTGTAAGAAATTTTGAGACATTATAGACTGTACTTTGAAGACATAGTGAATGAACTTTCCTCAGTTATATACATATTTTTGAGCAACCATTTAAGAATTATTAAATAATTGAAAAAGAATATTATCATTTCTGAAGTTACTTAATACTTTACCTATATTACTATTTTTGCCTCTGACGGCTTTCTGTTTTACACATCTCATTTGTACAGACATGCTGTTAAGCCTTAGTTATAAATTTCTATACTACTTAGCCTCCAGTCTTTCCAACTGTGACCCTTATATCTTGTTGATGGGGAGATGACACAAGTGAGGGTATCAATTTCCCTTGTTCATTCCTGATACCTGGATTTTTCTTGGGGGTAAGCAAATGTTTTCATTCATGACAGTCTATTTTGAAGACAGTCAAAAGATCTGATCCAAGAAAAATTCAAAATTCAAAATGTAACATGAAATACAGATATTGTCTGTCACTATGGATAAAATTGATGAGTAATTCCTTGAAATATTTTGAAAACAGTTTTGCAGGAAAGGAAACATCTCATCAAGAATCTCAAACACAAAATAATGCACAGCATTTAAAAGGAACTAGGAGGAATTGCTGTAAATCAAATAAGCTATGGCATGAGCTAGAAAACATCTATCTCGGGTCTGTCCTAACTGCTTGATGAGTAATAGCAAAGGCTGTACACCTTTCTTGCTTCCTTGGCTCACTTGTCCAGCCTCCAATATTGCTAAATATTGACACGAAAATGCAAGAATCAAACTATTGAAAATTGAATGTGTCAGCACCCATTGCCCAAAGCCAAGAGCTCAAATGAAATCCTGAAACTGATCGTGTAACCCCGGTCTACATGTGTTGGAATCATTTAATAAATGGAGGCTTTCTTATTAGCTTACAATATTTTAAATACAAGAGGCAGAGCACGTATCTCAAGATAGGCAAATAGAGGTAAGTCTCTGTACCACCTTTCACTCAGCTAAAGCGCAAGGCTTATTTAATCTGAGCTCACTTTTTGCACCTCCTGCCAACAGAGCTACGTCTCCGGACGGAATTGCTGCCTTTCAGAAAAGATCTTAAAACCTGGCTGGCGGGTCAAGTGTGGGGTGCAGGTGGAAGGGTAACCGCCATTGGGTGGTTGGTGTAGAAGAACTCTTCCCCATGGTGCCTTTGGATCCTGCAGCCCTTGTTTTTAGGGGGTGGGTAGTTTTAACTGTTTTAACTGTTTTAACTTGTGTTTTTAATTTTTATTGTGAACCGCCCTGAGTTGGCTTTGGCCGAGTGAGCGGTATATAAATGTGATAATTAAATTAAATTAAATTAAATTAAGAAAACTGTTTGTACATACTTCTGATCTGTTTCACAATAGGTTTCAGGAGATCCAGCCATACCTGAAAACAAAACAAAAGCATTATTGTCCATGCAAATGTAAAAGAAATATAAGACACAAATGAAGATTAAACTATACAAGGTATGCAGCAATTTCCACTACATTAACAGCTAGTCTCTAAACCAGGGGTGCCCAAACTAAGGCCTGTGGGCTGGATCCAGCCCCTGGCACCATTCCATCTGGCCCATATCGCCCTCACCGCTCCTGGAAGTAAAATGCACTCACGCATGTGCAAAATGCTGCCGTAAATGACTCATGGTTGTCATAAACTTGTTTACAACAGCTGCAGGTGCGTTTATGACAGTCTTATGCCCATACACGGGCATGTTTTACTTCCACTTCCAGTGGGAGGAACCATGTCACTGACCCGCTCAACCACGTGACCCGCCCACGGCCCAAAAAGTTTGGGCACCCCCATCTAAGACATCTGCCACACATTTTATATTTTAATATTCCCAGTTATTTACCAAGAGAAACTGAATAACTAAACTGTCAATGTGCATCAACCTTAGAAAGCTCATGTAGATGCAATAAGAACATTCAAAATGTGGAAATTTTAAAAGAAAGCAAAACATCAGCTAAGAATGACCTGAATAGGCACATAAACCTATCTAATCAAAGCAAGATGGTTTTGGATGTTTCTCCCAGGACTGTATTCTGTACTTATTGAAATATAGCACAGAAACTGCACAATAGAAGTGCACTCCAGGAAAAAAACAATATGCCAATTTCAGAATTTACAGAGCTTGAAAAAATCAGTCTGTAATCTTTCACAAAGTTATTCAGATGTAAGCTTCACAAAATTCAATGAGATTTGTTTCTATAGATATATCAACTAATATTGTTTTAAAAAGCCATGTAGCCATTAGTCAATGTGTACTGTAAATGCACACATATATTACAGCCATGTTTGACTATCTTCACATAACTTTTACAGTACAATCCTCTGTGTGTCTAGACCAGGGATGCCTAAACCTTTTGGGCCGTGGGCTGGTCACATGGTTCAAGAAATTTTTCAAGAAAATTTTGTTTTTTTTCTACATACTAAACTCATTGAGCTTTGTTTCTGTCTAGACCAGTGGTGCCCAAACTATGGCTCGGGGGCTGGATCCGGCCCCTGACACCAATTCATCCGGCCCACAAAGCCCTCATTGCTCCCGGGAGTGACAAGGGCTTTGTGGGCTGATGAATTGCCACCAGGAGCTGGATCCAGCCCCCAGGCCATAGTTTGGGCACCACTGGTCTAGACAGAAACAAAGCTCAATGAGTTTAGTATGTAGAAAGAAAACAAAATTTTCTCCTGCAAATTGAAAAAAAAAAGTTTTTATTCTTTAAGAACAGACATCTATCTTATATTTGACCATTTACAGACTTTTAATTAGGCAGCATAGGAAACATGTTCTTGTTATAGAACAACTTCAACAACCACAGGTGAGTAAAACATTTTAAGGGGTTTGTGTTTGTGTGCATATGTGTGTGTAAGAGAGAGCGAAAATATACTCTGTTTAAACTATTACATTGTGAACTCCAAAATGGCACTTTCACTTCAAGAAACTGTATACCAACTTGTAAAAATTTTCAAATCATTCTTTTAAGACAGATTTTATTAAAACAAGTTTTTATAATTGCATTTTGTAGCTAGTAAAAAACCTCATGCCTTGGTCATTTATTTATTATCCAAGTGCAGCGCAGAAAAATATAATTTTTCAATTTAAAAAAAAAAGAGATCTTGATAATCTTGGCATTCTGTTAACTCTACCTCTTGTTATTGAACTTCACACTTGGCACCATGAAAAATATCAGCACTGCCAAATTTCTGAAAAATGGGACTAAAACACAATGAAGCTACAAATAACTAGGCATGCTTCTCAGAGTAGGTGGCTCTATATTGTTATTTTTGGCAAAAGGTTATTTATTTAAGAGAGCAAAAAGCAGTTCAGTAATGAATGATTTTTAACCTAGCCAAAAATTAATATAAGAAGTTCTTGGCACAACAGAATGTCTATGTCCCTCCTTGCTAAGCAATACTCTGCCAGTAAAAATAAACTGAAGGGCAGTCATCACCAAAGTTTTTTTTTTTACTGGCATATAATTCTGACAAATCATGCTGCAAATTACTCAACTCTCATGATACCATCTATCATGGTATCGGTCTATGTGTACATACCATCTGAATAAGTGATTTTATTCAGGAAGACTAAGGGAAACAGTTTTCCTTTTATAAAATGTTTAAGTTCTTTTAGAAATAAAAATTCTATTGTATTAAAGTGTGTATGGGTAAATACAGTCATACATGTTACATCACACATTTCTTCAGCTGAAAAGAAAGTTGAAATTATATTGTACCAGTATTTTATAAACTCTGAATAAAAATTATATAGGAACAACATTAAAGGAGGATATGGCTGAGGAACTCTACCTCCCTACATCATTGGGAGGCCACTGAATAGGCTGAGAGACTGAGTCCCTAAATGCAAGACCAACAAGCTCAAGTGGGTGCTGCTGGCGGATAACAACACACACCGCGAATCTGGCTCATTTGCGTGTCTGCCGATTACTGCCAACAACACGCACTGATGAAGACTTAGGTTTGGACAACAATAAAGACAAGAAAATGGCTTCATTTTGGCAGTCCAAGGTTTGATCGGGACACGAAACAAGACTAAAAATTACATTATTATAAGTAATTCTAAAACTGGGCTAGACAGGCCTAATTTTAAGTCTAGTTTCAGTACCAGACAAATAAAAACGGAAAAGAGTTTAAATATAAGAGCTACCTCCTCTTGGTCTTTTTAATATATACATATAAGAGGAAAGAAAACTATTGTATTATAAAATCCTTTCAAGGAATCAATTATGTAAAAAGCTTCTCCAACTTACCGTGATTTTCTTATGATCAAGAAACTCAAGGCCAAAATAATCACCTTCAACCAGGTTCAGATGATTGCAGATCACATCTAGCAAAACCTTCCCTGGAGCTCTTTGCTGTAATAAAAACAACAAAAAAGTTAATTGTCCTCTGCCCTTGCAAATAAGCCACATTTTTCTCAGAAACACTTTATAAATCAAAAACATCCTGAGATCTCTCACACAAATAAACATAACCTACAATTCATAAACAATGATGCTTTCATGTAAGCACAAATAATTGCTTCTCTTTTGGATGTTGAAACCTAGGGACTTTTATGTAAATTTCTTCTTTGAAACTAGTTACTGGAAAGGAAATGGGTAGGAATTGGTGTATAAAGCAAGCAATGTGCTCTATTTCTTTATGTAGAACAATGTTGCTTCTTCCCTTTAAAAGACTTTAAGGGTAAATGACAGTTTTAATGGCCAGAGTCCTATTACAAAGGAGGACATTTTAGCATACAAGTTAAGAGCTATCATTATTTTTCTTGTTGTACATCAGGTTATGCTAGTCCCATGTAACAAGGGGGGGGGGGGCGAAGCACAGATTTCCTAAATGGTGACAATTCTCTACTGAAAGTTATGCTGCTCTAGTTACACTATCAGGCATAAGCAACATGTTTCCAGACAATGTATCAGCAGATTATTAAACTACTGTATTATATAGTTTGTATATATTTAATGAAATTCTTCTCTGCTTATAATAATTCCCATGAAAAATATTCACAACATTTTAAATTAATCTACCTTGCATTATTATGGGGCAGCACACAAACAAGAGACCTCATACAGTATATGACTTATAGGAACACCACTAATGACAGAAAATGCCAAGAACATATCAATTCTAACCATGGAAAGCAGTCAGGAAGTAAGTTAAGACATTTGTTAACACACTAAATTTTACATACATGCATGCATATTAGTATTATCACTATTAAATGTACCATTAGATTCACAGTCAAAGACTGGTATAAAATTAACAGTTCAAGACCTAACTAAGGACCTAACAACTGCTAAGGTAACATCTAAGTATATCGACAGTTCCTAGTAAAGTTTTTTTTTGTAAAGTTAGGCTACTCAAGTCCAATAGATCCAAAATTTCCAAATATCTATGGTAGTGGTGGCGAGCCTATGGTACGCATGCCAGAGGTGGCACTCCCAGCCCTCTCTGTTGGCACGCATGCCATAGCTCCAGCACAGAGTTTGCCCACCCCTCTGCTCTGTAGCCCAATGGGGGCACTCCCTCCCTCCATACACAGAAGTCCAATTGGAGTGCTTCTTCCCTCCCTCTATCACAATGTTCACCCCGCCCCTCTATTTGGGCACTCAGTCTCTAAAAGGTTCGCTATCACTGATCTAGGGAGTCATTTAGGTATTGCTCCAAGGGCTCCGATCACTATGGGTACAACAACAGATTTCTTTCACAATAAATGCTCAACTTCAATTTGCAAATCATGATATTTGCAAAGAATTTTCAGTCTTGTGGAGACACAGAGAGCCACAAAATAATTCCACATTTTATATATAATGTACCCCTGCCACTCAAAACTCAAGTCACTCACCATGCATACTAATCTATACAGTGGAACCTTGTTTAAAGTAATTAATGCATTCTCTGGGACGTTTCTTACAGTGAAAATTATTTTAACCAAATTTCCCATAGGAATTCATTGAATGCAATTTCCCATAGGAATACACTGAAAAAATACTTTAACCAAAATGCAGTTTCCCATAGGAATGCATTGAAAACCAATTAATCAGTTCTGAAAAAATTCCGCAAACCGAGCCAGTTTTTTCTATGGATTTCTTTTTGTTGTGCGTTTTTTTATGTTAACTGAGTCATTTGTTACCTGAGGTTCCACTGCACTTATATAACAGACTAGCAGAGGTTGCCCGGTGTTGCCGGGCTGTTTTAAATAGTGTTGGAACGTGTTTTTTAAACTTTGCATTGTTTTTTGGTGTTATTTTTGGTTGTTTGTGTGTATTTTTGGATGCTTTTGATTTTTTTTGTGTGTTTTTTCTTTTAAGGAATTTTTATTTAAATAATTTATTTATTTTTAAAAGTTTTGTTTGTTGTTGTGGCTTTGGGGGGGGGTTCCTTTCCGTGGGCCGGCCTTGCTGGCCGGACCACTGGAATCCCCACACTGCTTCAGGTGGCATTGGGGGGGTTCCTTTCCGCAGGCCAGCCTTGGAGAGCCATCAGAGGGGTTTCCCCTCAAAACACTCTGTTTTTAAAGAGAAGTAACTGCTTGGTTTCTTCTCTTTAATAATGGGGTGTCCTACAGGGGATCCCCTCTCTGCCATGTCCCTTGGCTCTGGAAGGGTTGGGGGGACAGACCCCTTTTGTCCCCTAAACCTTCCAGATTCATGAGACCCAGGAGAGGGGATCGAATCCAGCCCACCCTCTGATATTAAAAGGGAAATCTCAATTGGGGTTTCCCCTTTAATATCAGCGGGGGGGATGTGATCCCCCTCTCCGCTGGCTTCCTTGGGTTTGGGAGGGTTGGGGGGACAAAAGGGGTCTGTCTCCCCAACCCTTCCGGATCTGGAAGAGCCATCGGAGAGAGAGATTCCCCCCCAAAAAAACTTCATTTTTAAAGAGAAGTAACCGCTTGGTTTCTTCTCTTTAATATGGTGTGTGTGTGTGTGTGTGTGTGTGTGTGTGTGTGTGTGTGTATGTAGGGGAATCCCCTCTCTGCCAGGTCTCCTGGGGTCAGGAGGGTTGGGGAGACAGACCCCTTTTGTCCCCCCAACCCTCCCAACCCCAGGGGAGCCAGTAGAGAGGGGGAGCGCAACCCCTCCCCCACCCAGTGATATTAAAGGGGAAACTCCGACCAGGAGCTTCAGGCGCCGTTGGGGAGGGGGGCTTTGGTTCCCATGGCTTGGCCTCGCTGAAAGCGAAACACTTTTGTGGTAAGTAAAGTCAGCGGATGGAGCCCCGTCCGATGGCTTTGCTTACCTGGGAATGGGTTCACTTTCAAGGGGGGCCCAGTGCCTTCCCCCCTTTGACCCCCATTTTTGTTGTTGTTTTTCTGTGATGCACTGTGTCCGGCTGCGGCGGACTTGCGCTCCCGGTGTGTTTTTTATTTTTATTTTTCACTCACCAGCTTCCTCATTGTTCTGCATGCTCGACACTGCTCGGCACGCAAGACACTGGGGCTTGTAGTTTGGTGTTTGCATTTTCGGCTTGTGTGTAGTTTTTTCCCCTGCGGTTTCCTTTTGATTGGCCGCGGTGTGTTTCCAAACGTTCCTTTTGCTCGCGCCTATCGGCCTGATTGGCTCTGGCACGGCGCAGCACAAGGAATGTTGGGAAATGAAGTTGTTTCCCTTTTTTCGTGTTTGTGGGACTCTTGCCCCACTGACACATTTCTCAATCCTTTGTTGACCTGCGGACCCAGTTTGGGCTTGCGCACGAATGGTTGGTGTGGGCTAGTAGGGCCTGGCTTAGGATCCTATGTGAAGTTCCAACGGTTAACGCTTGATTTTATAGGTATAGATATATAGGTGTAGATGAGCATGCAAGGTGAGTGACTAAGTATTGACTCGTAGTGGTAGATTAGTTTTGCACCTCAAGAGTCTGTTAAAACCATCTGGAAGAAAGGATGACTTGCTTATGGATAAAACTCTGTTCCAATTGATTGACATGATACAGAGATACAGTAAAGCAAGTAAGGAGTGACTGTAGGAGGAGGAAGAGAATGCAGCTAGGTCAGCTTTAGTTAAGATTTGTTAGCATTGTTAAGCATGGTTAATATTAATTATTGTTCATGTGTTTCTGACAATTGGCTGGGCATGGACATTCTGGCAATTTTACAAACCAAGGTGATATCCCTTCCAAGTTCAAGCCCAATATGCAACAATTTACTAGCTAAGCCTACCTATCATGCAAGGAGAATGTGCAAGAGTTCAGAGTTTACAGGCTTTGTCTTTAAGGAGACCATCCTTTTTATGATAATGCAAAGGTATTGGTTTGCCAGGTCATCAAGAACTGAAAACTACAAATTTTACACATCTGAGTAGAAGATGAAAAATGAGGCCTAAAGGGACACACTCGACATTAAGCCAACTGTCCTTACTATTGTTTCTGTCTACTATGAAAGAAAACATTACCTTGACAACAATTAAAAGAAGGTTAGGAAAGATAAGAGCTCTCCTTAGCTTGGTCTTGTGAGTTTTCTTGGAAAGATACTACAACAGGGGTTCACAACCTACTGCCTGCAATGCCAAATAATCTGCCCCCTGACCTCACTCCAGCCACTACTGCAGCCACCGTTGCTGGAATCGGCCATGGACTCATTTATGGTGAGTCCAGGGCTGTCGTAAATGCATTTACTACAGCCATAAATGAATCCATGGCCATTGTAAACACGTTTATGGCAGCCACGGACGTGTTTTATGACACCAGTCTGAGGGGTCGTGGTCCAGCCCGCGGCTGAAAAAAGTTGAGAACCCCTGTACTACAAGCTGTTATTGCCTGGAAGGAGCAGTAAGACCATCATGAATCATTCTCAGTTTGCAAAAATATAAAGGACAAAGGTACACCTCACAATTGAAAATGTAATCACAGATTAAGCAACGAACACAGTACTAACTTTCACTGATACTTGCAAAACTGAGACCTGCCTCATGGTAGGAAGAATCCTTGTGGAAAGAGTGCAACAGTGAGTGGTGGAATATTCAGCAATAATACTTTGATTAAAGTACTAATTATTCTTGTTGACTAATAGGGGTAAAAAAAAACTTGTTAAGCTCCAGGAGTTCACATGTATAATTCAATGCAACCTGTTTTTAAAATTTTCTAAAATGCTATTTTCAAAATAGCCATATATAAGTTAAATAAAAGAAGTGACGGTATATTTTTTTCTCCTGAATATTTTTTGCAAGTATTAAATAAAGTTTATCCCCTGGCCCCCAAGCTGTTCAGAAGCACACTATCTCCCTTGTTTCTTCACATGGGCTGAAAAGAGATTCAAAATGCTCATTAAAAATACTTCAGATTGAATTTCATAGTCCACAACTTCTGGAGTTCAATATAATAGTGCCATTCAAATTAGTTAGCTATGCAGCAAACACTGTGTAACGAGGGCCTGCCCCTGAAATGTGCCTCCACTACCAGATGGGAGAAATGTTCCAGTTTTATTGCTGTGGATTTATTTTATAGGCAGTTGATAAATTGACAAAATGTCCATAAATAATAGCGGCAGGTTTCAGTCAATGTCCACTTTCCCCCCTTCTCACTTCTTCCCCTTCATTTGATTCTACCCTAAATCACTCTTTACTGAAATTATCAAGACATACTAATTACATTATCAATGTAGCAGAGCATTTACAGCACACTCCTGAGGCTGAGATAAGATATCACAGTGATAGCATGGCTGCTTGTGAAAGCCACAGCCCTGTGATTTCGCCTCTTCTGCTGCCTGTCCCCTTCCAATGTAACATCCAGCAAACTAAAGCAAAAGCTGGATATCATTAACCCATACCTGTCAACCATCCCGATTTGGCCGGGATTACCCTGTACTTTGATGTCGATTGACGTCATAACCCGCCCCGCGCTGCCAAAACTCCGTAATTTGGCTGCGGGGAAAATGCTTTCCACTCATGTGTGGAAGCACCACGCCGCTTGCGCAGCCCCTACGCAAGAGGCATAGCACTTCTGCCCATGCGTGGAGGGGTAAAACCCTTCCACGCATGCGCGGAAGCACTACGCCGCTTGCGTAGGGGCTGTGCAAGCAGCGTAGTGCTTCCATGCATGCGTGGAAAGTGACCTGCACACAAGCGATCTGTGCAGGTCCCGTTTTTCTGGAGCCGCGGGTTGACAGGTATGCATTAACCTGTGGGTTTTTCTGAAAGCAGAAGGTAATAAAGCTGACAACCTCTATTCTGTTAAGGACTGCATTCAGTTATCTCCCTGGGGCTACATGCCAGTGCAGTGAAGCCTAAGTCAATTCCTCAAAGCACTGACCAGCCAATATACTGACTTAGGCATCTGGGAATTGAAGTCCCCTGTGGGGCATAGGGCCCACTTTGGGAACCACTGAAATAAACTGAAAGGTTTAGTGAAAAGACTCATTTCTGCTCTTTAGTGCCCAAAACAGATCCCCCCCCCCCAGTTTTGGGGGAGAGAGAACAAAAGTGCTGGTTGTTCTTCAAAACATGGCATGGGAGGAGGTTTTTGAACCAACATTTTTGGAGCTGCTCCAACCTGTCTCAGAGCCAAGCCAAAATCTGCTTGGGAATACCCTGAAGGAAATGGTGAGCCACTGTGTGAGCCAGAATGCTGGACTGGATGGGCTGTGGCCTGTTCCAGCAAGGCTGTTCTTATGTTCTAAGATCAGACACAAAACTAGGAGGCAACATTCAGGTTTTCTGAATAGCTACCACATGCATGTGTGTTATCTGATAAGCTGGGTATGCAACCTTGCTTTAAACTTAAGAGATATCTTGTTGGCTGAGTTGGACCAAGGTTCATTCAGCAGTACTTTGCACAGGAAGGAAAGGCAAAGCCAGAACATGGAAAATTTCTTTTCTGGATAATAACTTCTAGAATACTCTTTGACTTCTGTGTCCCAAACTGGCTGAAACTGATTGTTCAATAGTCTCTAAAGCTTTTCACAGGGCACAACCCAGCAGACATTGTGTAGGAGATAAGATGTTGTTTCATGCTACCAATATTTAAATATCAAATGTTAAAATTATGATTTTTCAGCAAAACAGTATATTTAGGAATGTTCTTCCATGTCATTTCTTAAAACTCTTTTATTTCTTCCAGTGAAATTGAAGTGTGAAAAAGATCTGAGGGTAGGGCACATACAGTACTGGGAACTAATCAAGTTACTTCTGACTTTTTCTCCACACAGATATTTCATCTGCCTGGAAAGTAAGTATAGAAGTGACCTTTTAACAGGCTGTGGACTGCGGAACAAGACTTCCAATTCCAACTCCTGATGTTTATGTGAGAGAAATATTTAGAAACCTAGGTTTGCTACCAGGCAGATGCAAAGAAATATGGAAAAGGTACATATCTGTCAGGGCTGCAGTGTCTCAAGTGGCTAAGACGCTGACTGGGAGGCGGAAGGTCAGCAGTTTGATTCCCGAGTACTGCAGGACAGAATGAGCTCCCGTCTTTGTCCCAGCTCCTGCCAACCTAGCAGTTCAAAAGCAAGAAATTGCAAGTAGATAAATAGGGACCACTTTGGTGGGAAGGTAACAGCATTCCGTGTGCTCCAGTGTGTAGTCATGCCTGCCACATGACCATGGAAATGTCTGCAGAAGCAGACAACGCTGGCTCTTCAGCTTTGAAACAGAGATGAGCAATGAACCCTAGAGTCAGATACGACTGGCTTTCAAGCAACCGCCTCCAATGGGCACGCTTGCAGAGTAACCCCCCTCCCCCTGGCTGCTCCAAATTCAGGATGACAGCGGAACAGAGGGGGAAAGAGGGGTAAAATACGGGATTTCCCGGCCAGTACAGGACACTTGACAGGTATGGAGGAATGGAAGGTAATAAAGGAGTTGCTAATCTTCTTCCCGTCCTATGCTTTTCTCATGCTTTTCCTCCCCTTGTAGTTTGTCCTCTAGCAATAGTTTCGAATAAGACCTCTCTCAGGGAACAGCACCTGGGACAAAGAGTTTAAAGGGCAAAGTGGCAAGCAGAAGAAAGCTCAACTTTCCATCAATTACTTACTTCACTACGAACTGTGAATTCTGCTACTCCTCTCTTTTTTTTTATTCTTTTTTTAAAAAATTTTTTAATTTTTTTTATTAAGAACTGAAATAATACAAAAACAAATAATGAAAATAATACAAAAAATAATACAGTAACAAATCTATACATTATAAAAAATATCTAAAGCAATAAAACAATATAACCCGACCACCTGTGCTCTGTCGGGGAATGTCGGCAGGGGTTTCTTGACCATTTACCTTCAATTCTGTTTCCAAAATTGGATCATGTCAGGGCTTGGGTTAAACTTGTTATCACCTAATAAAGCGAAGTTGACAAAGGGACCCCAAATCTCCCAAAATGGTGTCTTTATTGGTAACCCCTTTTTCTGGTGAACTTGGATAGTTAATTTCTCATTGAGAGCCAATTGCCAAACATCTGCGTACCATCTAACTTTATTAATATTATTTCCACTCTTCCATTCCTTGGCAATTAGCTGTCTGGCAACCATCAATAAAGATAACAATAATTCTTTTTTATTATTTTCCAGATGTAAATCATCCACTTCACCTAGTAATACTATCTTTGGACTTAGCACTATTGTTATGTTTAATATTTTATTCAATTCTTCTTCTATAACATCCCAGAAATTCCTCATTTTATCACACAGCCACCACATATGAATGTAAGTCCCTTTTCCTTTATTACATCTCCAGCATAAATCAGAGTTTTTATTATTTATTAAATGTAATTTGGCTGGAGTGAGATACCACCTCCAAAGTACTTTACAATTATGTTCTTTTTCCTTTATTGAGAGTGATTTCATACTTCTATGAGTCCATTTCTTTTTCCAGTTCTCATCTTTTATTACGATTCCCAAATCCTCCTCCCAAGTTTTTTTAAGCCAGTGCTGAGTATCTTCACTAGAATTTAGCAACTGATAAATCTTACCCACTAAACCTTTTAAATTCTTTTTACCATTCCTTACTTCAAGAGTCAGATTTTCAAAGGGGGTTGATGCCCGATTTATTGTATTGTTTTCCCTCATCTTTCTATTCCATGCCTCCATCTGTAGTTCTTGCAACCAGTTTAAGCCTAACTCCGCATAAATACTTTTTCTTTGGAAGATGGTATTACAATTATCAATCCAATCCGTGATTAACAGAGCTTTTTTGCGTGTTAAAATTTCTCTTGTACTTATTGTTACCTCTAAAGGGCAATTTTGTTGGTCTAAAATTTCCATTATGGGCGAAGAATTTGGAGATAATATTGGTTTTAATCCTTTCCATATTCTGAATATATTCTTTAAAGAAAAATTACAAAATTGGGGATTAGTTCTTATCTCACCTAAAAATAATTCGCCCTTCCAATTTCTAAACTCTATATAATCTAATTCATACTTTTGCGCATAATTTTGACTTAATAATTTAATAATTCTCTTTAAATTGAAAGCTCTGTAATAGAGTTTAACATTCGGGATATTTAGCCCTCCCAACTTGTTTTTAAAATACCATAAACTTTTATTAATTCTTGGCTTTTTTCCGTTGTTACAGATTTCATTTATCAATTTCTGCCAGATTTTAAGCTCTGTTTCTTTTATTTGTATTGGTAAATTTTCAAATAAAAAGTTTAGTTTTGGCATAATTTTCATCCTGCACAAATTTATCATCCCAAACCATGATATTTTCAATGATTTCCATTGATCCTTAATTTTTTTTATTTCCTCTTTTAACTTATTAAAGTTGATCTTATACAAATCCTTAACTTCATCTGACAGCATTATTCCCAAATATCTCATTCTATCTCTTATTTTAAATTTATATTTCTCCATTACTTTCTTCTTTTCCCCCTCCGATAGATTACAAGTAATAGCTTCTGTTTTATTCCAATTTATTTTTAATCCTGTAACTTGCTCGAATAACTTCAAATGATGTTGAATTTTATTAATATTTAGAAGAGGGTCCTTGACCACTAGCAAGGTGTCATCTGCAAATAGACTAATTTTTTTGTTTTTAACACCTGTCAAACCTTCATCTTGTCGAATACTTCTTGCTAACAACTCCATTGCTAGAATGAAAAGTGATGGGGAGAGCGGGCAGCCTTGTCGGGTACCAGCCTTAATCTCGATTTCTCCACTTAACCTATTATTCATTTTTATTCTTGTCACTGAATCATTATATAATTGATCAATTGCATGTTTAAATTTAGAACCAAACTCTAATCTGCAACATATTTCTTTAATAGTAGACCACTGAATAGAGTCAAATGCTTTGTAGATATCTAGTGCCAAAATACAAACTTTTTCCTTACTCTTTTTAACCAAATCTATAATATTAACTAACCTACTTATCAATCCCTCCATCTGTCTGCCCTTCAAAAAACCAGCTTGATCCTCTCCTATATAAAAGCTTAAAAAGCTGTTAAGTCTATTATTCAATAAAGAGGTGAATATCTTAGCGTCCTGGTTTAATAAGGAGATAGGGCGGTAGGCATCAATTTTTTCCCTATCTTTACCTGGTTTTGGGATCAATACCATAATTGAACGACTCCAGGATTTTGGCATATTTCCCCCCTCTAATATATAATTATACAATTTCTTTAATTTGGGAATCATTACATCCTGACATTGTTTATATATTTCCGATGGAAAACCATCTTCACCTGGTGCTTTGTCATTTTTTAAGTTTTTAATCACTATTTCAATTTCTTTATCTTGAATTTCTTGCTCCATATAATCTGAATGTTCTTTTTTTAATTTTATATTTAAATTTTGATCTAAAAAGTTCCTAAATTTGTCATATTAACCGACTTTTCTTTGTATAAATCCGCAAAGAACTTTTCTGCAATATGGAGTTTCCCCTCTAGTTTATGTACTATGAGACCATCCTCATCTGACAGAGCTTCTATTTGTCTCTTGATCTTCTTATTTTTTGCTCTTTTTGCTAAAGTTTTCATATCCTTACTATTAAATTCAAAGTCATTTCTCTTTAGATATACCAAATCCTTTCTTGCTTTGTCAATTTCTAAACCTATTACCTCTTTTCTTAAAGACTGAAGTTTATTCCAATTCCTCTCATTACCATCCTCTGCATGTCTTCTTTCTAATTCTTTTAATTCTTGATCTCTTTTAACTATTTTCCTATTTAATTCTCTATCAATAATAATTTTTTCCTGAATGCAGTCTCCCCTTAATACCGCTTTCATGGCATCCCATAAAATATGTGGTGCCACTTCACCCGTATCATTGATCTCCCATTTTTCTACCCATTTGTAAACAAAGAGTTTAAAGGGCAAAGTGGCAAGCAGAAGAAAGCTCAACTTTCCATCAATTACTTACTTCACTACGAACTGTGAATTCTGCTACTCCTCTCATCTTGCACAGCTTTTGTTAGGTGATCCAAAGCCTAGTTTGGCTGTGTCAGCTCTACATGGAAACAAGAGATATGATGTGTTTTGTCAGGTATGCTGACTACTGCTCTTAATGTTTCCACAGAAAGCTACAATCAGAAAGTGTAGCAGGGCTTCTTCCCTATAAGGCCTAGTGAGCCTGTGTGACTCCGATACCCAGTAGAATACAAAGGCAATGAAGATGTTTCAGACCGAAGGCATGAGCTGTTGAGTCATTTTTATTTCTAGAGACAGTCCAGCCTTTACTTGATCTAAAACCTGCTTCTTTGACTTCTTGGAGGTCTACGATATTTGCAAAGCATTCTCCCAAACTCAAGGTAATATTTTTCCCTCTCAGCATTTTTCCACTGTCTGACTTTCATTGCTTTACAAAAAACACATGGAAGGTTTTGCCCTTGACCTTGGCTGGCACAGTCTGGTGCTTAAGGATCGTTTCTAGTTCTTTCACAACTGCCCTTCCAAGTCTTCTGATTTCTTGACTGGAGTCTTTATTTGGACAGTTACTTTAACTGAAATACAAAAAAAACTTTTCCTCTCCATTGTCAACAATAAATTTATATAATTCTTTTGTAGTCATGGTTGTTCTCTTCTTAATGATAGACCATAGAACTGCTTTGGATTTTCTTCTTCATTTCTGTTAGTATGTAACTTTTTTTTGCCTGTAATATGATGCCAGATATGTAATTTAAATTACTAATGTTTAAAAATTTCAATCCTTTCTTCTTCTTCTTCAGCTGCTGTATCTGAATCTGAACATTGGCAATCATCATGGCGATCAGCTATGAAGACTGTCCCGAGAATATAATGTAGTGGCCTTTCATCTGCCTTCCGCATCACAGCATGACACCCGTACCACTGATCCAGTTCGGTGAGTCACTTTCTGGTCCTGGGTCCTTTTGACACACAAAGTCCTCCTCAGCCCCAGGCCAGTATTGATGAAGCTGCTGCCCTTCATCAAGATGGATTCAAGTGGGATTTAATCCACTCGGGGACCAACACTTTTCCCTGTGGACTTCGGCACCCAAGGCTGTGAGTCCTCAGGATGGTCAGGTTAGTTAACCACCGTCTGACACTCGGCTTGGAGTCACTGGTAATAGGGTCTATTACCAAAACAGGATTAGATTCACATAAAATCTTTTTATGTGAATCTAATCCAGATTACTATATAACATATTATACATTCATATTATGCATCCAGGTCAAACATCTGCCTGACATCTTTGCCCAAGTGGAAGCCATTCTGTTTCTCCATATTCTGTCTTTATTGTAGCCTCTTCTCCAAAGTATAGGATGTACTGTACCTCAGAACAATCAAATATGATACCTCCATTCCTTTTAGAACAATCTATAGCTTTTCATGGGCCACATGGTCAGAGGCTTTACTGCACTCTATAAGTATACTTTGCTTAACATACATGTGTATGTATCATTAACAGTGTATGAAGATAGTCTGTGTTTTGTTTTGGTTGTTTGGTGGGGTTATATTTTATGATTGTTACTGTACTGTTGTTGTTTTGATTGTAAGCCACCTTGAGTTGCTACGGCGAGTGGGCGGCAATATAAATCTGAACAAACAAACAAATAAATATTCTGCTTGAATATCAGCATTTCCTGTTCCATATACAAAAAAGCAGTCTTTATTTTAAAATCTTGAGCACGAATTTGCTTGTATGGGAAATGTTCAGTATAGTTACTGCAATTTGGGGGGGGGACGGGAATGTATAGTGGATGTTCTTACTTTGTGAGCCATTGATTCAATTTTTTTGTCTTGTTCTTGTCAGAACTTTGACAAATTCAGTCTCTGCAACTTGAAATAAATCTACTTGTATCTCATTTACTCCTGGTGATTTATTTTTTTCAATGGCTTTGTGAATAGTTTTCACTTCACTTTCCAAAATTCCCCTTGCATCTCTTCTGTACAATTCATCAAGATAATGTTTCTATCTTTTCTCAATTTTATCCTGATCAGACAATATAACCCCCTGTTTGTATCTTTCAGCACTGTTAATCTAGGTCTAAATTTCACTTTTATACAGAAAAGAAACCTTCTGTTTTTCCTGTTGTCCTATGTCTTTGAAAAATACTACAGTATATTATTTTATTTCTTTGTAAGAATTGGTTCATTCATGGAAATAGGTGAAAATCAGCATTAAGGATTCTGACTCCTTCTCAGGGACATTTTTTAGAATGCATGAAAACTCAAATGAACCTACATGACTCTTTACAATTGTTAACAGAGAGATCTTGTATACAGGCATGTATACGGGGATTTAACACCACTCTGTCTGGATCTGTTATGCTGTTATGAAAGGAGATACAATAAAATATATTGACATTCTTACCCAATGCAGACAGCACTGGCTCTTTGGCTTTGAAACAGAGATGAGCACTGCACCCTAGAGTCGGATATGACTGGCTTTCAAGCAAGGGAAACCTTTACCTTTACCTACCCAATGATGGACCGGGGTGGGTGGGTGGGAGTCATGTACCTGAGTGTCCCATACCATACCAACAGTACAAAATAGTTAGCATTCACAGAAACTTTGTTAATGGCTTCTCAAACTACCAACCTCAGGAAATGATAAGAAAAAGGATCTCTCTCCAACTCTTGTAATATCTTTATTACATTAGCCCAAATAACACATACATACCAATGAAATTTTTATTTTTAAAATTCAAATAACAAAGTTGCAACCTATTAAGGACATCTCTGAAAGCTACTACATTTCCATCTTTGAGAAAAGTCTGAAAACTTTCTCAACTTTCATTAGAACTAGCAGTGACTACTGAATTTACTAGCAAAATTCTCTCACATCCCTTATCCTTCTTCATGTTGCCAATTGCTTGGTCTTCTCTGGCATACTCCTACATTTCTATGATATTCTTTCACGCTCACAACTTCTGCTGTATCTGACACAGCACTCTAGCAATTAAAAATCTCAGTCACACATTAATCCTCCCCTTCCCCCAAGTCAAAGCGCATTGCTGCCACAAGGGGCATAAAGCTTTTAGAATCTGACTCTCTGGCTCTCCCGGCTGCAGGTTTTATTAACTTCTTTTGGTTCTGCTAAAAGGAAGTCAGTACAGTGAAAAGAAGAGGCTGTGTCAGGAGTTTGCAAAATATTTTCTCGTACTAGAGAAAGATTGTCTCTTATACCTGTCCTCCCCCATTCTTTGTGACAACATTTCAAAATTCTCTAACACAATCCAATCTAAAAAGCTCAATGCAGCTTACAATATAAGAACCATCCAATAAAATGCTCAGTTAAAAAATAGCCAAACTTTTAAAAACCTCTTTCCTAGTTAAACAGATTAACCATTTCCCCTGGGAACATAGGCCAAACATTTTTTCAGCACTTCTAAAAGATGTCCAGATATTGCCAGGAAAAAGTGTATGACAGTTAAGAGACAAACACAGCAAGATCCTGTTACCGCTTGAACTTTGCACATAGACTGGAGCAATTTTTGGGATGAAGTGTTCCCTCCTCCACATAGTCCATATGAACCGCCCTGGGCTCAAGATCTCTTTAGGCTTAAGCTATTACCGACAAAAGTTCCCTTCAAACAAACCACATAAAGGTTCAGTCTGAGGAAAAGGAGACCTTTGGCACCTTCAACAAACTCATTTTACAACCTAAGCCTTACCTCCTGGAAGGTACTCTCATATACTCTCAAAAATGTTAGAACCTCTAAACCAGTTTAGACAACAGTAATCTTGTCGCTGGCACAGTTCAAAATCTTTGGCAAACTGAAATATCATACTTCTGTGTAAACAAAAGGAATTATAGATGCCCATCGCTATTAACATTGTAGTGTTTATTTTGTTTTGAATATTTTGAGAGATACACCAAAACCACATGAAGATATTAAAGAGCCCTGACACATTGAGTACATCTGGAGTAAATTATTTTCTCTCATGGAACTAAAAATGAAAGGTATAAATGCTATTTTGTTCTTCAGACATCTAATTTAATTTGTGCTCAGTAAACAAAGTGTAGTACATAGAGTGTTGAACTCAGAAGACCTAGGTTCAAATACCCCACTGGGCCATGGGAACTCACAGGTGGCAGTTGGCACCATTCCTTAAATATCTCACGTAGCTCAGAAAGCTTCTTAGGGTCTCTGTAAGTCAAAACTGACAACCACACATAGTACACAAAACCAACCCAATACCATCAATTTGAGAAATATGGTTCAAATGCTTTATCATGGTTTTCAGGAGAGCAGACTGAAGTGAAATTTACAAATGTTATTTCACTTGGAAGATTTAAACAAGAATGACCTTTTTTGTGAGAGTTCTTAGTGGGGAAGTGTTTGAGAACTGCAAAAATAGCCTCAGAGTTGATATTTGGCCAACAAGCCACACATTACTCACCCCTACTTTAGAGCGCAGTTCTTACTTTTTGTTACATATTTTGCTTTCCTCTCATGGAAAAGTCAAGGGTTAAAAATTCAGCAACTGAAACAGTGTTGAACTTTAAAACAGGTCAATGTTTTTTCCTGCCTGGCCTCCATAGCTGTCAAGTCTCCCGTGTTGGCCGGGAAACTCCCGTTATTTACCCCTCTTTCCGGCCATCATTCCGTATTTGTATTTTCCTGTAAATCTCCTGTATTCTCTAAAAAAATTAAAAATGGGCCCCCATGGTGCCTTGCGCGGAAGGAAAAGGCAAAACCCGTACTGCGCATGCGCACTGGTACAAAATGGGCTGGGAACTACAGCCCCCATGGTGCCTTGCATGGAAGGAAAAGGCAAACTCCGTACTGCGCATGCACACCGGCACAAAATGGGCCAGGAACTACAGCCACCATGGTGCCTTGCATGGAAGGAAAAGGCAAAACCCATACTGCACATGCGCACCGGCGCAGCAACTGCCCAGCGCCACTGGATTTCCCTTATTTTCAAATCCAAAACTTGAAAGGTATGCTGGCCTCTGATGAGAAAACAAGTGAATGTCCATGAAGGTACAGAAACAAGTAAACACCAACAACTGTGGACAATGACTGTGTCTGTCCAGCTTTGTGGGTGTACTATTTACATGCTAATAGCCGAGTCCTGGAACCACATCATGGCCATATTTGGAAATGAGGCAGAGGAAGTTTGCTCAGCACCTGCGTACTTTTAGCATTCTTCTTGAGTCCAGCTGGACTTGAGTCCTGTTTAATTTTAACGTCTCACTTTGGTGTGTAAGGTATTTCTTTTAAAAACTCACACACACTGCTGTCCAAACTTTTGCATAGACATTTCTACATTCACATTGCCATGTATGACTCAGTAACTCCCTTGACTCAATCCATAGTGACCCTGCTGTCCACATCACCAACCCCACTGGGTACCAGCTGCCACTGGATGACACATGCAGAAGTTGTTGTGAACAACAAGAGAAGAAAGTTTGGGTGGGGGAGAAACATATAGTTTTATTAAGAAGAGGAATATCAGTTGCTATAAGTGCCAATAGTCATACTGTGGACCTGAATGGAAACAGACAGAATCAACTTCTATGTGTATGTCCAGCTATAATCAAGTAAGGAAGTGTCTTCTAAGTGACCTAGGGATATAGTTTTTACTGCACAGAGAGAAACATATTTTAACAAATCTCCCAGTGTTGCCTTTTATGAGCATTTTACACACAAGTAAAGTTTCAATAGCTCTTCCAAGTGAGTAATACGGAGACAAAGAGACTGAGAAAGAATAAAACACAATTAAAATATGTTTTAGTTCATATATGGAGGGATAGCATGGCAGCATCATGCACTGGCCAAATTTCCCACAAAAAGTGTGAGGAAAAACTGAAGGGTGATGATGAGTATGTTTGACTGCCATGCAATCTCTGCAGGCCCTCTGCAAATACCCTTGAAGAATGATCACACTGGGCTTTTGAGTCTCAATACTGAAGATAGGAATGAAGGTGTCATTCCCAGAATCTGGCCCAGAGTCCCTAGCCAGATTTCTGCCACTTCGCATTAAGGAGTGTCTGCAACTGAGGCATAACTATTTTTCACCACTGACAAAGAGTTAATGTTAGTTAAGAAAGGAAGGAAAATAAACAGTTAGTTGTGTGGTTGCCAAGTAACCCTGCAAAGCTCCTCTATTGCCACTTGATCCCTACCCTCAGCCTTTTCTGTTTTCCTCTATATAGCCATCATGGAGCTAGCTGGAAAAGATACGTCACTGAAAGAGGTGATTCCTACAGGGGAAAGTTCGGTTTCACTTACCAGTGATAACTTTCGTTCTTCGAGTATATAGTTTGTGAATACACACTCATGGGTTATGCGCCTGCGCAGAACGGCCGATCGGAGGCTTGAAAAGCTATTGGTCAAAAGTTTTGGTGGTAAGACCGCCCAGCGTACCGCCCACCCTGAGGCGCCCGCGCGCCATTTTACCTCCGTTCCATACTTAAGCCAAGCACAGGATAAACCAATTGATCTCATCCGTGCAGCTCAAGAGGGGAGGCAGGGTGGGTAGTGTGTATTCACAAACTATATACTCGAAGAACGAAAGTTATCACTGGTAAGTGAAACCGAACTTTCTCCTTCGTATAGTTTGTGAATCCACACTCATGGGAGATTAGCAAGGTCACACTTACTTGGTCGGTGGGCAGTCGGATGAGATGATCCCACGATGAAGATGATGACGGTCAGGCAGGGTGAACTGTCAAGGGCGATGGGCCCGGAGCCCCCGAGTGAGGATGACACGGCCAAGCCTGGCGTCCGCAGTGGCTCTGGTGTCCACCCTGTAGTGCTGGACAAATGTAGAAGGTCTGGACCAGGTGGCAGCCTTACAGATGTCCTCAAGCGGTGTGCCCTCCAGAAAGGCCGTGGGTGTTGCAACCGCTCTGGTAGAGTGCGCCCTGACATGCGGTGGAGGGGGCAGCGATGCCAACTCGTAGGCCAAGTAGATGGTAGAGGTGATCCATTTGGAGAACCCCTGCGCAGAGATGGGTTCACCTTTGGACTTGCCCCCATATGCCACGAAAAGGCGTTGCGACTTCCTGAACTCCCTTGTCCTGCTGGTGTAAAACAATAAAGCCCGTTTGACATCCAGCGTGTGCCAAGTCCTTTCTTGGGCGTTAGTGGGGTTCTGGAAGAATGTTGGCAAGGAGATAGTCTGTGCCATATGAAACTGGGAGACCACCTTGGGGAGGAAGGTGATGTCCGGTTGGAGCACCACACGGTCATTGAAGAACTGGAGAAAGGGTGCGTCCGCCCGCAGGGCGACCAGTTCACCAGCTCGTCGAGCAGACATGATGGCCACCAGAAAAGCCGTCTTCCATGTGAGGAGACGCGCATCCGCGGTAGCCATGGGCTCGAAAGGAGTCCTGGTGAGCGCGTTAAGGACGGTGGAGAGTGACCATTGGGCCGTCGGAGTCCTGACCGGAGGGAAGGCATTCCGCAATCCCTTGAGGAAACGTTTCACCGTTTGGTCGCGGAAGGGGCTAGAAGCGGGCGAGCCAGCTGGAGAGTGAGCCACCACCGCTGCGAGGTGTACTCGGATGGAGGCGATGCTGAGGCCCGACTCCGCCAGATGGAGGAGGTAGGTCAAGACGTCCTGCAGTTCCACCTGCGAGAGGGGGGGTCTGCTGAGATGCCAGGAAAGCACAAAAGCGTCTGTATTTGGAAGCGTAGGACTTCCTTGTGGAAGGGCGCCTGGCTAGTTCCAGGATCCTGGACAGTCTGGGGTTATCCTCCACACGGTGAGGTGGAGGCTGGGTAGGTCCGAGTGGTGGAGCTGGCCCTGCTCCATTTGGAGGAGCGTCGGTGACTCCGGTAGCGTGCGATACTGAGATGACATGCCAACAGCAGCGGAAACCATGGTTGGCGAGGCCATGCTGGGGCCACTAGGATGGCTCTGGTCCTGTGCTGAAGCATTCTGGTGAGGACCTTCTGGACCAGGGGAAATGGAGGAAAAGCGTAGAAATAGTCCTGATCCCACCGTTTCATGAAGGCATCGCCCTCGGAGTTGACACCGATGCCCGCCCTGGAACAGTACCTGTGGCATTTCGTGTTGGACTCCGATGCGAAGAGGTCGATGTTCGGAGTCCCCCAGGCCTCGCAAAGCGACTGGAACACCTTGTCGTTCAGTTCCCATTCGTGGGTCGTTGAGGTGAGGCGGCTGAGATGGTCGGCCAGGACATTCAGCTTGCCCTGAATGTGCACTCCAATCGGGAAAATGTGACTCTCCAGGCACCACTCCCAGAGTTGCACAGCGAGGTAAAGAAGGGTGGTGGATCGCGTTCCTCCCTGCTTGTTCAGGTACGCCACAGCCGTGGTGTTGTCCGAGGCTACTTGGACCGCCTTGCCCGTGAGCAAGCTCTCGAAGGAACGGAGGGCCTTCCAAATGGCCAGTAGCTCCAAGTAGTTGATATGGTGCACCATCTCCTGAGGCGACCAAGGGTTGTTGACCGTGAGAGTCCCGCAGGCAGCCCCCCAGCCGAGGTTGCTTGCGTCAGTCAATATTTGCAACGAGGGTTGCTGGGGGTAAAAACTCTTCCCCTTTGTCACGTTGAGTGGTGTTGTCCACCACACCAGCTGGTCCCTCAGCTCCGGGGACGGAGTTAGCCGTTTGGACTGACTCTCCTGGAGCGCATCGAATTCGGGCAGAAGCCACGACTGTAGGGACCGGAACTTTAACTTGGCGTGAGGGACCACAGCCGTCGTTGAGGCCATAAGGCCTAGCAGTCTTTGAGCCTTTTTCGCCCGGATGCACGGTTTGGTGCGTAGGTCGTTCACTCCCTGCGCGATGTCCTGCAGGCGCTTCTGGGGTGCAAAGGCTCTGGTGGCAAGCGAGTCGAGTACCGCTCCAATGTACTCGACGCGTTGAGAGGGGATCAACTTCGATTTGGTGAAGTTGATCCTGAGGCCGAGACTCTCCATGAGGTGGACCGTGAACTGCGTGTCCCGAATGGCCGACGAGCTGGTGGGGGATACAATCAGCCAGTCGTCGATGTATGGGAAGACCCTGATTCCCCGCTGGCAAAGGAAGGCGGCCACCGGAGCCATGCATTTGGTGAAGACTCGCGGTGCCGTGGCCAGACCGAACGGTAGACATCGGTACTGGTAAACTGAATCGCCGATGCGGAATCGAAGGAACCTTCGGTGCTCCTCGAGGATGGAGACATGGAAGTAAGCGTCCTTGAGGTCTATGACTGTGAACCAGTCCCCTTTGTTGATGAGGGGGAGGACGGTCTGCAGGGTCACCATCCGGAACTTCCTGGTGTGGATGCATTTGTTGAGGCGGCGCAGGTCCAGGATTGGGCGAAGTCCTCCGTCCTTCTTCTGGACCACGAAGTACCTCGAGTAGAAGCCGTTGTCCCAATCGGGCGGGGCCACCCGCTCGATGGCTCCCTTGGACAGAAGAGTTGATATTTCTTCCTCCAAATGGGGGGACGAGGTGGTGAAACGATGTCTTCCTACCCGAGGCGCCCGCACGAACTCGATGGCGTAGCCAGAGGACAAGATCCTTAAGACCCACCGGTCGTCCGTGATGCCCGACCATACCTGAAGGAAGTTCCGGAGGGGGAGGTACGGGAGATGGAGTGCGAGAGACTCGGCCGTCGCAGCTTCAAACGCGCGACTTGGACTTAGCGTCCGAGCGCTTGCCGTGTCCGTAGGGCTGGTAGTGCGGCTTGTGCTGGCGTCGTTGCTTGTAAGAGCCAGACCTGGGCTGCTCCACGGGGCCACCCTGTTGTTGCGGGTTCCCCTGGTAGCGCCGCGTGAAGGGCTGGAACCTTGGCCTGGCAGGCGGAGCCGGCGTGGTGAGCCCCAGAAACTTGGCGGTGGAGTTGGTCTGCCACATTTCATTGAGGACCTTGTCCGTGTCCTGCCCAAAAAGGCCTTGCCCGTCGAAGGGAAACTCCTCGATGAGCTTCTTCATAGCGTCATCGAGGGAGGTGCCCCTAAGCCAGGCGTGGCGACGGAGCAGGATCGCAGACGACATGTCCTTCGCCGCATAGTCATTTATATGCCTGGCGGTTCGCATCTGTTGCTCCACCAGGAAATCGCCCTCGGACGCCAGCGCGTCGATCCGTTTCTGGGCGTCGGCAGGTAACGTCGCCGTCTCGGCCTTCACCCGCTCCCAGAGGTGAGACTGGTACAGGCCCATGGCAGCCGAGTAGTTGGCGGCGCGGAGGAAGAGGGAACCGGTGGCGTAGAATTTGCGGCCCACCGCGTCCAGCTTCTTCCCCTCCGGGGTCGACGGCACCGGGAAGCCGCTGGTGGCCGTCCTGTGTTGGAAGGCCTTGACCACCAGGGAATTCGGCAGGGGATGCGCCTGCAGGAACTCGACGTTCTCGTCCAGGACTCTATACATGCCGTCGAGGCTGGACGAAACGCCTTCGCCGACGTCAGCATGGACGGAAGCATGGTGATATGGACCGGCCGTACCGCACGCCTATCCAGTTTTGCTGTCATTTGGTCCTCACCTTCCAGTGGCGGCTGGTCCACCTTCAGGTTCAACACGGTCCCCAGTCGCGTCAGCATGGCCGTGAGCGAGCGTTGATCCTCACCATGCGGTGGGTCAACCGCGCCGATGGCCTGGTCCGGCGTCCGTTCGGCGTCGACGTCTCCCTCGTCCTCCTCCGAAGAGGCGCTGGAGTCATCGGAGGACGAGAGAGGAACTCTTGCATCCACGTCGGGACCGTGCCAGTACGGCCTGGGTGGTCCGGCGGGATGGGAGTCCACCGCTTCAACGTCTGGACCAACCCGCGACAATGTGGGTGGGCCAGCGGAGCAGATACTCGACCCTCGGGAGGTCGGAAGGGCCACAGCAGGGCCAGCATCCCTGGGGCTTGCGGTGGTCAGTACCGGAGCCGCAGAGGCCGGAGGCATGGAGGTCTTGAACTGGTTGGCAAAAGTCTGAGCCATGACCTCAAACATCCCCTTCAGGAACTCCATCTGGGATGGGTCCCCCACCGTCGGGAGCGACGAAACGGTGGCCGACGAAACGGTGGCTGGCAGAGTCGGCGACGAAACGGTGGCCGGTAGGATCGGCGACGAGATGGTGGCCGGCATGGCGATCGCCGTGTCGTCGAGCGTCGGAGTCCTGGGCCTTGGGGAGACGGAAGCCTGCCTCATAGGCGAGCGGGCCCTCCCACGAGGCGGTGACGGGAGTACCTGAAGTGGGCGAGCTGGAGCCCCAGCCCTGCGTCCTTTTTCAGGCGAACCCGAGGAGGACCGTCCTCCCCAGATGGAAGACCCAGGAGACGGACATCTCGCGACCGAGTATGGAGGCGAGGGTCCCGGAGACACAGGGGTGTGCGGAGTAGGCGGGAGCGATCGCCTCTTCTCCGACCCGCGCTTCTTTTTCTTGTCTCCGTTCTTGTCCCTCTTCTTCTTCTTCTTGATGGTAGCGGAAGAAGAGGTCGAAGGCGGCGGAGGCTGAGAGACGCTAGCCGAGGTAGAAGCGGCCGCAACGGGAGCCAGAGAGAGTTCCATCAGGTGCGCTTTGAGCCGGTAGCTCCGGTTTTGCACGGCCAGACGGGTGAATTTCTTGCAGTGGGGGCAAGACTGGCTCTGATGAGACTCTCCGAGGCAGAAAAGGCAGAGGCTATGCCCGTCGGAAGCCGGAAACTTTTTCAGGCAAGCCGAGCACTGTTTGAAGGCCGCGGCCATCAAAGAAAAAATTCTTCCAGCGGAAGTTTCTGGAACGCGGTCACCCCGAAGGGCTGGCCAGCCGCCACCCCCTTGAGGGGGGAAACGGTGACCGAAGCGAGTAGGTAACTGAGTCCACCAGAAGGAAGAAACAGCACCGGGGTGGCGATCCTGCCCGAAGGACAAGATCACTGAGAAAAATTGTAAAGTTTGCCAAAAGACTTTCCCTCAGAAGGGCGAAAAAATTAAGGAAGCTCTCAACGATCGTCCTGCTGCTACGGCGGAAAGAAGAGAACTGAGGTAAAATGGCGCGCGGGCGCCTCAGGGTGGGCGGTACGGTGGGCGGTCTTACCGCCAAAACTTTTGACCAATAGCTTTTCAAGCCTCCGATCGGCCATTCTGCGCAGGCGCATAACCCATGAGTGTGTGTTCACAAACTATACGAAGGAGAAGGGATAGAAACAAAACCAAAAATTACTGTATAACCTCTAAGATTAATAGGTTTATTCCAGTAAGAGATTTCGTGGATTAAAATTCAATTCCTCAGGGGAAGTAATCACCAAAAGGGAATTGTAATATAAGAAATAATCCACCTCCTTGGTGATTACTTCCTTTGAAATAAATCTGTTTATTATAAAGACAAAAAAGCAAGCTATGAGAAATTTGGGCAACATATGGTTAAAAGTAGAGACATCACCTTGCAAACAAAAGTCTGCATAGTCAAAGCAATGGTATTTCCGATAGTGGTGTATGGTTGTGATAGCTGGACCATAAGAAAGGCTGAGTGCAGAAGAATAGACGCCTTTGAGATGTGGTGTTGGAGGAGAGTTTTGAGAGTATCCTGGACAGCAAAGAGAACAAATAGGTCAATCTTAAAAGAAATCAACCCCTCCAAAAACCAATTTAAAGAGCCCGGCACTGAGGAAGCCAGTGCGCAACAACAACAAAAAAACCACACACACTGGGAGCGCAAGTCCGCCACAGGTGGACGCAGCGCCTCAAAGCCACAAAATCACAAAACCTTACAACACCATTTAAAACAGCCCAGCACCATTGGTTCAAGAAAAAAAAAAGAAACCCTTTACTATCCAACACAATTTTAAAAAGCCTGGCACTGCTGAAAATGACATTTTTAAAGCTCCCTAGGAATTTAAAGAAATTACAGTCCATTGGTTTTACTATCATTCAATTCTTAAATCACACTGAACCGGCCCAGTTCCAATTCGGCCAGATAGACACTTGGAAATGAAGATACAATTGGCTGAGTGATTGGGCAGTTAGAAAAAACCTATAAATGCTCTTAAACGATCTCTCCAGAAAGAACAATCTCTTTTAATGAAACCATTAATGTCTGCAAAGCAAAGTGGTCTGAATTTGAAGCACTCTATAAAACCACTATAAGTAATCATTAAGTTATCAACAAGGGCAGGATGCATTATGCTGGGTGAAGTCTCTGAAACAGATCTCTGTTTACAGCTTATTAAAATTAAATATGCATCAGAATCATGTTTCTGTTTACTCAAAAGACGTTCCACTGATTTTAATGAGGACTTCTTCCAAGCAGGAGTGAACAAGAGGAAGAATTTGTCAACAAAACCTTTTCAGATACCTTCAGATAGATTCCAGACTTAAATTTTTTTTTTTTGCAAATATAAACGCTGAATCAAACAACACTAAATCATTTGTTACTATAATAAAATATCTAGCAATAAAAATGTTTTGAGAGAAGCGAGTGTCATTCCTTCTTTGAGTCCTCAGGTTTGTTCAAAATACTATGTACAGTCGGTTTTTTTTTTTAAATCTCTAAGCCAGATCTTGACAAAACAGATGCTTGGCTATAATGACTATATTGATCCTATTTATACATGGAAGAAAATTTGATTCAGACCATTTAAACATATATCCCAATCAAAATTGGGATTTTAGTCTTAAATATTCTCGGGGCACAAAGATTATTCCTGCTGTTTGCTTTTGCTGCTTAAGAGCAGCTGCCAGCTGCCACGTGATAATTTCCAAAGGTTTTCTAAAACAGCAGAGCCTGGTCTTTTGACCTCTTCAGATTCCTTTCAGGCATCTGCTCTAGAGAAAATAAGTTTCACACTAGATTGTTTTAAAAGATACTCACTCTCTCTCTCTCTTTCTCGCTTCTCCCACTGCTTGTACATCCGTCAATATGGCACAAAGTTATATTAGAAACAGAGCTTGGAGAAATAGTACCTAGACTCCCTCAACCAGCATCTCTACTAGCCATAATGGCTTGGGAGCTATGTAGAGCTGTAGATTCCCCACAAATTTCTAAGCTGTGATTAGAAAACCCAAGGATCACCACATATTTAGCCATAATTTCAAAATAATTTTCTAACAGTACAAGAACAATGTTCAAGAACAAGAAATTTCAATATATTGGAAGGAAGTACTGTATTTTCTGGCGTATAAGACTACTTTTTAACCCCGAAAAATCTGTGCCAAAGTCGGGGGTCGTCTTATAGGACAGGTACTTAACTGCAGCTGACAAGTATATTCCAAACTTTATATTTTAACTGGAAAAGATGGGGGTCGTCTTATACGCCGGAAAATAAGGTACCTAAATGAGAAACAACTTCCACTTGATGGAAGTAGAAGTAGGCAAGCTCACACAATCCTGCAGCATCCTGCATGTTATAAAAACCTGCTCTGGATGTCTGGGGAATCCTCTGAAGCATTTCTTCCCTGATACAGACAGGACTGCAGTAGCTCAAGTGGCAAAGACACTGACTGGGATGCGGGAGGTCAGCATTTCGATTCCCGAGTACTGCAGGACGGAGTGAGCTCCTGGCTTTGTCCCAGCTCCTGCCAACCTAGCAGTTGGAAAGCAAGAAATTGCAAGTAGTTGGAAAGCAAGAAATTGCAACCTTCGGTGGGAAGGTAACAGCATTCCGTGCACTCTGGTGTCTAGTCATGCCTGCCACATGACCACGGAAATGTCTGCAGAAGCAGACAACGCTGGCTCTTCGGCTTTGAAACAGAGATGAGCACTGAACCCTAGAGTTGGATATGACTGGATTTCGAGCAAGGGAAATCTTTACTTTACAAACAGGAAGGAAGTGTCAATGTCATCTTTTGTGCACAGAATTTCATCAAGCACACAAGTAGTAAGGTAGTAAAGGTAAAGGTTGCCCTTGCTTGAAAACCAGTCATATCCAACTCTAGGGTTCAGTGCTCATGTCTGTTTACAGCCAAAGAGCCAGCGCTGTCTGCGTTTGCAGATGTTTCCGTGGACATGTGGCAAGCATGACTAGATTTCTTCCCTGATGCAGACAAGAAGGAAGTGTTGACGCCATCTTGTGTAGGTAGAATTTCATCAAGCACACAAGGAGTACTTGCTGTTAAACTGCTAATCCAGGATTTATTTAGATATTCCTTAACTCTTGTTTTGCATTGTATTTGTTTCTATTTAAAGCTATTTTTTTAAAAAAAATACATTTATGCAGAAGAGATTTTAGTTAGTTGAAATTACCCTATCAATCTGCTGTATGAATCTGAAAATATACCTTTCTCAAGAAAGATAATCAGAATGGTCCTGTTAACAAACATCTTCCTTAAGGGGAAAAACTACTAGAAAATGGTTTTATAAAAAAACAAAATATTCCATCATTTCTCCTTTTGATCTCAGTCTTAGAAGCAGCTTAAAACATTAAAATATAATAATGAAACAGAACCACAAAAGATAGATGAAAGCCAACATAGATACCTACCACCTAACTAGCAAAAACAGGAAAGTAGAAGACAGCATTGGAGTGAACCAATTCCTGCTGATTCTATCTACTGCATGGATTCTCAACCTACGGCCCATGGGCCGGATGCGGCCTGAAGTGCCATTTCATGTGGCCCTCCCACTGTCTCTACCGCACCAGGAAGAGCCATATGGTGGAGGAAGGGCAAAATGGCCGTCCAGCCCCCAAAGCTGTCTGAGGGAGAATGACCTGGCCCCCAGTTCAAAAAGGTTGAGAACTCCTGATCTACTGGCTTTTGGATACCTTAATCCAAGGTTTGTGTGTGTGTGTGTGTGTGTGTGTGTGTGTGTGTGTGTGTGTGTGTGTGTGTGTGTGTGTGTGTAAAATATAAAAATATAAAAACTGGGCTTCCCTCCACATTCTCTTTTGGCAGTAGGTTATACAAAAGCAAGGCAGGAGCTATACTGGCATATCATAGACAATAAGTTACAACATCATGAAGGTATAGCGCTACATACAGCTACCTATTTCAAATTCAAAGACACTGGTCAGGCTTTTTCACTTTTAAGCCACCTGAGTATCTTAACCATTCCAAAATATATGACAGTGCTTACACTAGCAAAGTTTAATGTATTTATTTATTTAAACCTTTATTGGCATTGAAAATATAAATGAATAAATTGAGGGTTGTATTTAATGTATTATCTTCAACTTTACTGAAAGTAAGATATAACAATGCCCCCTATGAAGCACATTTATGCCCTTGAGAAGCTGGTGCAGCGTACTGTTGTACTGCTCCTTTTATAGTGTTTTTTTGCAATATTTAAACCCGTGGCTATCTGCATCAAATGAACCAATGAGCACTACATAAGCTAACTGCTGGTGAAAAAGTCCCCATAGGTGGTTATTAAAGGGGCCAGCTTTTTTACAACAGTGTTAATTTGCTGGCAGGAAATGGCATTACGAAACTTTATAATGAACATTTTATTAAATTTCATTTTTATGAGTTAATTATACATAATTCACACTTAATTTGCATTTAATCATACCCTCAATTATATAATTTTGCCGCTAATTTGTATCTCTATTGTAATACAGGAATTGGATGGAATTGAATTTTTCCAGGAGTCTTGTATTTTCCACTGGTGGTGACTGTCCCATGGAAGTGGGACACATGTGATAGAAACAGGTTACCGTGACCTCAAACAGCTGTGCAAAGGCAGAGGTGGAGGTTTTTAGCAGTATTTATCCATTCTACTTTCTGTACTTGCTTTTACAGTTCTGCACTATGGATTTCTATGAGGAACATGGTTAAAGAGATAGTTAGCTCTGAGTACAACTGGCATTGCAGGCTGTACATGGGTGCTCCTTTGTCTAGAGTAGTGTTTCCCAAACTTTGGTTTTTGGTCTTTAATTCCCAGAAGCCTAAGTCAATTCCCCAAAGCACTGATTAGCCAATATACTGATTTAGGCTTCTGGGAACTGAAGTCCCCCCGCCCCCGGGCGGGGGCTGCCCACATTGGGAACCACTGGTCTAGAGATAGACAGGCAAAATCCTATCTTCTAGGGCAGATAATCTTTCCCATTTTCCAGACACGCTAAAGAGTATTAGCTGACATCCGCAGCTATTCATATTTAATTATATAATTTCTATACTGCCAATCTAAGATTTTTTTATCTTACTCCAGGTGATTTACATTTTGAAAAACAAGGAATGATTGCATTGTGGGATTGGGAAATATTTAAATGATAAATACTAGATTAAGGGAGAAATATTAAAACAACAAAAGGGCATTTCTGAAGGAGCCAATTAAGGATGGGAACATTTGGAATCCTAGTACTGGAAGTCACCTACGATCCCCTTCTGCGCAGATCGCCTTCTACACATGCGGAAAAGGGTTCTACTCAAGCATAGAAGGGATCTACGCAAGTGTAAAAGCCTTTTACGCATGTGCGTAGAAGGCGATCTGCACAGAAGGGATGTGCAGTACCTCTTTTTCCCCTGCTGCCAATTCCGGGGTTTTGGCAACTGCAGGCGGGAAATGGCGCAAATCAGCGCTGAAATTGGGAAATCCCGGCCAATCCAGAAAGGTTGTCAGGTATGCCTAGTGATGACATCAAATGTGTTGTTTTGGTCAACAGTGAAAGGATGCTGTAAACCCCACTGATTATTTCAAAACTAACAATAAATAACAAGTTACTATTTCTAATTCAATGAGTTAAACATTCTCATTTTTAAATGTTAACAGCAGTGAATTAATCTCATAATTTCTAAACTCTAACACTAATGAATTATTTTTATGCCTAATATTCCAATCTCCAATCAACAAGTTAAAAAGAAGAACCTTGCAGATGGTTCATATAAATCCCAACACACTTCAGCGCTATTTCACAAAGTAAACATATTCCTATTTATGGAAAACTGCTGCCAGAATGTATGAAAAATAAACAAGGAAGGGGGGAAACAATTTGCTAAGAAAACACACACCTACATACATAATATTTATTCAAAGCTCATATTACTATTTCCACAGGCAAAACAATAGAACTATTATGTGCACAGCCAAGCTACTTGGTAGTCTGAAGTGTCTATTTGCAACCAAATAGCACTATTTTCAAGGAAGATCTAGATAACTTAAGACACTCATAATGCTATCTTGCTAAAGGGATGTTATATGGTAGACACACTAGTATCACGTAAGATGGTCTGCAACACAGAGGTTGCATTAAGATTAAGGAAAGAAATTAAAGAGCAACAAACAGAGAAATACAGGAGTGCTTAGATTTCAGATGAGTGAATGCCTGATCCCCAAATTTCAGGTTCACCTCTCTCCTGCTCAGAGCACTTGCCATTTAAGGAAATAAAGTAGAGGAATGATACAAGGAAGTTGCAGAAAAAAGAAAAGGTGGAATGGATGAACAGGTCACATCCATAGCCAGGCTATTCAAGATGGAATATCAAGAGCAAATATAGTTATATACTGTCCCAGAACACTCTTTGGGAAGTTCACAATGTAATCAGCATTTTTGCCCCCAACATACTCATTTTACCAACCTCGGAAAGATGGAAGGCTAAGTCAACCTGGAGCCCATCGGGAATGAATTTACAATGACAGCACTTTGGGTTGCAGTGCTACAGTTTAATCACTGTGCCATGAGGCCAGATGGAATCTATGATCTACTCCTTGTACAAACTCGTCCGTCTCTCCTGGGACCCACGCCATCGGTCCCGGGATGAGACACAGCTGGGGTGGCCGGCACCACTCAATCTAGCCCCGCCCAGCCAGGAGGTAGAAGAGGTGTTGGAGCCGCCACTTGGAGGACCTCGTCCGTCTCTCCCAGGACCCATGCCATCAGTCCCAGGATGGGAGACAGCTGGGGTGGCCGGCACCACTCCCCAGCTTGTGTGTCGTACAAAAATAATCCGAATGTCATGTCTTGAATAAAACAAAGAATATAAAAAAAAATCATTTACACTGGCTCAGCCATGAAACAAACTACCAGAAAAGCCTTGGACATTGACTGGAAGGGAGAAGCTAAATCAAGAAGGCCAGTATCATTAAACATAGAAGAACACTTTTACTGGGATTCTGAAACAGGGGCTTCCCAACCAAGAACCCTCTCTTTAGTCTGGGATCTTCATGTCACAAAAGTCACAAGTTGAGTCTCTCAAAGCTCCCCCCCCCCCTAAAGTAGCTCCAGAGTTACTCAAAGAACAAGGGATTCTGGGAGCCCCAAAAGCAAGTTTTCCAAGTTCCAGGCTAGATGTTATTGAAAGGCAAGTACCCTGAGTTTGGTCATTACTCACAGCAGCACAGCCAGAAAGATCCAGCAAAGCATCAGTATAGACATCTGAGGCTACAAGGCCACCGTTTTAATATGCCGTATTCTACCACAATAAAGGTGAACTCTGGGATGTAGTCAGGCCCAGGGACAATTCAAGAGTTCAGTGGACACAAAACAACTCATCTAATCCCTGGAAGTACCTGTTTTCCTATTTTCAGGCTACAAGTGGATATGCAACAGCAGCCTGTGGATCATTTATTTATTCATGCCATCAGTTCCAGCTTCTTGTTCGCCTTGCCTCCTCCAAAATCTTCTGAAGGCCCAACTTTGCAGATTTTTTGTGCTTGTCAACTGATGATGGTGACAATTATGGACCAATTTATACCCTGCCTTTTCTCATAAGAACTCATGGCATCTATTTATGTGCATAAAACCCACAAAGCTAAAGCCACAAATTGCAAATGTCTTCTGCTTTTGTCAAAACATACCCACATCACTCAATAATTAAGTCATATTCTATTGACGAAGAACAAAGCAGCTTTGGCAGGTCAATCTATGGAAGGAAACCCAGGGAATTAAATGGTTAAATGAAATAAAAATTAAATTTGACATCAGAGGCATAGTCTAATTGTTAGGATTTAGGTCTGCAGCTGAATAACTATCCTATCACTTATGCTGGCAAATTCTAACATAGAAGGAAGATGTACACATTGATTCACAAAGTAGACAAATGTTACAATCCTGTCAATAAATACAGACATCTGTTCCAAACTTCAAAGCACAGCTTGACTTTCCTTAGTGTTACAGCAATTCCGCTTTTGCTTTTATAAAGCTGTTTGCCAGTTTTATTATAGGAAGCCTAGCTTGTGACCATTCAGCTGCAATTACTTCTGACATTCTGTTGTTGACCATTTACTACCCCATGTACCACAGCACACCAGGCTCCTGTGTCATCCTCCATCTTCCAAAGTTTGCCCATTATGTCAATGATGCTGTCTAGCCATCTCAACCTTCTTAGCATCAGGGTCTTCTCCAGTGAATCCTCTCTTCTCATTTGGTGGGCAAAGTACTGTACAGTACTTCAGCTTCAGCTTCAGTTTTTGTCCTTTCAAGGCACAATGTGAGCTGATTTCCTTCAGGATGGAATGATTTGATCTCCTTGCAGTCCAGGGAACTCTCAAAAGTCTTCTCACAGTTCAAAGGTATCTGTGTAGCATTTAGTAATTTGTCTCACCAAATCCACACTGATTCAATTTAATTTAATGTAATTTAATAGTCACACTTATACGCCGCCCACTCAGGTAAAACCCGACTCAGGGCGGCATTACAACAATTTTAAAAACATATAAAATCACATATAAAACCCCCAATTATCCCAATCACCCACCCCACCCACTGTAAAAAGAGAAAGAGAAGGCTCCTAATTGTTATCTTGTTATGAGCCAGCAGGCAGGGACTGTATTCCCATTAGGGCTCCACATCTGCCCTGCCAGCCAGGTCTTCAAACCTTTCCTGAAGGGCAGCAATTCTGTTTGAAGTCTTAGATCTGTTGGCAGGAGGTTCCAGAGGGCTGGTGCAGACACGGAAAAGGCCCTCCTCCGAGTACTAGATAGATGTGCTCCTCTAGTTGTGGGCACAACTAGTGAGCCCCTCCGGTCTGCTCTGGTTGGACGGGCAGACACTCTTGGGGCAATGCGGTCTCTTAGGTATCCTGGCCCACTACCAAATAGGGCTTTAAAGGTCAAAACCAGTAACTTGAATTGCACCCGGAGGCAAACTGGTAACCAGTGCAGCTCCCGAAGCAGCAGCAAGGCACGGGCATATCATCCGCACCCCATCACCACCTGGGCCGCCGCATTCTGGACCAGCTGCAGCCTCCGAATGGTCATCAAGGGCAGCCCCATGTAGAGCGCATTACAGTAATCTAGTCGGGAAGCGACCAGAGTGTGAGTGACCATGAGCAAGGAGTCCTGGTCCAGGAGCAGGTGCAAGTGGCAAATCACCTGAAGTTGGGTGAAAGCCTTCCTGGACACAGCCGCTACCTGTTCTTCTAGCAACAGCCGCGAGTCCAGAAGGACCCCCAAGTTGCTCACCGGGTCTGTCTTGGCCAAAACAGCCCCATCCAGAACCAAAGATGGTAGTTCCCGGGATAGCATGGGGCTCCCCTATCCATAGCCACTCTGTCTTGCTGGGATTCAGCCAAAGCCCGTTGGCCCCCATCCAGACCCCAACAGCCTCCAGGCATCCGGACAGGATTTCAACGGCATCACTGGGGTCCCCACGGGCCGAGATGTACACCTGAGTGCCATCCACGTACTGATAGTACTGCACCCCGTGGGAACGAATGATCTCACCCAAGCCAGCGGCTTCATGTTGATGTTAAATCAGAGAGGAGAGAGCACCGAACCCTGAGGCACCCCATATTTGAGGAGCCTAGGGCTGGACCTCTCACTCTCCAACCACACTGACTGGGTACGGCCCTCCAGAAAAAGAGGAAAACCAGGACAACACAGTGCCCTGGATCCCCAGTCCTTTGAGCCGTTCCAGAAGGATACCATGGCCGATGGTATCAAAAGCTGCTGAGAGGTCAAGAAGAGCAAGGACGGTTGGATAACCCCCGTCCCACTCCCGCCAGAGATCACTCATCAGTGCGACCAATGCCGTCTCAGTACCGTGTCCTGGCCTGAATCCTGATTGAAAGGGGTCCAGATAATCCACTTCCTCCAGGACACTCTGCAGCTGGCATGCCACCGCCTTCTCCAATATCTTACCCAAGAAGGGAAGGTTGTAACCGGCCTGTAGTTGGTAAGGACAGCTGGGTTGAGAGATGTTTTCTTCAGGAGGGGGTGCACCAAGGCATGTTTTAGAGGTGCAGGAAACACCCCCTCCCATAAGGATGTGTTTATTATTGCCCCAACCCAGCCACCTGTCACTACCTTGGAGGCTCTCACCAACCAGGTAGGACAGGGGTCCAAAGGACATGTAGTGGCACGTACAGCGGCAAAAGGCCTGTCCACTTCATCAGGGATATCAGGATCAAACCGATCCCAGATCATATGGCAAGACTGTGCTCCGGTCATCGTCTCCCCCTGACCCTCCCCATCCATACCTTGATTAAGCCCTGAACGAATTCGATTGATTTTCTCCACCAGATGGTCTGCAAAGTCGTCAGCCGAACCCTGCCAACCGGGCACCGATCCCCCCTACTCTACTCATGGCTTATAACTATATTTTTAGCCTGTGTTTATATAGCATTATTTGGCTGGGATTTTATACTCCGTTTGTACTATTCCACATTTTATAAGCCACACTGATTTCAAAGATTTCAATAACAAAAATTTAAGGAACAACTTTTAGTAGAAAATAAGATAGCAAGGACATTTCCAGAAACACTTTGGTTATTTACAGTCAATTTGTTTGGGTTTTTTCAATGAGCGGTTCTTTGACATTCACAATGTCACTGGTACACATACCTGTCAAGTATTCTGTATTGGCCAGGATTTCCTGTAATTTTGCACCGCTTTTCTTCATTTCCCACCTGGAGATGCCACCATCCCGTAATTTGGCAGCAGGGGAAAAGTAGTTACTGCACATCCCTTCTGCACAGGTCCCTTCTACACATGCATAGAACCATTCTATGCATGTGTAGAAGGGTTCTGCGCAGAAGAGGATGCGTAGAAGGCTTCTGCACATGCGTAGAACGGTTCTGTGCAGGTCCATTCTATGCATGCATAAAGGCTTCTACGCATGCATAGAATGGACCTGTGCAGAACCATTCTGTGCAGGTCCCGTATTGTCCGGAGCTGCACTTGACAGGTATGCTGGTACAACTGCTATAAGCAAGGGTTTAATATGCATCAGGATTCCCTCTATCATACCACTTAGTAAAGGTAAAGTTTTCCCTTGCTCGAAAGCCAGTCGTTTCCGACTCTAGGGTGCAGTGCTCATCTCTGTTTCAAAGCCGAAGAGCCACCGCTGTCTGATTCTGCAGACGTTTCCGTGGTCATGTGGAAGGCATGACTAGACACCGGAGCAGGAACGCTGTTTACCTTCCCACCGAAGTGGTCCCTATTTATCTACTTGCAATTTCTTGCTTTCCAACTGCTAGGTTGGCAGGAGCTGGGACAAAGACGGGAGCTCATTCCGTCCTGCAGTCCTCGGGAATCGAACTGCTGACCTTCCGCCTCCCAGTCAACGTCTTACCTACTTGAGCCACAGCGTTTAGAGGAAATCCAGACAACAGATGTTACATTATTATGACAAATAGACTGAATTTTCTCAGGGATCAAGTGCCACTAAAGTAATCAGAAAAATTATTTGTCAGCCTTTCAAAAACTTATATCCTCCAGGTGATTTTGATACATTTTTATTTACGCATCAGAATAGGCAAAGAACCCTGCCCCAATGTTTTCTTGTTTGTAGTCAATAGACTATTTCAAAATGGTCAATGTCACTGTGAGTGGGAGACAGTCAGCCTGTGGCAAAGGTAATTCTTAATGCTATCCACAATCACTTCAAGCATCAACCAACCAGAGGGATATATCTGGAACCTCTCAACCGGTAACTACCCAAACTGGAATGAGCCCTTAGCAAGAGCTGCTACTGCAACTGTGGAGATCCCAAGAGTCTCTAAAGGTGGGGGAAATGGAGGAGCCTTAGGAAGGTAATGAGGGGGCAGTATAAAAGGGGAAGAAACAATTAGCAATGGGTAGGAGTGGGAAGTAGAGGGGAAGGGGAAGGAAAAGAGGTATGGGCTGACACTTGAGATGGGCCAGTTTTTGAAGAGAGGATTTGACTGTAGGCCTGTCCAAACTACATGTCCACAGGTCTTTTGCCTGGCGTTCTCTTATACCAGGGATTCTGAACCTGTGGCTTGCAGGCCAGATGCGGCCCACAGCACCATTCCATGTGGCCCCCCACTGCCTCCATCATACCAGGAAGTGCCATGTGGTGGAGAAAGGGCAAAATGGCTGTCCGGCCCCTGAAGCTATCTGAGGCAGAGTGAACCGGCCCCTAGATTAAAAAGGTTGATAACTCCTGTCTTATGCCTAAATATAGGGACTAATTAACAGTCTCTCTCTCTTTGAGATCTAGTTTGGTAAATACTAAACTTAGTTCTCACAATAATTAAAATGAATTAGACTCTCCATCAAAGACCAATATAGATCTTTTTAAAGTCTTTCTGAGATTTATTAAACATTTGTTCCAGATGTAATCTTCTATTATAATTATACCAGAATCTTTGCACAAAGCTAAACCCAAGCATCCAACAAACCTGTCTTGGCAGGGCCAGGGGGTTGTTAGATCAGCTTCCTGCAGAAAGGATTGGACCCACATTAAAGACACCTAATCATGGACTGACTACTTTTACCCTGACTCTCATCACTAGAGAAGGGAATACCATGTTTAAGAGACTATGCTGATTAGACAGAATCCTCTGTGTTAAGAACACAAAAAGGATCAAGGCATGCCTGTCAACCTTCCCGGATTGGCCGGGATTTCCCAGTTTTCGGCGCCGATTTGCGCCATTTCCCGCCCCGCGTTGCTTGAACCCCGGAATTTGGCAGCGGGGGAAAGAAGGCACTGCACAGCCCTTCTGCGCAGGTCACCTTCTATGCATGCGTAGAAGGGTTTTACGCTTGCGTAGAACCCTTCTACACTTGCGTAGAACCCTTCTACGCATGTGTAGAAGGCTACGCATGAGTAGAAGGGGGCTACGCAAGCGTAAAACCCTTCTACGCATGTGTAGAAGGCGACCTGCGCAGAACCGTTCTGCGCAGGTCCCGGATTGGCCGGAGCTGCGGTTGACAGGTATGGATCAAGGTCATTAAGGGACTGAAGATGGAGAGAAACACCCAGCAAACCTGGACTCAAAACACACTGTTTGAAAACACTTAGTCCTGAGAGGCAAATGGAAGTTTTGGAAACCTAAATACCAGTAAGGCTAATTGGCTGCTGTGGCTCATTTGTGGATAGAGTTCTGTTTTCTGCTCAGATCAATCCACTGCTTGATAATGACTAACCCCAGTGGACCCTTCAAAATTCCTTTGTCTGTAGAAGGTATGAAGAAGCATACAATCACCTCCATGTCAGCACTTTTAACCTAAAACAAAAAGTCAAGATTAATATTTACCAACCTGTTCAAAGCTTAAAAAAATAGGACAGATAATCCAATTCCTATAAACTGAGAGAAATTCTCAACATACTAAAGCTTCTTGAAATGCTTCCAGAAAGATAAACATCAAAGTTCTCAGGGTATCTGCTGTGAGAAACAGAACCATGTTTCACATCTGTCTGCAAATAAAGTGCAGGCAGTTGTGAGCAATATCAAGTTTAGGTATAGATTGCTTCTTATAAGAATATTTTAATTTCATACTGACAACTTTGCAATTCTAGACTGGATCCACCAATCACAAGAGTGCCGCCCTGTTCAGGCAATGTTCTCAGTTGAAGAAATTTAAAAATATGTTTTTTGAAGATTTCTTTCTGAGTGAAAAAGACTATTAATTTATCAATTTCTTCCTAAAATCTAGAGCCTATTCTTCACACATGGATTTAATACTAAGGCATCAGCTCAATGAAGCTGTTAGCAGTGTACATGCCAAGGCAATAAGCTTGTTTGCTTTTTTTTCCCTCTGAATTTCATTTTGTTAACAAAAGAAAGAAAAATCCCTGATCCTTGACAATGAGAAAAGAATCAAGTGGATTTATCACTGAAGCATTAAGAATGCAATCCCATATAAATTTATCTAGGATTTACTCAGTGAAGTTTGCTGTTCAAACAACAACAACCAACACAAAGATTTTGACTATATGTAGGGCTATAATTTGATGCATATTCATTTGAACACAAGGGTTCCTGAACATATTGCATGATTTATTTTTCTGAATAAGCACATAAATAGCTCCCCATATTGTACAACCCAATCAGAAATTAGTCCCTGTTTTGTGCCATTAATACTTCAATCCAATCCACAAGAGGATTAATCCTGCATCTCTTTAATAAGGACAAACTAAAAGTATGATGCTTTCTTTCTCTGTATTATCCCCAGTTTTAAACAACAGCCACAGACATCTAACCACATCACATCACCTTCCAGCTGCATCCCAGTCTCATTAGTTATCTCCTAAATGTTAGTTCTTCTACAACTAGGGGGTTTGTGGCAATAACGGAGCACTATATAAATGGCCATGTCAATTTTCACCAGGCAGATAATGACAATGGTAAAGCAACTGCAGAAGTGTGTTGTTGTTGTTCAGTCGCACAGTCGCCTCCGACCCTTTGCGACCCCATGGACCATTTTCCTCCAGGCGCCTCTGTCCTCCACCATCCCCCTCAGCCTTCCCAGCTCTGTGCCCATTGTGTCTACAATACCATCTAGCCATCTCATCCTTGGCCTCCCCCTTCTTCTTTTGCCCTCCACCTTTCCCAACATCAATGCCTTCTCAAGTGAATCCTCCCTTCTCATTTGATGTCCAAAGTATTTTAGCTTCATCTTTACTATTTGACCTTCCAATGAGCAGTCAGGGTTAATTTCTTCTAAGATTGACCTATTTGTTCTCCTCGCTGTCCAGGGGACTCTCAAAACCCTCCTCCAACACCACATTTCAAAGGCATCGATTCTTCTGCGTTCAGCCTTCCTAATTGTCCAGCTCTCACATCCATACATTACTACTGGGAAAACCATTGCCTTGACTATTCTAATTTTTGTTTGCAATGTGATGTCTCTGCTTTTCACTATGTTCCCCAGGTTTCTCATCGCTTGTCTCCCAAGAATCAGTCGCCTTTTTATTTCATGGCTACAATCCCCATCTGCAGTGATCTTTGATCCTAAGAAAGTAAAATCTGTCACTGCTTCTACTTCTTCCCCGTCTATTTTCCAGGAACTGATTGGGCCTGTTGCCATTATCTTGGTTTTCTTGATATTGAGTCTCAAGCCAGCTTTTGCACTCTCTTCCTTCAGCCCAATCAAGAGATTCTTTAGGTCTTCCTCACTTTCTGCCATTAGGGTGGTATCGTCTGCATATCTCAGATTATTGATGTTTCTCCCAGCGATTTTAATCCCATATTGTGATTCCTCCATCCCTGCACTGCGCATTATGTGCTCTGTGTATAGGTTGAATAAGCATGGTGACAAAATGCAGCCTTGTCTTACTCCTTTTCCTATTCCAAACCACTCTGTTATTCCATGTTCTGTCCTAACTGTTGCTTCTTGGTTCATGTACAGATTTCTCAGGAGGCATATGAGGTGCTCTGGTATTCCCATCTCTTTAATTACTTGCCACATCTTGTTGTGGTCCACACAGTCAAATGCCTTAGTGTAGTCAATAAAACAAAAGTAAACTTGTTTCTGGTATTCCTTTGTTTTCTCCATGATCCAGCGTATGTTGGCGATGTGGTCTCTAGTCCCCTGCCTCTTCTGAAACCAGCCTGCACCTCTGGTAATTCTCTCTCCACATGCTGCTGAAGTCTATCCTGTATTATCTTGAGCATCACCTTGCTGGCATGTGGGATGAGCGCGATTTTTTGATAAGTGACCATTCAATAAAAAACAACTGCCATGTTTGGTAGCACATGCAATGCTTTGGCTGTGACTTTGATATAGATTCAAGGAGCTTTCTTTGGATTATATTCCAGATTCCCAAAAATTAACATTCAAACTCATTTATTTAGAAGCTTAAACTGTATTTCCACAATGTTGATGGCTACTAAAAAGTATGTTGTATCACACTTCTAAATTCAACAGATGTAACACTGGTTCTTAAAAGGTAAAAACTATTTTTACATGCAACTTATTTTTTAAATAAAGCTTATTTTTATTACAGTATTGTGGTCTTCCCAAACTAGATGGTTCTCATGTTTTCCACTGACACTACTGTGGTGATTTAACACTATACATATATTTTGTGTATAAGTGACTTGGTTTGAGTGTTAGTTGGTGGGAGGGGCTGTATGTCAGGATTGACAGTCAAAATGGTTGAAAGGTATAGAATATTTATTAATGGAACTGCAAGCTTATTCGTGTGTGTGATGCTCAGGTGCAGATACTGTACTCTGGTTTTTTAATACAAGAATATGTGTGTGAAGGTGAAATTTGGTCAGAGTACTAGTCAGTGGGAATGAGAATGCATGAGGTCTTTTTTGAGATGAGGCTGTGAATATAAGTGTGGTCTTGCTAGAACCTATTTCAAGATAAACAGGAAGATTAAAAGGGACTCCTTATCCACAGAGACATTTCCCCTGTGGATCCAGGGAGTTAGAAACCCTGGCCGATGTCCTATTACGATGCCCTTTTTATGATGTCCCAAGAGATGCTTTAATTGCCCCAGTTATTTCTAAATTTGTGGGCCATAAATGATAGATTTTATGTTCATTTTCTCCTAAAGGACACAGATTTTACACTTACGTACCAGTTAGCCAAAAAATTTTTATCAAGCCACTCAATTACGTAAAACTTTTAACTAAAGGATATGCTGTACTGTTTTACCGCTTTTTCTTATTGTTAACAAAGTGTGAAACCTTTTTCTTATTGTTAACAAAGTGTGAAATATTTTTCAATTGTAAAGACTGGTCAAAGATCATAATAAAGTGTGTGTGTGTTAGGATAAACATCTTAAGTATCTATATACAGTATAAAAAACAGAAATTTTTAAATTAGAAAGAAGAAAGACTTTTGGCTATATAACCAGATAGTTGAAACATTGTTTTTACATCTTGTTTTTACCTGTTAATTAAACCTAATTAAACACAGGCATTATGTATTGTCACCAAAGTAAACCACTGAGTGGTGGCTCAGTGGTTAAGAAGCTTGCCTTGTTAGCCAGAAGGCAGACAAGTCAGCAGTTTGAGACCCGGGTGCATGACTGTCCCAGCTCCTGCCAACCTAGCAGTTTGAAAGCAAGAAATTTCAAGTAGATAAATAGGGACCACTTTGGTGGGAAAAGAACTTCGGGACATAAAAGGCACCTCATTTGGGTGTTCCCTAAGAAGAGTTCCTCCAGCAAAAATCCTTTTAACCTAGTATAATTTCTGACACAAAATTATTATTACAAATTAAACAGAACTGTTTCACCAAAAGCACACTGGCTTTTAAAACTGCAGTGTGGAAATCAGCCCCTAGCCAAGGCAGAGGCAATGAAAGCACGGCGCCAAAATGGCCGCCGCGCTCTTTGCGCCCCCCCCACCCGGACTCAGACATCCAGGTGAGTTAGGGGGCATGGCCACCCCTCTATAAAAGGGGTGGCCACGAGGCAGCCGAGCTGCCATTTTGGAAAAGCAACGGAGAGGAGAAGTTTTCTCCGTCGCTCTTCGTTTCTTTGAGAGCCGCAGTTGGCTGTAGAGCCTTAGCGGGTATTTTCCTTCTCAATCTTCGGCTTTTCAGCCATCTGGTGCTGATCCCTGGAAAGGGATCGTGCTTTTCATTATGCCTCCCAAGAAGAAGGCTATGGCGACTCAGGCTCGCCCGAAAGGGAGACAGCAGTCGGGTCGGAGGACCGCGACTGCGCCCCCGCAACAGGACTCCTTACCAGATGTACCCACCGGGACCGGTGGGATGGGGCAGCTTAGGCCATGGCCTGCAGCTCTCCAGCCTCAGACTGGCCCTACAGGGGCTTCGGCCCCCGGCCCGCAATTGCCGGCCATGGGCCTTGATCATGGGGGAGGGCCTGGTGCGGTTGCACAGCAGGGCTTACCCCCGGCCCCTCATGGGCCAGAGTTTGGGGCATGGCCCTATTCGGGACCTGGCTCGCAAGTCGGGGGCCCTGGACCATTGCCCAGCGGGCCGTCTGGCCTGCCTGGCCCCCTTTATGCAGGGGGATCTGCGACAGTGGATGCATTATTGGCACGCGTAGCTGCGCTAGAGGCATCCCTAGGGATCACCAATAACTCCAGGGGGGGCTTCACTGCCATCTGGGGCCCCCTTTTGCCTGCCTGCTACCACGACAGCCGCCACTCTGCAGCAGGCGGCCAGTCGGGTTGAGTTGCTCGAGGCGCGCAGGCCCGTGCCCGCCGCGGTCTCGCAGCTCCCCGTACATCATGAACTGCAGACAGGTAGTGGTCGGATGTGTCCTCAGAGCTCGATTGCAGTCGCGAGCTCCGACGCCCGCCGTGGGCCGGAACCCCCAGTGGGGGCGGCTCACGGGGGTGCACCCAGTGAGTATCAGGTTCAAGCTAATGTCCCCACATCACACTTCACTTCTGGGGATAGGTTTCAGTGGCCATGGCCTTGTAATGTCGGGGCGGGTGGGCATCAGTTCCCAGCTTACCCGGGTGCAGCTTGGTCCCATACTGGCATAACATTGGGCTGGGGGGTTTCCACCCCCGGGGCTGCACCGGGTGTCGCAGGGACGGTTCAGGCTCCTCTCCTGATACCCCGTGTTAATACTGTGCCAGTGTCGGCATTGCCGACGGCCGGGTATTCCTTGCCCCTCGGGGATCATTTGGCCCAGGCCACAAGGGAAAAGATTTGGCGGGGGGAGTATGTCGATATTTTCTCCCTATTGAACCGGGAACCCACCAAGGAGGAAAAAGAGGGGCAGGATGAGAAGGACAAAGAGCTGTCTCGCCGTCGCAAGCCACCACGCACCTGGGCCAACTGGTTACCCGCATATCTCATTTATATGGCGGTGTACCTTAGGGCTCGGCCTGACCTGGCCATTCCTATGGTCCAATATTTGGACAATATTTACAGGGCAATGGTGGATTTTCCTGGCCCGTCGTGGTTGGCTTATGATGAGGAATTTAGAATGAGAGTGCCCTTACACCCAGAGATGAGGTGGGATGAGCCATGTCAGAAATTGTGGCTTTTATACATGAACCCCACGTGCCCGGCGCCTGGGGAGAGGTACCATTGTGGCCATGCGGTCCAGCGAGATGCTCCAACACAGGCTCCCCGCCAGCTGGCGGGGCAGGGGGTTCCAGCCCACTTGCTGTGTTGGAGTTTCTCGGCCAATGGTGTATGCAGTAGAAAACAGTGCCGATACAAACATGAGTGTCCCTCTTGCGCTGGCCCCCACGCCGCCGCTGCGTGTCCGCGAGCCGGTGGGTCACGGGGCAGAGGTAGAGGTGGACAAGGAGCGGGCAGACCTGCCGCTGATGGAGCTGGTCACTCAAAAGGCCCCCTCACCGGTTAACGTAGCTATGTTGGAGCGATGGCTCTCAACTTACCCGAGGAGGGAGGATGCTAGGTATCTCCTCGAAGGTTTCCAGCAGGGCTTTCGCATCCCACTCAAAGGGGAGCGGTGCCCCCAAGATGCTCCTAATTTACTTTCCCTGAAGGGTAGGGAGGAGGTGGCTGCCCTAAGTATCGCTAAGGAGGTTAATGCAGGTAGGGTTGCTGGCCCCTTTCCTATGCTCCCCTTTCCCAATCTGAAGGTTTCCCCTTTAGGGTTGGTTCCCAAAAAGACCCCTGGGGAGTTTCGTTTAATTCACCATCTGTCATACCCGGCGGGCCATTCGGTCAAGGATGCCATTCCTGATGACCTTTGTTCTGTCAGGTATACATCATTTGACCAGGCCCTGCGCATGGTGCGCTCTTGTGGCCCGGGTGCACTTCTGGCCAAATGTGACATTAAGTCGGCATTCCGTTTGTTGCCAGTGCACCCGGGTGACTTTGAGTTATTGGGTTTTAAATTCCAAGGGAAATTTTATGTTGATAAAGCCATGCCTTTTGGCTGCTCTATTTCCTGTTCAGCATTTGAACGTTTTAGCACTTTCCTTCAGTGGGCCTTTGTTCGCAGGTCTGGGTCCCGGTCTGTAGCCCATTACCTCGATGATTTCTTGTTTGGGGGTGAACGGGGCTGGGACACGTGTACGCGTCTCCTCAATACATTTCAGACGCTAATGCAGGAACTCGGTGTCCCTTTAGCGCCCGAAAAGACTGAGGGCCCATCAACTAAGCTCACATTTCTGGGTATTGAAATTGACACGGTCTCGCAGGCATCCAGGTTACCCATGGATAAGGTTACCCGGATCACTGCATTGATTTTGGCCTTACTGGCCAAATGCAAGGTGTCACTTCGTGAGTTCCAGGTTCTCCATGGTCACCTTAACTTCGCCTGCAGGGTGGTCACGCCTGGCAGAGCTTTTGCTTGACGCTTATGCGACGCCATGACTGGCCTATCCAGGCGCTATCACAGGGTCCGACTGAACAAGGGCATGAGGGCTGACATGTTGGTTTGGCTTAAGTTCCTGAGGGAATTCAACGGGGTGTCATTCTGGAGATCTGACCTTTTGGTTTCCCCTAGGTTCCAGGTTCAGTCGGATGCCTCGGGGTCCCTGGGATATGGGATTTACTTTGAGGGGAGGTGGGCCTACGGCCGATGGCCTCCAGCATGGCGGGGCACGGATCGTCTACGCGATCTTACATTCCTTGAGTTCTTCCCGATACTGGGAGCTTTGATGCTATGGGGTGAGGAGCGGGCCAATTCAGTGGTTCATTTCTGGTGTGACAATGCTGCGGTAGTGCACATCGTCAATTCCCAGACATCTAAATCACCCAAGGTCATGGAGTTAGTTCGCCAGTTCGTGTTGCGCAGCCTACGCCTCAATGTGCTCTTCAGGGCCAGACATGTACCAGGTATTAATAACGATATTGCTGATGCTTTATCCCGCCTGCAGATCCCCCGGTTCCGCGCCTTGGCTCCGGACGCAGAGGAATTCCCCTCGCCACTCCCGGACGAGATTTGGACGTTTGGCAAGGAGAGGTGAACCGGGCGATCGGCATGTCGCTGGCGCCCCGCACGCGTAAGGCGTATCACCATGCATTCAGTCAATTTAAAAAAATTTGTGTGCAACTCCGGTTGCCCGAGTTGTGGCCCATTCCAGTTGCACACGTTCTCCAATTTATGGTCTACCTACACAGTCAGGGCCTAGCTCCCCGCACCATAGCATCCAGGCTGTCAGCACTGGCATTCATGGCCAAAGTGAGGGGTTCTGCTGACAACACGAATGATTTCCGTATACGACATGTTTTGGAGGGGTGGACACGGGAACGTGGACGCCGCCCAGACAATCGCCACCCTATTTCTCCAGGGGTTCTTACCCACCTTGCACGAGGCTGGCATGACCTGTGTTTCGACAGGTATGAGGCAGCTCTGTTTCATGCAGCTACCACGGTGGCCTTTTTTGGAGCGCTCCGCATCAGTGAGTTGGTGCTACTGTCTAAGGCGGATGCGGCTCGTAGGGCACTGGAACTCGAAGATGTCTATGTCTCCAATGAGTGGGCTCAGTTGAGGATACGGTCCTCAAAAGTTGATCAGCACGGTGTAGGCAGTGGTATTAGACTGCTACGATGTTCCATTGCAGACATCTGTCCGGTTGGTGCCCTACAAGAGTTCCTTGCAGTGCGTGGTACGCACCCTGGCCCATTTTTCTGCCACCAAGATGGGTCTCCCCTTACTAAATTTCAATTTTGGAAGGTGACCGGTAAGGCACTATCCAGTGTTGGCCTCCCCGGGGCTCGTTACGGCACCCATTCTTTTAGAATAGGAGCTGCTTCTACTGCGGCTGCATTTGGGTACTCTGAGGCTGATATACGCTGTATGGGGAGGTGGGGATCGAAGTGTTTTGAATTATATGTTTGCCCTCTTCAAGTATGAGTACCAGATAAGTCACTGTCCTGTCTTTTTTATCTTACAGACCCTGTGTGTCCCCGCACACCGGTGGCAGTATGGCTGGTGGGCCATAGCTATGTGCACTGGGCAGCGCAGTACGCTGCGGCGACAGAGTGGGGACCCCAGCTTGGACTACGTGCCTCCGCATGTATCAGGTGGTATGGTAAGCGCGGAATGTTATGGCAGGAACTGTTGCCATTCCTTTTCTCCATCAGGGATGCTGAACCGCCTGATGTCCTGGTGCTGCACCACGGGGGCAATGACCTCAGCCAGGTCACTGGCCTTTCTTTAAAATTCGCGATTTGCAGAGACCTAGCTTATTTGCACTATGTGTGGCCGTTCACCAGGCTGCTATGGTCGGACATCATACCACGTCACACTTACAGGGGAGGTATTGACCTCCAGGACCTTGACCGCGCTCGTCGCTCGGTGAACAGGGCAGTGGCCCGGTTCTTTGCTGACAAGGGTTTGGGGCGAGTCATCCGACACCCCACCATTAGTCTCCAAAATTACCATCTTTACACAGGGGATGGGGTCCATCTGTCGCCCAGAGGTATGAACCTCTTTTTGGAAGATTTGCAAGCAGGCCTGTTGACCGAGCTGACGGTCTGGGGGGGGGGGCGGTGAGTCTTTATTAAGCCTCCCCGTGTGGCGGGTAGCACTGGTAAGGTAAATATTTATGACCCACAGGTATCCGGCAGGTTCACAATTGACTGGCCAACACTAGATAGGTACAAGTTTGTTAACGTTGACCGGTCAACGACGAACCAGGCAATGGGGTGATGGCAGGAGCTCTTCAGCATGCATCACCCCGTGATTTGACGGATACACGTCAGAGGGTGGGGTCAGTAGATAGTTTATTGACTACGGTCAACAATTTGTTTGTTGTAAACAAACAAATTGATACAAATTGATACATTGTAGCCAATTGCCATTGGCAATTTTGGGAGGAACCTTACCAGTGTTACTGCGGCCTGCTTGCCTTAAGAATTATAATTGGCTGAGTACCAATTGAAATTTATAATTCGGACTAGGGCATGAATCAATAAATGTGGCCCAATGCCGTTATCCATATACCGGTGTCTGAGTCTTTTTTGGGGGGTGCGCCTGCAAAGCAGCACATGCAAAAGGGAACACTGGTGTGTGTGTGTGTGTGTGTGTGTGTGTGTGTGTGTGTGTGTGCGCGCACGCCCCCTGCACTGCTGATCCTTGCTCCCAAGTTTAAACAGCAACCCTAAACTGGAGAATGTAGCAAACTCTCTCTTCATTTCACCTATATTAAGATGCAAAAATATGTGCAATTCAGAAAAATCTTGTCACAGTAGTAATTGTTTCATGGGGAGAAAGTTCGGTTTCACTTACCAGTGATAACTTTCGCTCTTCGAGTATATAGTTTGTGAATACACACTCATGGGTTATGCGCCTGCGCAGAACGGCCGATCGGAGGCTTGAAAAGCTATTGGTCAAAAGTTTTGGCGGTAAGACCGCCCACCGTACCACCCACCCTGAGGCGCCCGCGCGCCATTTTACCTCAGTTCCATACTTAAGCCAAGCACAGGATAAACCAACTGATCTCATCCGTGCAGCTCAAGAGGGGAGGCAGGGTGGGTAGTGTGTATTCACAAACTATATACTCGAAGAACGAAAGTTATCACTGGTAAGTGAAACCGAACTTTCTCCTTCGTATAGTTTGTGAATCCACACTCATGGGAGATTAGCAAGCTCACACTTACTTGGTCGGTGGGCAGTCGGATGAGATGATCCCACGATGAGCTGAAGATCCCGTAGGTGGACCCGTCAGGGGCGTTGAGTCCGGAGCCCTCTGGTGAGGACGACACGGCCAAGCCTGGCGTCCGCAGTGGCTCTGGTGTCCACCCTGTAATGCTGGACAAATGTAGAAGGTCTGGACCAGGTGGCAGCCTTACATTGTCCTCAAGCGGTGTGCCGTCCAGAAAGGCAGTGGATGTGGCAACCGCCCTGGTGGAATGCGCCCTGACATGCGGTGGAGGTGGCAGTGAAGCTGACTCATAGGCCAGGTAGATGGTAGAGGTGATCCATTTGGAGAACCTTTGAGCAGAGATGGGTTCACCCTTGGACTTTCCCCCATAGGCCACGAAGAGGCGTTGCGACTTCCTGAACTCCCTAGTCCTGCTGGTGTAAAACAATAAAGCTCGTTTCACATCCAGTGTGTGCCAAGTCCTTTCTTGGGCGTTAGTGGGGTTCTGGAAGAAGGTTGGCAAGGAGATAGTTTGTGCCATGTGAAACTTGGAGACCACCTTGGGTAGGAAGGTGATGTCCGCTTGGAGGACGACGCGGTCGTTGAAGAACTGGAGAAAAGGTGCGTCTGCTCGCAGGGCAACCAGTTCACCAGCTCGTCGTGCAGACGTGATAGCCACCAGGAATGCCGTCTTCCATGTGAGGAGACGAACATCGGCGGTAGCCATGGGCTCGAAGGGGGTCCTGGTGAGCGCGTTAAGAACGGTGGACAGTGACCATTGAGCCGTCGGTGTCCGGGTCGGCGGAAAAGCGTTCCTTAGTCCCTTGAGGAATCGCTTTACCGTTTGGTCGCGGAAAGCCCCGGAAGCGGGCGAGCCAGCAGGAGAGTGCGCTACCACTGCTGCGAGATGCACTCGGATGGAGGTGATGCTGAGGCCAGACTCCGCCAGCTGGAGGAGGTAGGCTAAAATGTCCTGCAGTCCCACCTGCATGGGGGGCGTTTGCCGGGAGGCCAGGAAAGCACAAAAACGCCTGTATTTGGAAGCGTAGGACTTCCTTGTGGAAGGGCGCCGCGCTAGTTCAAGGATCCTGGCCAGTCTGGGGTTATCCTCCATGCGGTGAGGTGGAGGCTGGGCAGGTCCGAATGGTGCAGCTGGCCCTGCTCCATTTGGATGAGCGTCGGTGACTCCGGCAGTGTGCGATACTGCGACGACATGCGCAACAGTAGCGGAAACCAGGGTTGGCGCGGCCACGCCGGTGCCACCAGAATTGCATTGGCTCTGTGTTGGTGCATCCTGGTGAGTACCTTCTGGACCAGAGGAAACGGAGGAAAGGCATAGAGATAGTCCTGATCCCACCGTTTCATGAAGGCATCGCCCTCGGAGTTCGGTCCGATGCCTGCTCTGGAGCAGTACCTGCTGAGTTTCCTGTTGGACTCCGATGCAAAGAGGTCGATGCTCGGCGTCCCCCAGACCTCGCACAGGGACTGGAACACTCCGTCGTCCAGCTCCCATTTGTGGGTCGTGGAGGTGAGACGGCTCAGGTGATCTGCCAAAACATTCAAGGTGCCCTGAATGTGCACTCCAATTGGGAAAATGTGCCTCTCCAGACACCATTCCCACAACTGCACTGCATGGTACAGGAGGGTGGTGGACCGTGTTCCTCCCTGCTTGTTGAGGTACGCCACCGCCGTGGTATTGTCCGAGGCCACCTGAACCACCTTGCCGGTGAGCAGAGTCTCGAAGGAACGTAGAGCCTTCCAAATGGCCAGCAGTTCCAAGTAATTTATGTGGTACACCGTTTCGTGCGGTGTCCAGGTGTCGTTGACCGTGAGAGTCCCGCAAGCAGCGCCCCAGCCGAGGTTGCTCGCGTCGGTCAGTATCTGCAACGAGGGTTGCGGGGGGTAGAAACTCTTCCCCGTGGCCACGTTGAGTGGTGTAGACCACCACAGCAGTTGGTCCCTCAGTTCTGGAGATGGGGTCAATCGTTTGGATTGGCTCTCCCGAAGTGCGTCGAACTCGTGAAGGAGCCACGATTGCAGGGACCTGAATTTCAACTTGGCATGGGGGATCACTGCCGTCGTTGAGGCCATCAGGCCTAGAAGTCTCTGAGCCTTCTTCGCCCGGATGCACGGTTTCGTGCGCAGTTCGCTCACCCCCTGCGCAATGTCCCGTAAGCGTTTCTGGGGGGCGTAGGCTCTCGTAGTGAGCGAGTCGAGTACCGCTCCAATGTACTCGACGCGCTGGGAGGGAGTCAACTTCGACTTGGTGAAGTTGATCCTGAGGCCGAGACTCTCCATGAGGTGAACCGTGTATTGTGTGTCCCGAACGGCCGACGGTTTGGTGGGGGAGACGATCAACCAATCGTCGATGTACGGGAAGACCCTGATGCCCCGTTGGCGGAGGAATGCAGCCACCGGAGCCATGCACTTGGTGAAGACTCGCGGTGCCGTGGCCAGACCGAATGGTAGGCATCGGTACTGGTACACGGAATTGTCGATGCGGAAGCGGAGAAACCGTCTGTGTTCCTCGAGGATGGAGACGTGGAAGTAGGCATCCTTGAGGTCTATGACTGTGAACCAGTCCCCTTTGTTGATGAGGGGGAGGACGGTCTGTAGGGTCACCATCCGGAACTTCCTGGTGTGGATGCATTTGTTCAGGCGGCGTAGGTCCAGGATAGGGCGAAGGCCTCCGTCCTTCTTCTGGACCACGAAGTACCTCGAGTAGAAGCCGTTGTCCCAGTCGGACGGTGCTACCCGCTCGATGGCTCCCTTGGAGAGAAGGGTTGATATTTCTTCCTCCAAATGGGGGGACGAGGTGGTGAGACGATGTTTTCCTACTCGAGGCACCCGCACGAACTCGATGGCGTAGCCAGAGGACAAGATCCTTAAGACCCACTGGTCGTCCGTGATGCCCGACCATGCCTGGAGGAAGTTCCGGAGGGGGAGGTACGGGATGTGGAGCGAGAGAGACTCGGCCGTCGCAGCTTCAAACGCGGGGCTTGGGCCTCGCGTTCGAACGCTTGTCCTGTCCGTAGGGCCGGTAGCGGGGTTTGTGTTGTCGCCGCTGTTTGTAGGAGCTGGATCTAGGCTGCTCCGTCGGTCCCTGCTGCTGTGGGTTGCCCTGGAACCGCCGTGTGAAGGGCTGGAACCTCGGCCTGGTGGAAGTAGCCGGCGTGGTGAGCCCCAGGAACTTCGCCGTGGAATTGGTCTGGCGCATCTCATTCAGGACCTTATCGGTGTCCTGACCGAAGAGGCCCTGCCCGTCGAAGGGAAACTCCTCGATGAGCTTTTTCATAGCGTCATCGAGGGAGGTGTCCCTGAGCCAAGCATGGCGACGGAGGTAGATTGCGGAGGCCATGTCTTTTGCCGCATAATCGTTGATATGCCGGGCAGTGCGCATCAGCTGCTCGGCGACGAAGTCCCCCTCGGTGGCCAGCGCGTCAATCCTCTTCTGGGCATCGGCGGGCAGTTTAGCCGTCTCAACCTTCACCTGCTCCCAGAGGTGAGATTGGTACAGGCCCATGGCGGCCGAATAGTTGGCGGCCCGAAAGAATAGGGAGCCGGTAGCGTAAAACTTACGCCCCACCGCGTCCAGTTTCTTTCCCTCCGGCGTCGACGGGACCGGGAATCCGCTGGTGGCCGTCCTATGCTGGAAGGCCTTGACCACCAGGGAATTCGGCAGGGGGTGGGCCTGCAGGAACTCGACGTTCTCGTCCAGGACCCGGTACATGCTGTCGAGCCTGGACGAAACGGAGTGCGCCGCCAAAGGTTTCTTCCATGTCGCCCTCGCCGAGGTCATCATGGAGGGGAGCATGGTTATGTGGACCGGCCGCACAGCACGCCTGTCGAGCTTCGCGGTCATCTGATCCTCACCCTCCAATGGCGGTTGGTCGACCTTCAGGTTGAGGGCGGTGCCGAGCCTCGTGAGCGCTGGTCCTCACCACGCGGTGGGTCCACTGAGCCGATGGCCTGTTCCAGCGTGCGCTCGGCGTCGACGTCTCCCTCGTCCTCCTCCGACGACGAGCTGGACTCATCGGAGGACGAGGGAGGCAGTCTTTCGTCCACGTCCGGGCCGCGCCAGTACGGCCTGGGCGGGCCGGCGGGATGGGCGTCCACCGCATCGACGTCCGGACCACACCATGACGGGTTGGGTGGGCCGGCGGAGCGGGCACTCGACCCACGGGAGGTCGGTGGGGCCGCGGCAGAGCCGGGATGCCCGGGGCTTGCGGTGGTCGGAACCGGAGCCGCAGAGGCCGCAGGCGTGGAGGTCTGGAACCTGGTCGCAAACGACGCCATGACCTGGAACATCTCTCGGACGAGGGCCATCTGAGACGCGTCCGAGTCCGCTGGCGGTGGAGCTCCGGTAGCCGGCGGAATGGTGGCCCACGAAACGGTGGGCGCCGAAACGGTGGCCGGCGTCGGTGTCGGCGAAACGGTCGTCGGAACGGTGACGACCGCGTCGTCCGTCGGCGTCCTGGGCCGTGGAGAGACGGAGGCCTGCCTCGGCGAGGAATTTCTTCCCCGAGGAGGAGAGGAGAGCACCTGAAGTGGGCGAGCTGGAGCCCCAGCCCTGCGTCCTTTCTCAGGTGACCCGGAAGACGACCGTCCTCCCCAGATGGAGGATCCCGGAGAAGGACATCGGGCAGTCGAGAACGGCGGCGAAGGCCCGGGAGAGGCGGGTGTGCGCGGAGTGGGGGGAAGCGACCGTCTCTTCTCCGACCCACGCTTGCGCTTCTTCTCACCGTTCTTGTCCTTCTTCTTCTTCTTCCTCATCGGAAGCACGGAGGAAGAGGCCGGCGGTGGTTGAGCGGCAGCGGCGGCCGTGGAGGCGGACGCGGCGGGAGTCAGAGCGAGCTCCATCAGATGAGCCTTGAGGCGATTGCTTCGGTTCTGCACCGCGAGGCGCGTAAACTTTTTGCAATGCGGGCAAGACTGGCTCTGATGCGACTCTCCCAAACAAAAAAGGCACAGGCTGTGTCCGTCGGAAGCCGGAAACTTCTTAAGGCAAGCCGTGCACTGTTTAAACGCTGCAGCCATCAACCGCGGAAAAAATTCTTCCAGTGGAAGTTTCTGGAGACAAGTACCCCGAAGGGCCGACCAGCCGCCACCCCCTTGAGGGGGGAGACGGTGATCGAAGCGAAAAATTGGCTACTGAATCCACTCAAGAGAAGAGACAGAGCCGGGGTGGCGATCCTGCCCGGAGGACAAGATCACCAAGAAAAATTGTTAAAACTTGCCAAAAGACTTTCCCTCAGAAGGGCGAAAAAATTGAGGAAGCTCTCAACGATCGTCCTGCTGCTACGGCGGAAAGAAGAGAACTGAGGTAAAATGGCGCGCGGGCGCCTCAGGGTGGGTGGTACGGTGGGCGGTCTTACCACCAAAACTTTTGACCAATAGCTTTTCAAGCCTCCGATCGGCCGTTCTGCGCAGGCGCATAACCCATGAGTGTGTATTCACAAACTATACGAAGGAGAAGCTAGGCTATGGGTTCCTCCTTATAGGAAAATCTAAATCTTAATCAGGAAATGCTGACACATACAATGTAAATTTTACTCTTTGTACTCTTCAGATACTGCTTTCCAATTTGGCTTAAATATTTCAAATTCTAGAAGCCTTCTAAAGTAAGAGGCAAAGACATATGATACTTAATTTAGTTTTTTTATTTAAAAAAGTGTTTCATTTGTTCCCATGCCCTTTCAACCTCTGCTTTTAGAATTTCCCAGGAGACCCTCTCTCTGTAAATACAACTACAGTATGTTCCTTGCTAAGATTTGTCCTAGGAACAACTGACAAAAGAGTATCATCCTAGCACTCATTTAAAGTTTCAGTTAAAAGAACTAAAAAAAAATGATTCAGGCAAAACAAGTAATAAACAAATATTTTATCTTTGTAGGGTGGAAAGGAAACTAATAGCATTCCATTCGCACACATCACTGAATTCTACATGGTCTTTGTACTGTCTTTCTGACAACAGTAAGTAATTTACAATTGATGAAATGTATCTTACTGGCTGGCAAAACACAAAAGTGTGCGATATATGCTGCTCCGTCAATGCCTCACATTTGAGACTGCAACTGAATAACAATTTCCCAGCTAAATATAGCTCTTCAGCTATGTCACTTCTAAGGTTCAAGATGAATTTCAGAATATATTTAATCAATATGTAACCTTCACAATAATCCTGTGAGATAAATCATTCTGAGAGTTTGTGATGGCCCAAGGTCACCTCGTAGGTTTCACTGTCAACTAGGTTGGTAGAAAACACTCCAGTTTTGGTATGTCCTTTCTATTGATACTTCTAGGACAGTGATGGCAAACCTTTTAGAGACCAAGTGCCCAAACTCAACAGGCTGCCATCAGTGTCGTAGAGGGGCAGGGTGAACTCTGTGCTGGGAGGAGGGAGGAAGCGCTCCCATTGGGCTGCTGGGCAGAGGGGCAGGGTTAACTCTGTGCTGGGGTGACAATGAGAGTGCCCACAGAGAGAGATCTGAGTGCCACCTCTGGCACGCATGCTATAGGTTCACCACCACTGTTCTAGGATTACTACAGTAGTTAAAATTGTTCTCTCTCTCTCTCTCTCTTTAGCATCCTACTAAATAAAATCTACATATCAAATGCTTCTACAGTATCTTTCTCTTAACATTCTCTGTTAGTCCGTAGTTCCATGTCACACAGCAACACCAAGAATACTGTACATAAATCATTCAATGCAACTTTGTTGATATCATATTATTTTTCTTAAGGAAGCTGCTCCACAACACTTTCATTTTGATTATTACTGCATGGCTATGATCAGTTTGTTTAACAAATTCCTAGGCACTCACACATGTCAAGACACTCCTAATTTTAATTTGGATCTGCACTGTATTTTTGGGCCGTCTGCTTTTTAGTGATTATCAAGAACTTGGTTTTCTTAATATCCATTTTAGACCAAGTTTCATTACTTATTTTACTGATTTCATTGAGTTATCTTTGCAGGCCATTTAATAAGCTAGTAATACTATTGTGAATATTGGTTGATAGCTTTTCTATTAAAAATGATATTGAGATTCAAGAAGAGCTTCCCTACAGATATTCTTGGAAGTACAAGCTGAAAAGCATTCTTGACATACTCCTCTCTATCTGACATTATTACACTGGCTATTACACACATAAAACTAACCACCCATCACTACAAGTAGTGGTCTACTTGCAAACACTAGTTTGTAGGACATGCATGGCCAGGGGTGGGTGGGTGGAGACAGAGGAATACTATACTATTTCCAAATGTGAAACAGATTTTGCAATCATTTGCATAACTGGATACTGAACCATTCACAGAACTGGTTGGAAAAACAGCTGTGCAAACTTGCACAAGTGATTGTGTGCCTAGAGACACAGGAGCCGTTGTCTCTGGGGTGAACTACTAGAAAAACTAATAGAATCCTAACAGCACACTAAAATCCTGATGGACCTCTTCTTCTTGTGCCACATCCGATTCTGAACATTGGCAATCATCATGGCGATCAGCCATTAAAATTGTCTGCCTTCCGCATCGCAGCATGACATTCACACCATGGATCCAGTTTCACCACTTACTTTCTGGTCATGAGCCCTTTTGGCACACAAAGTCCTCATCAGCCCCAGGCCAGTATTGATGAAACTGCTGCCCTCCATCAAGATGGATACAAATAGGATTTAATCTACTGGGGACCATCATCCTTCTCTCTGTGTACTTCATCACCCAAAGCCACTAGTCCTCAGGATTGTCAGACTAGTTAACCACCACCTAGGTCATCCACCGGATGAGAAAGCCGGTACAGAAATGGTGTATAAATAAAATAAAATAACTAATTGGCATTGGATCGCTGGCAGTATGGTTTTCTACATAACAGGCTGTATAATTTGTTACACTCACTTTAACAAACTTTTGACAGAACTCTCAGATGCTTGCTCTTCAAGCAAGAGAAATGACAAAGCCACTACAGTAATAAAAGAGCTTGGACTTTCCCACACACATTCATTCATTCATTCATTGGTTTATTTGTACCCCGCTTCCCTCAGCCCAAAGGTGACTCGAAACGGCAAAACAACAATAGCAAAAGCAATACAATAAGTACACAAGTAGCGAAAGCAATACAATAAGTACACAAATACAAAATAACAATACAGTAATACAAAAAGTAAATAAATAATACAATATTAGCAATACATATCAAAATAATCAGCAGAACAATATTACAGCAAACAATATCAGCATTTACAATAAGGGGGGGGCAATAACAATATATCAATAGATACGGGTGCCAAAGGTGGGAAGTAGAGGCAGAAAACATTGCCGTCTCAACAGTTTTTTAAAGTACTGACAGGGGCGGAACCCAGGACACAGGTGGTCTCACCTCCACCCTCCCGCCAAAGCAGTCGAGAGGGCAGGTGAGCATCTGGGGCGAGGCAGCATCTGGACGGTCCAAGGCAGCAGCAGGAGGTCTTCTTATGGCCACTGCGCCGGCCACCCTCAGCTGAAGCCAGTCTCGCCAAGTCTCACAATGCTTATACAAAGCAATTTCATGACGACAACAACAATGAACTTTTGCCTTCAGGCTTTGAACCTGGTTTTTCATGTGTTTATATCATTAAGGCAAATGAAAGGGTTGTATTCTACTTCGCACATTGTTCTGGTTATAGTTGTTAACATTGTGAAATGAGAAGATTGTACAAGTCCAGAAAGAAGGTTAGATTTGTATGACTGCATTCTAAGTAGTTTCCCACTTTGTTAGTGCTGAACAGAAAATGCTTTCAATACACTTTACAGGTTCTTTTGGCTCAAAATACAGCCTGCTATGAAAAATACATCCTGCCAGCTTTATTCACTCATGCGGCCAACTGAATAACTTTTTTCAGTGGTTTTAAACAGTATTTTTTCACATTATGAACTGGTAGCCTTGTTGCTCCAGTTTGTATTTCCCTTCAAAGCTGTTGGGATCATTTTACATGTGAATAACAACCTCTTGCATGTTTATGTGGATGTAACATCCACTGCCTCTCTTTCTTAGTTTATACAATATTTCATAATTCCTTTTACTGGGTCACAGAAGGAATTTCATCTTTAATTTGTTTTCAAAAGGAAAACTAAGAATGTTCTTCTAATTAGACACAGCATCACAAAGTTGGAGGGGTTTTTGCAGTACATCTAGTCCAATCCTTACTTAATGGAAGAAATCCAAACCTAGACCAATCCCAGTGACTGGCAGACATCTAACAGAAATTCTTCTGTAATTACCAATCCCACAAACAAACTGGTTTCACTGTTAACCTGCTCCCATCATCATCATTCCACTCACTCCCCTCCCCCCGGCCCATGTTCACCTAAAATCTACTCTTCAAAACTTTAAGTCTACTAGATCTACCCATACAGTAAATAAGAAGAATTTACCTTCTGGGAGAATGAGAGAGAGAGAGAGAGAGAGATCCCTTATGGACTGAAGGAATTTCATACTACTAAAAATAAACAAAGCTAGGGCAATACCTTCTTTGGATCATTAAAAATCTAACATTATGAGAGCTTTAATAAATCGCTTCTTGAGGCAAAACTCTAATAACAGAAGCTTAATAAACAATTTAATATTAGGGCACTGTATGTAATCCAAGGTGTGATGAAATAACAAATGTACTTACACTTAGTGCTATGAGCAGCAGATATCAATTGAATTATATTACAGTACTGTATATACAAGAATTGTTCACAAAGACATCAAAAGGAAAAGTGTAAATCAACTGAATCAAGTAAATTCAACCACTGCTCAAATATTCTGCCTGCTTTGTAGCTTTTCATTTGTGGTAGGACAAGCTTAACTAGAAGCAGTTTGTAGAGTTCCCTAGACTGGTTTTTTCCCCTTAAATAAAAAAAAGACACTTTATGTCAATTGCCTTTCAAGAAAAAGCTCTGAAGTAAGAAACATTGGTTGGCTTTGTAAAGGAAAAATCATAGCGAGAAAAAGCATTTGAATTCTATTGTCACTACGGGTTTTGCTGACATTTTTGTGCAACTTTTTGTGCAACTTTTTGTGTAGATTAAGACTGCATGTTGGATGTTTTCTCAATACACTTAGAGTTGGAAAAAACAGATTAAGAAGTGTAGACTGATGCCACTGTCCTATTTCATGTACACATTTTTAGGTGGACAATTGTTCAAGATATGCAAGCTCACATCTGTTGACCAAAGTGGTACAATCAAAGAAAGTTCTCTTTAAATCATGATGTTAGTAATTCTATCAATTGCCTCGTCCTTTAGCTCTTTGATCTTTAAGCACAATAATCTGCACAGTGTAGTAAACTGTGTGCCCTTTTCATGTTGTGCAGTTTTCAAACAGTTAACCATAATAACAGCTTGAACTGCAATCTGTGTTGAAAAGAACATAATGATGTGTGCAATGCTTGCAACAACAAACAGAAAGGACAAGAGAGCAGGGGTGCCCAAACATTTCAGGCTGTGGGCCAGTCATGTGGTTCAGTGGGCCAGTCACATGGTTTAGTAGGTTGGTCACGTGGTTCCTGCCATGGAAGCGGAAGTAAAACGTGCCTTGCAATCTGTTTTGCATCAGAATGAGAAAGATTTTAAGCTGCCATTTTCTCTGCTTAAACCAGGGGTGGCCAAAATATAGCCCGCTGGCCAGATCCTACCCCTGATGCCAAATCATTTGGCCCATGCCGCCCTCTCGTCATTCCCGGAAGTGGAGTGGGCACATTTTACTTCCGCTTCCAGGAGCGATGAGGGTGGCACGGGCTTGATGAATTGGCATCGTGCACTGGATCTGGCCAATGGGCCGTATTTTGGGCACCCCTGGTTTAGAGCATTATATTGAATTGGCTGCTTGGCAATGGAATCCTGACACTACTATCAGCATATAAAAATAATGATCATCAGTCACATGACCTAACTGGATTAATCATTCACAGGCTCATACTCTTTCAGTGAAGGCAGACTAAATTTATTGGCATCAGTTGAGCAGAACCAATTTAACAACTGTGCTTAACTAAGAAAAGTAGAAAACAAATGCTATTTCAACATCAGTGGTATTAAGAGTACTGATTATCCTAATTTTCTCAAACTAAGAATTCACAGGAGCAAGAAACAAATTTGGCACATGAGCCATCTGTATTTCACAGCTGCAAGTGAATCTAATGCCAGGAGTTAGTCTTTACCAAGCAACGTATGCACCAATCAAACAGTAAATCAAATAAATTTATTTATAAATATTCATTTTGCATCTAAACATTTTCAAGAAGTTAAGAATTTAAATTGGAATATAGCAAAAATAAAACAGTATAAAACAGTAAAGCTATACCAGTATAATGTGGTGCCTGCATGATGTAATGGATAGACAAATGTCTAAGACTCTAGAGAATTGGTTTCAAATCCTGACTCAACTATGGTGCCCATGGTAAAACCACTCCTGAAATATCTCACATACATTTAAAACCTGATCATTTTTTCACTATAAGTTGGAAGTTACTGGGCATCATATAACCATGCTAAAATTCATATACCATGACATAAAATCCTGTTGTAACTTTTGGAAACAAATTGCTGTTAAGAAATTTCTACTGAATGCTGAGTTGTGCAAGTCAGCATTCAACAGATGCCTACAGAATGAATTCCCTTCCCAAAGTTACGCCTTCTGCATAAGTGTGCAATAGGATTTCAGCCAATATATTTCACCTACATTATCTAAAATAGCAACATACTTTGTAGGCTGAACTACATTGGGAAGGCTTTCAGAAAGGCAATACATGATTAAAGAGCAACCAACCTACCTTTGTGCATTTATAGCGTGCTGCAGTCAGGGAGGACTCACAGCATGTAGTAGTAAGACAATGAGGAAAAAGAAGTTGAACAATTTAAAATGTAAATGGTTTGTTTGTGAAGAAATCCTGAAGATTTAATAGTCTGCCTCCATCACAGATTAGGATTCCCTCTCCCAAAATGTTTTTATTGAATAAACAAACTATAGTACTTGAAAATGTTGTTACAGTAATACCTCATACAAAGTCCGCTTCATACAACATCGGATTCATACAACATCGCCTAATTCCTTGAAAAAAGTTGCTGAGACTTTGTGTGAAAAAAGTCGCTGAGACTTTGTATGAGGCATTGGGTTTTTCCCAGGTTGCATTGTGCCTGGGCAGTATAAAAGGCAGGACACATGCATGCATTGCTCTTGTGGGTTTTGCATGAGGCGAAGAGTGTTTAGGAGTGGTTTTGAGTGTGATTTTGGATATTTTTGAATTTTTTGGTCAGAATTTTTAGAAGCATACCTGGGATTTTTGCAGCATTCTTCAGGTTCTTGGACAATCAGGGTTGTTTGACGTGCTTTTGTAATATATTTAGCCTTCAGACAATGATTTCTTAAAGTTCTATCAGTTTCCTGTCTGTTTCCTTGACTTTGCCCTGAAGTCTGTGCTGTTACAGTACAATGTATCTCTATGGAAACGATGTTGTACGAGGCATCGTGGTAAGGATTTGGACGTTGTATGAGGCCTTCGCGGCTAGGATTTTGCATGCCTCATACAAAGTCCAAATCCGTATAAAGTCCAAACTTGTGGAACCAAGTTTGGACATTGTATGAGGTATCACTGGTATATTGTTTCTCTCTCTCTCTGTTTTTTTAAAATATAGATATATACAATCACTTACTGCAACAGAGCCATTTCATGAAGTGTTGTGATGTTTGCTAGCCCAGATACAGGAAGGATTGAAGAAAAATATGTATTTCAACCCAGCACCAAAGGATTTTCTGCAAAACCAATCAAGACGTTTACCCTGCCTTGTTGAATCTGCTTTATGGTTCATCACAGTATTAATGAATTGTTTCTCAGTGTCTGCAGCTCTTTACAAGGAAAACAGCTTGTTATTGTTTCCTCCATAAAAGACTGGACCAATGAAAGTACATGCTTCTACTTATAAAAGAGGAAACAGAAGCCCTATAACCGGTAACAGATTCCCTTGCCTATAAAAAAATGTTTTAAATCAGCACCAGAAACACAAGAAACTGACTTATGTCAAGACATGGAATTTGCTGGCCCACTCTGCTTAGTGCCCTCTACACTGCCTGTGGGAGCTCTCCAGAGTTTCAGGCAATTTATCTTTGGTAGATCTACATGGACACTGAATCTGGCACCTTCTATATGATTTCTTAATATGCAGACAGAAAAGTTAGGGTGCAACGAGTGATGGCAAAAACTACAACATTAAATTACAATTCCATTGCTAGTGGAAATTAGAGTTCAAAAGCACTTGTTTTTCCCAACCTCTGCATGAAATCATGCCTATTCTTTTTTTCCCCCTTGCTCAAAATTAAGCAGAGTTAGGAAAGTTTCAATTCTTCCTCCAGTACTTCGTTTTGGCAGTTTCATATCTGGTCTAGACATAGAAGAAGATGTCTTGTTCTAGACCCGTGGTTCCCAACGTGGGGTGCACACCTCCATAGGGGGGCAATTTGAGAATGAGTTATTAACAGTAATGGACTTTTAGGCTTCCTCCATGTGAATAGTTCATTTTTTTAATAAGAAGAATTATATGCTGGGGGGAAGCATCAGGATTTTAGCGATACTTAGGTGGGGCATGGCCAAAAAAAGAAGAAGAAAGGTTGGGAACCACTGTTCTAGACAAATGCCCTATTATTCACAATTTGCATGAAGGCTCCTTTTCCATGCAAATTGCAGGTCGGGAGCACTAGACTGGAACCATGAAGGGAGAGGGGTGAATACACTAATACACATGCCTGAGTTATATTCAAGAGCACATCCCTCACTATGGATTTTTTTAAATAAAAAAGCAAATACTAATAATTACTGCTATAATGAACATGCAGCATGAGTCTGACCTACTTTCATTCCCCTACACATTCACTCACAGAAAACTTTTACTTTCTTTTCTAAGTTAAGAGCAAATATTTGGTCTTTCGCTCTCCTGTACGATGCCAACTTGTGAAGGTCAAATTTTGAGTAACAGGAATTCTGCAAATGCTAGAGTGACACTGATCCACAGAGAACTACCTGGGTGGGCCTCTGTGATCAGACAATCACACTGTAAATTCTTGTGCTGGCACTAGTGCCTTTTGTGTGGGCTTATTGGAAAGAGACTCTTCAAGAACTGCTACTGTACTGGCTAAGATCAACCAGCAGAAGAGCAGGAAGTAAATTTGATTGGCCTTGAAGGGACATGTAGACAAATTTATGTTGATATAGTTACAACCCTGGCTAATTTTACCCCCTCCCTATTCTCTTTAGTACCATACTCTTATATAGCACTGGAGGACAGAGGCAAGATAATAATTTATGTATAACATGGCAACTATGAAAAGGAAATCCCTCAATGGTGGTCAGGTTGGTTACGTTACTTAGACTACATAAATTGTTTCTGTCACACCGACAACAGTCACAGTGACAGTAAAATGGAATTATGATTGACTATAACAAGTAAACTGCATGCTTTACTTAGCAAAGGAGTGAAAGAGAGACAACCTTTTTTCTTAAAATTAGCAAGTTTTCCCAAGTACTGTAGATAGCTCTCTACTGACTGGTCTTTATGTGAGGGCTAGTGGTAATTTTATCTCATCTGAACCTCTCTTTAATAACTGTTGACAGCCCCAGATGCCAGGCTCTTGGTGAGAGCATCTGTTTGTCTATTGAGGATTAAGTTAAACTACTTACTACTTAGCCTTCAGTATAGCAAATCCACATCTCCAAGAGGATACCGTAAGTGTGCTAATCATAAAGAAAAAAGACAAGTACTGAAATTGTACTAAGTTCATTTCAATATGAAAGATTTAGTAAGAAAATGCTCTTTTGAATAATACATGATGGAATTTGCCATTTCACCCATCTCCCACATTCTATTTCAAATCCACAGATTTTAAGAACCTAAGAGGAGGGAAAGAGTAAAAGCAAACAAGTTTGTGATTTTTTTGATCAGAAGTCTTTGCGGGGCAGTTTGTCAGATCAGCGTATAGCACTGGGCAACATAGACTAATCACAGTTCATGTGTATTTCAAGATGGAGATGAACACACTACCTGGGTGAATCAAGGACATTTCATGGTTCACATTTTTAATACACATAAACTAAAATAATATAAGTTAAAAACATCTGAGGGAGCTAAGTGCTGGCAAATAGTTCTGATAGAGTAAAATAACGTACCAGGCAGATAACAGTTGCTTGAACCTCCCAGCTGTGCACATAAATCTTTAAGAATTCTCCTTTGTAGCCATAATGTATGAAGCTGTCCTTAGAAGCAAATACCATGTTTGTTGTTTGACCTATATAATAGCACTGCAGTATTTTCACGATGTAATTAGCAAGCATTAAATAAGCATTTCAACTTTAAATCCCTATGTCACAGAGATGTAACTGGATCTAGAATAGATTCCCCTGTTCCCACACAGTTAATTAAAATGAATTAAATCCTGTAATATCATATATAACAATTCCCATATGATCCTTAACCAATAGAGTATTAGTGTAATTAAGGTAAATATATCCAAGGAGGATTTAAAAATGGGGCTCTAAGGCTTTTTAGCAAAAAATGTAACACTTAGAAGAATATGGTGGCACAGATCTCACATTCTAGCTTGGAAAATGTTCACATGATGAAATATGGTGTGTTTCTCCAGAGGTTAACAACTATTTTATAATCTCTCATGACTATTCATACTGGACGCATTGGTGGTTGTAAAGAATTCTGCCAACTAAATGCTAGATATTATTTTTGAGTTACAATATTGTGATCTTTATTTTCTTAATCTCCTTGTCATTGTCATTACACATTGCTATTTCATTCTTCCACACAAATTAATAACTACTTTTCACCATTTTTACAAGATACTGTTTGAGATATACATTTGATTTGCTCACAAACAGGAAACTAAGCACTCCCATAGCATTAATCCTACAGAAAGGAATCTTTCTGCCTCCTGTAGGAAGAAACCTACAGTGCTGTGACTGTCTGCTGTGACGTTTTGTTCATAACTTACAGCACACTCACATTCAACTTCCTTTGCACCCATGGCACCAGTACTACATCCCAGCATCTACACAAGGCAGGGTTGAAACTAGTACAAATGGAGCCAAAAAATCTTGCTTTTATATCATCCCTAGATGATTTTATATTTTTTGTTCCACTTTTCTCCGATGCAAGATCTGCTTCTGTGGAATCCATTGCTGCTCTGTTCTGTGCTGATCTGCACATTTTGTGAGTGTGTTATTTGACAATGTTTCCTTACGGGCTCTTGGTTATTCTCCACCTGTCCATTTCCCATGGGAAAAACAAGGTGAAAGTGAAAAATAAGGAGACAATTATAGGGAGGAAAAGACAGATGAAAGACAAGGTCAATCTGTGTTGGGAGAAAGAGGGATATCAGAGAGCAATTCCTGTTGTGTGTGGACAGGTAGTAGAGGCAATACAGTGTATCCAAGCATATCTAGTGGGTCCCTGTATCCTCCCCATACACAAATGCAATTACCATGCTGATAAGCCATTCAAACTCCCAAACCTTGGCTCTGTAGCCAACTGCTTGAACTCACTGAATAACTCAGAAAACCCTATATGTATAAAACATGTGTGTGATATAAGTAATTGGCTCAAATCCATTATTTTAATGCTTATATAATGTAATCAGCATAAACCTCAGCAGTGAATTATTGCCAGTTAAGAAATCAGCTGTAGGCATTTACTGTTGCCCACCGGATTGTATGAACTGGTAAACAACAGTGATGCTGATGCTATCTAATGTGCAGTAGTAACGTGCTGTTGAAATTGATGTCCACTGAAGTGCACTGGCAGGTATAACTAAGAGGACTGCGGCTAATGCATTATAACAGGGGTGCCCAAACCTTTTGGGACACAGGCCAGTCACGTGGTTCCTCCCACTAGAAGTAAAAGTAAAACGTGCCCACGCATGCACAAAACTCTGCCGTAAATGCACCCATGGCTGTCATAAATGCATTTAAGACAGCCGCGGGTGCATCTACAGCAGCATTTTGTGCATGCATGAAGTGTTTTACTTTTGCTTCCGGGAGCAGCAAGGGCCGGATTATTAAGCGCTGTAGCTTGGGCACCCCTGTGTTATAACATATAAATATATAATATACTTCTATAAATTTCTAAACCTTCATTTATTTTAAGATGTTTTGGGGCTTCTTCAAGGTCATGACAACAATTGTTATGAGTGGATAAAAGGATAATACCGTGTTATATTCAAGAACAGATATATGGCAAACATTAGTACTGTACTACTTCTACAAAGAACTAAGCTGAATCACAACATACTGTCAGACAACAGGTTTCCTGTCTAATTATTTCCTTACATACATAAGTGAATGCTTTTCTGTGTATAAACAAAGCCTGGCATTTCCTCCCCATACTTCATAAATAGAATTATTACAGGAAACTGACATTTTACATCACAGACAGACAAGTTCCCAAATGATACATCATAGTGTCCAATTTGTTTGTATGCAGATATTATATTGTGTTTACTTTCAAAAATTTCCAAAGGTTGACAACATTGGAACCATGAAATAGAATGAAACTCCACAAACCAAGTCATTAAATTATCCGTGTAAAAGATTGCTGCTCACAGGTAAAGTATTACTGGCAATTAGGTGTCAATGCAATCCAATCTTCATGCCCTTCTCTTTTTGCCAGCAAATGCTCCAAGGACCAAGCTAACTAAAAATGGAGGATTCCCAGTCCTCCAAGGCTTGTTTTGAGCACTGGAGGAGGAGGAGGAGAGATCTAAAATGAACAGAACCCCCTTTTCCACCAGCGGAAGTACACAGTTGTATCTTGGCCCAAGAGAGATTTCCAATTCTAAAAGGCACAAAACATTCTCAAGCATATGTTTTTAAAAGTCCAAACCCAAAAAAGGATTTTGGAACACTAGTGATATGATGTAGATGGAGTTGTGTATATAACGTAAAGAAAGAACGAAATTACTCAGAGATTTTTGTCATGCTCTAATTCACTGTATGGTATGACTATTTACATAGACTATGATCCTTTCTATTTTCTCTTCAAAACATACTTGTGCACAGGAATATTAGAGAGAGAAGCACTGAGTATCTTTCTCTCCTGCACACACACAAAAACCAAAGATTAGTTTGTGTGTCTAATCCTTTCATAATCTTGCAAGACACATTAAGATCAGGCCACAGTGTCAAGAATTTACATAAACCAAATTCCTGCAAAGTAATATTATAGGTGTGGATATGACAAAAGGCACAGATACAGTATGATTTTGAAGTATTTTCCCTTAGAATACGTGGCATATATGAATAAAGAATCCAACAGTAAGCTTGGCAGTGTTGGAATAACAAGCTGTAGAGAAGTTTCGGGGGTTAGAGAGGTGTTTTAAGGGGGACCCCTCACTTAGTTCGGGTCCCAGGGCTTTGGTAGGGTGGCAATGCTTCTTATGGAGCTTTTAGCTATAGTAAGTAGCTGGCACGAACAGTCCCTTTTTTAATGCCACCTTTCCTAGTAGAGATACGGAGTGGAACAGGCTGCTTTTTGGGAAACCGCTTCAAGAGTTTATTTTTACTTTTTGAAGATTATGGGAAACAAGTGGTCAATTCTTCCCCAAGCCTCAAACTAAGGATACAGGTGTAACTCCTCCACCATGGCAACCCCATATTTTACCTTTAGCAAGGAGTATTATTATTCTCACTCCTATTCTCTACACCCCCTCTTTTACCTGTATGGCCTCCTGAAGGTTAATGGTGAAGAGTTGTATCCGTAGTGCTGCTTCTTCCCCCAAGCTCTTATCTCACCCAAGCTTGGCTTTCGAAATCCTCCCGTCTTTATCCAAAGATGAGATGGTTCAATGTATTTTCAGAAGCTTATTTCATAGAAGCAGAAGTAATATCCAGATACAAAGAATAATAAAAATAGATGCACAAAATATAGCTAAAATAAAGTTCGGTTTCACTTACCAGTGATAACTTTCGTTCTTCGAGTATATAGTTTGTGAATACACACTATTGGGGTTATGCGCCTGCGCAGAACGTCGATCGGAGGCTTGAAAAGCTATTGGTCAAAAGTTTTGGCGGTAAGACTGTCCACCCTGAGGCGCCCGTGCGCCATTTTACCTCAGTTCCATACTTAAGCCAAGCACAGGATAAACCAATTGATCTCATCCGTGCAGCTCAAGAGGGGAGGCAGGGTGGGTAGTGTGTATTCACAAACTATATACTCGAAGAACGAAAGTTATCACTGGTAAGTGAAACCGAACTTTCTTCTTCGTATAGTTTGTGAATCCCCACTATTGGGAGATTAGCAAGCTCACACTTACTTGGTCGGTGGGCAGTCGGATGAGATGATCCCATGATGAAGATGATGATGGTCAGGCAGGGTGAACTGTCAAGGGCGATGAGCCCGGAGCCCCCTAGTGAGGACGACACGGCCAAGCCTGGCGTCCGCAGTGGCTCTGGTGTCCACCCTGTAATGCTGGACAAATGTAGAAGGTCCGGACCAGGTGGCAGCCTTACATATGTCCTCAAGTGGTGTGCCCTCCAGAAAGGCCGTGGATGTTGCAACCGCTCTGGTAGAGTGCGCCCTGACATGCGGCGGAGGTGGCAGCGAGGCCGACTCGTAGGCCAAGTAGATGGTAGACGTGATCCATTTGGAGAACCGCTGCGCAGAGATGGGTTCACCTTTGGACTTGCCCCCATATGCCACGAAAAGGCATTGCGACTTCCTGAACTCCCTTGTCCTGCTGGTGTAAAACAATAAAGCCCGTTTGACATCCAGCGTGTGCCAAGTCCTTTCTTGGGCGTTAGTGGGGTTCTGGAAGAAGGTTGGCAAGGAGATAGTCTGTGCCATATGAAACTGGGAGACCACCTTGGGAAGGAAGGTGATATCCGCTTGGAGTACCACACGGTCATTGAAGAATTGAAGAAATGGTGCGTCTGCCCGCAGAGCAACCAGTTCACCAGCTCGTCGAGCAGACGTGATAGCCACCAGAAACGCCGTCTTCCATGTGAGGAGACGAGCATCCGCGGTAGCCATGGGCTCGAAAGGAGTCCTGGTGAGCGCGTTGAGGACGGTAGGGAGTGACCATTGGGCCGTCAGAGTCCTGACCGGAGGGAAGGTGTTCCACAGCCCCTTGAGGAAACGCTTCACCGTTTGGTCGCGGAAAGCACCAGAAGCGGGCGAGCCAGCCGGAGAGTGAGCCACCACCGCTGCGAGATGTACTCGGATGGAGGTGATGCTGAGGCCAGACTCCGCCAGATGGAGGAGGTAGGTCAAGACGTCCTGTAGTCCCACCTGTGAAGGGGATGTCTGCTGGGATGCCAGGAAAGCACAAAAGCGTCTCTATTTGGAAGCGTAGGACTTCCTTGTGGAAGGGCGCCTCGCTAGTTCCAGGATCCTGGACAGCCTGGGGTTATCCTCCACGTGGTGAGGTGGAGGCTGGGCAGGTCCGAGTGGTGAAGCTGGCCCTGCTCCATTTGGAGAAGCGTCGGTGACTCCGGCAGCGTGTGATACTGAGACGACATGCGTAACAGCAGCGGAAACCAGGGTTGGCGAGGCCATGCTGGGGCCACAAGGATGGCGTTGGTCCCTTGTTGATACATTCTGGTGAGAACTTTCTGGACCAGAGGAAATGGAGGAAAAGCGTAGAAATAGTCCTGATCCCACCGTTTCATGAAGGCATCGCCCTCAGAGTTCATTCCGATGCCTGCCCTGGAGCAGTACCTGTGGCATTTCTTGTTGGACTCCGATGCAAAGAGGTCAATGTTCGGCGTCCCCCAGGCCTCGCAAAGCGACTGAAATACCTCGTCGTCCAGTTCCCATTCGTGGGTCATAGAGGTGAGGCGGCTGAGATGGTCGGCCAAGACATTCAGCTTGCCCTGAATGTGCACTCCAATCGGGAAAATGTGCCTCTCTAGGCACCACTCCCAGAGCTGCACAGCGAGGTAAAGAAGGGTGGTGGATCGCGTTCCTCCCTGCTTGCTCAGATACGCCACAGCCGTGGTGTTGTCCGAGGCTACTTGGACCGCCTTGCCCGTGAGCAGGCTCTCGAAGGAACGTAGGGCCTTCCAAATGGCCAGAAGTTCCAAGTAGTTGATATGGTACACCATCTCCTGAGGCGACCAAGGGTTGTTGACCGTGAGAGTCCCACAGGCAGCCCCCCAGCCGAGGTTGCTTGCGTCGGTCAATATTTGCAACGAGGGTTGCGGGGGGTAAAAGCTCTTCCCCGTTGTCACGTTGAGTGGTGCCGTCCACCACAGCAGCTGGTCCCTCAGCTCCGAAGACGGAGTTAGCCGTTTGGACTGGCTCTCCCGGAGTGCGTCGAATTCGTGAAGAAGCCATGACTGCAGGGACCGGAACTTTAACTTGGCGTGAGGGATCACCGCCGTCGTTGAGACCATGAGGCCCAGTAGTCTTTGAGCCTTTTTCGCCCGGATGCACGGTTTGGTGCGAAGGTCGTTCACTCCCTGCGCGATGTCCTGCAAGTGCTTCTGGGGTGCAAAGGCTCTGGTGGCAAGCGAGTCAAGTACCGCTCCAATGTACTCGACGCATTGAGAGGGAATCAACTTCGATTTGGTGAAGTTGATCCTGAGGCCGAGACTCTCCATGAGGTGGACCGTGAATTGCGTGTCCCGAATGGCCGACGAGCTGGTGGGGGATACAATCGGCCAGTCGTCGATGTATGGAAAGACCCTGATTCCCCGCTGGCGAAGGAAAGCAGCCACCGGAGCCATGCATTTGGTGAAGACCCGTGGTGCCGTGGCCAGACCGAACGGTAGACACCGGTACTGGTACACGGAATCGCCGATGCGGAATCGAAGGAACCTTCGGTGCTCCTCGAGGATGGAGACATGGAAGTAAGCGTCCTTGAGGTCTATGACTGTGAACCAGTCCCCTTTGTTGATGAGGGGAAGGACGGTCTGCAGGGTCACCATCCGGAACTTCCTGGTGTGGATGCACTTGTTGAGGTGGCGTAGGTCCAGAATTGGGCGAAGTCCTCCGTCCTTCTTCTGAACCACGAAGTACCTCGAGTAGAAGCTGTTGTCCCAGTCGGGCGGCGTCACCCGCTCGATGGCTCCCTTGGACAGAAGAGTTGATATTTCTTCCTCCAAATGGGGGGACGAGGTGGTGAAACGATGTCTTCCTACCCGAGGCGCCCGCACGAACTCGATGGCGTAGCCAGAGGACAAGATCTTTAAGACCCACCGGTCGTCCGTGATGCCTGACCATACCTGGAGGAAGTTCCGGAGGGGAAGGTACGGGATGTGGAGCGAGAGAGACTCGGCCATCGCAGCTTCAAACGCGGGACTTGGACTTCGCGTCCAAATGCTTGCCCTGCCCGTAGGGCTGGTAACGGGGCTTGTGCTAGCGCCGTTGCTTGTAGGAGCCAGACCTGGGCTGCTCCATAGGGCCACCCTGTTGTTGCGGGTTCCCTTGATACCGCCGCATGAAGGGCTGGAATCTCAGCCTGGCAGGCGGAGCCGGCGTGGTGAGCCCCAGGAACTTGGCCGTGGAGTTTGTTTGCCGCATCTCGTTCAGGACCTTGTCCGTGTCCTGTCCGAAGAGGCCTTGTCCGTCGAAGGGGAACTCCTCGATGAGCTTCTTCATAGCATCATCGAGGGAGGTGCCCTTGAGCCAGGCCTGGCGACGGAGCAGAATGGCGGAGGCCATGTCCTTCGCCGCGCAGTCGTTGATGTGCCTGGCCGTCCTCATTTGCTGCTCCGACAGGAAGTCTCCTTCGGATGCCAGCGCGTCGATCCGTTTCTGGACGTCGGAGGGCAACGTCGCCGTCTCGGCCTTCACGTGCTCCCAGAGGTGGGACTGGTAAAGGCCCATGGAAGCCGAGTAGTTGGCGGTGCGGAGGAAGAGGGAACCGGTGGCGTAGAACTTACAGCCCACCGCATCCAGCTTCTTCCCTTCCGGAGTCGAAGGCACCGGGAAGCCGCTGGTGGCCGTCTTGTGTTGAAAAGCCTTGACCACCAGCGAATTTGGCAAGGGGTGAGCTTGCAGGAACTCGACGTTCTCGTCCAGGACTCTGTACATGCCGTCGAGCCTGGACGAAACGGAGTGCGCTGATACCGGCTTCCTCCATGTCGCCTTCGCTGACGTCAACATGGACGGAAGCATGGTGATATGGACCGGCCGAACCGCTCATCTGTCCAGTTTGGCGGTCATTTGATCCTCGCCTTCCAGTGGCGGCTGGTCCACCTTCAGTTTCAGGGCGGTCCCCAGGCGCGTCAGCATAGCCGTAAGCGAGCGTTGATCCTCACCACGCGGTGGGTCAACTGCGCCGATGGCTTGGTCTGGTGTCCTTTCGGCGTCGACGTCTCCCTCGTCCTCCTCCGAGGAGGCGCTGGAGTCATCGGCGGACGAGGGAGGAACTCTTACATCCACGTCGGGACCGCGCCAGTACGGCCTGGGCGGGCCGGCGGGATGGGAGTCCACCGCATCAACGTCTGGACCACACCGCGACGATGTGGGTGGGCCAGCGGAGCGGACACTCGACCCTCGGGAGGTCGGAGGGGCCACAGCAGGGCCAACATCCCTGGGGCTTGCGGTGGTCGGTACCGGAGCCGCAGAGGCCGCAGGCATGGAGGTCTTGAACTGGTTGGCAAATGTCTGAGCCATGACCTCAAACATCCCCTTGAGGAACTCCATCTGGAATGGATCCGCCACCGGTGGGAGTGACGAAACGGTGGCCGACGAAACGGTGGCTGGTAGAATCGGCGACGAAACGGTGGCCGGCACGGTGATTGCCGCGTCGTCGAGCGTTGGAGTCCTGGGCCTTGGGGAGACGGAGGCCTGTCTCGTAGGCGAACGGGCCCTCCCACGAGGAGGAGACGGGAGAACCTGAAGTGGGCGAGCTGGAGCCCCAGCCCTGCGTCCCTTTTCAGGAGATCCCGAGGAGGACCGTCCTCCCCAGATAGATGACCCGGGCGAAGGACATCTTGCGACCGAGTACGGAGGCGAAGGCCCCGGCGAGACAGGGGGGCGAGGAGTAGGCGGGAGCGATCGCCTCTTCTCCGACCCGTGCTTCTTTTTCTTATCTCCGTTCTTATCCTTCTTCTTCTTCTTGATGGGGAGAGTGGAAGAAGAAGCAGAAAGCGGAGGAGGCTGAAAGGCACTAGCAGAGGTAGAGGCGGCCGCGGCGGGAGCCAGAGAGAGTTCCATCAGATGGGCTTTGAGCTGGTAGCTCCGGTTCTGCACTGCAAGACGGGTAAATTTCTTGCAGTGAGGGCAAGACTGGCTCTGGTGAGACTCCCCCAGGCAGAAAAGGCAAAGGCTATGCCCGTCGGAGGCAGGGAACTTCTTCAGGCAAGCAGAACACTGCTTGAAGGCAGCGGCCATCAAAGAAAAATTCTTCCAACGGAAGGTTCTGGAACGTGGGTACCCTGAAGGGCAGGCCAGCCGCCACCCCCTTGAGGGGGGAAACGGTGACCGAAGCGAGTAGGTAACTGAGTCCACCAGAAGGAAGAAGATCACCGAAAAAATTGTACGCGAAGTTAGCCAAAAGACTTTCCCTCAGAAGGGCGAAAAAATTGAGGAAGCTCTCAACGATCGTCCTGCTGCTACAGCGGAAAGAAGAGAACTGAGGTAAAATGGCGCGCGGGCGCCTCAGGGTGGGCGGTACGGTGGGTGGTCTTACCGCCAAAACTTTTAACCAATAGCTTTTCAAGCCTCCGATCGACGTTCTGCGCAGGCGCATAACCCCAATAGTGGGGATTCACAAACTATACGAAGGAGAACTTTTGTTCTGACTACACTATCAATGTCCATTGGTAGGACCCTTATCCTACACAATACTTTAACAGTCTAATAAAATAAGAAAAGAACTAACGTTCTAAAAAAAAGCATTTCTTCTCAGAGACTAAGACATTTTTGCCTTGGTTTGCTTTTGGCAAGTCTTAGAAAAATAGGTTGGGTCAAATGGCTGCCATAGCTTCTTGCTAGGCTTCCATCCTTATCTGATGTTCATTGTGACAGAGCTCCGCTGTCCTGGAGAAGGTTCTCTCTAAGTTCCCAATTTCGGGATCTTAAATACAGTATTTGCCTACTCCCCTCCCTTTCAGAATGAGAGTTATGTGGGAACTTTGGACTTTCCTTCACAGGTGTTTTTTTCCATGATGTAAGATTGATGTCATGTTTTCCACACAGGTGTGCTGTGCCTGAGTGGGTACCAGAATGCTTTGTGATGACTTACCTTTTCCCTTCTGATGATGTGAAAGTGTAAAAGTCAGTGTCAGAATTTAAATGTAACAGGAGAAGGTTTCCTTCCTTGGGAACTATGCTGTCATCCCTCCCTCCTTGGAAGGTGCAAATGTTCACTAATGACATAGGGGTTTATCCACGGTCATTTCCTTTCAAGTGCTAATTGTGCATGCTTGAAAAAAGCCTTGCAGGTGTCCTTATCTTTAATGACTCTGGTGTCTGAGTCTGTGTGTTGCATGGAATGTCACTTTCCCTTGTTTTCTATGAGAATTAGGCTTTCTCAACCTACAGAAATCTATACCTATAAAGCAAAGGTGTGTCCATACGTATGCGGAATACGTTTCCACACCCCTGGAGCAAATTCCATGATACTTGGCACACACGTAACTTTCGCAACTGGAGTCAGCACTGGGAGGGTCGAGACCAAGGGTTGGGACCTGCGCCCCACAAATAGGACAAAATGAGACAACTACAAGTCCCAGCACCCCCTGCGGCACACCCCAGCCAATCCGAGAGACTGGTCCATGCGCAAAATAGGTGGGGCAATGGCTGCATGGCAGACAAACAAACGGCCACCATAAACCTCCAGAGCCACTGGCCAGAGAGCAACAGGACTCCAGTGGCCAGGGAAGTGCCCCCCTGAACATGGCCACCGGGCACGCCCCTGCCCCTCAACCCCCTGCGAAACCACAGAATTAGGAGGTTACAGGCAGGGACAACGCAGATGAGGTGATGCACCCACCCGAGGAGGCGCAGGGAATGGCCACAGGGCCCAGTAGCCACAGGAATGGGGCTCCACAGGCAGGATGCCCACCCCAGGAGGGAAACCTGTCCATGGCAGGTGAGTAGGGATGGGGACTGGGGCGGGGGAGCAAGCCCCAGGTTCATCTGTGCAGCCACTGACCTGGACTGGGGACAAAGAGGGCGACATGTGTACCCAGTTCCCCTCCACCCAGGACACCCTGAGAAGCCACCTACTGCTGGTCCCCCCCCCGGACCCCAGCCCTCGCAACACTAACCTGCCCGGGAAGGGTCTCCCTCCTCCACCAAACACCAACATGCTGAGGACTCCAGGGCCCAACCTGGGCCATGCTCTGCAGCACCAGCCGACGAGGATTTGGCCACAGCCTCCACCACCCACCTCCTAGGCTGCAGAAGGCTGAGGCTGAGAGGGAGCCAGCAGCCAGGCCAGGGCCACAGGGTCCACGGTGCCTACCAGCTGGGGACTAACTGATGCCCCAACAGACCTTGGTAGGAAGGAAAGTGCCCCCCCCAACAATCGCCCAGGCACTCAAGCTAGTCTGACTATAACTACAGAATAAATGAATGCATTAAAAAGTAACTCAAAGGATTTGTAACGATCCCTTGAATTCCCTGACATCAGCACATGCTGAAATTGACTTCCACAGCTCCAAAAACTCCAGCCCTGTAGCTAGTGCGCTACCCCTGAGTCGGCCTCTCGCCTCTCAATATCTAAATGATGAGCTGTGGGAGGTTTGTGTGGTAGCGTTGAAAAATAGTTTGGTAGAATAGTTGGTAAGCAAATTCCTAAGTTCCTTGGAAGTAAGACCTAGGACAGTCTTGGTGTTTATTTCAATAAAAAGCAAAACAATGTCCACAAGGCAAAATATTGCTCCAACAAGCAAAGCATAGCAAAACTTAAGAATAACATCTGGTCCAGCAAAACCAAAATGAAATATCCGATTCCTGGGTAAAATCTAAGCTATTAAGCCTCTCTCTATATTGCTAACCTGTTCCTAAGCGCAATGTCCTATCTAGCACTTTAACTGGAAAATAAAAATGCAATATTTCTAAGAGTAACTTCTCACTCTGTGAGCTGAGGATATCTAAATCCCATGTTTTGGGAAATCAGTCTAAGTGCGATAGCTGGAAAATAATCTAAGTGTCAAGGTTACAGAATTTCTTCTAAGTCTGGCAGCTTGCCTCCTTTCTGCTGATAAGATTTGAAGAGACGGCCTCTTTAGGCCACATCTCGCTTCAGATGTCCATCCTCTGGCTTCTCAGGAATGTGTTCCCTTGAACTTCAAAGGCTTCTGTAACTACTCCAAAAGTCCTCTCTAACTCTGCTCTGACTGCCCTTTTTATAGGGTTTTACAAGGTGATTTGCATCTGTTTTCCCATGGTAAAGTGATGTCCTCGGGATTAGATTATTATCTAGGGATTACCCTTCCCCCATCATCAAGGTCACCCTTCCCCCACTCTCAAGGTCACTGTCAAGTTGCCTCTCCTCCACTCTTCAAGGCTAGCCTTCTCCCAATCGTGGGTAGGTGAATCCTTGGAGTCAAAGTGTGTGAACCTGCGTGAGGTGTCTCTGGGTAAATTTTTCTACTAATAATTAAGTGAGCACTAGAGGCTCTGTTTATACTTGGTGCAATGCCCTCCTTTTCAGGAATTCTAAACAATAACAGCTTAAAACACTTTCATTTCTTCACAGCATAATTTAGCAGACTAAGCAAATCAAATCGGCACATTCATGTCTCTGTTTAAATGGTAAAAGTCATTCAGATTCTCATTACAGGCAGGTCAGCAGTTCAAGACCTGAGTGCTGCATGACAGAGTGAGCGCCTGTCTCTGTTCCAGCTCCTGCCAACCTAGCAGTTAAAAGCAAGTAATTGCAGGTAGATAAATAGGTACCACTTTGGTGTGAAGGAAAACACATTCCGGGCACTCCAGTGTCAAGTCATGCCTGCCACATGTCCACGGAAACATCTGCAGACACAGATAGAGCTGGCTCTTTGACTATAAACAGAGATGAGCACTGAATCCTAGAGTCAGATACAATTGGCTTTCGAGCATGGGCGACCTTTACCTTTACTGATGAGTACAGAAGCTTGTGGAAGGATAAAATGTCTGAGTATGTCGAAAACAGCCACTGCTACTTTATACATATCTAGGACTGAATACTGAAGCTAGTAGAGGGGCAAAACAAAAGGGACCCCAACATGTCTGGAGGTCTCCCTCCACAAAATGAACATTTTGTTTTAAGCTTAAATAACACCCTCCATTCTTTCTTTTCCCAGGGGTGAGACAAGTCGTAATCGTGGGGCACTCTAAGAACCAGTTAACAATTTTGGTGTTATTTTCCTGAGTACAGTACTTAAAGAAATATGTACAGGAGCTTGGTAGAGTTCATTTGCTGCACAGCTCTGCACATTCCTATATGGGATATGGAGGCATCAAAACATCTGCATAGAGAACAACTGAGAGACAACAGAGAAGCCGTGAGAAGCCAAAAAACATTGAAATGCCTTTTTGAGCCTATTAAAAACTGTTAGAAAATTATGAATTGTATCCCCTTATCTGTCCAATCTATATGCAGAATATATCACAGAAAGCCAGACTACATTCCAGTGAAAGAGGAGAGAAAACTGGTGGAAGAAACCTCAATAATTTAAGATATGCAGATGACACCATCTTACTGGCAGAAAATAGCAATGACTTGAAATGACTTCTAAGGAAAGTGAAAGAAATATGTGCCAAAGCAGACTGCATCTGAAGATCAAAAAGACAAAATCATGAGTACAGAAGATCTACACGGCTTTAATGTCAACAATGAAGAAACTGGAATTATGATTTGTATTCCTTGGTCCAATCATCAATTCAAATGAGATGGAGTCAGACAAGAAATCAAAAGAAGATTGACACTCAGAAGAGCAACTGTGAAGGAATTAGAAATGATCAACAAATGTTAAGTATGTTTCACGGGAGATCCAAGATAAGGACCATCCATGCTCTTGTATTCCTTATCATTATGTGTGAAAACTGGACAGTAAAAAAGCTGACAAGATTTCTTTTGGTTAATTTGAAATATGACAGTGGAGAAGAGGTTTGTGGATATCTCAGATTGCCAAAAAGGTCATCATAGATCAGGGCAGTGCCGGATTAGCCATATAGCAAGAGTAGCAAATGCTACGGGACCAGCATTCCTGCCCTCCCGCCACACAGTCAACCCACCCACCCTTCCTTGCGACCAGGGGGTTCTGCCATCATCATCATCATCATCATCATCATCATCATCATCATCATCATCATCATCATGATGTTTAATTTGTATGCCGCCCACCCACTTGCACGACTCAGGGCGGCTATCAAAAACAACAGAGCATTACAATACAATAGAGCATTACATTACAATAGAGAAAAAGAAAATCATTCATTTAAAAATGTAAAGATCAAATAATAGCAACATCAGTGACATAATCAATTTTTATGTATTCTAAGGGTGTTGCAATAGAGAATAGTGGGTAGTAAGATAAATGTACTTGAGTGTGCCCTTGTGGATCCCATACACCTCTGCCTCTGCTGAACCCTGGGCTCCAATTTACATGACTGAATATACACATCTTGTACGGTTCAAATCCATTGAGAATTCTGGTGCTCTTTCCTCTTCACATACATCACTGCTCAAATCAGCAAGGAGACAAAAGAATGGGACTTGACTAGCTTCTCTCGCCTACTACATTTCAAGTTTATTGAACAACTACCACAGAGTTGTCCTATCCACTGGCATGTGAGTTCTTTTCTGTTTCCAACAGCAGGTAACACCATGGTGAAGAGGATAGGTTGGTGGATTAGGTCAGAGAAGACCTGCTTTCAAATCGCTACTCAGCCATGGACACTAAGGGAAGAATGTAGTGGATAAACTGCACCTTAAATATCTCACACACCTTGAATCCCCAATCAAGATCAACAGCACATAATGTAAATTTAACACAGTGGAAGGGCAACATATTGTAGACCAGGGATTCTCAAACTGTGACTCATGGGCCGAATGCGGTCCGTGGCACCATTTTATGTGGGTGCCCCACCGCCTCCACCACACCAGGAAGTGCCATGTGGTGTAGGAAGGGCAAAATGGCTGTCAGGCCCCCGAAGCTGTCTGAGGGAGCGTGACCCGGCCCCTGGCATTAAAAGGTTGTGATCTGTTGTAAACAATGTCTGTAAGAAATCTTCTCACTGCAATGTTAATAGCAGTTGGTAGAGATTTGTTGGGAGTGACACGGGATAGTGAGATTTATGTCATTAATAAGCATGCAAGAGGCTTCCAGGAAAGGTAGATAGAAGCTAATATTAGGTGAACAACATATCCTCAAGGCAAAACCAAAGGAATTCAGACAATAAGGAACTGCGATGAAGACTCCATAGAGATGTGCAAAATACTCAGAGCACAGGTTCAGATGGGTAGCTCTAGAATAGATTGTGAAGGAAGACCTCTTTCACAATGGATGTCAAGATTACAGACAGCCAATTGTTACAAGAAATAATTCCTTTTAACTGTTGAAAATATATTACTGTCACAGTGGCAACAGTATTCATTGATTGTGATAAAACAATTCCTCTAACTTCCCAATTGATTGGATTGATTACATTTATTTAGATTAAGCAATTCGATTATTCTGTTTATTCTAATTATATCAAACAGATTTAAATTAATTTGATAATTTACCTTTGCTTACATTTATTTATCTTAGATTTAGTGGTTTTACATGTTATTCCATCAGATTTGTTTGAAGTGTTTTTATATACAGCTCAGTACAGAATACCATCTTACATCTGCCTTGGTGTGTTTTGAATAAGCAAAGAAACGAGAAATTGCAAGTGGTATAAATAGACATACATTTTTTCCTCAACTAAAAATAGACAATATTAAAGCAGGTAGTACTGGGATTCACTCCCTGCCCAGATCTGTCACATCTTTGCTGTCATGGAAACCAGATCCCGTAGCAGCTTAGCTAGCTCAATTTCAACAACACTAAGAGAGAAAAGGGAGGTGGCTGATAGCAAGCAGGGCAGGATTTGCTGTAACTGTATATTCCTAACTAAGATTGCTTGTTCTGACACATATTTTTAATTGCCTTGGTTGATAGGTTGCTTCCAATTACGCAGCTCTATTGATCATATGCCTTGTTCAAATCAATCTGTGAATCTACTATAAGTTTTCTGAGGATTTCAATGGGCCTCACAAAGCCACTTGGCTTTAGCTCAGGGTTTAACTGGCAATAAGCACCTTTATTATTATTATTATTATTATTATTATTATTATTATTATTATTATTATTATTATTATTATTATTATTATTATTATTATTATTATTATTAATAATAATAATAATAATAATAATAATAATAATAATAATAATAATAATAATAATAATAATAATAATAATAATAATAATAATAATAATAGTTTTAATTTATAGCCCGCCTTTCTCGGCCAAGGCTGACTCAAGGCGGCAACAACATATTACAAGCAAAACACTATACAATATAAAAGATACAGTATTAAAAATATAAAAATACAAATACAAATTACCCAGGGATCCCCAGGTATGCTCAACTTCTCCGCGGCCAACACCGGGCCAGGGAAGGAGCAAAGCGAGGCATGGCAGTGGCAGTTCTTAAATCCTCGCGCCGGGAGTCCCAGGTGTGCTCGACTTATGCCGGACCGGGGAAGGAGCAAAGTGAGGTGCAGCAGAGAAATTTTGGGGGGGACATGGTATGGAAAATGTTGAGGCTCAGAGTCTCTTTTTGCCTGCTTGCCTGTCTGTCCATCCATACCATACTCATCTGGTAGAAAACTCTGGGTGGCTTACAAAGTATCAAATCACATAAAAAAACAATATAAAAATATCAAATTATTCCCTCACTATATATATAGCTGGGGATGTCAGCTAATATGCTTTAGCATGTCTGAAAAATGTGAAAATGAGAAAGACTATCTGCTATAGAAGATAAGATTTTGCTTGTCTATCTCTAGACCAGTGGATCCCATTGTGGGGCCCATGCCCCACAGGGGGATTTTAATCCCCAGAAGCCTAAGTCAGTACATTGGCTGATTGGTGCTTTGGGGAATTGACTTAAGCTTCTGTGAATTGAAGTCCCAAAACCAAAGGCTGGGAAACACTGTGATAGAGTTATACACAAATCTCTCCATATTTAAGATTTAGTTAGGTTGATCATAATTTCATAGGATATATCTTCTCCATGGCCAGGTAGGGATTTGAGGGCCACCATTCTATCCACTTCACCATTCTGGCTTGAAGAGCAATCCTGTGGAACACATTATGCTCTTTTAGCAAGATACCACTATAACTCGACAAATGATATTGTTAATCCAGACTACATTACAATAGCCTCTGGCACTTTTGCCGTGTAGCACTACCCTGCATCAAATGCAACTTGTCTCCAAGTTACTCTCCTGAATTTTCCAGTTTTGTAGGTGGTTCCCTTCCAGCCTGGTTACCTGCACCCACAGCTTTAGCAGAAGCAGATTTTAATAATGACATTAGGTCTAAGCAGCAGCTATTGATAGCTTCACACCCACTTGCACATACAGTTTAATGCCTTAAGTGGACATGCAGCATACAAGTGGAGAACAGAATGAGAAAAGACAGCTGAAGAGCAGGTGAAGTTATGAGTACGAATCTATCAATTCACTCTCTTTTTCAAGGAAACATGTTTTCTGTTGGAATTGTGTATGGCTCTTAGAGAAGTTCTATATTTTAAAAAACCTGCCAGCATAGTGCCCTGCAGTAGTACTCAAAATGTGAACACACACTTTTTTTTTACTCTAACATGCAGTTTTGGAATAGTGAAAATGGCATTCTTAGACAGTAAAAAAGTTGTCTAGATGGTGAAGCTTTCCCACCTCAATTCCATCTCTTTTTATTACAGTGATACCTAGCTTAACCAAATCTTTATCAGTAACCATTAGTTCATTAAGCAGTAACTATGATCAAAAAGTCCTTTCAGATTTCTATACTACAGCTAAGCTCAACTGATGTACTGTCTGCATCAAATGAAGATCCCCCCTCCCCAATTTAGCTGTCATGCACATCCAAGCAAACTCACTCTGAGTGAGTGAGGAGATATTTTCCAACCTTCTGGGAATTCAAAATATTGAGGGTTAACAATAGCCATAAGGTTACATTTTAAGTTCTTCCTCAACCAACCGATAATTACTGAATTTTTAAATGATGGTGGTGGTGGTGATGTGTTACCCCATTTTATCGGCAACAACAAAAAACTACCCCATAGCAAAAAGAAACAGATTTGTCAGGCTGTTTTTTGTCTCAGGTTTATCATTAAAAGAAAGAACAGTACGTTGAAAGTGACTGAAACTCAACAACACTGATTACTCTTCATCTGATAATGTCATAAATGCTTACCTTATATGTACAGTTCTGTGGTCTCTGCATCAAAAATGTTATCAAAGGGGGCTTAAATGTCCAAGCCAATTACATGGAAATTACTAAAATATGTCCCTGTCTACTGAATCTCTTGCTTACTTGTGATAAAATAATTAGTTGTAGATAGTATGAGCGTAAGGAACTTAAAATATATTAATATTTCTGGGGCTGAAATCCTATCATGTAATTTATTCTGTGTAAGGCAGATAACATCAGTTGACGCATTTCCCCCCTGAAATTAAAAATGTTCAATTCCCCCTTCCTTCACAAATGGTCCCAAGGCTCCATTAGCATCTCTTTCAATGTGGGGAAGCTGATGGAGGCCACAGGTACATAGAGAAAGTCATATACAGTGGTACCTCATACAACAATTTTAATCTGTTCCATGGGGCTCAATGTTGTACAAAACAATTGCTATACGATACATGCATCGTATAGCGATTTTCCCTGTGGGATGCATCATACAACAATTTTTTTTGCTAAGTGGTTTTTCCCATTGAAAAATTGTTGTACTTTTTTCCATAGGGAAAATTGTTATGCGAGACACTATTTCCCCCCCAAAAAAACAAAAACAAACAACAAACAACAACCCTAATTGTTATGCGATTTCGTTGCTATACGGGGCGATGGTTGTATGAGGTTCCACTATACTTCTGAAAAATGGTCACAGTTGTCATCAGCTTTCAAAATGTAAATTTGGGTAACAGGATTTCAGCCAATATTAATATACAGTAAAACCTCGCATAAAGAGCTCCTCGCTTAGAGACTAACTCGCTTAAAGAGCAGTTTTCTCTGAAGGGTCGCTTTGCTTAACAACTAAAACCAACCAAAAACCCGCTTAACAACTAAATCGGGGGTTGCAATCCCCCCTGCCAAAGTCACAATTGATCACTTACAATGATGTTTTGCCTAAAGAGCAAACTTGCTTAAAGAGCAATCCCATGGAATGCATTATGCTCTTCAAGCGAGGTACCACTGTATATTTCTCTTTAATATATTGGCTTTTATTGTAGTTTAAAATATTTTATATATCAGATATATTAATTTAATTATATTAGCTTTTAATTCAGTTTGCTACTTGTGCAGCTATTTGGATTGGGCTTGGGGTGGTGTTTATAGATACTATAAGGATGGCTTTGAGCAATTGTGTTATATATTAACTTTATGCAGGTGGTTTCTTTTTTATGCTGTAGGGTAATTGGTAATTATGCATTGCTATTTTTAAAATAAGATACTTTGTGTGATGTAATGGACACAGTACTAGGATGCAGGAGGCCTGAGTTGAGATCCCTGCTCAGGCATGAAAACTTGCTGGGTGTGTGGAACTGGTAAAAGTACTTCTTGAGTATCTTACTTTCCCAGAAATCCCTATTAGGGCACATGACATTAATACTATCAGTTATCTGTTTCCCATTCACACCAACTACAGCCTAATAGTTTCCAAACTTATGTCCTGAAATTTTGTTGAGACACTCAACCATTCCAGCCAGGATGACCAATGGTTAGATTCATGGGAACTATAGTGCCATAATGAATTAGGACTATTTGTGGAACTACTACCACACTATCCCCATCAGGACCTATTAAAACAGCTGAAAACTGACTGAGTGAGTGAGGATTCACAAACATTTAAGTTTTTTTTTTAATTTTTGGTCTAATTATAAGAAATGGTTGGAGAGAATTGGTGAAAGAAGAATTAGAACTGTATTTTATCATTTCATTGGAGAACTGAGAAGAAATATTACTGGTAGCCTTATATAAATAGGGCCACCTAATTTGGATGTAGATTTTCAAAGGCCTTTAAGTGTGATCAATAGCTATGCATCCTCAGGCCTCACACAGTGACTAGAACTAGCTGCACTCAAATAGATGCAGATGTACCTTCCAGGGAAATGTTTAAAATTTAATTTAATTTTAATTTAATTTAATAGATTTATATACCACCCTATCCAATGGACTCTCGGCGGTGTACACAAGTTAAAACCAATATAAAACAATTTAAAAACCCTTAAAAGCATAGCAATATTACCCCCCGCTGTGGCATTTACTATCTAAAAACAAATATAAAATCTACAAAACCTTAACATTAATTACAGGAGGGGGGAGCATTGGATGAACCAGAAAGGGGAGCTTGTTGACAGTCCCAGGCTCCAGACCCATTTTGCTAACCACGTCTTCAATTCTTTGCTAAATGGTAGCAACTGGGCCTGGAGGTGTAATTCTACCGGGAGGAGGTTCCATAGTGTGGGGGCTACAACCGAGAAGGCCCTTTTGTTGAGACACTCAACCATTCCAGCCAGGATGACCAATGGTTAGCCTCCCCAACGGATGGTAACTCTTGGTTTGCTCTCGTGGGACGGGTCGATGTCCTAGGGATGATGTGGTCCCGGAGGTATCCTGGTCCACTACCATGAAGCTTGACATACAGGTGAAACTCAGAAAATTAGAATATCGTGCAAATGTTCATTCATTTCACTTAAAAGGTGAAACAAATATATGAGATACTCACTACATGCAAAGCTAGAAATGTCATGCCTTAATTCGTTATAATTGTGATGATCATGGCATATAGCGTACATCAGATTATGTGATGATTATGGGGTACATGAGATTGGGGGTTGGGGTTTTCATAAACTGTAAGCCATAAGCATCAATATTATAACAAAGTAAGGCTTGAACTATCTTGCTTTGAATGTAATGAGTCTATCTCATATATTTGTTTCACCTTTTAAGTTGCATTACTCAACTGAATGAACATTTGCACAATATTCTAATTTTCCAAGTTTCACCTGTATTATATGTTACAGCCCTCTTTAAATACACAAATGATGCCAAGCCATGCAGCATCCAACTATGGTTTACATGATCTAATTTTCTTCATTCCAAATAGTTTGTGTGGGATAATACACATTTCCACTTATAAGAACCCTTTTTTGTTGGTTTTTTGAAAGGCTGCAGTCCTGATGATCTGCAATGTTGAAATAACCTCCATGGTAGTAGTAATAATAGTAATAATAATAGTAATAATAATAGTAATAATAATAATAATAATAATAATAATAATAATAATAATAATAATAATAATAATAATAATAATAATAATAATAATAATAATAATAATAATAATAATAATAATAATAATAATAATAATAATAATAATAATAATAATAATAATTTTGTGTCAGAAATTATTCTGGTTTGAAAGGATTTTTCCTGACGAAACTCAGCTCTGGGGACACCTGAAGGAGTAAGATGAGTGTAAAACTGGCAAAGTTTTTAAAAGATGAATACAAGAGAAAATTTAAGTGAACAGAATGCTCAATCATAAATTAACTACTGTAGATGTCTAGAAATACAATCTAATGCACATCTGCAACCCCACATGTCAAAAGAAGTCTGTATAAAATTGCCATCTTAAATTACCTCTAAATTACCTCTAAAATACTTATTACCGTAGAGAATTATGTCTGTTTGAACAATTCACAAAGAGATCCTTGTACAGAAGGGAAACAGAACATATATAATTTAATGTGTGCTCCTTATACCTTGTTACTGATGTTGTTATATACTGTCAAGTTGTCTCTGACTTATGGCAACCCTATGAATCAGAAATCTCCAAAACGTCTTGTCCTCGAAAATCCTGCTCAGCTCTTGTAAACTCAAGCCTGTGATTCCCTTACAGCAGGGATTCTCAACCTGTGGCCAGTGGGCCAGTTGCGGCATGAATGGCCGCTAACTATAAAAATAAGCACTTTTGTTTTAAGGAGAAGAAGTGAGGTGAATCATAAAGTAACCTTGTCGATATCTGAGTTCATAATGCCTTTAATGCTGAAACACAGTCTTAAATTCTCTTTGGAGCGTTCAGCAGCTAATAGGAGCAATCAAGCGAATTCTTTTAGTTTCTCAATGATAGACAAGGGCTAACATATTGTGAGCAATACTCTTCTGCCTAGTACAGTTTTTCCCAACCTTTGGTTTTTGGACGTCAATTCCCAGAAGCCTAAATCAGTACATTGGCGGATCAGTGCTTTGGGGGATTGACTTAGGCTTCTGGGAATTGAAGTCCAAAAACTAAAGGTTGGAAAGCACTGGCCTAGAATAACCGGGTTTTTGGTTTTTTGGGGGCCGGCGGGGGGGGGGGGGGGAATCTCTACACAGACCATGCATTCTAAACTATAATGAGGCTCACAAGGTCAAATTTTCCAAAAATAATAATAATCTATGCTTCAAAACATAAGCTATATGGAACATATCTAACGTGAAATTTGGAAAGCTTTTTTCCCCTCTTGGGAGGCTGCTGGGAACACTATCTGTCTTGTTTTCACAGACGAAAACTTTTTTTTTTATTGCCTTGAGTCAGGAAACATTAAGGGGCCCACTAAATGCAACACAGAGGCTGTTTATGTTGCCTACCCCCATTTTTCTTGATCAGCATGTGATTTGTATACTAGAATTTGGAACAAAGTTTCCCAAACTCCAGTCTGAGCTCCAGACAAACATTTTTGTTCATTCAATTGCTATTAGAAAACACCCAAAGCAAGTGCCCCAAATCAAACAGTGTGAACAAATAAGCCACCCAGTGTGTCTGCCCTCTTCATTTCTCCCATTTCAAAATATTTTTCTCTGTCCATCCATAGCAAGGAAAATGGAGAGAGATTTAAAATAATCCTTATGGCTCCCCAACATTTATGGGAACACAAAATAAACGTTTTAACATGAAACAATCATTCAGCTTCTAACACACCTCTCTAAATACATAAAGTAACTCCTATAAATTGTATTATCGCGTCTAAAAGATTATCCAAACAACTCTACAACTCATTTACGATGATCATTTCAAGGATACAATTGCGTAAGAACCATGTTTAGTTAAAAAAGTAAAAAGAAGCCGACTGGAAATCTATTTTTCCGAGAGGTAACTGAAAGCCTACAAAGATTCTCAAACTGCCTCCCAAAGTAATCTACATTTCTGAACACATTCATGGGACTCCACAACTAGATGTTTAGTAATGGGGTAAATTCTGCACTGAAACACTAACTTAATGGAGCTTTACCTTTGCTTTCTGTCTCTCAGATTCCAACAATACTCCTTGAACAAGGCTGCTTGCCCTGTTGAGAAGTCAGTCTGCATTACAGTTCAGTACTGTACTTGTTTTGACCAATCTCCCATGTCAAGAGGAGATGCTTTAGGATGAGATTCTCAATGCAAAGGAAAACATGAATGCTCTGCTTCATGAGGAAACAGGGCATTCTCCACTACCACATTCCAGGAAGGATCGTGGCCTTAATCTTCTCAGCTACTATTAAGTTGTATCTAATTAGGGTAACAGGAGCTGATGGCCAAGCCTAAATGTTTTAATTTGGGTACATTTTAATGATCTGACGAAAATGTGCTTTTGATTCCATAGTTTTTTTCCCTTTTTCTTTCTTTTTTTTAATCTGCTTGTTATCTGCTTCACTCTAGTGAAGAAAAAAAACCAGGTTCATTTGAAATATGCTGCTCCAAAAAATGAAGGGAACACCAAACAACACAATGTAACCCCAAGTCAATCACACTTCTGCGAAATCAAACTGTCCACCCTGGTAGCAACACCGATTGACAATCAATTCCACATGCTGTTGTGCAAATGGAAGAGACAACAGATGGACATCAGAGGCAATTAGCAAGGCATCCCCAATAAAGGTGTGGTGCAGCAGGAGGTGACCACAGACCACTTCTCAGTTCCTTTGCTTTCTGGCTGGTGGTTCGGTCACTGTTGAATGCTGGCGGTGCCTTCACTCTAGTGGTAGCATGAGACGGAACCTACAACCCACACAAGTGGCTCAGGTACTGCAGCTCATCCAGGATGGCACATCAATGCGAGCTGTGGCACGAAGGTTTTCTGTGTCTGCCAGCATTGTGTCCAGAGCATGGAGGCACTACCAGGAGACAGGCCAGTACATCAGGAGACGTGGAAGAGGCCATAGGAGAGCAACAACCCAGCAGCAGGACCACTACATCCGCCTTTGTGCAAGGAGGAACAGGTGGAGCACTGCCAGAGACCTGCAAAATGACCTCCAGCGGGCCACCAATGTGTATGTGTCTGCTCAAACGGTCAGGAACAGACTCCATGAGAGTGGTATGAGGGTCCAACGACCACAGGTGGGGGTTGTGCTCATAGCCCAACACCGTGCAAGATGTTTGGCATTTGCCAGAGAACACTAGGATTGGCAGGTTTGCCACTGGCGCCCTGTTGCTGTTCACAGATGAAAGCAGGTTCACACTGAGCACATGTGACAGACGTGTCAGGGTCTGGAGATGCCATGAAGAACATTATGCTGCCTGCAACATCCTCCAGCATGACCAGTTTGGTGGTGGGTCAGTAATGGTGTGGGGTGGCATTTCCCTGGAGGGCTGCACAGCCTTCCAAGTGCTCGCCGGAGGTAGCCTGACTGCCATTAGGTACCGAGATGAGATCCTCAGACCCCTTGTGAGACCATATGCTGGTGCGGTTGGCCCAACAATGCTAGACCTCATGTGGCTGGAGTGTGTCAATGGTTCCTGCAAGGCGAAGGCATTGATGCTGGCATTTATGCTGGGTGGGGGTGGGTGTTTATTAGCTACAACTTGTGTAGTTTTTTATGTATTTTAGGCTGTTTTTTAGTGTGTTGGGTTGGGGCTTTTAATGTTATTGTCTTACTTGTGTTTTTACTGTATTTTGTATATGCAGTTAGCCGCCCTGAGTGATGTTTTTCATCAGAAGGGCGGGATAGAAATGTACAAATAAATAAATAAATAAATTGATGCTATGGACTGGCCCACCCATTCCCCAGACCTGAATCGGACTGAGCACATCAGGGACATCATGTTTCGCTCCATCCACTGACACCACGTTGCACCACAGACTGTTCAGGAGTTGGGGGTTGCTTTAGTCCAGGTGTGGGAGGAGATCCCTCAGGAGACCATCTACCACCTCATTAGGAGCATGCCCAGACGTTGTAGGGAGGTCATACAGGCACGTGGAGGCCACACACACTACTGAGCCTCATTTTGACTTGATTTAAGGGCATTACATCACAGTTGGATCAGCCTGTAGTGTTTTCTTCCACTGTCACTGTGAGTCTAATTCCAAATCCTGACCTCCATGGGTTGATGAATTTGATTCCCATTGTTAAGTTTTTTGTTGTCAGCACATTCAGCTACAGTATGTGAATAACAATAGGAATACAGTATTTCAGTCATTCAGCTCTTGGGTTGCCTTATTTTTGTGTGCCCTTTATTTTTTTGAGCAGTATATGATGTAGGAGGAGGACTTTGCAAACATTCTGGATTGTCAGGAAGGAGAGAAAAAAGTGTGGGTCGTGGGTCAAATTAAGCCTGAAATTCTTCTGGAGATAAAAATGAGGAAACTTAGGCTGTCACACTTTGCTTACATCATGAGAAGGTAAGACTTTCTGGATTAGACAATAATGCTGGGAAAATTTGAAGGCAGTAGGAAAAGTGGAAGACCAAACACAAGATGGATTGACTTAATCAAGGAAGCCACAGCCTTGAGTTTACAATGGCTGTGCAGGGCTGTTGAAGGCAGGATATTTCAGAGAACACTCATTTATAGGGTGGCCATTGAGTCTTTAGGGACTTGATGGCATGTAACAACAATGACTCGTTATGTGACAGAAATTTTCTAGCTTTCCATAGTATCATGCAATAAATTAACATTTTAAAGCATTCTCTCTCTTTTTTTAAAGTCTATAGCTATATTTATTTATTCCATTTATATCCCATTTGGGATATTCTCCCAGACCGACATATAGTAAAACATATCACACCATATAATGCACAGTCACCAATCCAGTTTTATATTTTGTGTTGCAGTTCTGGTATTCTGTTGCACTTCTTCTGGTTATAAAATATTTTGTCTTTTCTGTGTCTCCCCACCCCCAGCATGATCCTCCAAACTAGCATCCATAACTGATATGCTATGAGGAGATTGGCTTGTTCTAAAAATATCATCCTTCTCAAATGGCTTTGCCAGCCTTCCCAAAACAAATAGAAAGGATAGAGCTAGATTGGAAGGAGCTCAGTGCAGTGATAACAGGAATTGATTGGTGCCTGTGAATGTGAAATCCATACTAAATATTGTGTTTAAAATTAATGCTCATTAATTATCAGCAATCTCTGAATTTCTCTGAAATAATCAACTAGGTGTTCGGGGGTGGGTGTTACATAGAATCTACAGACTTTATTTGAGATTCTCTGTTCAGGCTAGGCAATTTATTGGAGACATGAAATGTAGCCAAGGATATTCAGACAGGAGATACATACAGTACAGTACATTGCACTACTGTATTTATCAGCTGGTATTAGCCATGTTGTGCTTACTGAAAGACTAGCTAAATTGCTGCATGTGAAACCCTCAAGCTCAGGTAATCCCAGATCCTAAAGGAGACCTTTGCTGTCATATATTTGGTCACCTTTTCCTGAGCTAGAGATTGGGAAAGTCTCCGCCTGTAGTGCAAACAGTAATGGAATAAAGAAAGTGGGAGAGAGTGGTTAATAGGAGGAACTCCTGCTAAAACACAGTGGCTGACTGTCTAGACCAGGAGTTTTCAACCTTTTTAAGCCAGGGGCTGGGTCACGTTGTCTCAGACAGCTTCAGGGCCTGGATGGCCATTTTGCCCTTTCTCCACCACATGGCACTTCCTGGTGTGGTGGTGGTGGACCACACAAAATGGTGCTGTGGGTCACATCTGGCGCATGGGCCGCAAGTTGAGAATCCCTGGTCTAGACCAGTGACGGCAAACCTTGGTACTTCATCTGTTCTTGAACTACTTTTGATACGTATGACTGTATATTTTTACTGTATAATTCTGTATTTTTATATTGTGAACCGCTTTGAGTTATTTTTAAATATGAAAAGCAGTATATAAATAAAACATACAATACAATACAATACAATTCCCAGAAGCCCTGATCAGCAGGAGTGCTTACTTAGGCTTCTGGTAATTGAAGTCCAAGAACACCTGGAGTGCCAAGGTTCGCCTTCATGGGTCTAGACCAGGGGTCAGCATACCTGGCTCTCCAGATGTTCTTGGACTTCAATTCCTAGAAGACCTGATCAGCAGGTGTATTGACTTGGGCTTCTGGGAATTGAAGTCCAAGAACACCCGGAGAGCCAACTTTGCTGACCCCTGGTCTGGATAGAAGTAGGGAAAATAGAGGGAATCAGCATTGAGTTGGTGTCACGTAAGGGGGGATGTAGGCAATGCTAGTTCTTCAGCTCTTGCTGTGTTCCAAATATAGTACAGTCAAAAAATATAAACTTGTGCCAGCAAAAAGTATTTGCTTTCCTTTGCCTTTAATTTTAAGAATGCAGTAGAACCCCGGTTTACGATTTAAGTCCGCTCCGACAGTTTTGTCAGAAACTGGATCAATAGGAAACTGAGACATGTTTTCCCATATGAATACATTGAAAATTTTAAAAACTTTCCTGACCTCATTTTTTTTTAAAAAAATGGTGGACACACAGTAAAGGAGAATATAAATGAGGGAGCCAAGTTCCCTATCTTTCCCTACCTTGCCTGGGCTCTGGTGCTTCTTTCGCAGGGTCGGCATCAAGTGATGAAGAGGAGCAGTTTATCTGGCCGCCAAGGCTGGGCACATCCAGAGTTCCCCTGCTGAAGACGCCACAGCCAGGTGAGGCAAACCACTCGCCTCTCCCTGCCTTCTGTGCCCAGGTTGGCACTGCAAAGGGAAGGAGAGGCAATTGATCGCAGTGGGACAGCCTTATGTGATCATGGCACCTCTTCCGGAGCTGTCGCTAAGGCTTGGGATTTAAAAGAAATCCTGTGCCTTAGTGATGGATCTGAAAGAGGCACCGTGAACGCACAAGGCAAGGCCGCCCCACTGCAATCGCTCACCTCTCCCTTTGCAGCACCGACCTGGGCACAGAAGGGGGGAGGGGAGAGGTGATTGATTGCAGCGGGACGGCTTTGCCTTGCACGTTCACAGCACCATCACTAAAGCACAGGGTTTAAAAGACGCACCGTGCTTTGGCAACGGCTCCGGAAGAGGCACTGTGAACGCACAAGGCAAGGTTGCCCTGCTGTGATTGTGCAACCCGCAGTGTCCAAAATGGCTGTGGGTGGTCTTATATACTATATATACTCTGGGGAATTCCTGGTCCTAAGGCAAAAAAAAAAATGTTGTGAACTGGGACATCATTTCCTTGGGATTTTCAGTCGTTAACTGTGGCAAACGTAAGCCAAGGCAGTCGGAAACTGGGGTTTTACTGTAATTGGGTCTCTGCTGTTCAGCAGAATGTGAATGGGAACTATTGAGTATCCATTGTTATTTTCTCTAGGAAATCTCAGTTCCAATGGTGAATTTGCTCTCCCTCTTAACTTCTACAGGCTACTAATTATATTTATATTGGGTTCAAGAATGTTGAGAGGTGGGCGGGAAAGAATAAAATGTAATTAGAAGGCTGTAGTTTCAAAAACAAAAACACATAACAAGATGAAATGGTGCCTTTCTTTCCTTCCAACATATCCATTATCTTTAAATTCATGTGCATATCATGTAAATTAGGACTGACAACTGTTGCTTTCCTACTGTTTTTGAACAGCAGCTCCTAAGATCTCTCTCTTTTGACTTTGCCAGATAGGTTGTAGGGGAGCTGCAGTCCAACAGCAAGTGGAAAGGCCACGATACCCACCACTGATGTAATTTTCATACCTGTCTTATTATGCTGTTGAAAATGAATACTTTTGAGATATGTGTTGTTTATGCAAATAAACATATGAGGTAAAGATATAAAAATACAGTAGCAGTATGGGTTGTGTTCACAAAATTTTATTTTTGGATAAATACTCAACAACACATGGATTACACCCTCTGTAAATTAAATGCTTATTAACAGTGTGTGGGCTGTTAGTCTGAATGATTCATTTGAAAAAATCTAAATCTAAATGGTACAGTCTTTAATATAGCCCTGACCTTTCCTTTTCTTGTATTTTAGACTGAAATGCCACGCATGAATTTCCTAATTGGTTGCAATCATATACTACCTCTTATGCAGTGAATTTCGGGGTGGTGTACATAGCTCTTTTCATCCTCACAACCACCCTTTCATGAGACAGGTCAGGGTGAAAGAATGTGTCTGGCCTAAAGTCACCCAGAAAATCTCATGCTGGGATTTGAACCCATGTCTCCCTAGTCATGGGACTGCAGTGGCTCAGGTGGCTAAGATGCTGAGTGGAAGGCAGCAGGTCAGCAGTTCGATACCCAAATATAGAAAAACCTCTACTTACTAATTTTTTCCATTCCACAACATTTGTATGTTGAAAAAAAAAGTATGTCAAAACACATTGGATTACCAGAAGAGACCACTAGATGTCACTTTTTTGTATGTCGAATTTTTCCTATTAAAAGTTTGTATGTCAAAAAAATTTTTAGCCAGGTTTTCTATTTGTATGTCAATTTTTTTTGTAAGTCTAACCATTTGTATGTCGGGGTTCCACTGTACTGCAGGATGAAATGAGCGCCCGCCTTCATCCCAGTTCCTGCCAACCTAGCAGTTAGAAAGCAAGAAATTGCAAGTAGATAAATAAGGACCACTTCGGAAAGCAAACAGCGTTCCGTGTGCTCTGGTATCTAGTCATGCTTGCCACGTGACCACGGAAATGTCTGCAGAAGCGGACAGCGCTGGCTCTTCGGCTATGAAACAGAGATGAGAACTGAACCCTACAGTTACATACGACTGGCTTTTGAGCAAAGATGACCTTTACCTTTACCTCCTAATATTAATCAAACCTTCTAACACTACATTACACTGAATAACAGTACCTACTATATATAAAACCCTTCCTTAAAAAAGAAAATATAATTATGTTTATGATGCTCATACGTGATTTCATTCCTGCAACAATATATTGAGGAAAATGTGCTTTGAGACAGCAAGCCAATCTGTTTCCACAATCTCTATTGTGTATTTTAAATTGTCATAGATTTGGAAGCTTCAATCATGAAAATAAGCTTACCAGAACATGTCACCGTGATTCAGTTAGTCACAGTGGCTTGTCTTTTGGAGAAACGAAACTTTTCTGTACTGCTTTGCATTGAGATTTCCCTGTGAGACATTACGTCATCGGGAACAGCACCTCTAGAGGCCTCGTTAGTTGTCAAGGGAGAGATTACCCACACACCTCAATGCAAGTTCACATCCCCCTAGAGAGGGGGCACACAAAAGCTTTGGCACCTTGCCAGGATTAAGGGTTGGATCCTGGTAACGAGACCTTGAAAGACCTTGGAGATAACAGAAATCCTATATCTTGATCTAGCTCAAGGACACCTAACATTCCCAAGGTAGGAGTGAGTCACTTTTGAGAATAAAAGGAGCAATTAGCACCCAGTTAAAAAGATCGAAAAGGGGACATCATTGGATTCAGTGAGAGCCTTTAATCTTCAATCAAAACTGCTATGGACATCTGAAGAAGATGAAACTGGGAGCGGCCAACTCTCTGAGTTTTATCAGGAAAGGGAGTCTTCGGACTTAGCCTGAAATTTGGGAGGCAGAATACTTTGAAAATATTCTGACTTTCATACTTAGACAAAATTGGCAACATCTTTGGACTTTGAAGATATTTGGAGCTTGCTTAGCTTTACTTAGAGAACAAACACGGTTTGTTATTTTATTAAAGTGTTAGGTAGGACACTGCATCTAGGAAATTAGTTTGTTAGAAACTAGCATGCTTTTAGAATAGATTTTATCCAGAAATGGGAAGCTTTATTTTACTTTTAAGTCAAGTTTTGCTTTTGGCTATTGCTATGCTTTTCCTGGAGAAACGATTTGCTTTATGGACTGTATTTTATTCTTTATTCCAATCAAACGAGGAGTCAGCAAAAGGTGTCTTCTGAAAAGACAATTGGAAGCATTGAGACCAAGTTGGGAGTGGGATCTCAACACTGCCTGTTCTTGTTTACACCTGTTTACCACGCTACTGCAAATTCTCCCATGGCTCATCCTTGAAGAGCACAAGGCCTGGAGGGAGATAAGGGGAGTGACTCAAGCAGAACGTACAAGGTTCCGGGGTGGAATTGTAAGGAGCTGTGGGAGTCTATCAATGCCCTGAAGTCTGAGGAGAGACATTTAGTGGCTTGAAGTCTAGAGCCCACTCTCCCGCTCTCCCCCCTCTGAGGGTGAAGGACCGGATGGGTGGTGACATAAATAAGATTGTAACAGCTATCATTTGAATAGGTAAACACAACATCATAACTGTGGTGGAAGAAGAAATTTGCTATTATGAGACAACTATAAATTAAAACTGAGGTCACATTTGTAACTTTGGCCATAGCTTCAAAATACATTGTTTATAAAGCTATGGAAGAATGTAAAGATCGCATTTTCCTGCCTCAGTCATTATTCTGTCTTTTAAGCTCTACTTTAGCTTGCTACCATGTTTCATTCACAGAACTCAAGGGAGAGTTCATTGGATGCAATGTATTGCGGAAACTGCAGCTTAATTGAGGCTAGGGTTTCTGCACTTAAGTCAGAATACCGTTGAAGAAAAACAGGGAAGGGGCACAGCCATGGTATTACACTTTATGAAGATACGAATGAATATCCAAATGCAGTGAAAGCATACAGTTTATTCAAGACATGTAAAATAGCCTAGGACCTACAGAAGAGAGAGAGCTGATTACTTATTCACGATTTCCTTCCTAGAAATTACATAACAAGAGTGTTCATTTATAAATATTTTATTCAGGTACTTAATTGCCAATTAGCAGACAAAATCTTAATTAATGCAAAGTTATTAGTTTACCAATGAATTAATTTGCAATTAGTTTGTTTTATCTCAGGACTGCTCAAGGGGCATTAATAATTTTCATGAACATAACAAGGTGTTGCTTTAGCACTTTTTTCACCAGGCAGAGCAAACAAATTAGGTCACAAACAAATGGCAGGTTGTGGGGAGACATTAAACTTCCAGTTCCCTCTAATTTCACAAAATTTCCTCAAGATGACCTACCTCAGAAGGCAGTTATGAGGATAAGTGTAGAAAATGTAGAATATAAATATGGTGCTTCCACTTTTAGATGCCCATCTCCATGAAGCCTAATTTCTGCTAATGGCTGTATGTCATTTGTTTTTAAAAGTAGTAAGATCAAAATTAATGGCTCAAATGATTTTAGTAAGGAAAATAAAACTAACCATAGTGTGAGAATAAGGCTGCTTCTAAAGAAACCTTTTGATTTTCTATAGACGAAGTCTATGATGACAGAACGCCCAATTTAATTAAAAATAAATAAATTGACTACTTTAAAATATTTGACTAATATTATATGCTTGCTCACTCTCCACAACCCAGTCTCTATGGAAACACTAGTTAACATTCATTTGGAGATATTCAGCAGGGAAGTGTTTTTGTAAATGTATGTCAAGTCTGACCTAGTGCCTGGAAAGCAAAATACAGTAATACCTCATACAAAGTCTGCTTCATACAACATTGGATTCATACAACATCGCCTAATTCCTTGAAAAAAGTTGCCTCATACAAAGTCGTGCGACTTTGTATGAGGCATTGGGGTTTTCCCAGGTTGCATTGTGCCTGGGCAGTATAAAAGACAGGACACATGCGTGCATTGCTCTTGTGGGTTTTGCATGAAGCGAAGAGTGTTTAGGAGTGGTTTTGAGCGTGATTTTGGATTTTTTTTATTTTTTCATCAGAATTTTTAGAAGCATTCCTGGGATTTTTGCAGCATTCTTCAGGTTCTTGGACAATCAGGGTTGTTTGACATGTTTTTGTAATGTATTTAGCCTTTAGACAATGATTTCTTAAAGTTCTGTCAGTTTCCTGACTGTTTCCTTGACTTTGCCCTGAAGTCTGTGCTGTTACAGTACAATGTATCTCTATGGAAACGACGTTGTACGAGGTATCGCAGCAAGGATTTTGCATGCCTCATACAAAGTCCAAATCCGTATAAAGTCCAAACTTGTGGGACCAAGTTTGGACGTTGTATGAGGTATCACTGTATACAAATTATAGTGGTACGCAAAATTTTGGATGGGTGAAAAGGAATGGGGTTTGGAGTTTTTATTATTATTATTATTATTATTATTATTATTATTATTATTATTATTATTATTATTATTATTATTATTATTATTATTATTATTATTATTATTATTATTATTATTATTATTATTATTATTATTATTATTATTATTATTATTATTATTGATGACACATTTCACATGCTATTCACAGATGTTCCTTTCCCTGGTCTGTATCTCTGATACTTGTGGTTCTTTTTAAACACAAAGAACAAACGAGGAGAAAAGTTCCTGAGGTTATCCCAGCCAATAAGGAATCTCAAAGGCATGTTATCATTACACAACTCCTATTACAGCATTCAGAATAGGGCTGATTTGAAAGCATGAGAAAGGAGAAGGCACTACTTAGCCCTGCCGCCTGCCTGTTGTTGTCCTTCTGTAACAAAGGTCAACAGGAAGTGGAGACAATCAGCTACATGTGGCAAACACTATTAGAAACTCTGATTTTTAGGATACCTAACTCTGTGGCACAGAGCTGGGCAGGTTGAGGAGGAGGATGGTGGAGGACAGAGGTGTTTGGTGGGCAATGGTCCATGGGATCGCAAAGGTCGGAATCCATTGTGCGACTGAACAAAAACAACTCTGTGGAAAGACTTCACAGGCAACAGAAGCTTTCCTCTTCAAACAGTCCTCTTCCCTTTGGAGACTACTGACAGGCAGAAGACAGATCTCTGTCTGCCACTAGTTTCATATTAACTCTTTTTTGAGCTTTCAGTCCCTGGATTTCCACTTTAAAAAAATCACATATACCAGATTGTTGAAGCACCTTGTCCTGCGATCTTGGAGATCCACCTCAGTCAGATTAGACTAACATCTCTCAATCTGCCACCCTCCAAAGGTACAGGGCTGCAATTTCCATCACTGTGGCCTCAATTATGTCAAAGGATAATGTGATTTCTAGATAGCATTTAGAGGCTGTGAGGTCAGGGAAACCTGGACTTCCCAATAGCTGGGATAGATCAGCAATCTGACTTGGTGCCCAAACTGCAACCCCAAACCCACTTATTTATCATAAAATGCCAACACTGCAAAAGGGGAGGGAGGATTTGCTCTCATTGGACTGCTGAGCAGAGGGGTGGGGTGAACTCTGTGTTGGGGAGAGGGAGGAAGTGCTCCCATTGGGCTACTGGGCAGAAGGGCGGGACAAACTTTGTGCTGGGGCAACCGCACGGGTGCCCACAGAGAGGACTCAGAGTGCCACCTCTGGCACGCATGCCATAAGTTCGCTACCATTGGTAGAGCACATTAAGTCAAAAGCTTACTAAAGTAAAACAAAATCCATACTTTTTTAAAGCAACAAATTGCAACAAACATTCATGTACAGTTTTTTAAAAAATCAGGTGCACATAACATTTGTACATTGAAATATTATGGCTATATCTTTTCAGTCCTTGTTCTGCAAAAGTCTTTAGAAAATGATATTTTACTGGCACATGTGAAAAAAGCATGTAACCATAAGCAGCTGGTCACATCCAGCCTTGATATAAATAGATGCAACATGAAAACATGAATTCCTGAACTGCTGAGAATTCACAATCCTGCTTCACTACTGGGATTAATTTCTTTCCAACAGACTGGTTGTCTAAAGAATTCCCATGACTATAAATGAAAACATATGAATACATTAAAAAGCAAAAGTGGGACTACACAGAGTATAGCTGATAGTTATTCAAGTAACAACTCAATTAATAGATGAAATTGCTGGTTTAGCAGCTTTGGGAAGACTGAACAAATATATAGCAGTAGTTCTCAACCTTTTAAAGCCAGGGCCTGGGTAACATTCCCTCAGACAGCTTCAGGGGTGGATGGCCATTTTGCCCTTCCTCTACAACATGGCACTTCCTGATGTGGTGGAGGTGGTGGGGGCCCACATAAAATGACACTGTGGGCCACAGGTTGAGAATCCCTGGTATAAAGTAAATGCTTCCCTGAATGTTCCTGTGCTCTGGGCCACATTGGCATGAGGGGCGCTGCGGCCACCTCCGGTGGCCTTGCATTCCCAGTCATGGTGAGGCTGAGGGGTGGCAGGGCAGAGGCAGCGCCTCACCAGCCACGTTCTCAGGTGGCGTGGCTGAGGGCGAGAGGGGCGGCAAGGCAGAGGGCCTGGCAAGGTCTCCCAGACAGACCCCTCCATGGCCAGTCTTGAAGCGTCGGCCGGCGTCGTGTGCACGCATGCCGTTCTTGCACGCAGGTGCAGTCAGTTTTTTTTGCGCGCATCCGTTGCCTCACTTTTTTGTGCGAGCGTCGGCCTCTTGGATTGGCTGGCGAGTGGCGCATTGGTTCCTGGGAATTGTAGTTTTCCCTTTTGGCTGAGTTTGTGGGGCGTAGGCCCCACCCTTGGCCTCCAGACCCTCACGGGGCTGATGTCTGGGACACAAGGTAGGTGTGTGCCAAGTATTACAGGATAGGCTACAGGGGTGTGGCCACACCTGCCAGACACAAACGGTCATGCCTTTCCTTTATAGGTATAGATGTACAGTACAGTACTATGATTCTGGAGTCTGCTGATAATTGACTTGTTTTCCAAAGTAAAGCAAAAGCAGAAACAATACTATCTTCTAAATAGGAAATCTTTATTTAAATATGGACTAAATACAGGGTAGACACATGAAAGAAAAAGGAAAGGACTTCTGTATCTTTAATAGTTGAATGGAAGGAGGAGTTTCACCAAGGGTAGCTTGCATGTTATTGCACGGCAGGTCATGAAGAACAATTCTTTAATCATTATGGATGTGCTTGGAAGGAAAAGGGAAACGTTTTGCATATAAGTAAACATTGAACAGTAACTGGCCAAGATGGTCAAGGGCCAGCTGAACTGATGCTAAGCTAGCTGATGTTGTGCTGAATCCAAAGGCCTCCCAGCCTAAAGATGTTGGAAACTATTCAAGACTACTGCTGCCCTAACTTAATTTTCTGGCAGCATTGTGATTGTGTCCCTAGGCTTGAAGTCTGGATATGACTTAACACAGTTCCTCCTTTCCACGCATACCCTTCTCACCCTTTCTGCTTTGAGGCCACTGATCTTGGCCAGAAAAGCAGCTCCACCAGCAGATGTAACAGGCTCCTCTTGGTAGAAGGGATTTGAGGCTGATGAGAAAAGTTTCACTTAATTCTAACCAACTGCAGTCGGTGCACCTTGGGAAGCAGGACTGGACCATTAGGGCAAGAAAACTGCATTCTGCTTACCTGTATACATTGTATATGTTTTAGACCTTTTCATGATTAAAAGGAAGAAAAGGTAGATCAAACAGCAAAGCTTCTGAAAATATTAATATGGACAGATCACAGGTGATATGCCAGGTCAGTTTTGCTCACTAGTTGCAGAAATTTAGGGATTCCTCCTCCTGCTCTTTTAGATTAAATCTGTTATAGTTCTTCCTTACTTCATTCCCAGCTGGACAGAATTTGTACACATGCTTTAAATCTTGTCTTCTCAGCAATAAGGAGGAGAACCCTGATTTTTCAAAAATGAGTTTCAGAGAATTCCAAATTCTGCACTCAGTAACAAATTCTGAGATTTTCCTGTCCACATAATGAAAGAGCATATGGCCCAGGAATGATCACTAAGGTAAAAGTGGAACACATCAACAATTGTGATCAATTTGAAAACTCTCATATGTTATAAAAGAAGGTTATTACAATTCTAGCTAATTTCAAAGAAACTGCCTCTTTGGGTTATCTTTTACCACAGAGATGCTAATTTGAACATTCATGATCTAACAGGATGTGCTAATTCTCCTTTAACAGTTGGTGTCAAATTGCAGATCCAGATTTTGTTTCCTCACTAAATATTGCATTACTCAGTAGGAAAAGGGGGCGGAATCCCACTCCCTACCCCCCAGGCACAAAGTTTTCCAAGAAAGCTTTTTGACAGCAGCTGTGTTTTCCTCTGCCTGTGCAATAAAACAGGCTCTAAAAACTTCAAAAACAAAAGACCGATTTCTTTGGGATATGAAAGAGAATACCATCTTGCTGGATGTTGGTTAGGAAAGCCTGATGATTTTCACTGCTGGGAATATATGTATACCCTACTGTCAGAGAGCATCAAACATCCTCCCCCATACAATTCAATTCCCTTTCACTGCGCTGGAGCAGGATAAAACGTTAGCATCCAGTATTCTCAAATCAAAAGAAGCTTTTAAAAATTTCTGCTCGGAATTCTTAGCAATACGGATCAAAAGTCAGGCTTCCGAGGGACTGTAGTGATATATATTTTTTGTTGTTCAGTTGCACAGTCGATTCCGACCCTTTGCGACCCCATGGACCATTTTCCTCCGGACAACTCTGTCCCCCCCCCCCCATTCTCCTCAGCCCACCAAGCTCTGTGCCCATTGTGTCCACAATACCATCTATCCATCTCATCTTTGGATGCCCCCTTCTTCTCTTGCCCTCCACCTTTCCCAGCATCAAGGCCTTCTCAAGTGAGTCCTCCCTTCTCATTTGATGTCCAAAGTACTTTAGCTTCATCTTCACTATTTGTCCCTCCAATGAACAGTCAGGGTTGATTTCTTCCAGTATTAACCTATTTGTTCTCTTTGCTGTCCAAGGGACTCTCAAGACTCTCCTCCAACACCACATCTCAAAGGCATCTATTCGTCTGCGATCAGCCTTCCTAATGGTCCAGCTCTCACACCCATACATTACCACTGGGAATACCATTGCTTTGACTATGCGATTTTTTGTTTTCAAGGTGATGTCTCTGCTTTTCACTATATTCCCCAGGTTTCTCATAGCTTGTCTCCCCATAATCAGTCGTCTTTTTATTTCATGGCTACAGTCGCCATCAGCAGTGATCTTTGATCCTAAGAATGTAAAATCTGTTACTGCTTCTACTTCTTCCCCATCTATTTTCCAGGGACTGATCGGACCTGTTGCCATTATCTTGGTTTTCATGATATTAAGTCTCAAGCCAGCTTTTGCACTCTCCTCCTTCAATCCAATCAAGAGGTTCTTTAGGTCTTCCTCACTTTCTGCCATTAGGGTGGTATCGTCTGCATATCTCAAATTGTTGATGTTTCTCCCAGCAATTTTGATCCCATATTGTGATTCCTCCATTCCTGCATTGTGCATTATGTGCTCTGTGTATAGATTGAATAAGCAGGGTAATAAAATGCAGCCTTGTCTTACTCCTTTTCCTATTCCAAACCACTCTGTCATTCCGTGTTCTGTCCTAACTGTTACTTTGTGGTTCGTGTACAGATTTCTTATGAAGCATATGAGGTGTTCTGGTATTCCCATCTCTTTAATTACTTGCCACATTTTGTTGTGGGCCACACAGTCAAAAGCCTTGGTGTAGTCAATAAAACAAAAGTAGACTTGTTTCTGGTATTCTTTTGTTTTCTCCATGATCCAACATATGTTGGCAATGTGGTCTCTAGTCCCCCTGCCTCTTCTGAAACCAGCCTGCACCTCTGGTAGTTCTCTCTCCACATGTTGCTGAAGTTTATCCTGTATTATCTTGAGCATCACCTTGCTGGCATGTAGGATGAGCACAATTGTTCGGTAATTTGAGCATTCTTTGGCATTGCCTTTTTTTGGGATTGGAACATACACTGATCTTTTCCAATCCTGTGGCCACTGTTTTGTTTTCTAAATTTTCTGGCATATTGAATGCAGTAGTTTGATTCCATCATCTTTTAGGGCTTTGAAAAATTCAACTGGGATACCATCATTTTCACTAGCTTTATTGTTTGCAGTGCTTTTTAGGGCCTTTCTGACTTCACTCTCCAGAATGTCTGGTTCAAGTTCAAATTTCTCATTATTGTTATTATCAGGAGTGTTGAGGTCCTTTTTGTAGAGTTCCTCTGTGTACTTGTAACATGATATTTTGAATATAAACTATTTTTAAATATTATAATATCATGCTTAGTCTGATTTCTATATTCTTAAATAAAGTTACTTAAAACTTCCAATTTCTCTTGACTCTGGTGGAGTTGAAAGTTAACGGGCAATAAGCCAGGCGCCTGATTTCTTGGAAGCTACCTTTTGGGATGTTAATTTGTCTGTCCTGGCTACCCAAGAACTATTGTTAAACTTGAAGCTCAGAGTGGCATTAGAGTGATTTCATGAAAACCTGCCTCTCTGTGTGCACGATTACTAACCCTGAATGTTATAGCTTATCATTTCAAGGAACAGTGCTAATAAATTCTGATAAAAGCATATATATCAATGACCATACCCTGTGCTCTCAAGGAATTGTTGTCAAAGAAGGAGTCAACTACCATCATCCAGATATGGACAATTTTTTGCCATGGTTGCTTCTTATCCAGCCTTTTGTTTTACTCAAATCTCTAATTGTAACACTTGCAATAGCTATTTGGTTTCTGCTACATGAAAAATAATTGTAAAATGCTGTTTCTGCCACATGAAGAATATTGTAAAATGACTGTATTTTCTGAACTCCCAAAATGTTTATTTTTCTTTAAAACTTGAAGTACATCAGGATAGGTGTTTATGCATGGGACAGGATGGAGGATTTAACAAGGAGGTGACACTGCTTTCATCCACAGATCAAAGACCACTATCTCAGGAAATGGGCTGTTTGGGAGGGGGCTATGTAGATTTCTGTATTAAAATTTATGGTTATGCAATTTGGGGGTTTAGCCATTTGCTACTGATATTTTGGGCATCACTTCATAGAGGAGGGGACTGTCCATCATTCATTTACCATGTGATCCTGTTTGGACCAATTAAAATTGTCTGGATTTTTGATTTGTTTCATCTATAAAGGAAGGGTTTCTTGAGACTCTCGACCTTCTGCACCTTCACCTTCTCGCTCCCTGATCCAGCGTGGTCAGGATGGCTTTCTCTCTCCCCCCCCCCTCTCTTTCTCTCTCACTCTTTCTCTACCTCCAGCAAGCTTTTCCTCCCTATCTCTTTCTTTTCCTTAGGCAAATCTTAAGCATGTGATTTCTAAGCAATCTTCTCTTCCTTTCCCCTGCTTCTAATTTTCTCTGCTTTTCTTTATTCTTTCCTTTTAAGGTTCATTCATTTCTAAGTAGGCCTTTAAGTAACTATGTTGTTTATTTCAAAGTAACTTCTTTACCTTTAAGTAATTTCTATCTTTATGTAAGCTTTTCATTTATAGTAACTTATTCATTTATTTTTATTCCTGAGTAACTCCATATGTCTAAGTATTTTTAAGCAATCTTCTGTATTTCTAAAGTGAACTCCATCTAACTGGATTTCTTATTTTTCTTATTTGCTACTATATTTCCTTATTTGATTCATAAGTAAACATCTTTAAATTTGTATCAAAACACTTTGTCTGTGAGTTTGTTCCTGATTCAACCCTGCCTGTGTATGGTCCCATAAAAGGTTGCCAGTTTTCAGGTAACATACTCTTTCCATCTTTTTTATCTCTTCTGCTTCAGCTAACTCCTTTCCATCTTTGTCCCTTATTATGGTCATTTTTGCTTTAAATGTTCCCTTGATTTCCCCAAATTTTTTGAAAAGATTTCTAGTCCTGCCTCTTTTGTTGTTTTCCTCCATTTCTTTGCACTGTTCATTCAGGTAGTTTTCCTTATATCTCCTTTCTTTTCTTTGAAATTCTGTATTCAGGTGATTGTATTTTTTCTTTCTCCTTGGACTTTTGCATTCCTTCTTTCCTCTGCTATTTTAAAGGCCTCATCAGACAACCACTTTGCTTTCTTACACTTCTTTTCTTTTGGTATGGTTTCTCTTGCTGCCTCCTGCATGATGTCCCATGTCTCTGTCCATAATTCTTCTGGTACTTTATCTATCTTGTACAGGACATTAAATCTGTTCATGACCACCACCATATAATCTTTAGGGATGTTGTGTAGGTCATATCTGTCTGGTCTAATTGTTTTCCCCATTTTCTTTAGTCTAAGCCTGAATTTTGTGATCAGTAGGTTGTGATCTGAGCCACAGTCTGCTTCAGGTCTTGTTTTTGCTGACTGAATGGAGGTTCTCCATCTTTGACTGCAGAGTATGTAATCAATCTGGTTGTGATGCTGGCCATCTGGTGATATCCATGTGTAAAGTCACCTCTTGTGTTGCTGGAAGAGGGTGTTTGCTATGACTAGTGCGTTCTTTTGGGAGAACTCTATCAATCTTTGCCCTGCTTCATTCTGTGTTCCAAGACCAAACCTGCCTGTTATTCTATTTACTTTTTGATTTCCTACTTTGGCATTCCAATTTCCTAAGATAATGTGGACACCATTTCTTGGTGTCTGTTCTATGAAGTGTTGTAGGTCCTCATAGAACTGGTCAACTGTGGCTTCATCTGCACTAGTGGTTGGTGCATAGACTTGGATTACAGTGATATTGAAAGGTTTGCCTTGGATTCTGACTGACATCATTCAATCATTTTTGATGTTGTATCCCATTACTGCTTTCCTCACTCTTTTGTTGACAGTTATGGCTACTCCGTTTTTTCTGAGGTTTTCTTGCCCACAGTAGTAGACATGATGGTTTCCAGAGCTGAATTCACCCATCCCTGTCCATTTTAACTCACTGATGCCCAGGATGTCAATGCTTATTCTTTCCATCTAGTTTTTAACCACTTCCACTTTTCCTTGATTCATAGATCTCACATTCCATGTCCCTATGCAGTATTGTTTCCTGCAACACTGTATTTCTACTTCCCCCTTTCATGTCCTTCCCCCTTTTCAGATCTGTTGTGCTGAGCATCCCCTTGTTTTGCCTTTTGATTTGGTCCATAGGATTCTCTTGGCAAACTTTATGGCGTGCCTTGCTGGTCTCTACGCCAGTCTCTTCCCATCACACATGTTATCACAGTTTAAAACATTTGAGTATTTCTATGGATCATTTGAACTTACTGAGCACTGTAATTTTTCTCTTTCTCAGATGGCTCCATTGTTGAAGACATTTATGTCTTCCCTGGAGAATCATAAGATTAGTGTCCTGCTTTTAAAAAAAATTTTTTTAGCTGGGAGTCTGAAAACATTAGCTGAGGGGAATAAAGTGGGAGTAAAATGCCCATGAAGTATTCTGAATTTGCTATTGTTTTTTTAAAAGGTGGAATATTCCCTTTTTAATTCTGAAATCACATGCGCTTTTTTTTACCATGTTCTAGAAAAACAATAGTGCAGAAGAAAGTACGCTACTAATGACACTCAAGATTTCAAAATATAAGTCCTTCTCACATTCTAATCTAAGTGTTTAGTCAAAGAGGAAAGAAGGCCTAAATACACTGGCTTCGAACACAGACAGATCCCCCTCTTACTTTTTGATAACTTCAGGCAGTTAATTTTTCCTCAGAGGACTGAGGAAAGTGGATCTCTCCTCCCGTTAAACTGAACCTGTCTAGCAGGCCTTTGCTTTCTTAAATTGCCAACACTTGTCCCACACAATGATATTGTAAGCACCTTTACAAGGACAGCTAAAATGGTTTTAAGGTACTGTTGATTATTAGCAGTTTGCTTTTTGTTATATATAATTGACCAAAAGAAAAACATTACCATTATAAATTCTAAACAAGGTTTACAATAGCTTGATTAAGAAACTGGAAAATAAATTGTTTGAAAGGCAAATTTGCTTCTAGAAAGGCAGATTATTCTGGCAACTTTCTGCTGGCTGCCATTACAAAAATAGGTCCAAATTTATCAACTTTCCTTGGTTCTGTGGTTATCTGTTCAAACATAACACATCCCCACATAGTGAGATATGCCTTTTAAAAAACCTAAGTATTAGTCCAGGATAGAGCAGTATAAAAATGCAATCAATCAAAGCTACTTGGGTTCACATAATGAAAATCCAGAAAAAACACATAGGAAAAACAAAAATTTAAAATAACTCCTCTCCCAAACATTCGTTGCAAGCCCAGTCATCCCTGCTCACTTAAAAGACAGTCAGATATAGCTATTTCTAGGTATGATATAGATTTTTAAGAAGGCATCATACACACTTCTTTTATGTTCTAACTTTCACAGAAGTGAAAACAACAGCAAGGGGAATAGAAGCCCTATTGACATGAATAGATAGTGTTGAGGATTGTGGATATGTTGTGATCTAGTCATTGTCAGATTCTGAAGATGACATGGATCAGGAGGCACTCCCTATGCCCAGCCCAGTTCTGCCTGCATCTGAACCTGAGAATGTCGTGAACTAGGAATCTCAGCCTGCTTTTGGCCCATCTCTGTTTCCCCAGGCAGATGACCTGTCAGACCAGACGTCTGACTCTGACAGTGATCAGCCCTCAGCCAGGGAAAGGTGCAGAAAGGAGCTGCAGCTGAGATGCAAGCAAGCTAGAACTCGTTACCAGAGAAGGCTCCCAGTTGATAATCAATAGCTGGGAAGCTCTTAAGCAAGCTTGTTCCAGCATTCAAGCATTGGTACAATTCTTCTGTGCAAAGATCAATCCCCTGCTTGACTTCAGATACCTCTTGAGATTGCCTGTCTAGACCCTGAATTCTCTGCCGACTCTGACAACGCCCCTAAACATCCTTTAGACTAGATGCTCGCTTGAACTACTAGTAACCAGACCTTGGCTTGCTTTTTGGTCTTTGCTATTTGGACTCTTCTTGAATAGACTCTCTGTGGCCACTGTTTGCTACTTCAAGTATTCCCTCCTAATTCCCTTCTTCTCTCATTTTACACTCCTATTACATCCCTTTCACTTGCCACTTGAAAGGTCAGTATCCTTTTTGGAAAGTAGCATGCATGGAACATCAATTGTTCAAGCAGTTCTCCCTTTTGCAAGCTGCCAGTCACCCAACCATGTTTTGTGACTGTTTGCAAGCTCAACACTCTGCCAAAGAAGGAACCATTACATGAACACTGTTTTACATTCCCCCCCCCCCTTTTAAATGGGATCTTGGCAATTTTCTACAACAGAAAGAATATCTCCATGTTGCCATTAGAACGGATTATGCAAATTAAGATACACATATATTATTTCTTACTTTCATAAATCTGAAAAACATTTTTACAGAGTTCTAGAACCAGGGTTTGTTTTGTTTCTTTTGACAGGCAGGTTCAAGCCAAAGAGAATGCAACAGGAGTCTGTTCTCTCTCTTTTTCAAGTGAATGTTCAGCTGGCTCCTTACCAGCCTCTCCCTTCCACTCGTAAGGGAGAGCAGGCATATCCAGTTGGCTGCCTTTTCCCCTCCTAGAGATTTGGCTTAATACACTTCCACAAAATATACAGCAGTGATTGGGTGAGGGATTCTGTTTGGCAGGGCATGTTCTAAACATTGGTGTACAACAAACTCAATTTCTTTAAAAATAAAAATAAAATAAAATCTGGAAGAATAGATAGAAGATTAGAGCCACTTATAACTTATCCTTTATACCAGGGTGGATTTGATTTAAATCACTTTGATTTAAATCATGATTTAAATCATGATTTAAATCACTAGTCAGTAAGGCTCGATTTAAATCATGATTTTCTACATAAAGACTCATTTTTGCTGGAGTTGTTTTAATCTTAATATTTACAACCAGATAAAGGTTTCATTTTTAGAATAATAACTTTTCAGATTACAGTAGTTTTACAGTTATATCAGAAAATTACTGATTTGGTGGTTATATACCATTAGCAATACATAGATAGATAACTATGAAATTACTGTAAGGTGAACTATCTCCAGTTTAATCGGTTAATCATTCATATTTGGACAACTGTTCTGTTGTACTTTATTGGAAGGAGAAAAATAATCATTACCTCAACATTTAAATAGTTTTATTTAACCAAAACAGTAACATTATGTAGGAACTACATTAAAATATTCCCAAACTGGGTCTCTTTTACAGTCTGCTGCCATTACAGGTTTTTCTCCTCAAGGGAGAGAGTGAGAATAATATGATAAACTTCAGGCTGCTATACAAATAAAGATCTCAAGATGAAGAGTTCTGTCCTCAAAAGGTTTCACTTTTATTTTACTGCTTGCCCCTCCCTCCTCAAACTTTGCTCCTTGTGCTATTCCATTCCAAACAACCTTCTGTTCATTGAACTTCTTGAAACGTAGCAGCACTTAAGAGGTAAGGGGGTTGATTCTGTGTACATAGATTTGCAGAGGAACAATGGATTAAGGTCTTTTTCTCAATTCTGATGTTTATTTTATAACAATTTTTTTGCTATGAATGAAGGAGGCATGTTATCATTGCAGATCTAAATGCACGGTTTTGAAAACAGCAAAACGAAGCATTTGATTTGATAATATCTTCTAGATAAAAAAATTGCCCCAAATAATCAGAAACCTCTGGGAGAGCATGACAATGTGAATGGATTAATACAGCCTTATGTCACATAATTAAAAACTAATTTCATGATGAATAACCTTTGGACTGTAATGTATCTTAACTAGAACATGATCTTTAGAGAGATTTTTCCTGAAAAAGCATTTAAATTTAAAAAATCCAATTGAAATAAAAAAAATTCAATTTTTTAGATTTTTTTTTTAAAAATCATTGATTTTTATCTAGCCTGCTTTATACTCTTCAACAGTATAGTGCTCAAACAGCAAGAAAAACCTGTAGATTTAACTTTGGCATTTTCTACAGCTGCTGAACACTGGTGACTAAAGGTTCTAGGAAACATGTGGCATGCAGGTCTAAGTCTCTTTTTATTTAAAATAAAGACACAGGCCCTTGATCTGGGCTTGAGCAGGCAGAGGAGTTTAGTCTTTGTCACTCTGGCAGCCTTCACAGTCATTAAGGATTGTGGGAGAGAGATCTCCACTGCAAAATATGAATTAATGCAGTCTTTCCAAACACTGGTGGACTGCAATTCCCAGAAGCCTAAGTCAGTACATTAGCAGATCAGTGCTTTGTGGAATTGATTTAGGCTTCTGGGAATTGAAGTCCAAAAAACAAAGATTGGGAAACATTGAATTAGTGTATGTAGAAGAGAGGGATTTAACCTCTTTCCAGGGACAGAAAAAGTTACTTTTTTTAGTCTATAACTTGCAGAACAGAGAAGCTAACATAGTCTTGACTAGACTGCTGAAATAGGCTGGGAGCTATCATCAAAAAGTAATTTTTCCTATCCTTTTCCATTCCTGGAATCATGGGATGAGTAACGGCCCCAATCCACACTGACAGCTGTATACTCATATTCTCATCCTAAGAATTTCAGCATTTTTAACTAAGATTTCATCCACAGTCTTCATCCTTTGGGTTTGAAGGACATACATAAATGACAATTTGGAAGCATTGTAATTTTCATTGCTAGTAACACACAACATCTATCATACACATCATACTGCCAAATAGTAAAGCTCTGGATATTTTAAATGCACTTGCAGCTGTATCCCATAATCATCACAATTATAATGAAGTAAGGCTTGACATATCTCGCTTTGCATGTAATGAGTCTATCTCATATATTTGTTTCACCTTTAAAGATGCATTACTGAAATTAATGAACATTTGTACAATATTCTAATTTTTCGAGTTTCACCTGTACTTTATTGAAGTGTGCATGTTCTCTTAGTTCTTTCTGCATCATTGGTGGGGCGAAGCCATACCATGTGTTATCTTGGCATTGCATACATTTGGGCTAATACAAAAATGCTACTTCAAGCAAGTTAACTCCAAACCTTAGGCAGACCCCTCCTCCACACCTAGATAAGTGATACAGGGTTTTTGTATAACTGGCTTTTTCATAAATTAGCTTTTTCCAGGCCATGCTATAGATCAGCACAAATAATTATTTAAAATGGTTATGAAAGTTTCATTGTGATCTTAACTGCATGCTTACCTTGTCAGGGGGAAAGGGTAAATCATTTCAACTTATTTCAGTTCACATTAATACTAAAATGTTCATTCCAATTAGAAAACTAGCTTCTCCCATTTTTAAAATATTGAGTAGTAACTGTTCAAAATTTAGAAAAAGGTTTTCTATAACATTCTAGTTAAAAGTGTGCATTCTGTCACAAAGTGCATTCTGTCTCTCACTCATGCTTTTATTCATTTTTCTCATGTAAGGTTTGCTGCATGGACAGTACAATGTGTGTGTGTGTGTGTGTGTGTGTGTGTGTGTGTGTGTGTGTGTGTGTGTGTGTGTGTGTGTGTGTGTGTGTGTGTGTGTGTGTGTGTAAACAAAAATGGTAAACATTTTACAAGACTCTACCAGTGAAGGAGTTTCCTCTTTCAGTGTACTACGTGTGGTATTAATACATGGAAAACAGCCAGTGGGATATCCTGTTCCCATGGAACTGTGCAAATGCAATTTAAGACATTTTACTGCCAGAACTGGAACAGTTAATGGAGCCCCCGACCCACATAATTAGGATGTATAGTACCGTAGGCGAGCCAAGTTACTGTAGCACTGGAGGCATTAAATGTTGCAAGCATCTTTCCTTTTTCCAAACAGTAAACCAACAATAATCATCAATTAAATCAACACATTGACGGTGCAAACACTTATTAACAATCTTCAGCAAAAAAAAAAAAAACACAACAACCATAGAATTTTAAAAATTATTAGGTAAAAATGAATCACTACAGAAGAACTGCAAAATTTTAATGCTGACAGTGAAGAAATTTAAATAGTGAGATTTTTTTTGTATCTTGGTTCAATCATTAATTCAATTGAAGACTGTAGACAAGAAAGCAGAAAAGGACAGATTTGAAAGGGCAGCAATGTAGGAATCAGAAAAGATGTCCAAGTGTAAGGATGTGTCACTGGAGACAAAATCCATCCACACTATTGTACAGTATTCTCAATCACTACGTATGGGTGTGAAAGCTGGACAGTAAAGAAAGCTGGAAGGAAGGAAAATGGATTCATTTGAAATATGGTGCTGGAAGAAAGCTTTGTAGATACCCTGTACTACCAGAAAGACAAACTAATCATAGAACAAATTATGCCTGATTTGACTCTAAAGTAGTGATTCCCAACCTTTTTTTTTTTTTTTTTGGCTATTCCCCACTAAGCGTCTCTACAATCCTGATGCCCCGTCCCCCTGTGAAATATAATTCTTATTATTCAAAAAGTGAACTTAAAGGCCATTAACTTGGTCTAAACAAGCTTTCAAAAAATTCGCTGTTAATAACTCATTCTCAAATTGCCCCCTTAAAATGAAATTGCCCCCCTGTGGGGCATTGCTCTAGAAGCAAAAATGATGAAATTGAGGCTGTCCTACTTTGGGTACATCATGAAAAGGAGACTCTTTGGAAAAGATAATGTTCAGAAAGGTTGAAGACAGCGGGTAAAATTGAAGATCATATATGAGATGGATTGGCTCTAGAACTGTGGTTCTCAATGTGGTGAAACCACAGAGTGACACATATCAACAACACATATCAACAACAAAAATGAATGATGGTAATGCTTTACTCCAACCTTTTTCACCTTGAATGTGTTTTGCCTCGTTAGTTTATGTATAATTATGGTTTTAGTTTTGTTGGTGAAAATAAAATTAAAAAAACAATTTCACAAAAACAAAAATCTTCAGTAGAGCCAATGCTGAATTTGGATCGTAGCAACCGTAGCATGGCTTTCAAAATAAGTAATATATTTAAGGAGTGGTTATGCCAGTTTACTGGAGACCAAGATCATCCACACTATTGTATTCTTGATCACTACAGGTGTTTCCATGGCCAAGTATTGATATGAATCCTGGTCTCCCAAGTCCTAGACCAGGGGTTCTCAACCTATGACCTGACCCAGCCCTCAGCTTGAAAAGGTTGAGAACCCCCGTCCTAGACTATTACTCTATCCACCATACCACATTGGGTGATGCTAACTGGAATAGTAGCTTGGTACAATGGTATAGATAAGCCTGGAAAATCAGATATTAAAAGTTTCAGAGCAAGAGAGGGACACTCCTTATCAGTACTGCAGTGCCATTAAAGAGAAGCACATACAAACAGTGTCTATCAAGACAGCGGTAATTCACTAAGTGGTCTGATAAGAAAGAAATGAAGAGACAGGTGGGATTGATGACAATGAATCCTATCAAGACATTATTTATTTGTGCAGCAGGAAACAGAACACCAAGTTCTACACAGACATACATAAAAGTAAACTGCCTGATGATTATAAGCAAAAGCAGATTCAAAGCCCCATGCTCAGTTATCCTGAGCCAAACCTACAAGTGTCATTCTGTGTGAGTGTCTAACTTTTTAAAAGTCCACGCACATAGCTTTGGGCTTGATGGCTATTCAGAAAAGAAACCATAAGAAACATAATTAGGTGTGTAAAATGTTGTCACCACTAAAAACACATGATACAGAAAGGTTGTGAGTTCTCCCACCCACCAAAAATGAACAATATGTCCATTCTCATACTAGGAAAAAATAATCTTGTGGAGCATAAAGGCAATTCAAAAAGTGATTTCAGATTTTTATAGACTTGAAAGAAGATAAGGATGTGTTATAGTTTATCATATATATATTTAGGCTCCTCAGAAACCTATTAGTAGTTGCTCAGGCTGATCAGAAGAACTTATTAAAAGTTACTCTGAATAAGTTATACAGTAATTTGAAATATGTTTTTCCCCTGTAATGTTTCACAAGGCATTCCAGATTATTCAGTGTTTTCCTCAAATAACATTGAGACATTAGTTTTAACAATATATGAATCACTTTCTTGGAAAGATCAGACTAAGGACAAATTCGTTCAGAATTATAAAGTAGCAGCCAGAGGTGGCTTTTTATCTAGTAGCAGGTAAGCAAAGCTTTAGGGCTTTTACACGCAGTTTCCACTCGGCTACAATGGCTGATAGGTGTTACAAGACCTCCAGAAAACTGTTTATAACACACCCTCTCCTTGGTGCAGGAAAGCCGTGTTGAGTTTTGCCAGAAGAAATCAATAGTACTATTCAGTTCTCCTTATTTGTATATCTTGCTTTGTTTTCAAGGAACTCTTAGCAATGTAAATTACTTCCCCCTTCAAACTTAATCGGAACAGTAACTTGTGATGCAGACTAGTTTGCAAAATGGTAACTGGTCTAAGGTTACTTAGTGACCTCCAAACTGAGTGGGGATCTGAATCTCTCTTTTCCTTACATCTGCCTACCCTTAACCTAAAACTCTATGTAGACTTATATTCTTAATTGTAATGTCAGTGGGTTTTTTATTCTCATCCAACTCATTTGATACATAAGAAAATAGAGTTATTTGGTTACAGAACAGAAACAGAATACATTGATTTGATTAAGGAATGGCAGAAAGAATCAAGAGAAAAGGGCACTATTCAGTCTGGTTTGCTATAAAAATCACTATTGAGTTGTTGAACATCTGGCATTAATCCAAATGTATCCTATTACACAGACTATTGTTGCAAAACTGTGATAAAGTATTTTCTCATTATTCTTGAAGTTGCTGAAACAGTAACAACATAGAACTGTACTTTATAACTAGGATACTTATGAAAACAATTTCAACGTCAGGAGTGTCATTGTTGCCATAAAACCAAACCACAAGGAGCTCTTCTCCATGTAGCTAGCTACTACTTCTTCATAGTCTCTGTGACTCATATCAATGGGCATTTCTGAGCCTGCACTACCTTATTCCAGAATTCCTCTAGCTAAGCTCCAACGCCACCTCAGATATGGTTCTGGGCATGATATTTTATGTCTTTAGAGATTTGCACTATACAAATTTAAGACAAAAATCAAGCAATAGACAAATCATTTGTACAAGAGCTGCTCAATTATGAACAGTTGATGATGATTTTTGCTTGTTTGCCACCAGAAATGCATTAAAAAAACAATGTGTTATCCTAAATCATGGGTTCCCAACCTTTCCAAGCTGGGGGCTGGGTCACGCTCTCTCAGTCAGCTTTGAGGGCCAGATGGATGCTTTACCCTGGGTGCACGATGGGGATGGCCATTTTGTCCCAACAGTTTCAAGGGGTGGCCATTTTGTTTCTCGAATGCTCTTGGAGGGATGGGTCCCCCACATGAAATGGCGCTGCAGGACGGATCTGGCCCATGGGCCTTAGGTCGGGAACCTCTGTCCTAAATGATATATTATTCTACCTGAAATGAATGTGGCAAAAACATAGTTTCTAAAAGAAGTGCTTGCTTTTTAATTTGACAACAAATGCTGTCCCCACCCCCTTCTCTCACATCCTTCCTGTTGTGTGACAAAGAATGGAACTGGATTTTGTAATGGGAACAGATGCCCTTTGCCAATTTTCCAGAACCAATGTTAGACTTTGGAACAGAAAGGAGTTTCCTGGGATGATGAGAAATAACAAGTGCACCAAAACAATACACCATCTGTATTTTTCTTTTATGGATGCAACACAAGCTGAGCAGCGGAAATGAAAATATTTACAAAGGTTCATTAAAAGTAACAATTCCAAATGTTCTATCTATGTTTCCATCCATGACTTGTGATATCAGATGAGAGGCAGCCCTGGTATAAAACTCTGCTTTACCTAGAACCACTCAAATAATAACGCAATCTGCAGCAGCTAAATTTAAATGCTATTTTTGGCAAATGAAATGGAATCAATTATTTTCATTCCATTCTAAGGATAGTATTATTTTATCTAAAGAAGGGGTTCCCAACCTACAGCCCACGTGCCGGACCCGGCCTGCAGCACCAATTAATATGGCCTGTGGTGAGGATCCCACCACCACCACCAGATGTTCCAAAAACATGACGGAAGCAACAGAAATGCAGCAAAAACAGCCCCAAAATGCAGCAAAAACACACCGCCCTCACTCCCGCTGCCAGGGGAAGTGGCAGAAGTGGGGAAAACAGCAGGAAACATGTCAGGATTGTACGCCAGAAGCGGCAGAAGGAACCATGCCTCTGGCCCACTCATCTGTCTGTGGGGGCAGCGTCCAGCCCATGGTGCCAAAAGGTTAGCCACCCCTCATCCAAAGAAATGGAATGACACACAATCATAGCCAACATACCAATATCAGAACTCTTAGATATAATCCTAAGTAACCCTAAATATTAGACTGCCATATAAAAAGCGCAGGAATAAAATTAAAATGTTCAAGCACCATTCACATGTCTGTAACAGTGTTGCATAGTTATGACCTGCTTACATCACTGGAGTAGTTCAAATGATTTTTTAAAAATATTTTAATAGGATTTTAAATATAATTCATAACTCTTTTAAAACCAAACATGTCATAGAGATTACACAGAGGATCTGGGACCTCTAGTATATTATTCCAAATAACCCAGTGTGTACTTCGTTTGTCATATTACTCCAAGTTCATAAATATCGAGGCATGTTTCACAGATCTAATGACATGACTGAAGGATTTCAGTTTAATTGACAAACCAATCCTATACATCTGTTCCAAAGTAAAGTCCTACTGAGTTCAATGAAACTTAGTCTTAGCCATGCTTCAGCAAAATGAAGCAGCATGGATACAAGCCTGTTTTAGTAATTTCTAGTGCAACTTTTACATTGAATTACATTGCTTGTAGGAGTGGGGCTTGGGCTCATAAAAAGCTAAAATATTTGTCTGTAGCACAGAAATGTTCTCCTGATGTCTAGGAATGTGAGTTATTTATCTTGTGGCAGGGCTGGTATCTAAAAATATAATGCTGGCATCTCGGAATCTGAAATATGTTTCCAGACCCCTGCAGATATTTGGAAATACTGTACTGAAGAGCTAAGAAGCAATACAGAGAACTGTGATTTAAAAGGTGAAAGAATTTTAAATTTCAGAGCATGGATTGAAAAGTCACGCGCTTTCTGGTGCCGGTGGGGGTGAAGAGGCCCTCCCGGCCACTCCACCAGCCAGTGTTGCTGGGCCCCACCCTCCCCCCTCAGACTTAAAAGGCGGGGGGGCAACGGACGAGCTGCCGCCACCGCTGCGCTTTTTGGCCCCGGTGGGGGCGAAGAGGCCCTCCCAGCCACTCCACCGGCCAGCATTGCTGGGCCCTGCCCTCCCCCTCGGACTTAAGTGGCAGGGGGATGCCGGGCGAGCTGCTGCTGCCGCCGCACTTTCTGGCCCCAGTGGGGGCGAAGAGGCCCTCCCGGCCACTCCATCAGCCAGCGTTGCTAGGGGCCCCCTCCCCCTTTTGACTTAAAAGGCAGGGGTTGAGATGTCATTGCTGCTAACACATTATAATGTATCTGTTATTATTTGTGGATTTCGTGGATGGTCTTGGCTAATTTGTTATTTATTATTATGAATGGGTTATATTTTTGATGTGATATTTTGTATGGTAATTTGATTTTGTAAACTGCTTTTTGAATTGTACTGTATTATATTGTATTGATTGAGATGTTGTTGCCGCCTTGAGTTGGCCTCGGTCAGAGAAAGGTGGGGTATAAATTAAATTTGAATTTGAACTCAGTATTTTTAAAAACCAACCATGAGCTGTGAAGAGGGGAAGGAGGAGACAAATTTATGTTTCAAATTCTCCATTCAGAAGCACAGTGCCCTCAGTATAAGAGAAAGGTATGTGTTCTGATAACTGCTGAGCACAATAAGTAGCAGTTGTGAGTACTAGGAGACCTTTTCTGCTTGCTGATTTCTAAAACAGCTCAGCAAAGGAATAAAACTGAGACAGACCCCAGGGAGAGAGCGCCAGGTGTGTTGTCACCCTGGAGGACAGATTAGGGATGTGATGGAAGGATTACCACTCTAGGTGAACAACTGGCTATGAAAGTGGTGCCAAAGTGAGATAGCTGATTTTTGCGACCACAGGCTATGCTTACTGCAAGGTGGACTGCTGGCAAGTGATGTTGTTCCTCACAAGGACTGGGGAGAATACATTTAGCTACAACACACAGAACTTTATCAGAACGGCTTTTAAACTGAATTGGAAGGGAGAATTCAGAGGAAAAGATAAATGAAGGCTTATGCAAAATAAGAGGAAAAGAGCAAGCAGCTCTAATGAAGCCCTAAAATAGTCATCATAAAAATGTGGGGGGGGGGAGAGGAGGCCCTAAATCACACAATCTCTGATGTCTATATATGAATGCCAGGAGTATGGGAAACAAACAAGGAGAACTGGAATGCTGTCAGGGTCTGAGGCAGCTTCGAGGCTCCAGCTGCTAGAAAGGCTGCTCTGCTTAGACCAGGGATGACCAACCTTGGTGATCCAGATTTTCTTGGATTTCAATTCCCAGAAGCCCTGATCAGCAGATGTGCTGAATTGGACTTCTGGGAGTTGAATTTCAAGAACACCTGGAGCACCAAGACTGGCCACCTCTGGCAAGGATCCACTGCCTGCTGCAGCTGCATGGACTATATCTCATCTACTGGACTAGCCTTGTTCCCCTGTCTGCTTGTGGCTTTGACCATAACCTTGGATAAGGATTACCTTTGATCTTTTAGCTTGGTGGCACTGGGTCCTGGTGCTCATGCTTCTAGTCAGCCACCCAGACTCTGACAAATTCTTAATTCAGGAAGGTTAATATGACTTAACAGGGATAACTGAAACTAGGTAGGATGACTCCCATGACTGAAATACAACAGTTGAAGGATATAAACTGGGACAAAAGGACAAAGGACAAAAATCAACAACACATTACCATTCCTGTGCCTCAAATGGAGTTTTCCTGTTTTCTTGAAGGATATAAACTGTTCAGAAATAATAGAAAAGGAAGTGGATTTGCACTGTATGTCAAAAATATATATTCCTGTACGAGCTTGGTTCTCCCCCAAGGGAGCATCTGAATGAATGTAAATGAGGAGAAAAACAGCAGGAATGAGGTCCCTGGAGTCTACTATCAACTGCCCAACCAAGGAGAAGATGCAGATGAAACCATTTGAAAAACAAATTGCAAGAATGCCAAAGATACAGGATGTAGTAGTAATGGGAGTTTTCAATTATCATGATATCTGTTGAGAGATAAATTCTTCCAAATATTTCCCCTTCCAAGAAATTCTAGGCTTATGTGGTTGATAATTTGCTCTATAAAAAATGGAGGAAGCAATTAGAGAATTAGCTATCCTTGACTTGATTCTAATCAACAGAGATGATTTAGTGGAAGAAGTGACAAGGGAAAATCTGGGATAAAGTGACCATGTTCTATTTAAGTACTTGATTTCAAGGGAAACAAAGGTGTAGCCAGCATGTGTTTGCTGGATTTTAGAAAATCCAATTTTAATAAACTCAGAACACAGATAAGTATGGTCCACAGCAGGAGATCAGGATGGATGGAAATTTCTTTAAAAAGAACTTCTAAAGGCACAGCTACAAAGAATTGTAACAAGTGGTATATAACAAAAAGACCAATATGGCTTAACAAAGAAGCTCAGAGAGTGCTTGAAAATAAAAAAGATACATATAGGAAGTAGAAGGAAGGCCAGGAAGGAAAAGAAGAAACAGCAAAGAATTGCAAGATATGGTGTTAGATAGGCAGAAGCTGAGAATGAGCTGAGGTTAGCAACAGACAGTAAAAGCAACAACAGCAAAAATATTCTTCAGATCTTTGTGTAGCAAAAGATGAAGAAAAGAAATAGTGGTTCAGCTATTCAGTGGGAACAGAGAAATGATGACAACAAAGCAAATGCATAAGTGTTCAATTCCAACTAGAGCTGGGTCTTTTTTTCCTAAAAGATAATTTATGATCCTCAACAAATGTGAAGTACAAGTGGAGGAGACAGGATTGCAGTTTGAGATTGATAAATAATCAAGGGACATCTTAGAAAAGGGGTGCCCAAACTACAGCCTACGGGCCAGATCCAGCCCTTGGTGCCAATTCATCCAGCCCACAAAGCCCTCGTTGCTCCCGGAAGTGGAAGTTTTATTGGTGAATTGGTGTCGGGGGCCAGATCCAGCCTGTGGGCCATAGTGGCTGGGCCCCTGAACCATGTGACTGGCCGATGGTCCAAAAAGTTTGATCACCCCTGCCTTAGAATTTGGAATGAGCTCACATCTTCAGGACCTAGTGAACTGCAACTAAGCATATTGAAGGAACTGGCTGAAGAACTCACCAAACCTCTGCATGTTATTTTATTGAAATTTTGGAGGATGGGTGAAGAGCTAGATGATTGGAGGAGGACTAACTTGTCCAAAAACATTGTTGTTCAAAATGGGCAAAAAAGAGGAACCCTGGGAACTACAGACCAGTCAGCCTGACATCAATCCTGGGGAAAATTCTGGAACAAATTATAAAGCAATCACCATACATAACAGATTTCTTGAACATGTTCACCAGGACTGATGGAGAAGACTTTGTGAGGTGGCCAACACATAGAGAATATTTTGGAAACATTTGGGATGAATATTTTGCATATAAAGCATATCAGAGAGTAAATAAAACAAAACAAAATAACAAAGTGGACTTGATCCACGAAAGCTAACATTAAAATAAGCAGTTACTGGTAGTCTTTAAAGTGCCACATTTTTTTGTCCTGTTGTTTTGTTTTAATTACTCTCTGATATGCTTGTAAAACATACTAACATGGCTACCACTTCAGAAATGTGTATATAAATGTACATTTAGCTACAATTTTCCTTTTGCCCTATGTGTGGTGTCTTTTGGGACACCCTCTAGAACCCAATGTGGATTTGTTAAGAACAAATCCTGTTCTTATCTCATTTTTGATTGGGTATTCTCCATGACAAATGGGGGGGAATGCTGCAATATTCTGCGTATGGATTGAATAGATTGGGAGATAAAATACACTCTTGTCTGACACGTTTGCCTATATGAAATTCTGGACACTGCATTATAAGAAGGATGCTGACAAATTGGAACAAGTTTAAAGGAAGGCAACAAAGATGGTCAGGGAATTGAAAACCAACCCTTATGATAAAATACTGAAAGAATAGGGCATGTTTAGCCTTCAGAAAAGAAGACTGAGGGTAGATATGATGGCATTTTTCAAATACAGTGAAACCTCATACAACAATCGCCCCATATAGCAATGAAATCACCTAACAATTAGGTTTTGGGGGGAAATGGTGTCCCGCATAACAATTTTCCCTATGGAAAAAAATCGTACAACAATTTTTCAATGGGAAAAACCACTGAGCAAAAAAAATCGTTGTACGATGCATCCCATAGGGAAAATTGCTATACGATGCATGTATCATATAGCAATTATTTCGTGCAACAACGAGCCTCGTGGAACGGATTAAAATTGTTGTATGAGGTACCACTGTACTTGAAAGCCTGCCATGCAGAGGATGGTCAGGATCTGTTCTTTCTCAACTCAGAGTGCAGGACACTTAATAATGACCTCAAGTCACAGGAAGATTTAGATTCAATGTCAGGAAAAACTTCCTAATAAGTAGAGCAATATGATAATGGAACCAATTAGCTCAGGAGGCAGTGAACACTCCAATGCTGCAGGCATTCAAGAGAAAATTAGACCATCATCTGTCAGATATACTTTAATTTAGATTCCTGCATTAAACAGGAGGTTGGACTATATGGCCTTATAGTCACCCTCCAACTCCATTATTCTATGATTAAATAAAAAACCAGGCAGTATACAGTAAGTGCGGGACTGCAGTGGCTCAAGTTGCTAAGACGCTGACTGGGAAGCGGAAGGTCAGCAGTTCGATTCCCGAGTACTGCAGGACGGAAATGAGCTTCCGTCTTCGTCCCAGCTCCTGCCAACCTAGCAGTTTGAAAGCAAGAAATTGCAAGTAGATAAATAGGGACCACTTCGGTGGGAAAGCAACAGCATTCCGTGCACTCTGGTGTCTAGTCATGCCTGCCACATGACCACGGAAATGTCTGCAGAAGCAGACAACGCTGGCTCTTTGGCTTAGAAACAGAGATGAGCACTGCACCCTAGAGTCGGATATGACTGGCTTTCGAGCAAGGGAAACCTTTACCTTATACAGTAAGTGCAGGAATAAAATTAATTAAGCTGGAAATCAATGAACCCACCAAGAATTTCCACTAAACAGTGCCCAGTAGTCACATAAACCTATTCCCTCTTCAAGGTTATTAAAAAGATATTCAATGAGAACCACGGGGACCAGAGAACAAAACCAAGAAAGAAAATCAAGTGGAGAAACCCACTAAAAGCACTGTCTGAGAGACCACTTGTGAAGAAAACAGGGAGGGGCAGCTTTAAAAATTGCAGCAAGTGCTTTTGCCAGCACATTAGGCACGATATTATATCTGGCACTAGGCTTTTGAAAAGCAACTGTCTCAACTGAGCGTGTGCTATTTGAACTGTAATGTTGACATTGTTTTGCAAACTCTGACAGTCAAGGCTTTCTTTTCTGTAAAAGATTCCTTCACTGTCACCTTTATTACTGCCCCCTTTGCATATAAATCACATTCTCATTTTCAAGATGCTTCCCATTATGTGGTGGTGATTTCACAACTTATTGGCAAAAAATCCTGTAAGTTGCAAACAGAATAGGGTCATTGAATCAGCAAGGTGAGCAGCTGGTGAGTTAACTCTTCCATATTGGTTCAAATGGGTATACTCTATCTATGCTAAGCATCAGAATTCAGGAGATGTTTGATTCTGAATATTTGCTGCTTCTATGATGCCCCCAGTTGATAGTCATTTGCTCACTGATGCAGCCATAGCCATTTAAAAGGACAAACATACCCTTAAGAGAAACAACTATTTTTTCCAAACACAAAGAAATGCACAAACACTGGACAATTAACCACAATGGTGCTTTTAAACCACGAGTTCTCGACCTTTTAAAGCTGGGGGCCATGTCACACTTCCTCAGACAGCTTCAGGGCCTGGACAGCCATTTTGCACTTCCTCCACCCCATGGCTTTTCCTGGTGTGGTGGAGGTGGTGGTGGTGCCACATGAAATGGTGCCGCGGGTTGCATTCGGCCCTCAGGCTGCAGGTTGAGTATCCCTGCTTTAAACACACTTGGGTGCTTTCATACAATTTTAAGATCTTTACTTTTAAGGAATTAAGATTGCTGGGAGAAACATCAACAATTTGAGATATGCAGATGATACTAATGGCAGAAAGTGAAGAATACCTAAAGAGCCTCTTGATGAGGGTGAAAGAGGAGATTGCAAAAGCTGGCCTGAAACTCAACATTAAAAAAAACCAAGATCATGGCATCCAGCCCCATCACTCCCTAGCAAGTAGAGAGGGAAGAAATGAAAGCAGTGACAGACTTTACCTTCTTGGGATCTAAGATAACTGCAGATGGGGACTGCAGCCATGAAATAGAAAGATGCTTACTTCTTGGGAGGCAAGCTATGACAAACCTAGGCATCATAATAAAAAGTAGAGACATCATCCTGCCAACAAAAGTCCACATAGTCTAAGTCTTCCCAGTAGTAATGTATGGCCATGAGAGCTGGACCATAAGGAAGGCTGAGCACAGAAGGATAGATGCCTTTGAACTGTGGTGCTGGAGGAGACTCTTGAGAGTCCCCTGGACCGCAAGGAGATCAAATCAGTCAATCCTGAAGGTAATCAACCCTGACTGCTCATTGGAAGGACAAATACTGAAGCTGGAGCTCAGGTACTTTGGCCACCAAATGAGAAGAGAGGACTCACTGGAGAAGGTCTTGATGCTGGGAATGATCAAAGACAAAAAGAGAAGGGGGTGGCAGAGGATGAGGTGGCTAGATGGAATTGTTGATGCAATGGGCATAGATCTGGCTAGGCTGAAGAGAATGGCAGAAGACAGAGGAGCCTGGCGTGCGGTGGTCCATGGGGTCACAATTGGTCGGACTCGACTGTGTGAATGAACAACAACAACAAGTTTTAAGGATGTGCCCTGGCTTTAGACAGAAAGTGTCAAAATGAGGTAGAATATCCATATGTTGCTGGACTAGAGAAGAGGACAGTATAAGGAGCTTCTAGTTGAACTTTGTTAGTATGGGTGCCCATGCAAATCACTGAAGTTTGCTTTGACTTTTGGGAAGCTGTAAGTGTTAACATCTGAACAAACAAACTTGGTATTGGTTGCTGTAACAAAAAGAGGTGCCAAGAGAGACGAAGCTGACAGCTGAAGTTCCAATGAAAGCTGAAAACATTCCTGGGAAGTTCAATTCTTGGATCAGGCACACTTCACCAGACCATACCTGTCAAGTTTTGGATTTGGAAATAAGGGAAATTTCTTGGCAAATAAGGGATACTTGACAGCTATGCTTATCCTGTGCTGCCCTCCAATGGCAGCAATAGGGCATTGCAGTCTAATTAATAAGGGGTGACAGCGGGAAAGAGGGTAAAATAAGGGGTTTTCCAGGCCAATAAGGGATACTTGACAGCTATGCACCAGACCCTATGTTTTTCTCTGACCAGAGCAACTGTCCTGTGACCAGGCATGAGAGGGTGGTGGCAGTACATCTTTTTCTCTTATTCTGAATACATTCAATACCAAGTGGATGCCAAACATGCAGCACAGTGATTTTGGCTAGGCAGTGACCAACCACACCTTGGCAAGTCAGCTTACTGATTACAGAGACTAAGTGGATATTTCCACATTCCCCAATACATATTTACCCAGAACACAGATCTCGGAGAGGTGTGGCAGGAAAGAAGGACAGAAGCTGTGAACACCTTTGCCTACAAATTAAATACCGTATTTATTCGAGTATAACGCGCACTCGTGTATAACGCGCACCCCTAATTTTCCATGAAACCTCGGTATAAAATTTTCTCGGCTAGCTGCTCGGTTTCCATGCATTTCAGCATGATCAACAACTTTGAGCTTGAATGAAACGTCATATGCACAACGTTTACGCTTGATACCCTGAGATGCCATCTAAAGGGGAACCAGTTATATCGGTGAAAAAGAGCACGCCTTAAAATATTGAGGGAGGGGGGGATAATCAGACCCACCTGTTGCAGAAAATGCAATCCGAAACGAGCACTTCCGACCTCCAGGAGCCTCGCTCGAACTGCGAGCTACCTCCGGGCCACGCCTCGTCTCCCGCGCCACCCAATCAGATCCCGTCAATTTCTTCAAAGCCACCCCCCGCCTCCCCTTCACCCGCCGCAGCAATAGACAGCCGACCCAATTCTAAAAAGGAAGTAAAAGAGGCTCGTTTATAACGCGCACCCAGTCCTCGTGTATAATGCGCACCCCAACTTTGATTTCTTTTTTTGGTATAAATTTTTGCGCGTTATACACGAATAAATACGGTATTCATCCTATTCCCAATGTAATGGTGCTGTACAATATTCCCCTTTATTCAGAGGTCACATCCCTTTATTTTCTACACTTTGAGGTTTCCCCCTCCATCCTTGAAACAAATGCCTATACCGTACTTTCAGAAATTGGTTCAGAGTGGGTTGATTCCAATTCATATAGCAAATATTTGGATACAAATTGGATTGGATACTATTCAGAAATTGTCATTTAATTGTATTTCTGTTATGTCTAAGTGTTACTCACTTCAAAGGGACACAGCGAGTGAAGCGATCCGCCAGAGGGGCGCCCCATATCAAAGGGGCGCTGGTGACCAAATGGGGGTAATAAACTGTGATTGTCCGTTGGTTTGTTTCCTTGTTGTTGAAAGGGTAAACCGCTGTATATATGATACCATCTTTCCCCCACATCCTCAGTCTCGCCTCCCGATCTGAATAAAGGATTACTATGCTTAACCCACACGCTGCGTGCTAGTCTACTTCTTGCGAGAATTCAACATTGGCGACGAAGGTGGGATATGGCTGCTACTGCATCTTCCATCGGACCTTTTGACATTGCAAAGCCGGAGACATGGCCCATGTACGAGATCCAGTTCGAGAACTTTGTAATCGCTGGAGAGATCGAGGATGAAGGGCGACAGAAGGCGTTGTTCCTGGCCCATTGTGGTTTGCCCACGATTGAGCTGGCCGGGCATCTGCTGCTGCCACAGGCACTGAGGGAAGCCCCATTGACCGACATCCTGGCGGTGCTCCAAGAACACTTCAAGCCTGTCGTTTCCATCTTCCCAGCCAGGGTTGCCTTTTACCGGCGAGATCAGAAGGTGGGGGAGACGGTAGCTGAGTACGTTGCGGCTCTCCGACAGGCTGCCGTGCCGTGCCAATGGCGTGACCTGGAGGAGGCCTTAAGAGACCGGCTTCTCGTGGGCCTCAGGGACGAGGCTACTCAGCGGCGGCTGATAAAGAGAAATAGGTTGACTTTTGCCCAGGTCCTGGAAGAAGCTTTGGCGTCCGAGGCTGCACACGCCGGGGTAAAGATCCTCCATGCCGAAACTGCTGCTCCTGCCCGTGGTGAGTCGGCCGTCCAGCTGCAGCAGTGCGCTACTCCAGTGGATACTGACGATGCGTCAGAGGAGGGTACTGTCGGGAGGGTTCGCCAGCATACCCCCCAAGCTTCAAGGAGCAACATTGCGCCATACCAAGGCTGTGGGGGAAGGCACCTCCGCTCACGGTGCCCGTTCAAGACGGCCGAATGCCACAAGTGTGGGCGGAAGGGGCACATTGCACGGGTGTGCCGCCAGCGATCCGAAGGTCACCCCGGGGACAGAGGTCAGCGCAGGACGGAACACCCAATTTCCACAGTCCGCATCGGAAGGAAGACATCATCGGGTGTACAGTCAGTGTCCGGGAGGTTCTTCGTTGATGTCCGCCTCCAAGGGTGTCCCGTCCGCATGGAGATCGACTCAGGATCTGCCTACTCAATCATCTCACAGAGGGAATTTTTTCAACTTCCTCCAGCAGACCGGCCGAAACTGCGGGCTCTGCAGGTAGACCTGACCGATGTGCAGGGTCGACGCATTCCAGTGTTGGGAATCGGAAATTTTGATGTGCGGTTCAAGGCCATCTCAGCTAAGCTTCCCCTAGTCGTGGTGAAGACCGGTAGGAATAACCTTTTGGGCGTGCAGTGGTTTGGGCCCCTGGGTATTGGGTTTTCGGGAATTAACGCGGTTACGGCCGACCCCATTCAGGCTGTGTGTGAACGCTATCCAGATGTTTTCCGTCCCGGGCTGGGTAGGTTCAAGGGGGCCCCTGTTAATTTTGAGCTGGACCCAACTGTCCAGCCCATTCGCATGAAGCCACGGAGGGTGCCTTTTGCCCTGAAAGACCGAATTGAAGCGGAGTTGGACAAGCTGGTGGCACAGGGCATCCTGGAGCCCATGGACTCTGCTCCATGGGAGACACCTATAGTCACTGCTATCAAGGCGAATGGGGACATCCGCATCTGCGCGGACTATAAATGCACGATTAATAAGGCTATCCGAGCTAATTCTTATCCTGTTCCAGTGGTTAGCCATTTGCTGGCCACCCTCCATGGGGGAAAGTGTTTTGCTAAACTGGACTTGGCCCAAGCATATCAGCAAGTGCCGGTTAGTCCGGAATCTGCGTTGTGTCAGACTATTACTACTCATAAGGGTGCATTCCGGGTGAACCGTCTTCAGTTCGGGGTTTGTACGGCTCCGGGGTTGTTTCAGGCTCTTGTGGAAAAGTTATTGAAGGGTCTCCCTGGGGTGCTGACTTTTTTTGACGACGTGTTGATATCTGGGACAGACAAGGGGGACCTGGCCGTTAAATTGGGAAAGGTGCTGGAGCGTTTCCAAAATGCAGGGTTGCGGGTAAAAAGGGAGAAGTGTTGTTTTTTTGCTCACGAGGTTGAATTCTTAGGGTTCAAAATCACGCCTGCCGGCATCAAGCCCTCTGAATCCAAAGTTCAGGCAGTCTGGGAAGCCCCACGTCCCGCTTCGAAGACGGAGCTCCAGGCATTTTTGGGTCTCTTAAACTTCTATCACTCCTTTCTACCCCGGAAGGCGACTGTAGCTGAGCCCCTGCATCAGTTGCTGAGGAAACAGGCGGTGTGGAAGTGGGGGCCTCCTCAGGAAAAGGCATTCCGGGAAGTCAAGGAGCTGTTGACTTCGGATGCTGTCCTTACACATTACGATCCGAAGAAACCCCTTTTGCTTGTATGTGATGCCTCGCCAGTGGGGGTCGGGGCTGTTCTGTGCCATGACATGGGGGGAGGGAAAGAAGCGCCTATCGCATATTACTCCAGGTCGTTGACGGTGGCTGAAAAAAACTATGCTCAGATTGATAGAGAGGCGCTGGCCATAATCGCTGGAACGAAGAAATTTCATGATTTCATTTACGGGAGGGCTGTCACGATTATCACAGACCACAAACCGCTCCTGGGTATTTTTGTGCCAGACAAGCCCACCCCCCAAATCCTGTCTCCGCGTATGTTACGCTGGGCAATGTTCCTTCAGGCGTATCAGTACACGCTCCAACATCGCCCAGGTATCAGCATTAGCCACGCGGATGCTCTGTCCAGATCCCCTGTTGAGTATGTGGGTCGAATTGAGGCGGAAGGACAGGTCCTTATGTTGGATGTGTTAGACTCTCCCCCGATCTCCGCTGCTGACATAGCGGCCCAAACAAGAAAAGACCCCCTCCTGTCTAAAGTTGTCATGTGGGTTCTGAAGGGGTGGCCATCGTCACCGACCCCTGAGGAGTTCAGGGTGTTCTACTCCAAGAGAAACGAACTGTCACTGGAGCGGGGTTGCTTGGTTTGGGGGGACAGAGTAGTCGTCCCATCTGCACTTCAGAACAAGGTGCTCCGCACACTCCATGTTAGCCACCCAGGTATTGTCAGGTCAAAAGCGCTAGCGCGAAGCTACTTCTGGTGGCCCCGATTGGACCTGGACATTGAGGCTTGGGTGGGGAAATGCAGGGAGTGTCAGGCATCAAGGCCCGAGGAACCACGTCTTCCCCGTAGGGAATGGGATACGGCCAGAGGCCCCTGGTCTCGGATTCATATAGATTTTGCTGGCCCTTTCAGGGGAACAACACTTCTGATTATTGTAGATTCCTTTTCCAAGTGGGTAGATGTCATCCCAGTGTCAGGAACTTCCTCTGCCACCACAATCCGCAAATTAAGGTGGGTCTTTTGTGGGCTAGGCCTGCCCGACATCGTGGTGACCGACAACTCGTCGAGCTTCATGTCGGCAGAATTTCAGGATTTCCTAAATCGTAATGGGATTAGGCACATCACGGCCGCTCCTTTTCACCCTGCCACTAACGGTCAAGCCGAGAGGCAGGTGCGGACGGTCAAAGACGCGCTCTCACACATGGGACCAGGGGATTTGGAGTTGCAGTTGTGCCAATTTTTGCTGTCCTACAGAGTCACCCCATTGGCCTCTGGTTTGTCACCAGCCGAACTGTTAATGAAAAGGAAGCTGCCGACTGTTTTTGACCGTTTAGATCCCCAGCGCCAAGAGGATCGGGGCCTAAATATAGACATTCCGACTTTAAAAGGTTTTGAGGTTGGGCAACCAGTCCACTGCCGGAACTATGCCAACGGGCCCCCGTGGTTGGGGGGGGGAAGTGTTGGAACAGACTGGCCCGGTGTCTTACAGAGTGCAAATGGAGAATGGTGCGATTTGGAGGAGACACACCGATCAAATGCGGCGCCGAGTCCTGGGTCAGAACTCTAACTCTGGCCCAGGGAGGGAGCCACAAGGGAAAATAGGGGGAGATACGGAGAGTGATATGGAGTGGGAATTAATCAGTGACCCCCTGCCCACGTCGTCCCCAGAGCCCGAGGCAGGAGGGGTGGCTACCCCTAGTTCAGAGGCAGGAATGGCAGGGGGGGCACTCTGAGCTCTTCCCCCACTTCAGAACCAGTTGGGGTGTCCGTTGAGCCTACCTTGGTGCCAGGGACGCACGGGCGGCCCAGACGAGTTTGTGGGCCACCCATCCGTTGGGGAAAGGTTGTTTCTCACTGAGGGGGGAGGGATGTTATGTCTAAGTGTTACTCACTTCAAAGGGACACAGCGAGTGAAGCGATCCGCCAGAGGGGCGCCCCATATCAAAGGGGCGCTGGTGACCAAATGGGGGTAATAAACTGTGATTGTCCGTTGGTTTGTTTCCTTGTTGTTGAAAGGGTAAACCGCTGTATATATGATACCATCTTTCCCCCACATCCTCAGTCTCGCCTCCCGATCTGAATAAAGGATTACTATGCTTAACCCACACGCTGCGTGCTAGTCTACTTCTTGCGAGAATTCAACAATTTCAATATAGAAAAGCAAGGGGGAAACTGACAAAGCAAGATCTTCATAAAATTGCAAAATGCTCTTACATTACAAACAAAGAATGATAGTTTTTAGGTGTCACAGGACTGTTTCTTTTCAGATTACCTCTTCAGATGGGATATGTTTGCTGGAGGAACTTGTATGACTGGTAGTAGAAAAAATGTCACTTTTGAAACTGTTGACCTCTTCTTTCTCCCAGTTTGTCTATAATATGCAAAGTGGCTCTAGATTATCCCATGAACACAATTAACAGCTTCAGCACTATCTAAAGTGCACCCACTTTCCAAATACTGGTACATGTCATATCAGTCACAAGTACATCAATATCAAGGAGTACAGAGTGGACAGAAATGATGATAAGATTTGATTGAAGGGTATAGAAGTGTCATTCCAAATCATGCTGTTGGGCAGAGGGCAAATTGGGCAATCCATTAAACATGTTATTATTCCATTCCCGCCTCTCCTTTTTTCCAAGCAGCAGCTGAAGGGACACAATGTGCAGTGGGATAAATGATGGTGGGATAAATGATGGTGTTTAGCTCTTCTCCCAAGCTGTTTCCCTGTTAAAAACAGCATGGAAACGGAAAATTGCCCCTCATTGTAGTACTGCTTTATGTGGTACCTGTGAGTGATTTTTAGTGAGGTTAATTCCCTTTCTCCATCTCTCAATTCCAGTCCAGATTGTGCCACTGCTGATATTAAAAACAACAGAACACCACACCTGAAATGATGTTTTCAGAGTCATGTGTATTTTACATCAGTGAAATAAAAAAGGCAAACTGGGCTATAGTTTCAAATATAAGTGGTATAGCCCGAGAGAATTACAAGCCATAAGTTATAATTACTGTGATATGTTACCAGCATTACATCAAAATTTCCATAGCAAATGTTTCACGTGGACACATACATTTTACATCTTTGAACATCTACCCTCACAATGTCTGGGAATCTTGGCAAATCAAGTATCTACAGACATATTACCTTCATTTTTGCTGAATCTACAAACAAAAAAGATCACCATGTCAAGGTCTGAAATTTTGTATGTGTAGAGTCTTAAAATAATTAGTGTAAAAAAGCAACTCTGAAAATGTACATTATGCTTTATTAGGTATGCACAGCAGTATGCTAATAGTCATTGTAAAACAATTAGCTAGCTCCCAATCCAAGCCATCACAGGGAAAACAAGGTCAATATAAAATAACATTCCCTCACAAAGGAAACTTTTTCCTAGCAAGGAACTTAAGTTTTGATATGTGCCACTGATTTTAAAAAAAAACATGAAAAAGTCCCCTAGACAGGAGTTCTCAACCTTTTTAAACCAGGGGCTGGATCACGCTCCCTCAAATAGCTTCGGGGGTTGGACTGCCATTTTGCCCTTCCTCCGACACATGGCACTTCCTGGTGTGGTGGAGGTGGTGGTGGGCTACATAAAAGGGTGCTGCAGGCTGCCTCCGGCCCATAAACCGCAGGTTGAGAATCCTGCCCTAGACCATAAAATTTCTAGCATACTATAATGCAGTTATAGTTAATTATTACCTCACCAGATTTGTTCATTAGTATTCTATGTACCTAAAAGTTGTATGCCCATGCAGATTACTATAGAAACACTCCAAGTCCCCAGCAGTTTGCTGGGTTCACAGGTGTTCAAGGAACCTAGTCAAAACATAAGTAATGTTTTGCTGCCATGGCAGTCTACTGTCTTCATTATTTGCTGGAATAGCAGTTTGCTGGCAATTTCTATAGAAAAGTTAAGAGATGTGTTTAACAGATTAGCAGTTTGCTCTACCAGAAAAACCTCAAATTAGGATATTTTAAGAGAAAAAGAAATAAATTAATGAAATATAAATATAGAGTATCAAGAGTTAGCAATACATTTATAGATACTAAAAACACAGATCTCAGGAGCGTTATAAATATTCTTGTGCTCTAAGAACTTGGTTTGAATATCATACGTTTGATCTTGACAACCACTCCTAAATCTAGCACAGACCTACAAAACATGCAAAGAATCAAAGTTTCACAAAGTTCTATTGTGTTCCTAAAATATGTTCATACTGTATATTGAAATGCAAACTAAAATGATCTATAAGCCTGTCACCTAGCAAGTTGTGTCCTTAAACAAATCATAACTATTGTCATTTCCCCCCAAAATAGCAGGTGTACTGGCTAAAATGTGTTTAGGATTGAAGACGTAGATTTGCTTTGGGACTGGAAAATGGAAAAATGAAAAGGGAGGGTGATAGGAATAATTAACATTGGAAATGTTTCTTTAAAGGATTCTCAACAACCAATTTTAAAATTGGTTCTTGTTTTAACATTCATTTAAGTCAGGGGTTCCCAACCTATGGCCCACAGGCCTAATCCAGCCCATGGAGCTCATTAATACAGCACGCCACCCGGGCACCTCCAGAGGCTCTGACCACCACCAGAAGTCACATTACTGTGACCACATTACAAAAGTCGGTTACTGTGGCGGCAGCAGCAATTGCGCCATTTTTGTGGCTTCTTCAACAGCCTCTGCTGCTTGCCAGGGTAGCAGGAGGCTTTTCAGAGCATTTTTGCACCATTTTGGAAATTTTTTTGCCACTTTCTCCGCTGCATTTTGGCACCTAAACCACGGTGGTTGGGGACTTCCGGTGCTTGGCGGAGCTTACATCAATGCCCGGGTTCCCAGCGTGGAACCAGGAAGTTTCCAACTGCCACGGTTTGGCTGCCGAAACGCAGTGGAGAAGCGGCAGAAAACCCCCAAAATGGAGCAATAAAATTTTTTTATTTATTTATTTATTTATTTATTTGTATTTATATCCTGCCCTCTTGCCTTAGGGCAACTCAGGGCAGCACACTATCACATAATACAAATCCCCTTAAAACATTCAAGGAAAAACTATTTAAAACCATCCTGAATTTAAAAGGCCCTCCCTTCCCCACCCATCAATAAAAGGGACATATAATTCTAACAGAGCCAAGGAGCGGGAGTCAGCACCCCATCGGCCCCCCATACTTGCCCTGCCAGCCAGGTTTTCAGCCCTTTCCTAAAGGGCAGCAATTCTGTCTGTAGCCATAGGTCTGCTGGCAGGAGGTTCCACAGGGTTGGGGCGGACATGGAGAAGGCCCTTCTCCTTGTGCTAGAGAGGCAGGCCCCTCTAGCCGATGGACCACTGAGAGAGCCCCTCTGGTCTGCTCTGGTGGGGCGGGCAGACTCCCTTGGGGCGATGCGGTCTCTTAGGTAACCTGGCCCACTACCATGAAGGGCTTTAAAGGTCCTACACCTGGAGACAAACTGGTAACCAATGCAGCTCCTGAAGCAGAGGCAAGGCACGGACATAGCACCCGCACCCCATCACTACCCGGGCTGCTGTATTCTGGACCAGCTCCAGCCTCCAAATGGTCATCAAGGGCAGCCCCATGTATGCTTTGAAAAGCCTCCCACCGCGCTGGGAAGCGGCGGAGACTGTGGAAGAAGTCACAAAAATGGCACAATTGAAAATGCCACCAAAAATATAAGCAGTGGGTATAACCACACCTCTGTTGTGATCCAGCCCTCTTCCAACTCTGAAGAGGACCTGGATTAGGGGGCACTCCCTATGCCCAGCCCAGTTCTGCCTGCACCTGAGTCCGAGGATGCCCTGAGCCAGGGATCTCAGCCTGTGCCTGGCCCAAGCCTGTTTTCCCTGGTAGCTGACCAGTCAGATCAGGAGTCTGGCTCTGACAGTGTTCAGCCCTCAGTCAGGGAGAGGTCCAGGAAACAGGTACACCTGAGACACAGGCAAGCTAGAGCAAAGCACCAAAGAAGGCTCCCAGCTGATACTGATTACCTGGGAGGCTTATAAGTAAGCTTCTTGCAGCCTGCCAGCCTCGGTACAACTCGTATGCGAAGACTGACATCCTGCTTGGCTCCATACTGCCTGCCTAGACCCTGACCTGCCTGCCATAACCCTGACTTCTATGCCAACCCTGATGATGCCCCTGGACACCCTTTGGATTAGACTACTGACTCGGACTACGGGTAAACAGACCTCAGCTTGCCTTTTGGACTTTGATATCTAGACTATCCTCAAACAAGGCCTCTCTGCGTAGCGCCACCGTGTGGCGACTGTGCCTGCCTGGGTGGGTCAGCACAGCCTCCACAGCTGAGCATTGGTGGTGGGAACTGGCCCCTGGTGGGAAAACATTAGGAACACATGATTTAAGTCAATACATAATTCAATATAGAGAAGCAGTCAATACTAAATCCATGTTTCCTAATAACGAGGAAAACTCCATTAACACTTTAAACAGTAAGATATAAATGGTTTGCATTTCAACATACTATCTAATTATCTTTTGGGGGAAAGTTAAGTCCTTTTAGAACTGGTGCCAAGTGTGAATTGCCTGGGAAACGACCACAGTTTCTACTTATGAAAGAAAAATTTCAGCTGTCTCTTTTCTTAATTCCAACAGACTAGACTTGGCTGTTGGGACTACTCAGTGAATATTTCAGCGTCCTACTTTCCTTTGGGAATAGTTTTGACATTGACAGCCACGTAATTTCAGGCATGGAGAATAAAGCCTTAGAATGATGAATAGATGACACTTGACCTGCTGTTCATTTCCAGAGTTGGAGGGAAAGGCAGGCAACTCACATTGCAATTAAAGTAGTAAGAGAATACATGAAAGGTTGCTTTGTGGTTGCTGTATAGTTTCTTCTTCTGATGCTTTCCTCTAGACCAGGGGTGCCCAAACTACAGTCCAAGGGTCGGATCCGGCCCCTGATACCAATTCATCCAGCCTCCAAAGCCCTCATTGCTCCTGGAAGCGGAAGTAAAATGCGCTTGTACAGGCAAGTTTTACTTCCGCTTCCAGGAGCGACGAGGGCTTCCGTGGGCCAGATGAATTGGTGTTGGGGACCAGATCTGGCCCCCGGCCCTAGTGACCAGCTCCCTGAACCATGTGACCGGCCCACAGCCCAAAAAGTTTACGCACCCATGCTCTAGACCTAGAACTACTGACCTTGCAGAGACTTGCATGGTAAAAGTTAGTATACAATTTGCTTATGCTGTTTATTTTGTCAATTTATAATATGGATTGGCATAGCAAGGCCTTCTACATAACCATGAAATGATGACAAAATAGACAAAGGGGAACACTGATTTGCATTGAGTGGTGTAACATAGTGGAGACTGTGTCAAGTATTCAGGAGATGTGAGTTAAATCAGTGCTTGGCCTTTGAAAACTCACTAGGCAGTGTGACACTGGTAAAACCGGCTCTCATACTTGGCACCCAGGGAGATGCAAATCCAGCCAACAGCTGAGTGCTCTACCCATCAGGTCACATGGCTGTTTCTGACCTGCATTCACCCTCTCCCCTTTCACTACTTCATTCCCAGGTAGTATGCCTCAAAATACTGCACAGCTATGGACATCTGCCCTCAGCTTGGCAACCCAGGAGCAATGATATCTCAGCCCACGGCTAGGTTCTTTACCCACTGGCTTACATGGCTGCATCTGGCTTCACTTCTTCTCCTACTCACAGGACTGATAAACCCTCATCTGGGTTCACATGGGCTTTGAGAGAGAGAGACAAAGGGGAGCATTCCATGAGCTCTATGACATGCATCACATTTCTTCTTAATCTTTAGATGCATACCAAACCTTCCATAGAAACCAGACCCAGAACACAAATGCTAAGCTGAAGTCTGCAAATGAATCATTGGCACAGCCTGATTCCACCTCTGCTGAACAGAGGTCTTATTCTTTTAATTCATTAATAATTAAAGATTCATTGCATTGCATCATATTTTATTGTATCTCAATTACTGTAGTGCTATCCATGGATAGAGCAAGGAGTGCCATATGATGTTCCAGAGACAATTTTTGCTAACTCCCAGTATTTATGCTCACTTCTATACACATAAAAGTCTTCCAGATAATACCTGTTCTGTGCCCCACAAAACCTCTGGGTGGCCATCCAAAGCACACCACTGAGGGACACTGAAGGCATCACTTTCCCTAGGATGATATTCATCTTAGAGCCACACCTGTTTGCAGATGGCATTGCAATTCATCTCCCAAAAGTCCCTGACCACACTGATAAAGGTCACAGAATATGGACTTGTAGGACAAAAACTTGTGGTGACCCAAGTTTGCAAATCACTGCCTCTGAAGGGAGGGAGAAATGGTAGAGACTAGAACAGGAGTTCTTAACCTATGGCCTGTGGGCCAAATCCGGTTCACAATGCTAATTAATCAGGCTTGTGGTGGCCACCTAGGCACCGCTGGAAGCTCCCCCACCACCACCACCAGAAGTGCCCAAAATGTGGTGGTGGTGGGCGCAATCATGTCATTTTTTTGGCTGCATCTGCAGCTTCTGCCACTTACCATGGTGCCAGTGGGGTGGGTGGGGACATTTTCACCACGTTTTGGCAATTTTCATGTTTTCGCTGCAAAATGTGGCATTTTGGCACTTCCAGTGGTGGTGGCAGCTTTCAGTGGTGCCAAAAAAAGCCCTGCAATTGCGGCTGCCACCGCCGCGGAAACCAGAAGTGCCAAAACTCTGCATTTTTGCTGCGAAAATGCAGCGGGGGGAAAAAATACGAAAATGGAGCGAAAATGCACCGAACAGCCTCCTGCCGCCTTGGGGAGTGGCAGAGGCTGCAAAAGCAGCTGAAAAAATGCTGCCGCCACTGCAGAAACTGGAAGCACTGGGAGGAACCACGCCTCCAGCCAGTGCAGCTGTGAGTCTGGTGTGGGTCTGGCCCACGGTGGGAAAAAGTTGGGAACCCCTGGACGAGGAGAGACCGCTAAGAATGGAAGAACATCTTTGTGGGAAATAATGTTTTTAGCCAACTCATCTAGAATCCATTCATGAGCAATACTGTCATGAGCTACCTTGTTTTCAACAACTTACAAAAAGCACTGGCCATAAAAGACAGACAAATTAAGTGTACCTTTTACACAGGAGGATAAAATAACAGATCAGAGCATAGCCAGACTGGGAAACACAACTGCCTCTTTAAAATCAGAGGAAGGGAAGGCAGCTCTTAAAGAGGCTTGTCTGTTGCCTTCATAAATCTTAAACGGATTTTAAAATAAAGGAGGCAAAGAAGAGAGTAACTAAGACAAAAGAAAATGGATTTAACATTAATAATCTATGAGCTCAGTGACTGCTTAATTTTGCCCATAAGTAGAAAAATAAAAAGTAATTAAGTTTCTCACACTTGTATAAGCCCTGGGGGGATAGTTAATTAAAAACCACCTGTTTATGTCAGGAAACAAGGGGAACTGATATCTCTACTGTTTTTACTAATGCACTTGAACATCTCCCAAAGTTTTCATAAAAATGAGAAAGCACTTAACACCCAGTGTTACGCTGCTACAGGTGCCCACCGGTTCCCCGGGCACCAGTAGCGGAAATTCCCCAAGGCCACGCCCACTTGGCCAGCCACACCCACACCCCTACCCCAGGCCATGGTGTAGGGAGACCAAGTGGGCATGGCCCACAGAGTTAGCCATGCCCAGTTAGCCACGCCCATGGTGAGGGTAGTAAATAAATTTGCGGCACATCACTGATCTCACCCCCTCAGTTCCACACAAATCAGTGTCAGGAAAAAAACCAACACAGGGCTCAATACAATCTGTGAGGAAGACATCAGTTAAACACAGACTTCATGAGTTAAATCAAAGCATGCTTGTGAAGACTGGCAATGTAGATGCAAGCTAGTTGTTGAGCTTGGAACCAGGGAGTTAGCCAGATAAATAAGCAGAGCTGGGCAATGTGAGAACAGCTGAATCTTCTTTGAGCCACAAATTATAAGGAAATGGACCAGTTGTCAGCTTTCAATAACTACTGTATTTTCTGGCGTATAAGACTACTTTTTAACCCCGAAAAATCTGTGCCAAAGTCGGGGGTCGTCTTATAGGACAGGTACTTAACTGCAGCTTGTTTCCCCTTGCTTCATATGTCTGGCGCATATGGTGGGGGGTGCCACGGCCGAGTCCCTGCTCTGTGCGGGGAGTATGAAGCAAGGGGAAGCAAGCTGCACACATCTTCCTGTACCTCGAGGAGGAGATCATGAGCATGGATTGGCTCTCCACCAGAACCTGCCCATTCGACTCGGAGGGCTGCGCGTCTTCGGGTTGAGTGTGGGTTAATTTTTATTTGGTGTGCATTGGAAGAGAGGTAGTCTTATACGGCAAGTATATTCCAAACTCTATATTTTAACTGGAAAAGTTGGGGGTCGTCTTATACGCCCAGTCGTCTTATACGACCAGTCGTCTTATACGCCGGAAAATACGGTAGGTGAAATGCTAATGGTCCATTTGCTTGGTGATGGTGATAGTTGCTGGCAGTGATGATGGGTGGCTGGCTACAGGTACTGTGGTTCTACAAAGCATAAAAAGTTTGGTTCCTACTGTCAAAGTTAGCAGTTTGAGTGTCTTCTAGTTTCTCACAAACATTTTTTGTCATGTGCTATCAAGTCATTTCTGACTTACGGCAACACTATCAACCAATGATCTTCAAAATGTCCTATTATTGCTCAGGTTGTACAAACGTATGGCCATCGCTTTTTTTCCAGTGACTTAGTCCACCTCAAACTCAGACTTCCTCTTTATACATGCCTTTCACTTCTCTTAGCATTATTGTCTTTTTCAGCAAGGGTTGTTTTCTCATGAGATGTCCAAACTGCAACTTCCTCACTTTAGTCATTGTAACAATGCCAGTTCCTCAGAAATAGTCTAAATTGTTTTAAAGAATTGCAAAACTGTGAGAGGGCAAACAGTGTCAATTCTTTTAGGTAACTGACAGAACACTCCTTATACACCAATAAATGGAAAAGCAGACATTGTAATATGGGTCAACATGATGGAGGGGATATAAATATCGGTTCTATCTCTTTCTCCCAAACCCTGTTTAATGAAAATGTTATTTGCACTACAGTAAGATGTACATATACACAGATAATTATATTTTTAAAGTACTTTCACAGAACTTGTGTTCACATCTTCATATGAACTAAGTTTTATGTATCATTTTGGAAACTTAAAATGAAATACCTTCACATAATTAGTCTGAAATCTGCTTAATGCTACCATTGTCATTTGGGTTTTAATTGTAATGTTTTATTATCAAGTTGGAAATTTTTATCATACAGTAGAACCTCGGATAAAGTCCAAACTCCATTCCACATGTTTGGACTTTATCCGATTTTGGACTTTATTCGAATCAAATGGGCGATACATCAGATAACATCCAAAAATGGACTTTATCTGAGGCTCCTATACCAAATGCCTCAGATAACATCCAATTTTAACGGTTTTGGACCTTACGTGTGCATGAAAACCATGACTTTATCCGAATCGGACTTTATCCGAATTAGACTTTATCTGAAGTACCACTGTATTGCTTTCTTTACTCTGTTTATTGAAATGTAATGTGTATTGTACAGTTCATCACTGTGAGTAATGCCCTGGCACTAAATCTGGCAATTTACAAATGAGATAGATGGATGGATGGATGCACTGGTTTGCAGTGTGCCTCCAGGTGCAATTCAAGGTGCTGGTGATGACCTTTAAAGCCCTACATGGTACTTAAGAGACCGTATCATCCCAAGAACATCTGTCTGTTCCACTAGAGTAGACCAGAGGGGCTCTCTGAAGGTACCATCAGCTAGAGAGGCTCGTCTCTCTAGCACAAGAAGGAGAGCCTTTTCAGTGTCTGCTCCAGCCCTATGGAACCTCTTGCCAACTGAGTTGCGTCTTCAGACGGAGCTGGTCACTCTTGTTTCTTTCCTCTCTTTTAGCTGCAATCTTTCAATTGATGGGGTGGGGGTGGATAATCTTTGTAGTACTTTTAAGGGCTTTTGAGGGTTTTAAGTTTTAAGATTATAACAATTAATATTATGTTGTGAGCCGCCCAGAGTAACTTGCTGAGTTGGGCGGTGATACAAATATGACTAAATAAATAAATAAATACAGTGGTGGGAGATTCAGCAGGTTCGCACCAATTCGCCAGAACCAGTAGCAGAAATTCTAGCTGGCCCCGCCCATCCAAGTTTTGAAATAAAATAGTCCTAATTTGGGTGCAACGCAGGGCTTCCCCCTCACCACGCCCACCATACCACGCCTACAGAGTAGGTAGTAAAAAAAATGAATCCCACCACTGGATGGATGGATGGATATTGTCTGTCTGTCTGTCTGTCAGAAATGTAATAACTATCAGCAAGCTGGTGTCCAGAGTTTTAGGGGGCCTCTAGCAAAATGTCCTTAGGTGGGTCATCCACTAGATGCTGCCATCTTCTTTGGTGGTTCCACCCACTCCCACACATAAAGTGAGGCAAGAGATGGCAATTCCTGTCTTTTTCTGTTGCACATTCTTATCCTAAGACGCTATGTTGTCACTATCTCAGATAATGTGCTCAGAACCCACTTATGGTGAGATATAGTAGGGGAGAGGTGTAACAAGGCAGAGCTGGATTTCTATCAGTGCACATAATGAACATTGACCGGTGCTTTCTTCCATGACTAATGTGCAGGCATCAGCAGCAAGCAGCCTCATGACTACATGCTAATGGGTCAGGGACACCCTGCAAGCGTCTTTTGATATTGCCTTTCATTTCTATAGTTCTTATACTATGGACTCCACCAGTAAATGAGCCTAGGGTTGCCGTTAAGTATTAGCAGCCAATTTCATACTGGGAGCATAAATTGCTATGTTAAATGTGAAAAGAAATGCCTTTAAACAGCAACACCACTACAAAAGCAAATCCCTGTTTGAAACAGATGGGAAGTCAATCCTGTCCAGCTAATTAAGTGCCCTGAGGTCACACAGTAATCCAACAGCAGGGAGAGTGGAAGAACACACTTCTAACATTTCAGTAATTTAGAACACACAAACCCAGTGTGTCCATCAGCTTTCTAAACATACGCACATACACATAGCTATCCTTAAACACTTTTCAAGCATTAAATCATTGGCTCCAAACAATTAAGGATGGATAAATCCATCTGCCACTCTAAAGCATTCAATATGCAAAGGAGACAATGGTTGCAATCATCTTACCTCATTCCCTTCACCTAGACAAGACTGCAAGCCTAGATGAAGGAATAAGTCAGAACTAACTTCACTTATTAGTAGTACATAAAAACTTTCTCCCAAATAAGCTGTGGACATAATCTTTTTCTTATGTTGCTGGAAAGATCCCTATCTATAGAGAATACTGTACAGAATTTGCTATTTAAAGGAATGGGCGAGTGAGTTAACTGTACAGTGGTACCTCGCTTAAAGAGAATAATGTGTTCCATGGGATTGCTCTTTAAGCGAGTTTGCTCTTTAAGCGAAATACCATTGTAAGTGACCAATTGTGACCTCTGGTGGGGGGGGGGGGATTACGATTAGTTGTTAAGCAAGTTTTTTGTTGGTTTTAGTTGTTAAGCGAGGCAACCATTCAGAGAAAATTCTGCTCTTTAAGCAAGTTAGTCTCTAAGCGAGGAGCTCTTTATGCGAGGTTGAATGTATTTGCTTTCTTTTTCTCATCAGTCATCTCAGGAAGAATGGATGAGCTCTTTTCACCTCCAGAGTGACTCGGAGGGCAGTGACATCGTTCCTTTCCACAGTCTACCAGAAATACATTTTACCCAGTGGGAAAGTGAGGAATAAAGGAGAGTGTAAGAACAAAGATTCCTTTGCTCCCAATATTCAGTCCCATCTCTCCCCATGAGGATTCTGCTGGATCCCACATTTGCTTTAAGTTATTCAGAACCATCCACAGAATTTTTCTGCTGATTTCTCCCTTGATGTTAATGTAACACAGTAATGAGACTAAGCTGATGCTATTAGTTCAAAGGAAAATCCTTGAGTCAAACGACTATTTATCTCAGCAAATTGCAAGGAAGTTAGAGTTCAAGCTTCTGCAGAGCAAAACATTTTCCATTTACAATGTGTATATTTTGTATCTGTACCCATATACAAGGAATATTGTAAGACCCAGCCTTCGGAACAGTGACATGTTATGTAATGATCATTGTCAAAGAATGAAAATCAACTCATTAGTGAGCTATTTATGAGGAGTACAACTATTATGTTAAAAAAACCAGATTTAAAAAAAAGAACAGTTACAATGGAAGAAACCAAAATTTATGCAAATTCTAGTTCACTGCTACCAAAGGGCCAATTCATGAGAATAGAAAGCTTTTACTTAAGATTATTTTATTTCATTAGAATTCTTATGGTGCCTCATTAGTTTACACTCTTGAATTTGGCACTTGACAACATGTACTAAAAGTGCTATAAAGTATCACATAGAATATTGCCACAAAGGATGACACAATTATAGCAACATTAAAAATTTCACTAATATCAATGAGTTGATGCTGCTGTTGTATTACAGTTTCAACTCAACTTTAAGCAAAGATTCTAAAGTGAGATTGTTCAATCTACCAGTCTAGCCAACCAAGCAATGAGGAACAGATTCTGAGTATCATCTTACCGGAATTTCAAAAGTTTCCTGTGTATCATCCAGCATCTGGATTTTGATAGGAACAAGTTTTCCTGTAGGCGTTGTGGGCAGTTTTTGTCCATGTTCCAAAGTACTGATCCCAGCATTCTCCTGAGCTCCTAAGCGGGACCCTGCAGTCGGCCTCTGCTCCACTTCACCCATGTTTGGAGAGGCAAACTCCTATTTCTGATAGAGGGTTAAATAAAACATGAGATATGTTACATTCACATTATGCTATAGTTTTGAACATTAATAAGTAATAATTGTGTGCCATCAAGCTGATTCCAATTTATCGTGCCCTTTTTCAGGGTTTTCTAGGTAGGGAATATTCAGAAGTGGTTTTAATTCCCCTTCTCCTAGAGGTGCCATAGGACAATGCAGTTTACTCATGACTATACAGCCTGATTCCTCTCTCAAGAGGCACATTAGGGAATGAAAACCCCAACATCTAGCTCTACAGCCAAATACTGAAACCACTGAGCTATCAGAAAAGCTTTATTCTAGATCAGTGTTTCCCAACCTTTGGTTTTTGGACTTCAATTCCCAGAAGTCTAAGTCAATTCCCCAAAGCACTGATCAGCCAATGTACTGACTTAGGCTTCTGGGAAATGAAGTCCAAAAACAGGTTGGGAAGTCCCCCTGTGGAGCATGTGCCCCATGTTGGGAACCAACATTGGCACCATATAATTAATATAATTAATTCAGAAAAACTAAGGTAGTCATCAAAATATGTGAAGATTTGGCCTTTTCATAGAATCCTATGATATATGATAAATATGGAAATAAAGAACATTTGGAAATATAGTCATCTTTGGGGGGAAATGTTCTGCTTTTTGCCGCTTTACTTAAGTAATCCAAAAATGTTTTATCCTTCAAAGCAAATCTGAAGTCAGTCCCTAATCCTAGAATGAAACTTCCAATTATACAGCAAATCAGAAAAGACAACTGTTGAAAAGGCAAAACAAGTACAATTTCCATTAATTTTACAGTTAGTAATAAAAGGATTGTTAGGCTGATTTGTCAAACCATACACATCATTTCACAAGTTGTTAAAATTCTTTCCCTTTGTTCCTCTGACAACCTGAGCTTCAGACCAAAACTACTGCTAACATCTTTTTGAGTAACTGTCTTTCCATCCCTCCTGCCTTTTAAGCCTTGATCAATGATCACTAAGCAGCATCTAACAAAACAGAAGAAACAGAAGTGTAACTTTCTGACTAGGCAAACATATAATCAATGATAGATCCTCTATGAATTTTGTAATTTTGTAACACAGATATAACCACTGGAAAGTACAAGCAAGCAACAGTAAAACGGATTCTAGGATTTTGAGCTCTTTGGTTTTTTATATTAGCATATTAAGTTTCAAATACTGTAGTATATTGCGGTGGGGAGGATGGAAAAAAATGCTGTGTTGGCCTACAAATATGTATTTTACTACTAGAATTAAAAAAAATCACCCTCTGTTTTGCAAACTCAGTATAGTCCAAAAATCGTTAAGATGGTAAGTACTGTATATTGTAGAAGACCAATGTTTTACCAACTGTGTTCAAAACTGTGCAACTGCACGGAAAACAGGAAAGCTATGATGACTGCTTTATACAGAAGGTTCTAGAAGTTTACCAAGGATTGTTCACAGTGTAAATAGTGGTTAATAAATTTCCATGACTAATTGGTCTTTTAACACCACAGGTTTTTACCTAGAAAACAGCCAGTTGGAATACCTGGGCTCTTGTAACTTGCCAAACTGATTTTAAAGTTATCAAGGCCAGTTTGAATGACAAGTGCCCCACGTGGACAATGGGTTTGCTTTAAACCTCAAAACCCAGAAGCTTTCTGCAATAAAATACTTTGATAATATTGGTAATATACAAAGAATTCTACAAAACAGAAAATCTGAAAACTCCTGTTGTTCCTCCTAAGATTCCCTATATTTCTGAAGACAAGACTGCATACTTGAGCTCGAAAAGCAGAGTCACTTTGAGCAGAGAAGCTACAAAACAGAAGATGTCCTCTGAAATTTTATCAAGTCAAATGTGAGGATCTCAGTACTATATAACCCAGCAAAACTGCCTGATTCATGTAGCTTGAACTCTAACATCTAGAAAACATTGTTCTTCTACCTATAGTACCTTAGGAATTTATCAGAAGAAAGCTATAAATACATGGCTTCCCTCTCCAGGGAACAGTATGCAAGTGACATATAAGATTCTATAGTTACTGATTCCCCCTTGATCCTGGCAGATTGAATCCTATTTAACTTCTAGAATCTCCAAGGCTGGATGATTTTCTTGACCCATGGGATCTCTGGCTTCAATTATCCTCTTTTGCTTGCAATGAGAAGTGTCAATGACTTAACATAGATCATGACCATGCCAGATCTATATACAGCACACTGCAAAGCAGAGAAAAAAATAACACTGGAACAGGGTGTAGGATTCAGAGAATCAACAATTTATGAATAAATGAAGAGGTCAGATGTCCAGAAATGGAAAGAACTACAGGTCAAAATATATATTAGATAAAAGGTGGAGTGTGAAGCTGTTTTACTTTTACTCAGAGCCCTCTGATGTTGGTTGGGATCACAATCCATGGGAAAGAAGAGATGTTTAATTTGTGAACCCCAATTTTGAATCCTCCTTCCTTCCGCTGCAAGGAGCAGCTACCACTAGTAAAAAAATTCAGATGCACTCTACTTTCTTTATTCATGTCAGAGGCACCACAAGCATATAATAGCATACAAAGCTAAAATTAACATATACTGTACAGCGGTACTTCATACAATGATTTTAATCCGTTCCATGGGGCTTGTTGTTGTATGAAACAATTGCCATACGATACATGCATCGTGTAGCAATTTTCCCTATAGGATGCATCGTACAATGATTTTTTTGGCTAAGTAGTTTTTCCCATTGAAAAATTTGTTGTACAATTTTTTCCATATGGAAAATTGTTATGCGGGATGCCATTTCCCCAAAAAAACCTTGTTATGCGATTTCGTTGCTATGCAGGGCAATTGTTGTATGAGGTTCCACTGTATAAAGCAAACAAGAATTAGATGACATCCACCCAATATCAAGCCACATCAACAGCATTTCCTCTTGTCAACATAAGGTCCTTCTCAGTGCATGTTGAGGGGCATTGTGTGCATTGTATCATATGGGAGATAGTTTGTTTTTCTCCACATTCACACAGACTGTCATCTACACGGAAACCCCAATTTCTCAGATTAGCCCTTGATCTTCCTACCCCGGTACACAATCTGTTTAGCGCTTTACACACAGGCCATGTTTGTTCTTGGCCAGGCAGTAGAGAATCGTGTGATTCAGCCCAGTTGTCTGGTAGCTCCTTGCTTGCCTTCCAAAGTTCTAGGGTGGTCTGTGGGGGCTGGTTGTTCGGGGTGGGGGGCAGAAGTTATGAGGAAACTGTGACTTGATTTCAGTCTCTGCTTTGGCGGTTTACTTATTTATTTATTTAATAGATTTCTTCACCGCCCACTCGGCCGAGGCCAACTCAGGGTGGTTTACAATCATATATAAAAATGACATAGTTAAAACTAATTAAAAACCACCCAACCCCTAAAAAGGGTGCAGGGACCGAAGGGGGAGGTTTTCCACTAAACCAACCACCCCACAGAGGCAACCCTTCCACCTGCATCCCATACTTGGCCTGCCAGCCAGGTTTTGAGTTCTTTCCTGAAGGGCAGCAGTTCTGTCTGGAGACGTAGCTCTGTTGGCAGGAGGTTACAGAGGGCCAGTGTGGACATGGAGAAGGCCCTCCTCTTTGTGCTAGAGAGGCAGGCCCCTCTAGCTGATGGTACAATCAGAGAGCCTCTCCTGTCCGCTCTGGTTGGATGGACAGACATCCTTAGGGCAATGCGGTCTCTTAGGTATCCTGGCCTACTGCCATATAGAGCTTTAAAGATCAAAACCAGCACCATGAATTGCACCCGAAGGCACACTGGTAACCAATGCAGTTCCCAGAGTAGTGGGGAGGCGCGGGCATAATGTCCACACCCCATCACCACCCGGACAGCCGCATTTTGGACCAGCTGTAGCCTCCGAATGGTCAAGGGCAGTCCCATGTAGAGTGCATTACAATAATGTAGTCTGGAGGTGGCCAGAGTTAGAGTGACCATGAGCAAGGAGTCCCGGTCCAGGAATGGGCACAACTGGCAGATTAACCATAGCTGTGCAAAAGCCCTCCTGGCCATAGCCGCCACCTGTTCTTCGAGCAGCAGCCGTGAGTCCAGGAGGATCCCCAAGTTGTGCACCGGGTTTGTCTGGGGCAAAACTGCCCCATCCAAAACCAAAGATAGTAGTTCCCAGGACAGTAGAGGACCCCCCAATCCATAGCCACTCAGTCTTGCTGGGATTCAGTTGTAGCCCATTGGCCCCCATCCAGACCCCCACAGCCTCCAGACACGCAGATAGGACTTTGACAACATCACTGGGGTCCCCACAGGCTGAGATGTACAACTGAGTGTCATCCGCGTACTGATGGTACCGCACCCTGTGGGAACGGATAATTTCACCCAGCGGCTTCATGTAGAATTTAAACAGGAGAGGAGAGAGCACCAAGCCCTGAGGCATCCCATATTGGAGGGGCCTAGGGCTGGACCTCTCACTCTCCAACCATACCAACTTGGTCCGGCCCTTCAGAAATGAGGAAAACCAGGACCACACCGTGCCATGGATCCACAATCCTCGGAGCCGTTCCAGAAGGATACCGTGGTTGACGGTATCGAAATTGGTTGGTGATCAATTAGAAGGTGTGTTTCTGAAGATCTTGCTTTTACCCACTCTTTCTCAGCAGCACTTTCTCGGTGAAATTTTGGTGGAGGGATGCCAGCTAAGTAATGCACTTTTTGTATTGGGCTTGGTTTTAGGCATCCTGTGACCAATCTTGCTGTTTCAGTTAGGGCCACACCCATCTGCTTTGCATGCATTGATTTCTACCACACTGGACTAGCATACTCTCCTGCAGAGTAACATAAAGCTAGCACAGATGTTCTTAATGTGTGTGGTTGGGCACCCCAACTCATGCCTGTTATTTTCCTCAAAATATTGTTTCCAGCAAAAACCTTCTGTTTGGTATTTAGGCAGTAGGTTTTGAAGGTGAGAGTTCGATCCGGAGTGACTCCCAGGTATTTGCGGGTGTTGCAGTGTTTGAGCCTGATGCCATTCCAGCTCACCTGCAACCTTTTTGATGCCTCGTGGTTTTTCAGATGAAAAGAGGAACCTGAAAGGAGCCTCCCTGAAGATTGCTACTTCAGTGATCAGGCATCCCCTAGCAACAGAGATTTTTCACTAAGCTAATCCTTTCATCCTAGAAGCGCCTCTTTTGAGCAGAAATGCATTCTACTTTATTTTTACTACAGTATTGGTTACCTCCTATACACAAAAATGGGAAGATGCAACACAGAGGGCATTTGGATGCACTTGTGGAGAGATTATTTAATCTACCCACCTTTCCTCACTGTGCACTTAATTAGGGGGAGGATACTGTCTCCCTGAGCATATAAAACAAATTGAGAAAGCTTTCTGCTATGTAGATCATTCTGAAGCGCTTTCTTGTATATCACACACTGATTTTGTCACCAGTACTATAGCAACCACATGTTTCATTTGCATATCCAAAAGGCTAAAACAAAAAACAGCGACACTGTTCAGACTGTCCAAAAACAAAGGTGGATGGGGACAAGAGAAACCTATTAAATAATATTTAAATGCATGTTGTAATAAACACTGGCAGGAAGAGGATCACTGAAACTATTAGATGTTTGCCAAACACAGTGATGTGGGCTTTGTGCACAAACAACAGGCTGTTAATTACACCAGCAATAATTTCTACATTGTTTTTATTTTTATTTATTTATATTCAAATTTATGTGCCCCCCAATCAGGTAAACCCGACTCTGGGCGGTTAAATAGAGCTTCTCCCCCCTCCCATATTAAGAATATGCAACAACCTTTATATATATTTGGTAGTAGCAGCCAGATCACCCTACTACTGGCCTTGTCTGTGAGTCGGAATCAATAGGATGGCTGATTACCAGGCTTTTTGGGGGAACCAGCTTCATTGCATGGAAACCCTCTCTGGCCAGGGCAACATCCAAGCTAACTATGATTTTCTCAACCCACTTGCAACACTAGCGCTATTTCTGCAATATCATCCACTGAACTCCAGAAATGGGTAGAAAAAAATGGGTACCTCTAAAGTTTTTCTCCCACAACAGCTCTCATTGTCTTAGCAAGATTTGAAAAATCACCTTGGCCAGGTGTTAAAATACATGGCACTGAAACAAAAGACACAATAGCCACAGCCAATCTCATTGCACCATTTAGCAGTTTACCCAAAGAAATGCTGGTAGCTACACAAAGGACAAAAGGGTAATAATAATAATTTCATGTCAGAAATTATTCTGGGTTGAAAGGATTTTTGCAGAAGAAACTCTGCTCAAGGAATGCCCAAATGAGGCTCCTTTCATGTCACCAAGAGCTGGGACAGAGATGGGCGCTCAATCCGTCATGCAGTACCCAAAAGGGTAAAAGTAATAGACTTCTCCTTTCTCTATTTATCATCCCAATTGTGACTGCCAGAATTCAGTTCTTGGTCACCATAGCAACAGTGGTAACAATATTTGTGAACACCTTTGATTTAGGCCACAAAGAAATGGAGGGGGGGGGAGATATAAAACACCTGCCCAAGGTTTAAATGCAAAAATCAAACAGATTATAGAGCAACGGGGATTAAATTAAATAAATAAACACAATGAGTAAGATATTTAAGAATGTTTAAATAAACCAGGTGATATTGGGAAAATATGATGGTGTTTGAAGTGCTCAAATTAGCACACATATGCAGGAACATTTCTAAGAGGGACATATTAAATTATTCAAAGTACATTTTAATAAGCTCATTTAAATTTGATTTAAAACTCAGAATAGAGTGGAGAATAGAAATTTTATTTTTGCTTTTAAAGTCATACTTTCTTTGAACCTTCTGGAACACAAAGGATAGGAGACTACATTCTGGAAAACACAGAAATGGATGGGATTTGTGGAATGTAGGGACTTCCAGACCCATAATCAAGTAGAATTATGGAACCAGGAAACCTCAAAGGGGCAGAAGGTAGAACAGCTGCCATTCCTGTATTCCCTTTGAACTGTTAGAAAAGCGCACTGTGGTGCAGGGGGATATATTGCACTTGAATATCCTAACTTTACAAAAAGCAACTTTAAATATACAGTACAGTACTTAGACATCACCTTAACAGTTCTTAGGTCTTTGGTTAGGTTTTGAATTGTTAATTTTATACTAATCTCTTTGACTTTGAATCTAAGAGGATGAAGATAATGATGCACCATCAAATTGATTCCATCTTATGGAATAGGATAGTCAAAAGTGGTTTATTAACCCCTTCTTTTGAGACTACACAGTGACAGTGTAGCTTGTCTAAAGCCTATAAGGAACAGCAGAGAACTGAATTCCTGGTCTATGCATTCCAACTCTCTAAGCCAGTGTTCCCCAACATTTGGGTTTTGGACTCCAATTCCCAGAAGCCTGAGTCAGTATTAGTGCTTTGGGGAACTGATTTAGGTTTCTGGGAATTGAAATAAAAAAACCAAAGGTTGGGTGGGAAACACTGCTCTAAACTATGCAGCCAGCTACAGCTTTGCAATAAAAGTTACACCTGCTCAATATTCTTCTAAGTAACTATTAACTTTAAAGGAACTTGTAGTCTTATTCACTTGGTTACCCTCAATGTCAGTCTGACTTTCATCATAGAAAGATTGAAAGCATAAACATGAGAACCCACAGCTTGTGCCCCTCCAGTGTACCATGCACACAATTTATAAATCATCCATGCAGTGTGATGTACAAACTCTTTTCTCTTGAAAGAAAGAAATACAAGTCACTCATGTATTCATCTTTACCTCTTCAGCATTAGATGTAATGATGAAGCAGTGGCTTTACAAGTCAAAAACATTCACTTGGATAACTGAAGCATTGTTTTAAAATGCTCTCTGTGACTCACCTTGCCAAGAAGCAAGGACTGTACTGTAATTACATTCCGCAACTGTAGCAGCTTCCAATGGAGTCAAACACAGTTTTACACAGAGTGTTTTATAGTATCTCACAAAGTTATACATGTAGTCAGAAATACAAAAAAGGATTGGAAAGCTAGGCAACCTTGTTAGTTTCCACCCAGAAAGCAAATGGCAAACTTAGCATCACTATTCAGAAAGATTTTGGGTAAGGCAAAATATGAAAAGAAAACATAGCAGTCAGAATTAGAATCTGTCATTCCATGTATTTTGGGGACCTACATTTCCCTGGCCCCAGAGGTGGTTTTTGGACTGAGCAAGAAGGGGACCCCTTTCCCAAAATTGATGTGGGGGCACCCCCTTTAGCTCTAATCTCAAGTCATCAATGCTCAATTTATAAAGAAGAAAGAAGAGGGCCCATATAAACATTGCATTGCTGAATACTGCAGCCAATCCCATCCTCTGCTGATCCTGAAAGCCATCTTTGGTTCATACTACAATCTCCTCATTTTGTTGACCCTACACTTAGCATTAAATAATGGTTAAAACTGTCAATGTACAAATGTACAAAAATGTACAAATACATTCTGAAATGCAGAGACTTTTTAAAACGAAGTGGAAGGGGCTCAACAACATACAGTAGGCTGACCTTGCCAATGAAAGCCACTTAAGTTCACTAGTGGAAGCAGATCCATCAGCATAACTGAGAGGAGATGGTTTCCCTTTTCCACAAGTCCCTGCATGCATTCTAATGGACTTTTATTTTCTTCTTCTCTTCTGAGTCCTCAGACCATCATACCACCCAGAGCAGACTCTGACAATAATGAACTGGATAGATGACAGTTTTGGAATAAGGCCAGATCATGACCACAAAGAGAAACACAGCATGACTCCAGACACGAAGCACAAGGTCTTCTAGTCTCACTTAACAGAGGTATACTGGAGAAGAAAATATTGCCCTTTTACTAAATACATGGGCTAAACCAACTATAACTCTCAACCAAAACAGACACATAAAATGGATGGGACATCTGAAGCCAGCATTTATGTATGTCAACTACCAGTAAATTCAATGAATATACTCTGGTTGACCTGAACTATATCTGCAGTCAAAAATAATGAAACAAAAGCTGTCCAACTTTTGGCACATCGTGAGAAGGCTCTCTGGAAAAGACAACATTTATTTATTTAAATTTATATTGTTGCCCCCTTGCCAAGGTGACTCTGGGCGGCTCACAAATATAAACATTACATAACAATAAAACAGGAACCTCAAACTTAAAAAAAACATTAAAACTATTAAAAACCCACCCAACAACCACAAATTAAAACTGAACTAAAAACTCGGACGGCCCTCATTATATAAGCCAGCAAGGGGTGAGGCCACCACACCGGCAGCACCCCACACCTGCTGTGCAAGCCAGGTTTTCAGATCTTTCCTGAAAGTCAGCAGCTATGCCTGGACTCACAACTCAATCGGCAGGAGGTTCCATAGGGCTGGAGCAGAGATCAAGAATGCCCTCCTTTTAGTGCTAGAGAGGCGAGCCTCTCTAACCGATGGCACCATTAGGGAGCCTCTTTGGTCTGCTCTGGTGGATGGGCGAATGTCTTTGGGGTGATGCGGTTTCTTAAGTACCCTGGCCCACTGCCATGTAGGGCTTTAAAGGTCATCACCAGCACCTTGAATTGCACCCGGAGGCACACTGGCAGCCATTGCAGCTCCCACAACAGGGGGTGATGCATGGGCATAATGTCCACACCCCATCACCATGCGGGCAGCTGAATTTTGAACGTAATCAGCAAATAACGTGTAGTTGTGCAAAAGCCCTCCTGGCCACGACTGCCACCTGCTCATCGAGCAGGAGTCGTGAGTCCAGGAGGACCCCCAAATTACGCACCAGGTCTGTCTGAGGCAAAAGAGCCCCACCCAGTACCAAAGATGGTAACTCCCGGGATAACATGAGGTTGTAGTCCGTTGTCCCCCATCCAGACCCTTAAAGCCTCCAGATACCTGGATAGGAGTTCAACTGCATCCCAATAATGCTGGGAAAGGTGGAAGGCAGCAAAAAGAGAGAGAGAGAGAGAGAGAAGAGAATGTATGATATGGACTGACTCTCTTAAAGGGAGCCACAGGCTTGTGTTTGCAAATAAGCAGGGCTGTTGAGGGCAGGACATTTTGGAGACCTTTCATTCATAGGGTAATCATAAATCAGAGGCAAATTGATAGCATGTAACAACATGTAGCAAGAATTCCAATACTCTAAGAAAACATGTAAGTGAGATTTTGCAAAACTGGGCTCTGAAAGAGTCAGAATGGTAAAAGAGTTTGCCAATGATATGACTCCCTATATGGATGGAGTTGTCTATCAAAATACATAAGCAGGAAACATCCAAATGTTGCTAAGTCAAAGGACTGATTATCTATGCAAAAGACAGCTAGAGTAGAATAGACAATGAAACAAATTTGTCGGTTGAGCAAGTGTCATCTCTCATTATGCAGGAGTAAATATGAGAAGTCTGGAAGGTTTGTCTTCAGGAGAAGAATAAGCACACACCAGAAAAAGCTTCAAACAGAGTTTTGAACAGCAGAATGATTTTAAAACTCTGCTTCTCCAAAGGTCATCAAGAACATTGGGCACTTAATGTCCAATGTATAAAAAAGTAATATTAACTGACTACATATAAGTAGTATTTATGTACAAATCTGAGTGCTGGTAAATATTTAAATTAATCCGTAACAATAAAAAAATTAATTGTTGGTGACAGCAACTAATACTAACTTTCAGCAATAGCTAAGACTCATGTTTCGCTTTCAAGAAACTCTATAGTTTATTGTTTGTTCATCCCTCCACAGAAACAACTCAATTGAAATCTAAATGATTTCTCACCCTTGTGCAAAGTTTGCTTATATTTAATTTCAACCCAAAAACAAAAGCACAGTGGTAGCTTATTAATTTTGACATGTTAGTCTGTGCAAGCATTTCAGATGTGAAACAAAGCAAAAACAAAAACAATGAAGACAAAAAACATCTTGGCACTTTAAAGACTGTTTGATATTCAGTTCTTTTCCTGCAAAGTTTTCTTCTGTGACAATGGTTAATAAGGTATAAATAGCAACAGCAGTAACAACATAATTGTTGTGCCATTACACATATAGCAATGTGTTAAGAATCCTTGACTTTGTGTTCGAAAAACTGCCAACAGTTAGTTGGGAAGAACCTGGCTACAGAAAATATGACATTTCATTATTGTAACATTTCAAATTTGGTAATGGCTCAGAAAGTCATTGATTACCTCACATTTCTGCCTTCAAATAACAACTAATTCAACCCATCTGCTAAAATAAAAGTTTGATAGTGATTTTACCACTGATTGGTGGATTTGAAAGGAAAGCTTTGTGTAGAGTCACAGGAAAATTGTTCAACTTATTTATCCATATGCCTTTTAAAGACATTAACTAAAATTCAAACTTATTTGAACTTTAGTGCAGACTCTTTAAATAAATAAAACTGTTATACTAGCTGGAAGGTTTTGGATTCACTCAACCACATAACCTTTTAATATGAAAGCCAAACAAGATGTCTGTAAAACTCAAGTAATCAAATCTCTTTATGTTCCAATAAAAAAACTGCGGACATAACCACAAACTTTTATACATAGTTTTCAACACAAATGCAGACATGAGCACAAAACCCACAATATTTGGATACTTCATCTGAATGAAGAAATTACTCTTGTCAAGATTCATGTACTGTATTAGGACATTTTAGTCCTCCAAACCCATATCTAGACAATATTCAACCTATATTGTAGTTATTGGACAGCAATGTAATCTGAACAGTGGCAAATCATATCCCTCATTTTCAGCTATTTGCCACATACAGTTGTTCTTGTTTTTCTGCTTTTTCTTGTTTTAAATAGAAAAATGTTATTGGATAGAAGCTATTCTATAAAATCTATTATATTTTGCCATTGGGTTACATTTTTCTTTCAGTCAATGTAATGTATCAGAACAACAATAACAAGTCCCGTGTTGATTTTCTGTAGAGTATCATGTCAAGAAGAAGTGACATACTCCAGGTGTCAGTGAAGTGGGACCAATTGGAGAAGAGGTAACACCAGAATTCTTAATAACTTCAGGAAATACAAAACAGGTACACATTAAGCTATTTTGTGAAACCTATGTTTCACAGCTAAACCTCAACACACTGGAATTCTCACTGGTCAGACAATACTACAACATAACTCACTTAAGTACTGATTCTAGTGTGTGAGAGTTAATGATCAATGTCTGGTAAGCGCGAAACAGAACTTCAGGCACTTCAAGCACATACAGTCTTCAGGACTGAGACAAAATGAGAGATTTCATTATGTATTTTTCAGATGCATTTCACTTTAAAAAGATGGATGACAGAAGTCCCAAAAGTATTAAATATTTCCCTTTCTTATTTGGCCCCACTCTTTGGCAATCTTTGGAAATCACTGTCACCATCTTCTTTAATCTAGGTAGGAAGTCATGTTTATTAGCCTCTGCCTCCATCTACAATTTATAGAGTTGTTCAAATCTGCTATTTCAGTGACAGCTACAAGAAAACAACAACAACAGCAACTGAAGAATCCTACAACAATGGAAATATTAAATGTATTACTGTATACTGTATGCCTGCATAACATGTACAATTCATGATGAAAGACAAAAAATCTCTAGATAAAAGATGTATTCAGCTTTTTGAAACCAGTTTTTCTGTGTAACGAAAATGCAGAAGAAAAGCACACAATAGTAAAGGAATTGGCATTTAAAAAGAGTGAACTTTGCTCTCATTAAAGTTGTTTACTGCTTGAAGTAAAATGTTTTGCTAGATTCTTAGTCTATGATGTAATACTAACTCACAGGTGTTTGTTAGAACAGATGTTTAGACAAATATGTTCACTCTGACACCTGCAGTTGATGTGCAGACTTGAAGTCTGACACCCAGACACTTTGTCCATCTCACCAGATAAGAAGATGGCACAAGAGATAATGGACTCTCTAATTAGCAGAAGTCCCAAACAGGTGAGTAGGGGGGCGTACCACCCACACACCCAGCCAGCTTGTCTCCTCGAGACATAGTTGGGAGTTTTCACATGTTTCTGATGCAGGTGTCTGACTGAAAAGTGTATAAATAAGAATCCTTTTACCCTGATGTTGAGAGAAGATCTAGATAGGGTAAACTTCTCTCAGCCAGAGAGACGTTACCCCTCTTTTCCCCATAGATCAGACCATGGTAGTCTGAATCTATGAGGGGCTTTTTGCCCCACTTTTTTAGAGCTATTTGGACAGCTTAGCTATTCATGTTTATGTTTTGTTTATGATTTATTTTTGTATTCCTGAATTTTTATTACAACTGTATATTAATCTACCTCAATATTGTAAGCCAATAAAGTGCTGCTATTTTGAATATCGGGTAGATTGATTTTGTTCGCCTCTTAGTTTAAAGAGGGAATTTTTAGGAGTCCAGCCAGAAGCTATTTTATCTTTGAAAAGTGCCAGGTTGTTTTCTCTACAGAAGGGAGATGGAAGTCAAATCTTAGCCTACGGGAGGGACTTATCTACCGACCATTCGTCATTTTTCAAGGAGAAAACTGGACTCTTGGAGTGCCTCACGAGGAGAGATTTGTAGATGGGCATTATTTGGGTTATGAGGCTGAATTCTCATAAATTTCCCATGCAGCTATTCTGCCAATAGCTGAAGACTCATCTCTTCAGGCAGGTTTTTAATAATTATAACTGAGTCCCTAGATACTGGATTTTTTAAAGCAAAGTTATTGTCTGTTCTTAAAGTTTTGTCTGTATTTAAACATTTTTAATGTTTAATTATATTTTTAATAATTTAATGTATTTTAATTATTATTCTATTAATTGTTCTATAATTATGTAAAAATTGTGTTTTAATATGATCTTTTTATATTGTGAATTGTTTCTGATCAGTCAATCATTTTATATATTAAAATGGTTCTGCTGGTGTGACAAGGCAGTAGAGAACGAAAACCATTCCTACTAGAAAAGCTATTCCAAAACTGTAGCAAAAATTTAAAGGTTTAATTTGATTTAATGTATGGTCAGATCAGTCATACAGCAGACCAATTTTCATTCCTAATGGTGTGAAACAATTCTTGAACTGGAGAGCTGGAGGCAGTAATGGAAGAGTCATAGAGTTAATCAGAAAAAGAAACATACTCTCCTTACTTAGTTCTGAACTCATCAAAAACTGCGTACAACACTCTAGTGAAAAGACATATTTCAAGATGATAGTGTTTCTTCTGCTCCTTAAAGGCTGCATAGTTCAGAATATAATCAATGCTTGTTTGACAACCTTTTAAAGACAGAATTCTATCATTAGCAACCTGATAAGTATGCATTTCACAGCACAACGCTATCATTAGGGTGTGTGTGTGTGTGTGTGTGTGTGTGTGTGTGTGTGTGTGTGTGTGTGTGTGTGTGGTCCGAATGCAGAAAGGACTCTGACCAGCTTGAACAGTTCAAACATAAGTGATTTATTAATAGCTCATAACTTGGGAATAGTTCGGACCAAAGAATAAGGGTGAGGTGACTTGCTTATATACACAGAACAGCAGTGGGAGAACTAGATACAATTACCCGTCTTCTCAGGAAGGGTGGGAACCAATCAGAACATATTGGAAACAACATACAGTTTGCACCTTGCAAAAAGGGAGCGCTTTTGCAGCAAAGACTTGATTGCAAAACCAACAGCAATTAAACACCAATACAGTACACAACAGTGTTCTAGTCCATACATCAATATATACCTTTGCCTTTATCCACACATTAAATAAATGTGTGGTCCTTCCACTCACTATGCTGCCAATTGTATACAGGTGTCACATAATTCTAGTACATTTTGTACCAACAAATAAGGGACAAGGTATCAAACTTCCATGAAATGCAGTACTGTATTTACTTCGCCTATCAAGTTGGCCCTAAACCAGGAGTTCTCAGCCTTTTAAAGCTGGGGGCCAGGTCACGCTCCCTCAGACAGCTTTGGGTGCCAGACAGCCATTTTGCCCTTCCTCCACCACATGGTACTTCCTGGTGTGGTGGAGGCAGTGGGGGATCACATTAAATGGTACCATGGGCCACATTAAGCCTGCAGGCCGCAGGTTGAGAATCCTTGCCCTAAACCATCATGCAGGATGCCCACTAAACTTATGTGTTGTCAGAACTGACTAGCTGTGATTCTGTGGGGTTTCACACATCAGGGATTTTGCTTACAAAGAATGTGTACCCCACATGAGCATCAACCCCTGACACAGCCAGAAACCACCCTGCATACAAAATGTTACATTAAGCTCAAGGTTGCAAACTGAAGACAATTAACAGTGTCTTCCAGTGCTAACCACTCACCATTGTTTTAACTCTGTATCTTTGCATTCATCAAAATCCAAACCCACCTCCAGATCAGAAGCCATCCAATTAAACCAAAACTGATCTATATTTCTAATACATCCATCAGAGAAGTTCTACAAGTTAATATCCTTATAAGACTATTATACCCCCTAATCACATTCTTGGCTCCCAGTTTTGTAGTGCACTTTTCCCCCTTTAAGTACAGTTTTGGATTTTCTTTTTTTACTTTAATTTTATTTTCATGCAGGGGGATTATATGGCTTTCCGAATGTTGGTTGCCTGCAGTACTCATCCATTCTAGGGAGCATGTCCAAATGTGAGGGGATGTTGGAAGCTATAGGGCTGCAACAATTGAAAAACAGCATCCCTGTTTTACTCAGAAAATTGTACCTATGATAACATAAGAACAGCATTGCTGGAACAGGCCACAGCCCATCCAGTCCAGCATTCTGTCTCACACAGTGGCTCACCATTTCCTTCAGGGTATTCCCAAGCAGATGCCTTCACCTGCTTAGGATTCCCTGGAAATGATATTGAGAGATATCCTGCCTATCTCTCCAACCCGGAGGTTGTCCTTAAGTATCCATAATTATAGCCATTGATACTCTTGTCCTCCATGAACTTGTCTAATCCTTTCTTAAAGCTGTCAAGACTGACAGCTGTCACCACTTCTTCTGGCAGGGAGTTCCATAGACCAGTAATCCTCTGGGTGAAAAAGTACTTTCTCTTATTTGTTTGAGAACTAGTACCCAAAAGTTTCATGGAGTGTCCCCTAGTTCTAGTGTTATGCGATAGGGAAAACAGTTTTTCCTTATCTACTTTGTCCACACCATGCATGATTTTATAAACTTCAATCAGGTCACCTCTTAGACGTCGTCGTTCAAGAGTGAAGAGGCCCAACCGTTGCAGCCTCAGATGGTAAGGAAGGTGTTCCAGTCCCCTAATCATTCTGGTTGCCCTCCTCTGCACTTTTTCCAGCTCCATAATATCCTTCTGGAGGTATGGCGACCAGAACTGTACACAGTATTCCAGATGGGGCCTCACCATAGATTTATAAAGAGGCAAAATGACACTTGCTGACTTATTTTCTATACCCTTCCTAATGATCCCTAGCATTGAGTTTGCTTTTTTCACTGCTGAGGCACACTGGGTTGACACCTTCATTGAGTTGTCCACCAGGACACCAAGGTCCCTTTCCTGGTTTGTCGCAGAGAGTTCAGACCCCATCAGTTTATAAATGTAATTGGGGTTCTTTGCCCCAACATGCATCACTCTGCACTTACTAATGTTGAAACTCATTTGCCACTGTTTTGCCCACTCCCCCAGTGTCAAGAGATCCCTCTGAAGCTCCTCACAATCTCTCACAGTTTTCACTACCCTGTATAATTTAGTGTCGTCAGCAAATTTGGCTACCTTGCTTTTTACTCCTACCTCTAGATCATTTATGAAGAGGTTGAAAAGCAGGGGTCCCAGTACTGAACCTTGGGGGACCCCACTCTTTACTTCCCTCCACTTGGAGAAGTGTCCATTTAGTGCTACCCTCTGTTTCCTGTCCCTTAGCCAGTTGCTGATCCAGGACAAGACCTGTCCCTTTATTCCATGACTGGTAAGTTTATTCAAGAGCCTTTGGTGTGGGACCTTGTCAAAAGCCTTCTGAAAGTCCAGATAAACAATGTCAACTGGATCCCCCTTATCCACATGCTTGTTGACACTCTCAAAAAATTCCAACAGATTAGTGAGGCATGATTTGCCCTTGCAAAAACCATGTTGGCTCTCCTTTAGCAGCGCCTTCTCTTCTATGTGCCTATTAATTCTATCTTTTAGGATGGTTTCCATCACTTTACCTGGGACACATGTCAAACTGACAGGTCGGTAATTTCCTGGATCACCCCTGGATCCTTTTTTGAAAATTGGTGTTACATTCGCTACCTTCCAGTCATCAGGCACAAAGCCTGATTTGAGGGAAAGATTATATATTTTGGCTAGGAGATCAGCAATTTCATCTTTAAGTTCCCTGAGAACTCGTGGATGGATTCCATCTGGTCCTGGTGATTTGTTAGTGTTTAGCTTAACAAGACATGCAAGGACCTCCTCCCTGGTTATTTCTATCTGGCTTAATTCTTCGGTTTCCCTCCCTACGAAGATAGGCTCTGTTTTGGGCATGTGGCCTCTGTCTTCTTCAGTGAATACTGAAGCAAAGAATTCATTGAGTCTCTCTGCAATCTCTGTTTCCTCTTTAATAACCCCTTGCCTTCCATTGTCATCTAATGGTCCAATGGCCTTCCTAGTTGGGTTCTTACTTCTAATGTACTTAAAGAAGTCTTTGTTATTTCTCTGAGTATTTTTAGCTATACGCTCCTCAAAGTCTTGCTTTGCTTTCCTGATTGTTGCCTTGCATTTGTTCTGCCAGAATTTATGTTTCTGCCTGCTGTCCTCATTCGGACAAGCCTTCCATCTTCTAAATGAGCTTTTCTTGCTCTTGATCACTTCCCGAACAGCTCCTGTAAGCCACATTGGAGTCCTCTTGGACCTGGCAGTGGCCTTTTTCCTTTTGGGTATGCATTCCAATTGAGCCTCTGTTATTGTTTTTGTAAACAGCCTCCATGCCTCTTGGAGTGTTTGGACTCTCTCAATTTTCCCTTTCAGCTTCTTTTTTACTAGTTTCCTCAACTTTGGGAAATTTCCTTTTTGAAAATTTAAGGTCTCTGTGTTAGATTTTATCAGTGACTTGCGGTCTATGTTCAAGTTAAACATAATTGAGTTGTGGTCACTGTTCCCTATTGGATCAGTCACATTAACATCTTGCACCAGATCCTGAGTATTACTCAGGATCAAGTCAAGGATTCTTGTACCTCTAGTTGGGTCTTCAACCATCTGTCCCAGGGAACAATCATTTAGCATATCTAGGAACTTTATCTCTTTATCATGTGCTGAACAACAGTTCACCCAGTCTATGTGAGGGTAATTGAAGTCCCCCATTATAACCAGGCTTCCCTTCTTGGATGCCTCCTTTACAACATTCTCCAACTGCCAGTCTCCCTCAAGAGTTTGGGTCGGAGGCCGATAGTATATGCCTACTGTTAGACCATCCTTGTGGCCTGGTACTCTTACCCACAGAGCTTCTAATGGTGACTCCAAATCACCTAGATATTCCAATTCATACGATTTTATCACTTCTTTGACATACAAGGCCACACCACCTCCCACTTGCCCCTTCCTATCCTTCCTGTACAGTTTGTAGCCTGGGATAACTGTATCCCATTGGTTATCATCCGTCCACCAGGTTTCAGTGATACCAATAATATCAATATTCTTATTTATTGCTAAGTATTCCAGCTCCCCTATTTTGTTCCGGAGGCTTCTAGCATTTGTATACAAGCATTTATATATGCTTTTCTGACACAGTCTTTTGTGTCCAGTTGCATTGTTAGACTGCCTCTTGCATCCTTCTGCTAGAATGCTAGTGACTAGCTCCTCGCTCTGCTCAGTAATTTTTGCATCCTCCTCACTACTCAAGTACACACTTTCCCGAACTGGATGCTGCCCAGCTCCTGTCGGCTTTCCCCCAGTTATCAGTTTAAAAGCTGCTCTGCAGCCTTTTTGATGTTGAGTGCCAGCAATCTGGTCCCATCATGGTTCAAATGCAACCCATCCCTCCTGAACAGATTTGGCTTGTCCCAAAATGTTCTCCAGTTCCTGACAAATCTGAAACCTTCCTCTCGACACCACCGCCTCATCCACGCATTGAGGCTTCTGAGCTCTGCCTGCCTGGTAGGTCCTGCACGAGGGACAGGCAGCACTTCTGAAAATGCTACCTTGGAAGTCCGGGACTTCAATCTTCTTCCTAACAACCTGAATTTGGCTTCCAGGACAGACCGCTTGGCCTTCCCAACATCATTGGTACCAACGTGTACCATGACAACTGGCTCGTTCCCAGTTCTCTCTAACAATCTATCTAGATTTCTTGTGATGTCTGCAACTTTTGCACCTGGCAGGCAAGTCACCATACGGTTATCATGTGCATCACAAATCCATTTCTCTGTATTTCTAATTATTGAATCGCCTAGTACAAGGAGCCTCTCTCCTGCAATCTGTTCATCTACATGCACCTCATCAACCATATTAAGGGAGAGAACCTCAGTTTGTTCCTGTTGTTTATCTTCCTGGACCTCATCAAGTGTGATGAAAGAGAGATCATCAGGTGGAACCAGTTGTTCCTCTGTGTGTTCCTCATCAGGTGTGATGAGGGAAAGAGCCTCAAATTTATTCTGTAATTTCAGACTCTCAGAGTGATCCCCTACTCTTCTCCTCCTTTGAGTCACATTCCTCCAAACATCTCCCTCCTGAGTTAGTGAAGGGCCTTCTCCCTCAGAACTGTGCCCTGTCTCTTCTTTGTCCAGCATAGTCTGTTCCGCTCTGTCCAAGAACAGCTCAAGCTCCTTAATTTGTTGATGGTTAGATATGCGGGCCTCTAGCTGCTGGACCTTCTCTTCTAGTAGTGCAACCAGCTTGCACTTGCAGCAAGTGTAGTTCTCCATATGCTTTGGCAAGAACACAAACATGGCACAAGTATTGCAGGTAACTACAACTGTTCCCTCAGAATCCATTTTAACAAGTGCAGTATTCTGGGCCTCAAAAATGTACACGTTTACTACCTTTCTACCTAGTAAGACTATATTATTCCTTTGTTACTAGTTTGCAATCTCTCGCGCCGTTAGGCGCGCGGGCCTCTAAAGCAGCTCTACTCCAACTGCAAAACTTACCAGCGCTCACTTCCTTTGTTTTGCTCTCCTCAGCAGCAGCTCTGCTTAAGAGCACATGCAGAGTCAAAAGGGCTGACCCTGAAAGAGCTCAGAGCTTTTAAAGGCTAGTGTGGCTCCGCCCCTATGAGTCACAGTTCAGGGAAGGGCCTGGTGTGGCTCTGCCCCCTGCTTCTGGAAGCTTCAAACTGCTTCCTCTGTTTGAACAGAGGTGGCTCTCAGCAGTTGAAATTATCAATTTAAATTAGTGGAAGCCTCTAAAGCAGCTCTACTCCAACTGCAAAACTTACCAGCGCTCACTTCCTTTGTTTTGCTCTCCTCAGCAGCAGCTCTGCTTAAGAGCACATGCAGAGTCAAAAGGGCTGACCCTGAAAGAGCTCAGAGCTTTTAAAGGCTAGTGTGGCTCCGCCCCTATGAGTCACAGTTCAGGGAAGGGCCTGGTGTGGCTCTGCCCCCTGCTTCTGGAAGCTTCAAACTGCTTCCTCTGTTTGAACAGAGGTGGCTCTCAGCAGTTGAAATTATCAATTTAAATTAGTGGAAGCCTCTAAAGCAGCTCTACTCCAACTGCAAAACTTACCAGCGCTCACTTCCTTTGTTTTGCTCTCCTCAGCAGCAGCTCTGCTTAAGAGCACATGCAGAGTCAAAAGGGCTGACCCTGAAAGAGCTCAGAGCTTTTAAAGGCTAGTGTGGCTCCGCCCCTATGTGTCACAGTTCAGGGAAGGGCCTGGTGTGGCTCTGCCCCCTGCTTCTGGAAGCTTCAAACTGCTTCCTCTGTTTGAACAGAGGTGGCTCTCAGCAGTTGAAATTATCAATTTAAATTAGTGGAAGCCTCTAAAGCAGCTCTACTCCAACTGCAAAACTTACCAGCGCTCACTTCCTTTGTTTTGCTCTCCTCAGCAGCAGCTCTGCTTAAGAGCACATGCAGAGTCAAAAGGGCTGACCCTGAAAGAGCTCAGAGCTTTTAAAGGCTAGTGTGGCTCCGCCCCTATGAGTCACAGTTCAGGGAAGGGCCTGGTGTGGCTCTGCCCCCTGCTTCTGGAAGCTTCAAACTGCTTCCTCTGTTTGAACAGAGGTGGCTCTCAGCAGTTGAAATTATCAATTTAAATTAGTGGAAGCCTCTAAAGCAGCTCTACTCCAACTGCAAAACTTACCAGCGCTCACTTCCTTTGTTTTGCTCTCCTCAGCAGCAGCTCTGCTTAAGAGCACATGCAGAGTCAAAAGGGCTGACCCTGAAAGAGCTCAGAGCTTTTAAAGGCTAGTGTGGCTCCGCCCCTATGAGTCACAGTTCAGGGAAGGGCCTGGTGTGGCTCTGCCCCCTGCTTCTGGAAGCTTCAAACTGCTTCCTCTGTTTGAACAGAGGTGGCTCTCAGCAGTTGAAATTATCAATTTAAATTAGTGGAAGCCTCTAAAGCAGCTCTACTCCAACTGCAAAACTTACCAGCGCTCACTTCCTTTGTTTTGCTCTCCTCAGCAGCAGCTCTGCTTAAGAGCACATGCAGAGTCAAAAGGGCTGACCCTGAAAGAGCTCAGAGCTTTTAAAGGCTAGTGTGGCTCCGCCCCTATGAGTCACAGTTCAGGGAAGGGCCTGGTGTGGCTCTGCCCCCTGCTTCTGGAAGCTTCAAACTGCTTCCTCTGTTTGAACAGAGGTGGCTCTCAGCAGTTGAAATTATCAATTTAAATTAGTGGAAGCCTCTAAAGCAGCTCTACTCCAACTGCAAAACTTACCAGCGCTCACTTCCTTTGTTTTGCTCTCCTCAGCAGCAGCTCTGCTTAAGAGCACATGCAGAGTCAAAAGGGCTGACCCTGAAAGAGCTCAGAGCTTTTAAAGGCTAGTGTGGCTCCGCCCCTATGAGTCACAGTTCAGGGAAGGGCCTGGTGTGGCTCTGCCCCCTGCTTCTGGAAGCTTCAAACTGCTTCCTCTGTTTGAACAGAGGTGGCTCTCAGCAGTTGAAATTATCAATTTAAATTAGTGGAAGCCTCTAAAGCAGCTCTACTCCAACTGCAAAACTTACCAGCGCTCACTTCCTTTGTTTTGCTCTCCTCAGCAGCAGCTCTTTCAGCAAGGTTCAACTAACTCAGCCAGAATCAGGGCTAATAAAACTGTATTTAAATAATGGCTTTCTACAGAAAGACTCAAAAAGGATCAAAAAAAGTTTTACTTTCATTTTTTACTGCTTGTCCTTCTCTCCTCACACTTAGCTTCTTGTGCAGATCTGATTCACTCTCAACAATTTTCTTCTATTCACTGTTTTTTTTTTTGAAACTTAGCATGCAAAGGGTTAGTTCTGTGTACATAGATTTGCAAAGGAACAGTAGAGTAAGCTCTTCTCTAAGCAAAGCAACCTCAAGAATTTTATTTCATCAAAACCATATATACCTTAATTCCCCTCAACAGCATGTTGCGAGGTATCCTGGGGGGGCCTCAAAAAAAGGAAGCAGGAACAAGAAGTCTTTATAGAATTGTTCAGTGACTGACAAGGAGAGGATAGTCTAGAAGCAGTGGTTTCCACAGAGGGACTTCAATTCCCAGAAGCCTAAGTCAGTAGATTGGCTGATCAGTGCATTGGGGAACTGACAGGCATCTGGGAATTGAATTCCAAAAACCAAAGGTTGGCAAACGCTGTTCTAGGCTAAGATTCATGCTCTGATGGCAGAAAAATGCTACTTTTTGGGGGGGGGGGTTCCCCTTAAGGCAGCACACAATATCGTTATTCATTTCTCACATACCGTGGTAATGTTGTGGGAAAGAAACATGTTTGCCACAAATGGTAGCATACAAAGCTGCATGTAGCTTGTTATAGTTGCACAGTCTGCCAAAAACAGTATTTCAACTCAGGGGCATTTGTCAAAGGCTTGCTCACAAAGGAATCTGTTGAAAACAGCTTGGAGATTTCAGAAAATTGCAACAGGCTGGAGCAGAAATTCAGTCTAGTCATTAAGGTTCTGAAAAGCCTCCTAAATTGCTCCTCTATTTACATAAGGTGGCGGTGGGGATAAGATTTCTATCAATTCTCTTTCCTTCTCTGGCCTACACCATACCCTCCACCAATTATAAAGATCTGCCAAACCACAGTAAATGATTGGGGGGGGGGGGGGAGTAAAAGGAGTAAAGTGAAAGCCCTGCACTGCAGATAGGGAATCTATAGTCCATTCACTGTAATGAAGTTATTGTAGGATCCACACCAACATGGCTATCCTTGGTTTCTAAATGAGGAATACTGATGTGCCCTCTTTAGCTTCCTTCAACTGCATCTAGGTCTTGCAAGAGATCTCCAAAATTAGCATCCAAAAGGGGATACAGTACCGGGCTTATACAAAATAATATCTTCAGTAACAAAGGGAATTGCATCATAAAATTAACAGACTGGTCTATTCTTCTCCAAGTGCCATATCCAATTCCGAATATTGGCTACTGTCATGGCAACCAGCCATGGAGATTGTCCGGGAAACAATGTAATGCAGTAGTCTTTCATTTGTCTTCCACATCGTAGTGTGAATAAGCACCAGTCCAGACAACAATGAATGAAACAGTAGCAAGTCTTTATTCTACAGTCTTTTAGAGATGAGTTTATGAGATGTTTCCGGACACAGAGATGGCTATACAATCCCAAAGGAATCAGTCCCTCTGGACTCTTGCCATAGCAAGGCAAATACTAGCTACCACAGAAGCATAGCATAATGGAGGAGACCCAGGCTTAGCACGTATCTGGCTACCTGTACGGAGTGGGGAATGTAGTCTGGTCCGGCCCCACCCTTGTTTACTCGTGGGGCTTATATAGTGTCTCCTCGGCGGTGGCTCCTTGATACAAAGTAGCAACCTGCTGGATAACCGTAACTGACCAATCATAACACGGAATATATGTACCTAACCAATGGAGAACAGGATCCAAAACTGTATCCAATTACAGGGCTAGGATTAGCATAATGAGTGTGCCCTGTGCAGGTGTTTTCGCGCCACTTTAAGCTCCTAAAACTTGAATGTCGGGAAACCGCCATTTTCCTTTTGCATGGCGCTGCCTGCGCTACTTGCAAATGTGCCTCAATACACAACTGGTCCTCAGCCCTTTTGGCACACAAACTCCTCTTCAGCCCCAGGTCAGTATTGATGAAACTGCTGCCCTCCATCAAGATGGATTCAAGTGGGATTTAATCCATTTGGAGGCCATCTCCCTTTCCTGTGGACTTTGGCACCCAAGGCCACTAGTCGTCAGGGTTGTTTTACAAATCTATGCCACTACGCATAGCTTCTCCTTCATATTCCATAGTTAAAATGGTGACATCTATGTTTAATAGAAGAAAAAATAACATTTTAAAAGGTAACTCAATATTACTAGTATTATTGTCAAGGTAAAACCACTTATTAGTTCTACTTAGACTAGAGCCATTAAATCAATGGGACAGATACAAGTTTCAATTTAATGGGCCCTTTTTTCACCCTAAGAATTCACTCTAGCTGGAATTAACAAGTTGATTTTAGCCAAAGGATTCCAGAAAGAAAATAGCCTTTATTTGTCAAAGGTTCTACCAGGAGGAGAATAATCAAAGAAGAAAGAACAATGTAGACAAATAGAGGAAAAACTAGCAGTCACAGAAATCTCCAATAAACTATATAGTAATAATTTTGTGTCAGAAATTATTCTGGGTGGAAAGGATGTTTGCTGGAGAAACTCCGCTCAGGGGATGTCCAAATGAGGCTCCTTTCATGTCGCCAAGATTTTTATTCCCACCAAAGTGGCCCCTATTTATCTACTTGCAATTTCTTGCTTTTGAACTGCTAGGATGGCAGGAGCTGGGACAGAGAGGGGCGCTCAAACCGTCATGAGGTACCCAGGTCTCAAACTGCTGACTTGCCGGCCTTCCAGCTAACAAGGTGAGCTTCTTAATCACTGAGCCACTGCAGCCCCAATAAAATATATAATGAAAAGCAAACATTGATCTTCAGAAACAAAAGAATCATCCATGTTAAATATGAGTGTCTCTGAAAGCACCCTTTAGGGGTCCAATAAATAGAAACCATCTGTGGATAAACAACTTCAGATATCACATACTGAATGATGAAACACAACAAAGTCATCAGGCATGAAGAGAAGGTTTCCAATAAACATTTACATGGAAGTGGACAGAGAGATATGTTTATAGACACCACAAGTATTTAGGGGATACTAAACTCAGAATATCAATATGGGAATGAAAGAAGTTTATCTAAATAACAGAAAAGAGGAACAACTACATCACCAAGAGTTTATACGTAGAATGGATTCCCTGAAATAAATTTCCTGTAATTTACATGAATAGGCAAACAGTTTGTATATATTTTGTGAACATTTACATTTTATATGAATCTTCTTGATTATTCAACAAAAATCTAGTGAATGGCTAAAAACCTCAGAGACATATATCAGTGACTATGAAATAAATATGCATAAACAACAAGTAACCGTATGTTTATTTTTTAAAAATCCATGAAATTCACTTGGGAATGAGAATAATCCAGTTCATTCTAACAACATGCCAATGGCTAACAAACAAACAACATCAATCCGTATAATGTAGAGCCGGAAACTTTCCTAATTACCATAAATATGGTGGATTACAAATCTTACAAAGGTTTATGACATCTATAGTCCTACAAAAGACATGTTTTTAAAATAGAAGAGTTTCTCATAAAAACTGCAGCTCTTCATACCATATTGCTCATGGGCATGGACATGTACTGTATTTGCTGGAGTATAAGACTCACCAGAGTACATACCTGTCAACTGCGGCTCCGGCCAATCCGGGACCTGCGCAGGTCGCCTTCTACGCATGCGTAGAAGGGTTTTACGCTTGCGTAGTCCCCTTCTACACATGCGTAGCCTTCTACTCATGCTTAGAAGGGTTCTATGCAAGCGTAAAACCCTTCTACGCATGCGTAGAAGGCGACCTGCGCAGAAGGGCTGAGCAGTACCTTCTTTCCCCCACTGCCAAATTCTGGGGTTTCGGCAGCGCGGGGTGGGAAATGGCGCAAATTGGCACCGAAAACCGGGAAATCCCAGCCAATCCAGGAATGGTTGACAGGTATGCCAGAGTATAAGATGCACTCCATTATTACCAAAATAGCCCACTATAGGCTACTATATACAGTAGAAGACACACTCCATTTTTCCAGTGTATTTTAAGGGGGTGGGGGATGGGTCTTATATGGCAGCAAATACAACATATCATTCATGCACCAGAAAGAATGAAAGAAAAAGTTTACAATAGCAACATAAAATCTACCCACTACACAAGATGCAGCAGTATCTGTTTGATGATCACATACTTTTTAAATCCTATACTTGCAAACATGAGCTAATTCAGAAGTATATAATCCCAAAACTCTTTCAAGTACTCAGAGGTCAAAGCTTTATTTTCACTTTTCTGTGAAAACTATTGATTATCATTCTCTGAAGATCCTTAAGAGAACAAATGATCTTTATCTATTGATTTAGGATTACAGTAATTGACACTGTAAGCATTGTATCAAGAATTATTAACCCAGCCTTCAAGAATGAAATGTAGCATGCTTTGTACACTTTCAACAGAAAAACAGAGATTAAGAGAGAATCTAGGCTAGAAAAGGTGGCTTAATAGGAATATCTGTGGCTTATTTATCCATATAGTTGATGGGCCACCCTCAGTAAATTCCATAAGCCTTATACATGGATGGTTCGTGAACTGAATAGGGAAGTGTTACCTTAGCTCCCAATCTCCCCTTCCCCGTTCTGTTCAAACTGTCTTTGGATTTACATATTCTGAATGCAACCTTGATTCTGGAGAGCCAGTCCTAACACAGCCAGAACTCCACCATCTGCAACAATGGTCTCCAACCTTCTGAGCTGCATTAGAGTTCCCAATAACTAAAAAAGGCCACATCTTAAATGAAAATGTAAGGAAATTATTAACTTGCCAATTTTGATCAAAAGGAAACATTCAGAGGTCAATCAAGCGATGTTGATTATACCGTATGTTGTGGACATGTTGTAATTGCCGCCTTAATCGGCTTCGGCCGAGAATGTGCGGGAATAAAAATTTATTATTATTATTATTATTATTATTATTATTATTATTATTATTATTATTATTATTATTATTATTATTATTATTATTATTATTATTATTATTATTATTATTATTATTATTATTAATGTTAATGTTACAGGTACCTGAGCTCCACTCGCTAAAAAAGAACCCAGAAAGGACACAATGCTAGTATGGAGGATAAGACCGTGTGTGTGTGTGTGTGTGTGTGTGTGTGTGTGTGTGTGTGTGTGTGTGTGTGTGTGTGTGTGTGTGTGTGTGTGTGTGTATGTGAGAGAGAGAGAGAGAGAGAGAGAAAATGGAACCATGGAGAACAGAAGAAACAAGGCTGCTCTTGTGTTTTTTTGTAAGAAAGGAACAGGAAAACGAGCGGGAGGTCGTGTTGCTTGAGGCAGCAAGAACAGTGTGAGTCTGAGGGAAAATGCCAGGAGGCACTGATAGCAGTAAGCAAGCAGGTTGTGGACCACTAATCTATAGACATAAGGGAAGTACCTAGCAGGGAAAAATATTTTATCCTTGTTGTTGTTCAGTCACAGAGTCAATTCCGACCCTTTGTGACCCTATGGACCATTGTCCTCCAGACGCCTCTGTCCTCCACCATAGCACTCCCAGTTCTGTGCCCACTGCATCTACAATACCATCTAGCCATCTCATCTTTGGTCTCCCTCTTCTTCTTTTGCCCTCCACCTTTCCCAGCATCAAGGCCTTCTCAAGAGAATCCTCCCTTCTCATTTGATGTCCAAAGTACTTCAACTTAATCTTTACTATTTGACCTTCTAAGGAGCAGTCAGGGTTGATTTCTTCTAAGATTGACCTATTTGTTCTCCTCGCTGTCCAGGATACTCTCAAAACTCTCCTCTGACACCACATTTCAAAGGCATCTATTCTTCTGCATTCAGCTGTCCTAATGGTCCAGCTCTCACAGCCATACATTACCACCAGGAATACCATTGCTTTGACTATGCGAATTTTAGTTTGCAAGGTGATGTCTCTACTCTTAACTATGTTCCCCAGGTTTCTCATAGCTTGTCTCCCAAGAATCAGTCGCCTTTTTATTTCATGGCTGCAATCCCCATCAGCAGTGATCTTTGATCCTAAGAATGTAAAATCTGTCACTGCTTCTACTTCTTCTGCATCTGTTTTCCAGGAACTGATTGGGCCTGTTGCCATTATCTTGGTTTTCTTAATATTGAGTCTCAAGCCAGCTTTTGCACTCTCCTCCTTCAGCCCAATCAAGAGATTCCTTAGGTCTTCCTCACTTTCTGCCATCAGGGTGGTATCGTCTGCATATCTCAGATTGTTGATGTTCCTTCCAGCAATTTTGATCCCATATTGTGATTCCTCTGTCCCTGCATTGTGCATTATGTGCTCTGTGTACAAGTTGAATAAGCAGGGTGACAAAATGCAACCTTGTCTTACTCCTTTTCCTATTCCAAACTACTCTGTCATTCCGTGTTCTGTCCTAATTGTTGCTTCTTGATCATGTACAGATTTCTCAGGAGGCCTATGAGGTGTTCTGTTAAAAGCAAACAAAATAAACCCTCTCAAGCAAATGCCATTGATGGCTGAGCATCTACAGAATTGTAACATGGAGGTTGTAGCATGGCTCACTCTATAAAAGAACACTGCTGCCTAGCATCCAGCAATATTTTATTGCTGGGAGAGAGTGAGTGGAATGCAGTTTTCTTGGGAAGGGGAATGGCTGTGATTAGATCTCTTAACAAGAGCCTTCTACTCTAAAAATTTGGTTGTAGGGCCTATGTCCTTCAAATTTAATTACATTTAATTTTAATTTGATTTAATTTTTCAACTTGTTCGCCACCCACTCAGACAAGCCCGACTCAGGGTGGCTTACATAATCTAAAACCCCACACAATAAAAATGGTTAGAAATCCCCACCCACATTAAGATCCCACCCACCCCAAGAAGCAGAGAGAGGAGCATCTTATGGTAAAAACCAGCAAGCAGGAGCCACATTGCACTCAGGGTGCCACACATGCCCCACCAGCCAGGTCTTAAGTCCTTTCCTGAAGGGCAGCAACTCTGTCTGCAACCGTAGCTCTACTGGCAGGAGGTTCCAAGGGCCGGTTCCTAACCTGTGGGTTGCAAACTCCCAAAGGCAGTATTCAAAAGTATTCCATTTGGGAGTTTTCACGGAAGGAGGTGAGAATGTATGACATATCCAAGGTTGTTGGTGTGACCACTGATTAACAAAACATATGACCCAAAATGTCTTGTCGGGTGGGGGAGGGGAGGGAAAAAGAAGGTGGTCTGACAATGCAAAGCGTGAGGGGAGCCTAGAGAGATGCTGTCATTTTTTAAGCAGGTGGTGTGGCAAAGCAGAAGTACTGTAAAGGTAAAGGTTTCCCTTGCTCGAAAGCCAGTCGTATCCGACTCTAGGGTTCAGTGCTCATCTCTGTTTCAAAGCCGAAGAGCCAGCATTGTCTGCTTCTGCAGACATTTCCGTGGTCATGTGGCAGGCATGACTAGACCCTGGAGTGCACGGAATGCTGTTGCCTTCCCACCAAAGTGGTCCCTATTTATCTATTTGCAATTTCTTGCTTTCAAACTGCTAGGTAGGCAGGAGCTGGGACAAAGACGGGAGCTCATTCCGTCCTGCAGTCCTCGGGAATCGAACTGCTGTCCTTCCGCCTCCCAGTCAGCGTCTTAGCCACTTGAGCCACTGCAGTCCCTGAAGTACTGTATTAAGGGTAAATCTCCATCTTGTCCTTTTCTGGCTTTCTAATCGGGAAAGGTTCACCATATCAAAACAAAGGCAAGAAACAGATTGAATGTTGAGAATGGCATGAGGTTGGCTTCAACAAACACTCAGCCACAAATTTTGAAGTTGGTTGCCCGGATGCAAATACAACAATTACATTAATTAAGCTGGAACTATATTTTGAAAAATCTATCTTCTCCCACTTCTTCTTCTTCCCTGTCTAGGCCAAACGTGAAACTGCCAAAATGAAGCTACCTTTTGGTGAATTCATTCTGCAGTTCTCTTTGTCTGAACAAGTGTGTGAAAGATTAGTCAGCAACACAAGGTTGCCGTTACCAGGGTACACCTGACTGTGGTTCAAAATTGCCACACTCTTCGAAGAGGCTCTTTCTGCCTTTTTACACAAATGTGTCTGTCTGTGTGCTATGGCTTGCAACTTGAGAAACACTGTTCTAAGTAGCGTATTTGCTGACATATAAGATGCACCAGAGTATAAGACGCACCCTGTTATTACCAACATAGCCCATTATATACAGTACAAGACACACTCCATTTTTTCAGTGTATTTTAAGGGAGTGGGTGGCTCTTATATGACAGCAAATACTGTATAGTACTTGTTTCAATCAACAAATTGATAAGCATTTGCAACATGGTATGGAACAGAACATCTTCATTCTAATACTTTTAAATACTAGTAAGTGACTACCCATTTTCTTGGGCTATAAATAAAAGCTTGGAAGAGTGATTCTTAACCTGTAAGCCCTCCAAATATTTAGGACTTTAACTACTAGAATCCATGATCTCTGGCAATGCTGGCCCTGGCATATATCAAACAAAGGGGGCATTTCAAAAGTCCCACTGAGAAAAGGCTGATTCATGGAACACACTTTTCCTGGCACCTGGTTTAATATTTGTGTTTACATACATGAGTGCCACCTAAAAATCAGTCAGCAAAGTGATCGAGCATTTTGATCATGGAAACTACAGCTGCCAATCACAGTGGCTGCAAACTTTTTAAAAAGTGCCAGAACAAATACAGAACCTGCTGCTGACAATATCCTGTTCATACACTATATTTGCCTGTGTTGACTCTCCTGATACAGGCAGCTTACACACTCATGGCTACACAATGTGCAATCTGTCCTTCATAAAATTTATTACTAAGTTGTAGCTAAGATGCTGACTGGAAGATGGCAGGTCAGCAATTCGAAACCCAAATACTGCATGACGGAATGAGCTCCCGTCTTTGTCCCAGTTCCTGCCAACCTAGCAGTTCAAAAACAAGAAATTGCAAGTAGATAAATAGGGACCACTTCGGTGGGAAGGTAAACAGCATTCCGTGTCTAGTCACGCCTGCCACATGTCCACGGAAACGTCTGCAGAAGCAGACAAGTGCTGGCTCTTCGGCTATGAAACAGAGATGAGCACTGAACCCTAGAGTCGGCTATGACTGACTTTCAAGAAAGGGTGACCTTTACACTGTATGTTCATAATGAGGATAATGGAAAACATTTCCCAAGCTCTACAGTAAATAAGAGCATTGAAGATATGAATAACACTGCATCACAAAAAAAATATTGTCTGCTACTTGGTCTAATCCAGAGGTTTCCAACCTATGGCCCACAGGCCAAATGCGGCCCATGGCACCATTCCTTCTACCATGCCTGGAAATGGAAGCAGGCACGTTTATGTCAGACGTAAAACATGCCCATGCATGCGTAAACGCACCCGCAGCTGTCATAAATGCAGAAGTGGGTGCATTTACGACAGCTGTAAATGTGCCCACTTCCACCTCTGGGGGGTGTGGTCAGGTCCACAGCAAAAAAAGGTTGGCCACCCCTGGTCTAATCCACGTGTTCTATAATAAATCAAGTGCGCTGAATCCAAATCTAAAGTCCAATTCTGCCTAAGACATCAGGATCTTAAGTAAGCAAATCTCACCCTCTTGGTTAGGTTCTTGCATCGATCACTTGGGGTTTATTTACCATAAATGTAGCAAAAATTGTCTGGTTTATTAATTAATGTGCCTACTCCTCTTCAGCTCAAAACAGACTCACTATGGCCTAGCTGTACCATCCAATAAGATGGTTTTGCACTAGAAACAAGTCCATCTCACATTATATACCTTATCTATTTCTGACGTCATCTCACTGACTTGGCCAGACATACCCAGCTTCTGCTGGAACATGCATGCCATCAGGGAGCGTGATTCAGCTGAGTTAGCAGCAGGCCTAGTGGTAGCTACAACTGTTATAATGTTACCATGTAAAAATGCATTACCCAATACCATTTGAACAGCTATAGCATGTCTATAACTTGAAATCTGTACGTGATAGGCAAATTCTGAGTTCAGATTTGGAATCGGCACACTTGATATCATGTAAATCACATGTGTTATTCCCAGTAGCAAAATCGTTGTTGTGCAGTGTAACCTGTTTCAACAGAAATAAAGCAAACAGTGTGTGTTATGCAAAACTAGGCTGGTGATCTAGCTGCAATTACTTCCAATTGACTGGAGTCCTTGGCTGAATTCCTACGCATGGTTAGACTGCATTAATCCCATGAAAATCAATGGGATTCAAATAGCCTATCACTCCCACCCTCAAGCTTCAAACCATAACTAGTTCCAGGTTTTTATAAATTCCCACACAAGAGATTATCAGCTAGACACTTCAGCATTATAATCCTACCCAAAGAAAAAGGCAATGTAGTATTTAAGGATGGAATCATTATTTAATGCTATAGCATTTGGGAGTGACTCTTGCTGAAAACAAATCTTATCACAAGTTTGGTAAACACCAGAGAACAGTTCTCTCTCGCTCTCAACCATTTCTCAGAAGTAAACACTTAGTTACTTCTGTGAAATGGAAAAAATAAACAATTACTTTAAAATTAGTCACCATGATAGCAACTACTTTTTAAACTTTCAGAACCATGTCTTTTCCTCCTAGGATGGGCTTGTCTTGCCTCTGAATGAGTTTATTTGCATGTCTTACTCCTGATGCATGGTGCTCTGAAGAAACAAAGTATCTGGAGGAAAGATGTAATAGCAACAAATATATCTCCCTTAACATGAAATTTGACAGTCTTGAATCATAGGGTCCATTATGAATATGAAAAGCAATAAAGACATTAAAGAATCTGATGTGAGCTCTCGCAGTTACAGAAAGCTATCAATATGCAACAAACAAACATAAAGAGAGAGACTAGTTCCCCCTAGTTTTATCGTTGTTTCCTTTTCTTGCTCTTGCACTACATCCTTCATACATAAAACCAGCTCACAAACAAGATATTACTTCTTACGGCTATCTTAACCTTTTTGTTAATCTGGATGACTAGAAAGTCATAAATGATAACGGAAGTAAACCTGTGCAGGTCATGACACAAGGGGCTGTGCAATGTTATAAACTGAATTAATCTAACCGTGATGACACATTAGGCACCTGTGGTGGAGCAGAGTTTGGAAAAAAATTTAAAATGACAATTCCCACAATTTCCTAACTAGAAAAGCAAGTGGTTATGCAGTATGGTTAGAGACAGTGCTGTATAGATTGCGAGAATTGCAATAAAAAAAGGGGGGGAGAAGTAGGATAGATTGTGTTTTAGAGGAAACAATTAAGCTCAGTTCAGCAATCCTGGATTAATTCAAAAGACCAATCTTGTCACTAGGAGTAACCTTTAAACAAAGTCTTATTATACTGCTCCTCTTTCCTGATTCAGCCAAATTCCCCTTTAAAGGTTCATTAGCTCAAGATCAAAAGCAAGCCATGGATATTCAGCCAAGCCAGTAAGAAGCAGTTTCTAAAACGACTCTGTCAAATTCTTATCTTTGTTGTTTAACTGCACTTTGCTGCTTCATTCTGTTACTTAAAACCATGGCTAGAAAATAATTTGCAAAAACATATCCTTCACCTGGATGTTCAACAGTGAATCCAGTGCTCATCATGGCCAGAATCCAAAGACCTTGTCCAAATGGTTTTGAGCTCCCAAAGGTACTTTAGACTTTTTTTATAACACTAGAATCCCCTCACCCATTACACAAAAAAATGTTTCTTTCAGGGGAAAAGCAACAGTATACTATTCAAAGCAAAAAAATAATAACCAAAATCCCAGTGGGGAAAGGAGCAAAAGTCACTTGATTAGGCTCAACCATCTCTTTCACTGATAAGACATTTTTTTTAAAGATTTTATTTTCTTCCACTTTGTAGGATGATTTCATATACTACACGACAACAAATCCAGATTTACTCCCAAGCATACAACATCATACAAGTCAAGCGCAGCTCCAGAAAATACAGTACCTGCGCAGAAGAGTTATGCGCATACACGCATGCACAGTACCAACTTTCCCCACCAGGAAAGTAGAGGAAGCAGCGCTGAAATGTGAGGAATCCTGGCCAATCCAGGATACTTAACAGGTATGTACAAGATAGAACTACACTAACTCCATCCAGACAGCATCCTGATAAGTGGGCAGGTATAACACATAAATTAGAACTATACATTCAAAAAGTGACAGATTTCTAGGGAGTGTATGACTATTAATCCACCTCTATCTATATACTGTATCTATTTATTTATCTACTGCAGTGGCTCAAGTCGCTAAGACGCTGACTGGGAAGCGGAAGGTCAGCAGTTCGATTCCCGAGTACTCCAGGATGGAAATGAGCTCCCGATTTCATCCCAGCTCCTGCCAACCTAGCAGTTCGAAAGCAAGAAATTGCAAGTAGATAAATAGGAACCACTTTGGTGGGAAGGTAACAGCGTTCCGTGTGCTCCGGTGTCTAGTCTTGCCTGCCACATGACCACGGAAATGTCTGCAGAAGCAGACAGCGCTGGCTCTTCGGCTTAGAAACAGAGATGAGCACTGCACCCTAGAGTTGGATACGACTGGCCTTCGAGCAAGGGAAACCTTTACCTTTACCATCCACCTCCACTATTACTGCCTATGTGTGGCTATTAAGCCTTCTCATTTCCCTTTAAGACCCTAGAAAGGAAAACAAAACAATTCTTATTTCTCCTCCCATTAAAAACCCATGGGAACAAATTTTGGTTACCAGGAATGACAGGCAGGGGGAAAGAATCAAGAAAAAAATAGGAAAGCAAGCCTTTGTCTTCCTTTTCCTACATAGGGTTCTGGAAGTAGATCCTTTTTCCTTCACAGGTTTCCTTCTCCCTTTCCACATGAATCTAGCCTATTAATATGGATAAGCAACAACATCTTCCAAATGTTTAGACCAGTGTTTCCCAACCTTTGGTTCTTGGATCCCAATTCCTAGTAGCCTAAGTCAGTACATTGGCTGATCAGTACTTTTGGGAATTGACTTAGGCTTCTGGGAATTGAAGTCCAAGAACCAAAGGTTGGGAAACACTAGTTTAGACTTTAACACCCCATCAGCATCACCTCACATGATCAATGATAAGGGATTGTGGCACCTGCACTCTTACTGGAACCTACTCACATATTAACAATAATGGGTTTGCCATTCCCTTCTTCGGGGTGGGGCAGCTTTCCTAATGCCATACAGGCTGGCTCTTCTCTCAAGAGGCACGAGGGAGACTCAAACTCTCAACCTCTACTGAAATCATTACACCACCCAAATTTCTCTTCCACACTTGGTTCTAGTCAGTTAAAAAGAAAACAGCTACATTACATGAAACATTACATTCCCAGTGAAAGAAGCCTGTTTCCACAAAGAACACATCTGCTAAGGACAGCCAAAGTGGCAAGCTATTGTGGTGAACACTTTCAAAAACCTCCTTTTAAAGAAAAGAAACTCAAGAGCTACTGCTTTCTACATGAAGTTATTATTTTTGAAAGCATAAATGGAACAAGTATAGCCTCCTATGCTGGAACATTACCAGTACTGTAATATGTTGGCCATGTGCCAAGCTCTTCTTGGACATTTAAGTTGGCTCAGTTCAAATTAGAATTTGCTCGAACCACAGTTTGCGTGGTTTAACCTTCCAAAGAAAAAGATATAGTGGTTTAGAGATGTTTGCTCCAAATTTCCCTCTCTCCTATACTTGTTTTTCTTCTTTGGTTTTTGTTTTTTCTTTCATTCATTGATTCTTGAGATACAGCAGTGCCTTTAACTGTGTAATCATCATGGAAAACCACCATGTACACAATCCATGGTTTAAATGTCCTTTACTTTTGCCATGTCCAATTTGTTTTTCCAAAGAGAACATATTACAACTAGTAAATCTTATTAGTAGCAACATATTTATTAACAAAACAGTTCAGAGGGATTGTTAACGCACAACATTATGATTTAACTCAGACTGGATTAGCTCCAGTATCAGCAGTTCTCTTAAGCTTTATATTGGATGCACTACAAAAATAATACATTTATGTATCTAGAAGATAAAACGCTAAACGGCCAAATAACACCGATATGTATGCTGTTATCTCCAGAGATCAATCAACTTTAAAGAAGCCCTAAGAAAAGATCACAGTTTAAATTATCTATTGTGCACCAGCTGTAAAAAGTGCTAAGCATAATAAGCCCTTATCTAGGAAAGACAAAACTGCATGTATCCTCTATCTTGCTTCCAATTAGAAATGTGGGGCTTCTAAAAATTGTTATCAAACATGCATTTATTGTTGCCAAGATTTTCATTCATTCACTACCAGCTTTTCAGCTAGTTAAATCAAACCAATCACCAACATCTTGCAATGTATAGAAAGAATTCTGAAATTTCTGAAAGAGCACTTACACCGTAAGTGTGAGATGGTAAAGTGTAATAAAAAAATTTAAGCCTCTGTTGGGACTAAGTATATTATTTCCTGAGCAGATCTGAAAGACTGACAGAAACATTTGCAGCACCCCCTTGCTCGTATCTGACTTTAGGGTGCAGTGTTCACCTCCGTTTATTGCCAAAGCCAGCAATGTCTGCATGTGCAGACTTTTCCATGATCATGTGGCAGGCATAACTCAACCCTGGAGTGCATGGAACACTGTTTACCTTCCCACCAAAGTGGTCCCTATTTATCTACTTGCAATTTCTTGCTTTCAAACTGCTAGGTTGGCAGGAGCTGCGACAGAGATGGGAGCTCACTCTGTCATGCAGCACTCGCATCTTGAACTGCTGACCTTCTAGTCATCAAGATCAGCATCTTAACCACAAAGCCACTGCAGTCCCTTCTGACTCAAGTATGTGGCCTATAAAATGGTGTTTGGAGTTTTCTGCGGTTCCAGGTATCCATAGATGATCTTGGAACATATACCCTGTGGATATTGGAGGTGACCTTTACTCTAAGGCAGCTGCATGATTCTGGAAACAATTAAGTTCAAGCATATCAGAAAACAAAAACTAAAACTAAAAACACTGCAGCACTTTGAAGACTAACTGCTATATTATTAGTGACACCTTTCGTGGATCAAGTCCACTTCTTCAGATAAGTAAAATTTCAGGCATGGTTTATATACATCAGATGCAGAGTTCAAGATGTTACAAGGGAAGTAGATTACCAAGCAACAAAGCAAAAAATTAAGTTCAAAAAATTAAGTTCAAGACTATCTTGATCAGTAAATGATGGAGATTTAAAAGACAGATTAATACTTTTGTTTTTATCTTTTATCTTCCAATGTCTGTGATTCTTATTTTTAGAAGGAAATCAAGTTAAATAAATGTTCTACATGAAATTTATACACCAATTCTGAACAAACAATGGAGCAAAAGTTTTCTTCCATGGAGTTCTGTCTTTTTTTCATTAGAGACAGACTGCAATCATTCTCATTCATTACATCTCCCTCAGTTTCTTCACTTCATCTTTACCAAAAGACTTTGATGCAAGCCAAGTTGATAGGATAATGTCATTCACTGAGAGTAATGGCTGAGCTGAGAGTTAAACCCCTCTAAGGCCCAGCTCAGTTCTCTAAACAGTGTTCCACACAGGCTCTCATCTCTGCAAACTATGCCAATGGCATGACCTTCAAGTATCCCAAGCCTGGTCTCTGTTGTCAATATCAAGGGTTAATGAAAGGCAAATTTTAATCAACCAAACATCAATTGAATAGTCATGATGATTAAAATCAATTACAGCTTGCAGCTCTAATTAAATGTAACCCACTGTGGCTGATGTCCATTAAAATACTAAATAATCCCGGAGAGAAGTTCACCACATCCATCACTCAAAAGCTAGGCCCTTTTTCTAACTAGTCGTGGAATCTGACAATATTAATTAGCAGTTTTATTGGTGGTACTGTTAAAAATGGGAAGAAACAGAAGAAAAGCATAGGGTGGAAGGCAGTGCCTATGAATACACCAGGCATTCTCAACCTGCAGCCCATGGGCCAGATGCAGCCCACATTACCATTTCATGTGGCCTCTCACCGCCTCCACCACACCCGGAAGTGTCATGTGGTGGAGGAAGGAAAAAATGGCCATCTGGTCCCCAAAGCTGTCTGAGGGAGTGTGACCTGGCCCCCGGCTTAAAAAGGTTGAGAACTCCTGGTATACACAGTGCTCTGACACATACTTTTGGCTCAAGTTGTAGCTCAAAGACAGAGTATATCTTTTGCACTCTAAGCCCTCCCCACCTTCAACTTCCAGCATCTCTAGTTAAAAATAACTTGGGTAGCAGGTTCTGTGAAAGATCTTTGACTGTTGGCCTGGAGAGTCCTTAGTAATCGAGACAGAAGACACTGATCTGGTTTCAAGCAGACTCATAACAAACTGTGCCCCATTGTCACTCTCAGACCTGTTGCATAAAGACCCCTTCAGTTCTCCACCTCCATTTTCAGACAGCTAATTATCACTTCAGCTTCATTTATTTTCAGGGTGGAGAAGCCAAGCTTGTAGGCAATACTTCAGGAAATGTACCTTCTGATATTATCAACACTTATATCAATCGTAAATGTTTTCCCCTCGAAACACTAACATAATTGTTTAAAGGACAAAACAAAAGATATATGCCAACACTTCTTAGCCATACAAAGTTTTTTCCCTCCAGTCTGCCAAGTATCCACTTCCAAGGACCTGAACTGATAACCACTTAAAAATGAAACAACGGAACATACAAAAATCTGGTTTAATTGGTGCATTAAAAAACAAGGACAGTTTTGCTGGTTTACAAAAAAGCAAACATTTTTTATTAACATGCTAATACGCTTTGTGCGCTAAAGGTCCCAAGTTAAAGCCACAGCATCTCTAGTTAAAAATAACCTGGGTAGCAGACTCTGTGAAAGACCTTTGACTGCTGGCCTGGAGAATCCTTAGCAATCAGAGTTCTCATTAGTTACATTTATATCCTCCCCCTCCCAATCGCTTTAACAAGGCTGTCTTCCTTCTCCCCACTTTATCCTTAATAAAGATAAGATCAAAGCTTGGAGAAGTTATTTTGGGGGACTATGACTTGCAGAATCTCCTAGCTACCGTGCTCTGTTGCTTTAGCAGATGGGAGGTGTAGTCCAGAGAAGTAACTTTTCAAAGTTCTAATTAAGACCTAAGCTTCCATTATTTTGTAGTTTTTTAAATTACTACTGCAACTGTGGGTTTTATTTTTACCAGGATGTTAAGGAAATGCTCTAGCACAGTTGTGAAACAACCACTAAAAGTACAGGGATACCTCATACAACGTCCAAACTTGGTTCCACAAGTTTGGACTTTATACGGATTTGGACTTTGTATGAGGCATGCAATGTCCAAATTCTTGCTGCGATGCCGCCTGCAACATCGTTTCCATAGAGATACATTGTATTGTAACAGCACAGACTTCAGGGCAAAGTCAAAGAAACTGACAGAACTTTAAGAAATCATTGTCTAAAGGCTAAATATATTACAAAACATGTCAAACAACTCTGATTTTAGGGGACAAACCATACAACAAGTTTTTAACTTTTGAAAACTTTATGAAGTGCAGGTTTAAAAGTTAACACCTCCCCACCCCAAGCCAATCGGAAACAGAAAACCTCATTTACCTACCTTTCCACTGTGCCAAAGAATGGTCCAAGAACCTGAAGAATGCTACAAAAATCCCAGAAATGCTTCCAAAAATTCTGATGAAAAAATTCAAAAATCCAAAATGGCACTCAAAACCACTGCTAAACACTCTTCATCTTGTGCAAAACCCACAAGAGCAATGCACGCATGCGTCCTGCCTTTTATACTGCCCAGGCACAATGCAACCTAGGGAAAACCCAAGTCACAGCGACTTTGTATGAGGCAACTTTTTTCAAGGAATTAGGCAATGTTGTATGAATTCGATGTTGTACGAAGCGGACTTTGTATGAGGTATTACTGTACTGCCTTTCTCTGCTGTTAGAACTTGGCCATTTCTAGTTGATACAAGTTAGCACAGTAAGATGCAAGGACAGAGGTGGTCTCTTAAGACTAGACAAGGACTGTTTCATGCAAAATGCATAAAATCTGGCTCTCTTAATTTAATATGCAATCAGTAGAGTGGTATGCATTTTTGACTTCCTGTCATATGTATCTTTATGACAAATGCTTTTGTGAACATTAATTTATGTCATTCCTATTGTATATTTTAAGAATGTACTTAAAATAGCTATGATGTACATCAAAACATATGTGAAATCAATCTACGTGATTCCTTTGACAACCTTCTGGTTCCATGCTGAGAATCAAGCCAGTGATGCAAGCTCCGCCCAGCACCGGAAGTTGCCCAGCAGCCGAAACAAAGAGAGGAAGCATCGGGAAATTATCCAAATGGAGTGAAATTGCTCCAAAAGGCCTCCTGTTGCCGTGGGGAGTGACAGAGGCTGTCCAAAACCCTGGGAAAATGATGTGATCCCTGCCACCGCTGTGGTAAGTGATGTATTGTAACTTCTGGCAGTGGGGGGGGGGGCAGGTCTAAAAGTGCTCAGGTGGCCACCGTGGGCCAGATTAATGAGATGCATGGGTCAGATTAAGCCCACAGGCCAGGGTTTGTGAATTCTTGGTATAGATGCACTATCCCAATGAATGAGACTCAATAAATGATTAGAACTTATTAAAGTAACACTATATACAGCCCTTGAGTCAATGACTCATAGTTTAGTTGGGATTAAGAGTTGGATTTAATTCGATCAACCTCCTGTAGGTTCATTCCTACCTCTTTTCTTAAAAAATAATAATGTCCAAATGTATCAACTACATGGGATGTCTAATCATGAGACAGACTGGCTACACACATCCAAGCTCACCAGTTGAAGATCATGCATATTTCAGTTCTGCCCACAAAGTTTATAAAACACTGTCCCTAACAGTATCCGTCTTTGGAACAAATTCAATAGATTACATGGCATTCCCCACCCCTGAATATTTATGCTTTGGGGAAAATTTGAGAGACTAAATGAATCTGCACACACACACACACACACCATCATTTGTTTATTACTTGTACTTATATCCTGTTTTTCTACCTTTAGGTACCACAAGTAGGTCTTCTTTTCCATATGATCTTCACAACAATACTGTGAGTTTAATCAAACTAAGAGAGAATGACCAGCTGGTGCTCACTGTCTACCTACCTACTGCTGGAACCATTATCCAGATCTCCAAAGTCAGATTAGTTCTTAAACTATCAAGAAATAAAATGAAGGATTTTCCAAATTAATTCAATAGCAAAGAATAAGACTGTTCCCTGTCATCTACTCACAGAAGCAATGGTTCCATGATTGAGCTTGGGAAGTTACTTTTAAGAAGAATAAATATAATGGCATAGTTGTGTCAACTACAAAGGAGCTTTGTTTTGCAAAACATCAATCCCTCCCATTGCATGTTATGGATGATTTCCAGCCATGGGAAAATATATGTTCTTCTTGAAATAGTTGTCCATGTTTCCAAAGAGGGTTCACCACACAAGTAGGGTCCCAGATAAGATGATTCATCAGCCAGCCATTATATGGAGGGGGCAGAAAAGATCAGACTTGGTGAATATGGTCCAACAGAATGCAATTGGCCATGTGACTTAACTGGAATGAAAAGGGTAGTTTTCTCAAGATAATTGTAATGCAATGGATGCTGGTGTGTAAAAGACAGACAGGAATGTGTGTTGCTCCCACTCCACAATTTCTTCTGGGCTAACTACTAAGGAGCTCTGTTTCCTAGCATTGCTAATCAGACAGTACCTTGATTTATCTGGAGCCCACTTATGCAATAAAATGATGGGATATACCTTTGTCAAATATAATTAACCAATTGACAAGCATCCCAGCCATTAGACTAAAGCTACTACCTGCATGTATGAATGTCAGTATGGATCATAACAGAACTTTCTTATGACTTCTTATCACCTCAAAACATAAGATTTGTTTTTCCAATAGTCATTTCATACATTTAGCTGTGACTCATCAGGGGTTGAGTAATCAAATGATAAGAATGCAGCTAATGTAAACAAATCTGTGAAACAGCCCAGAGTGTCTATGCCATGACATTTTTTCTGATACTTCCACAATCAACCAATAAAAGGAAACAGGTTGGCTATCACAGAACCAGATTCCTCAGATTGGTTTGGTAACTCACGATCAGATCCGAAGACTTCATGATACAGATCTTATCACTGCACTCAATAGCAAAGGTTTCACTGATCACTTGCAGTGAAACAGAGTGACATCTGTATATTATTTATACTGCCCCTTTCATCATGTATGGAGATGTAGGTCTGGAAGTTAAGATTTCAGTATTCAGCATGTGCTTTTGGAGATCTGTATGAATATTTACTGAACTACTGGGTGCAGCTGCTGGCTGGAAAACTTAGTGTGTTAGGGGTTTTGCTATGGAGTAAGAAATTGGGAGTCCAGTTCCACACTGTACATCTAAGCACAGCCAGCCTGTGTGGCTTTGGACAAGCTGGACAGTTTCAGGATGATCTTAGTAGAACAGAATAGTAAGCCACTTCTGAGTACTCTCTACTTAAAAAACATACAAACCCTGAAAAGTGTCACCATAAGTCAGAACTGACTTGAAGGCATGCAATTTTTATGGGTGCAGATATGGGGGACCCTTTAAAGTAAGGTCTCTGTCATTCTCTTCCATTATTTCTGTCACTTTCACTCCCTTCTCAGAAAAGCCTTCTTTTATGTCTACAAGCTCACGTACCACCCAATACACACCATCCTATTTGATTTTGAAAGACCACCAGAGAATACTAGGCATCTGCAGGTAGGAACAGGAAAAAATCCAGCATGAAATCCTGGACAGCTGCTACCAGTCGGAGCTGAAAATGCTAAGGTAAATGGACCAGCAGTTAGGATCAGTATAAGGCAACTCCTAGTGTGAAAAATGGGAAGGGGACTATATCTGCATGTCTTCCCCATAGTTGAAGAACGGCCAACCCACTTTTACAGATGAAACTCGGAAAATTAGAATATCGTGCAAATGTTCATTCAGTTCAGTAATGCAACTTAAAAGATGAAACAAATTATGAGATGGGCTCATTACGTGCAAAGCAAGATAGTTCAAGCCGTACTGTGTTATAATATTGATGCTTATGGCTTGCAGCTTATGAAAACCCCAACCCCCCAATTTCATGTACCCCATAATCATCACATAATCTCATGAACGCTGTATGCCATGATCATCACAATTATAACAAATTAAGGTATGACATATTTACTACTACTATTTACTATTGTTAGATTTCTATACCGCCCACTTGACCACGGCTGACTCAGGGTGGTTCACAACATGAATAAAAGAGATAAAAACAGAGTTAAGAACCCACCCCTAAAAAGGGGTGCAGGTACTGAGGAACCGTGGGGGAAGGCATACTCCTCTATACCAACCACCCAACAGAAGCCACCCCTCCACCTGCACCCCAAATTTGGCCCGCCAGCCAGGTTTTTAGTTCTTTTCTAAAGGGCAACAACTCCGTCTTGCTTTGCATTTAGTGAGTCTGTCTCATATATTTGTTTCACTTTTTAAGTGAAATGAACATTTGCATCATATTCTAATTTTCACCTGTATATTGTTCAGTTATATTGTCCTGTTATATTGTTACACTGTTCAGATTTTTGGTTTCCAGAACAGAGGGGTGTCTGCCAATCTAACCAGGATCTGCTTTAAAATTAGTGGTGGCAGAGCAAAATAACAGGGGACACACAATTGAGCTTCTAAATTCCTTCAGCAAGAGGACTTCCAGGGGGGGGGAGGTTGTGCCCAATGGGTCAGAGCAGTCTTCCCCTCCCCGCCCATGGAAATCACTATCATTGAAGTCAACCAAAAAAACCTTGGCCAAGGTCTGGCTTTGGTCCGTCCTCTCACCTGAATCTCCTCCTCCTCCCCCACACTTCTGATTCTTGGACAGCCTCAATATACGATCTGTTCTTTACCTTAACCCACCCACCTGACCCTGCCTCTGCCTCTCCTCTAGTGGTGGGACTCAACCTTCCGTCAAGTTGAACAGTTCCAGATGGGAAACATGCCTGGCCACAGAGGTGGGCCCTCCCTGATTTCCCACACGCCTGACCGCCCTGTCCACCGGCCCATTCCAGGCATGCCTTCGGCTCCCTTTGTGCATGGCCAGCTCTCTTCCGCAGTTTAAACAACACAGATACAGATCTGTAGTGAAACGTTAAACACACCGGAGTTGCGTGTGTGGGTGTGGTGCGTGGATGGAATTGCTTATGTATCTTTTTATATAGCTTATGGCACTTGTACACATTGAGTCAACGTATAACAAGAATATGTGCACGCTGTATATATAAACTATGTAAAACGAAGCATTAATTTATAAACGAATATCTAAACAATTTATATCGGGGTGTCCAAACTTTTTGGGCCATTGGACTGTCACATGGATCAGGGGGTTGGTCACTACACGCCAATTCATCCAACCCGCGAAGCCCTCGTCACTCCCGGAAGTGGAAGTAAAATGCGCATGTACGGGGGGCCAGATCTGGCCCCAGCGCCAATTCATCCAGCCCTTGAAGCCCTCGTTGCTCCCAGAAGCGGAATTAAAAATCTGCCTGTACAGGCGCATTTTACCTCTGCTTCTGGGAGCAACGAGGGTTTCATTTGGCGGCCCTTAAAAAGATCTTCTCTAGTGCCCACATATGCTCCAAGTAAGGCTACACTGTTGTATAATATGTCTGCACACACAGTCTTTCTTGTGTCGCCCTTTTCTCTTGCACAGAAAAAACAGCGGCGGCGGCGGCAAAGCTGACATTCATTCCCCGCCTGCCGAAGTGCCTGGAGGAGTTTCCCTCCCGCCATGGATCTCGCGGCGAGGGAAGAAGAGGGGGAGCGGAGCGAGCGGCAGAGGAGGGGGAGGAAAGGGACGACGGCGACGGAGAAAGAACGGCCCTTTTGCTTTCCCGAGCAGCAGCAACTTCCAACCCCGGAGGAGAAACAAAAGGCAGCAACTTCTGGAAGTGGAAGCGCGGGGGGGGGGGGGGGAGAGAAACACACAAGCTCGGGGCGGAGGCGGTGGGTCAAACGGTGACCGGAGTGGGGTGGAGGGGGGGTAGGGAGAGAGAAGACTGAACCGCACAGCGCATATACTCAGCTTTACCTCAGGAAGAGGTCCAGAAACGTCCCCAACACACACACCGGACCTCTCTACGCCCGCCCTCTCCCCCCTCGCGCCACACACACACACACGGCGGACCTGTCCACGCCCGCCCTCTCGCCCCTCCACTAGGGGAGAGCGGAGCCGCCCCTTCAGCCCCGCTTCCGAGCCAGCAAGGGAGGGGAACCGGCCCCCGCCCCCCAACCCATTGTTCCCCTGGTCCGGGGGGCGCTTCCCACAGCTCACCGTGCGCGTTTGGCTCCTCTCGGGCTCAGGCTGGCTGCTGTGGGGGGGCGGCCGCCGGGGACGCCAAAAAACAAGTCGACTAGTTCGGGGCCGCCGGAGGGTGCGAGCCATTAAAGGTTCCAAGCGGAGGAAGAGGAGGAGGAGGAGGAGACGACGGCCGTGCAGGGAGGAGGGAAGCGAGGAAGGGAGCCTCGGGGGAGCGAGGGGACCCGAGTCGCCATGGCTTAAAAGCACACACACACCCTCGCTCCGGGGCGCCCAGAGGGGAGGGGAAACCCGGGCGGCCGAGGGAACCCCAAGAGCTGCCCAAGAAGACGCGGGAACAGGGGGCGCGCCCTGCCGCCGCTGCTGCTGAGCCGGCGGCCACGCTCTTCTTCGCCCAAATGGTTCCTGCTATCAATGCTACGGCCCGGCCCCGTCCTCGCCGCCTCTTTCTCTCCTCCTCCCACTACCAGCCCAACCCCCTGCCTAAAGGGGAGGCGAGGGGGAGCGTCGGCGTCGGCGAAGAGCCCCCTCTAGCGTCCGCGAGCGCGTCCTGCCTCAGCTGCGCGGCCTTTTACACACCTCCCCCCCCCGCACCTCATCTTTTCACACACACACAGGCCGCGTTTTGTCCCCTAAAGAAACCCACTCAGGGCGGGAAAAGCTCCCCCACCCCACCCCCCTCTTGTTCTCAAAAGGCTAAACGCTGGGGGACACCAGGAGGGCCGGCTGGGGCGCTTTTCCAGGGGGTGTGGTGGTGGTCGTGGGGTGGGTGTGTATGTGTGACCAGGTGTGTTTATTTCTCCCCTTGTGCGGGTGAGGGAGAGGCGGAGGCGCCTCTCCTGCACAAAGAGGCGCGGAGAGCCAAAAGGTCGACAAAACAGGGGACGGGGACGGGGAGGGTACAAATCCGATCCCTGCGACGGACAAAAAGCTTGAGGGGGAACTTCCTTCAGGGTCAAAGAGAGGCTGAGGTCGGTGGAACCGGAGCCACCTCTCTTCCACACACTGCTGCGGTGGTGAAGAAGCTCGATTTGTTAGCTTGGAAGGCTGGCAAGTCGGCAGTTCGAGACCCGGGCGCGGCATGACGGATTGAGCGCCCGTCTCTGTCTGTCCCAGCTCTTGGGGACAGTATTTATTTATTTAGATTTATATCCCGCCCTCTTGCTCCAGGGCAACTCAGGGCGGCGTACAGCATATAAAAACATTACAATATAAAACCCCATTAAAAAAAACGACAATAAAACTCGTTATAAAACCACCCCAGGTCTAAAAAGACCCACAATCATTGAAAGGACACGAGCCAAGAACGGGATAGCATGAAAGGAGCCTCACTGGGGCGTTCCCTGAACGGAGTTTCTCCCGCAACAACAACCAAAAAAAAAAATCCTTTCGACCCAGAATAATTTCTGACACGAAATTTGCCGGGCAATGTTTCACATTAGAAAAATCCATCTTGAGGTGGCTGATTTTGAGGAGGTGGGTTGGGGCGGTGGTGCGAGTGTGTTGTGTTTCCTTCACGATCTTCTACAGGAGGCCGGAGGCTGCCTTCCATTTTGCATCCCTGCCCCTGTGTTTCCTTGGATGGGGATGGAGAGCTCCTCCCGTTTTCAGTTAAATAAATAGGCTGTTGCTGCTGCTCCTTGAATCATAAAAACTGCAGGAGGGAAGCAATACCTTTATTGAATCACTAAAACAAAAAACGTTGCAAGCTTGCGAGATCAAAAGGTCTCTTGTCTCCCTCCTTGAAGTGTCTCTGAGACCCAGGAGGGAAGTTGTTGTGTCCTAATAGTGTATCCTTCTACATGTGTTATCAATGTATCTGAACCAATGTAACCTTGCCAATGAGTAACAATGTAACCTTCAGCTGTATCACATAAACCCTGTAATAGGACGCGAGCTGATGACCACCAGCTGGCAGCAGCGAGCGTCCAAGCTCTCTTGGTTCAAACCCATCAAAGACTGCAGCGCGGGAAGTTTCCCGCCGCTACCTACACCTGGACAAGAAGGGCGTGACCAGCCATGACGTCACGCGGACCAGTAGCCAACGGGCTACCGTGGAGCCACATTCAAATACGTTACTGCCTTATATATAGAGCTGTTCGTCCGCCATTACCTCATGTTCCCTCTGTCCACCATGCAATAAACCTGAGTTAACCCAGCCGTTGGCTGTGCTTTGTGTCTTGACTCTCATACACTAAACTGGCGACGAAGGTGGGATGATGGATCCCCACGGAGCCAGGACACAGAGCGGGTTCAACATCACCAAACCGCAAGACTGGGAGCTCTTTGAGATGGACTTCCAGGCGGCACTGGTGGAGCTCAAAGTCAAAGAAGACGACGAGGAAAGGAAGAGGGCCATCCTCACTCGCATGCTTGGGATGGAAACCAAGCGGACGCTGGTGGGCATCCTTGCACCGAAGAAGATGAGCGATTTCAAAGCCGGTGACATCATGAAAATGCTGCGTGAGCGTTTCCGACCCTCGAGGGCAATGTTTCCCGCTCGGAGTGCGTTTTGGAGGCGAGTTCAAGCGCCGGACGAGTCGGTAGAAGCCTTCGTAACGGCTATGAGGGTAGCCGCCGCCCCCTGCAAATGGGACCACATCCTAGAGATGGCCCTCAGGGACGGAGTGCTGTGTGGCCTGAAGGACAAGGAAGTACAGCGCAGCTTGATGAACAGGGAGCCACCACCCACACTGGAAGAGGTTGTAGAGGCCGCGGAAGCCGCGGAGTCCACGAATGCTGGAGTAGACGAGATGCACAAGTGGCGTGAGTGGCGTCCGAGGGCCGGCAAGGCGGAAAACTCATCGCACGGAAAGTCCGGTCAGTCGGTGCATGCAACCCGACCGACCTCGAAATCATCGTCGGAGAGTAGCGATGGCGAGGAGGTCCAGAAAGTCCGGAGAGGCGGGCGCCGCTGCGATGGTTGCGGAGCGGCCCACGAGCGCGTGAAGTGCCCATTCAGGAAAGCCGAGTGCTTCAACTGCGGACGTCGGGGGCACATCGCCAAGGCGTGCAGGAAATGGAAAGAGGGCCGGAGACATTCGCAAGACCGTTCAGCCAGACCGGACCGTCCAGCGAGGCCCAAAGATGGCGCCCGGGCCACGAGGAAGCAGGACGGCGTGGGCCGCATCTCGGACGACAGCGAGGGCGACGCTCCTGTGTTCAACGTGTCTGCGGGACAGCCCCATTACTTTGTTGAGGTACTAGTACAAGGGACCCCTATTAGGATGGAAGTTGACTCGGGGTCCTCCTATTCTATAATTCCCCAGAGAGAGTTCTTGAAAATCGACCCCACGTGCGGCCCAAACTTAAAGCGTTGAGGGCCACACTACGGGACGTTCAGGGGAACAGCATTCCAGTGTTGGGGGTCGGAACGTTCCGGGTTCGCTTTAAGAGACATTCTGCGGAACTTTCCCTAGTGGTGCTAAAAGGGGGGAGTTGTAGCCTCCTCGGAACACAGTGGTTTCAGCCCTTAGGCCTGTTCATAGGGGGGGTGCATGCCGTAGGCGAGGACCCAATACAAGCAGTATGTGACGCACACCCCGCCGTTTTTAAAAGTGGACTGGGAAAGTTCAAGGGACCCCCTGTAGCCTTCGACTTAGACCCGGAGGTCCGCCCGATAAGACTTAAACCGCGCAGGGTACCGTTCGTGCTTAAGGACAAAATAGAGGCGGAACTGGACAAACTGGTGGGTCAAGGAATTCTCGTTCCTGTGGATTCCGCGGTGTGGGAGACTCCAATTGTAACAGCACTGAAGGCTAACGGGGAGGTGCGCATTTGCGCTGATTATAAGTGTACCATTAATAAGGCAATCCGCCCTAATGCATACCCGGTGCCAGTGGTCAGCCACCTTCTGGCCAGGCTGAATGGGGGAAAGTGTTTCGCTAAACTCGATTTAGCGCAGGCCTACCAGCAACTCCCAGTAACCCCCGCCACAGCGGCGGCACAAACAATAGTCACACATAAGGGGGCGTTCCAGGTGTCGAGGTTACAGTTCGGCGTGAACTCGGCACCTGGCATTTTTCAGTCGCTAGTGGAACGCCTCCTGAAGGGGCTGGAGGGGGTGTTGCCATATTTTGATGACGTGTTGATAACGGGGGGGAGTAAGGCCGAGCTGGCCCACAGATTGGATAAGGTCCTGGCCGTGTTCGAGAAAGCAGGGCTGCGACTGAGAAAAGACAAATGTGTATTTTACGAAACAGAGGTTGAGTTTTTAGGGTTCCGTGTCACTCCCGAGGGAATTAGGCCGTCCAAATCTAAGGTAGCCGCCATTAAGAAAGCCCCTCGCCCCACTTCCAAAACCGAGCTTCAGTCATTTCTGGGGCTTCTCAATTTCTACCATACCTTCCTTCCACGGAAGGCGTCTGTTGCCGAGCCGCTTCATCGGCTGCTTAAAAAAGAGGAAAAATGGCTGTGGGGTGACGAGCAAGAAAGAGCGTTCTCAGAGTTAAAGCAACTCCTCACATCCGAGGCAATCCTGACTCATTTCGACCCCAAACGGCCCATAGTTTTGGTCTGCGATGCATCCCCGGTGGGGGTGGGGGCGGTGCTTTGCCACGTGTTAGGCTACGGAAGGGAGGCCCCGATAGCGTTTTATTCAAGGTCCCTGTCCCAAGCAGAGCGGAATTACGCACAGACCGATAGGGAGGCACTAGCGATAGTAGCGGGAACCAAGAAATTTCACGATTTTCTGTATGGTCGGCCGTTCAAGATCGTCACTGATCACAAGCCCCTGTTAGGGATCTTCACTGCAAATAAGCCCACGCCACAGATCCTGTCCCCGAGGATGCTGCGGTGGGCCATTTTTCTTAATGCATATCAACATGAATTAGAATACCGGCCAGGGAAGGAAATCAGCCATGCAGACGCGCTCTCACGGTCGCCGTTACCATTATCGGACGACCAGAAGGCAGGGGTAAGAAGAGACCGCCAGGTATTGCTAATAGAGGTTTTAGAGTCACCCCCGATAGTACCGGCCGACATTGCCAGGGCGACCGGAAAGGATAGAACACTAGAGAAGGTATGCTCGTGGGTGCAGAAGGGGTGGCCGGCGTCATCCCCAGGCACGGAATTCGACCCATTCTTCCGAAAGCGAGTGGAGTTGTCCTTAGAGAGGGGGTGCCTGTTGTGGGGCCAACGGGTGGTGGTTCCTACGTCCCTGCGGCCGAAGGTGCTAAAGCTGTTGCACGTCAGCCACCCGGGGATCGTCCGTTCCAAGGCGTTGGCCCGGAGTTACTTCTGGTGGCCCCAGCTGGACGCCGACATAGAGCAGATGGTTGGCACTTGTGAAGCATGTCAATGTTCTCGACCGGAGGTGGCCCGCCTACCACATAGGGAATGGGACGCAGCGAGGGGACCGTGGTCCAGGGTGCACGTAGATTTTGCTGGCCCATTCCGGGGAACCATGTTTCTCCTGGTGGTGGATGCATACTCTAAGTGGCTGGAGGTAATTCCGGTAAAGAGCACATCCTCCGCCACTACCATTCGCCAGCTAAGGAGGGTCTTTTCCACGTTCGGTTTACCCGACACTTTGGTCAGCGACAACGCCAGTTGTTTCACGTCCGCTGAGTTCGCGGCATTCATGGAGGCAAATGCAATTCGGCATGTCACATCCGCGCCGTTTCACCCGGCCACGAATGGCCAAGTGGAACGGTTAGTGCGCACCACAAAAGATGCGCTGCGGCGCATGGGCTCGGGAGATCTACATCACCAGGTTTGTCAATTTCTATTAGCGTACAGAGTGACCCCCTTAGCGTCCGGTTACTCGCCGGCCGAGCTGCTGATGCGGAGGAAACTGACCACGCTTTTGTCCAGGCTAGACCCGTCGAGGGTCGAGGACAAAGGGAAGAACATAGGGTTAGCGGTCTCGAAAGGCTTCGGCATAGGCGATCCTGTACATTGCAGGAACTATGCCAACGCAGGCCCAGCCTGGGTGCCAGGGACGATAATAGAACAGACGGGGCCAGTGTCCTATCGGGTGGAAACTAGCACCGGCCTCCTCTGGAGGAGGCACGCTGATCAACTGAGGCACCGAGTGAGCGAGGGACCGACCAGTGGAGCACAGCGACAGGATTCAGCGATAGGGTTCTCCCCCACCCGTTTAGCCCAAGGGGGAGACAGGGGGGAAAGCAGCGAGCCCGACTCATATCCTTTTGATACCCCAGTTCTATCCGAGCCCGGGGGGAGGGAAAAGGAGTGTGCGGCCGCCGCTGCCGCTTCCCCCGAATCCGATTTTGATTTTGATTTTGCGAGCCGGGGGGGTTTTTCGGAGTGTTCCCCCACCCATCCAAGCGAGAAGAGGGGTTTTTCGTTAGCCCCCAGTGCCCCCGGTTCTTCCCAAACAAAGCACACACCTCCCAACAAAGCCGCAGAGCCGCGGCAAACCACTAACAAGTCATCCTCTCCGATTGCAGGGCAGGAAGCCAGGGAGCAAGGAGGAGGGAGCGAAGCCGGGGCAGGGCAGCCCGCGCCGAGACCCCAGCGTGTTCGAAATAAGCCATCTTGGCTGAGAGACTTCGTCTCATCCTAGGGGGGAGGAGTGTTGTGTCCTAATAGTGTATCCTTCTACATGTGTTATCAATGTATCTGAACCAATGTAACCTTGCCAATGAGTAACAATGTAACCTTCAGCTGTATCACATAAACCCTGTAATAGGACGCGAGCTGATGACCACCAGCTGGCAGCAGCGAGCGTCCAAGCTCTCTTGGTTCAAACCCATCAAAGACTGCAGCGCGGGAAGTTTCCCGCCGCTACCTACACCTGGACAAGAAGGGCGTGACCAGCCATGACGTCACGCGGACCAGTAGCCAACGGGCTACCGTGGAGCCACATTCAAATACGTTACTGCCTTATATATAGAGCTGTTCGTCCGCCATTACCTCATGTTCCCTCTGTCCACCATGCAATAAACCTGAGTTAACCCAGCCGTTGGCTGTGCTTTGTGTCTTGACTCTCATACACTAAAGAAGTTGTGGGGGAAAACCATTTTCTGGGCTTCCTTAAAATTCTGCAGACAAAGAAGGGACATTTCATGGGGAAAGCACCCCTTTCCCCCAGGCAACAGTAAAACATAGGGGATAAATTTTTGTTTGGGGTGGGGGGATAAGAAGAAATCTGCCATGGCTTTTAGTAAAGGGTAAAGGTTTCCCTTGCTCGAAAGCCAGTCGTATCTGACTCTAGGATGCAGTGCTCATCTCTCATTCAAAGCCGAAGAGCCAGTGTTGTCTGCTTCTTCAGATGTTTCCATGGTCACATGGCAGGCATGACTAGACACCGGAGCGCACGGAGCGCTGTTACTTTCCCACCGAAGTGGTCCCTATTTTATCTACTTGCAATGTCTTGCTTTCGAACTGCTAGGTGGGCAGGCGCTGGGACAAAGACGGGAGCTCACTCCGTCCTGCAGTACTCGGGAATCGAACCGCTGACCTTCCGCCTCCTTAGCCCCTTGAGCCACATGATAATATTAGGAGGGCCTGCCTGGAATGACCGATGGCATGTTGTCTCTTTCCCATGGTACTTAATTGCTTGCATCTTCTGCAAGAGGTATTGTGGTTCTGTGTTGGCTCATATGGTTTGCATTTAGAAAGTCCCATGATCATGTCCCTGTAATTGCAAGTACTGTACAAAGAAGCAAGAATTCTCCCTGAATCCTTGGAGAGCCACTCGTTCTCAGCACTGGTAGTAGCAGGCTAGATGAACTAAAAAGTTTGACTTGGTATAATAAAGCAGTTAACGGTAATCATAACACACTTTACAGACAGCAATCTGGCCTTGCTCATTGCTAATTTACTGCTTGGTAATATACTCTCACTCCAGTGACTCATAAAATGATCATAAAGCAAGGGTGGATAATACCTATATTAGAGCACTAAAGAGCATACAACCATTAGCTAGATTTCTGTCCTGTACAGGTTTTCATCAGGCTGGGCATCACAAAGCAGTGGATGGTGCAGAAACAATATAAATGTTTTGAAAACATTGGGCAGACATGCTTAGCAGGGACTGAAGACTCAGGGGAGAGGCATAGATTTTCAGGTTCCACCTCTGGTGGCGTTGATTGGTAAAGGTTGTCCTTGCTCAAAAGCCAGTTATATCCGATGCTGGGGTTCTGTATTTTTGATGTTCCAAGACTGATATGCAGTAGGCAGCATTCAGGGGGCCAACACATCTTTATTGCAAGGTATGCAATCTGAACATGAGGTAATGGCGGAGATGCAGCTCCTTTTATACTGTACAGTACATTTGAATTCCGCTCCAAGAGCGCCCATTGGCTGTGGTATCAGTGACATCATTGGGACATACCGCATACCTTTTAAGGTTTACCTGTGGCGGGAATGTTTCCCGCAATACACTGTGATTGGGTGATTTGGACCATGTGAGCTGAGCTATTGCAGCTGCCATCTACCGGCAGCTGAATTGCTTGTAATCGCAGCTGGTTTACATTGGGTTACATTGTTACCCAGAGACTCCTTTACAATGTTACATTCTTAAAGGTACAATGTTACATACACAACAGTACTCATCTCTGTTTTATAGCCAAAGAGCAAGCACTGTGCCTGCAGATGTTTCCATGTGGCAGGCATGATTAGACACCGGAGTGCAAGGAATGCTGTTTACCTTCCCACTGAAGTGGTACCTATTGATCTACTTGTATTTTCTTGCTTTCGAACTGCTAGGTTGGCAGGAACTGGGACCAAGACAAGAGCTCACTCCATCATGCAGTACTTGGGTCTCAAACTGCTGACCTGCTGACCTTCCAGTCATCAAGTTCAGCATCTTAACCATTAAGCCAGGGGTCCCCAAACTTTTTACACCATGGGCCAGTCACATGGTTCCTCCCACCAGAAGTGGAAGTAAAACACACCCATGCATGTGCAAAATGCTGGCACAAATGCACCCATGGCTGTCATAAACATGTGTACAACAGTTTTGGGTGCATTTACGGCAGCATTTTGCACATGCATGGGTGCATTTTACTTCCACTTCCAGGAACGTCATGGGTGGCATGGGCCGGATGATTTGGTGTCATGGGCTGGATCTGGACAGCAGGCCATAGTTTGGCCACCCCGTGCAGCCATCTCAGTCACTTCAGTTGATTGGTACATCTCTTCTAATCTTGTTAGACAAAGAATTGCTAGTAGTTCTCCTTCGTATAGTTTGTGAATCCACACTCATGGGTTATGCGCCTGCGCAGAACAGCCGATCGGAGGCTTGAAAAGCTATTGGTCAAAAGTTTTGGCGGTAAGACCGCCCACCGTACCGCCCACCCTGAGGCGCCCGCGCGCCATTTTACCTCAGTTCTCTTCTTTCCGCCGTAGCAGCAGGACGATCGTTGAGAGCTTCCTCAATTTTTTCGCCCTTCTGAGGGAAAGTCTTTTTGGCAAATCTCAATTTTTCTCGGTGATCTTGTCCTCCGGGCAGGATCGCCACCCCGGCTCTGTCTCTTCTCTTGAGTGGATTCAGTAGCCAATTTTTCGCATCGATCACCGTCTCCCCCCTCAAGGGGGTGGCGGCTGGTCGGCCCTTCGGGGTACTCGTCTCCAGAAACTTCCACTGGAAGAATTTTTTCCGCGGTTGATGGCTGCAGCGTTTAAACAGTGCACGGCTTGCCTTAAGAAGTTTCCGGCTTCCGACGGACACAGCCTGTGCCTCTTTTGTTTGGGAGAGTCGCATCAGAGCCAGTCTTGCCCGCATTGCAAAAAGTTTACGCGCCTCGCGGTGCAGAACCGAAGCAATCGCCTCAAGGCTCACCTGATGGAGCTCGCTCTGGCTCCCGCCGCGTCCGCCTCCACGGCCGCCGCTGCCGCTCAACCACCGCCGGCCTCTTCCTCCGTGCTTCCGATGAGGAAGAAGAAGAAGAAGGACAAGAACGGTGAGAAGAAGCGCAAGCGTGGGTCGGAGAAGAGACGGTCGCTTCCCCCCACTCCGCGCACACCCGCCTCTCCCGGGCCTTCTCCGCCGTTCTCGACTGCCCGATGTCCTTCTCCGGGATCCTCCATCTGGGGAGGACGGTCGTCTTCCGGGTCACCTGAGAAAGGACGCAGGGCTGGGGCTCCAGCTCGCCCACCTCAGGTGCTCTCCTCTCCTCCTCGGGGCAGAAACTCCTCGCCGAGGCAGGCCTCCGTCTCTCCACGGCCCAGAACACCGACGGACGAGGCGGTCGCCACCGTTTCGACGACCGTTTCGCCGACACCGACGCCGGCCACCGTTTCGGCTCCCACCGTTTCGTGGGCCACCATCCCGCCGGCCACCGGAGCTCCACCGCCAGCGGACTCGGACGCGTCTCAGATGGCCCTCGTCCGAGAGATGTTTCAGGTCATGGCGTCGTTTGCGACCAGGTTCCAGACCTCCACGCCTGCGGCCTCTGCGGCTCCGGTTCCGACCACCGCAAGCCCCGGGCATCCCGGCTCTGCCGCGGCCCCACCGACCTCCCGTGGGTCGAGTACCCGCTCCGCCGGCCCACCCAACCCGTCATGGTGTGGTCCGGACGTTGATGCGGTGGACGCCCATCCCGCCGGCCCGCCCAGGCCGTACTGGCGCGGTCCGGACGTGGACGAAAGACTGCCTCCCTCGTCCTCCGGTGAGTCCAGCTCGTCGTCGGAGGAGGACGAGGGAGACGTCGACGCCGAGCGCACGCCGGAACAAGCCATCGGCTCGGTGGACCCACCGCGTGGTGAGGACCAGCGCTCACTGACCGCCATGCTCACGAGGCTCGGCACCGCCCTCAACCTGAAGGTCGACCAGCCGCCGTTGGAGGGTGAGGATCAGATGACCGCGAAGCTCGACAGGCGTGCCGTGCGACCGGTCCACATAACCATGCTCCCCTCCATGATGACCACGGCGAGGGCGACGTGGAAGAAACCTTTGGCGGCACACTCCGTTTCGTCCAGGCTCGACAGCATGTACCGGGTCCTGGACGAGAACGTCGAGTTCTTGCAGGCGCACCCCCTGCCGAATTCCCTGGTGGTCAAGGCCTTCCAGCATAGGACGGCCACCAGCGGATTCCCGGTCCCGTCGACGCCGGAGGGAAAGAAATTGGACGCGGTGGGGCGTAAGTTTTACGCCACCGGTTCCCTATTCTTTCGGGCCGCAAACTATTCGGCCGCCATGGGCCTGTACCAATCTCACCTCTGGGAGCAGGTGAAGGTTGAGACGGCTAAACTGCCCGCAGATGCCCAGAAGAGGATTGACGCGCTGGCCGCCGAGGGGGACTTCGTCGCCGAGCAGTTGATGCGCACTGCCCGGCATATCAACGATTATGCGGCAAAAGACATGGCCTCCGCAATCTACCTCCGTCGCCATGCTTGGCTCAGGGACACCTCCCTCGATGACGCTATGAAAAAGCTCATCGAGGAGTTTCCCTTCGACGGGCAGGGCCTCTTCGGTCAGGACACCGATAAGGTCCTGAATGAGATGCGCCAGACCAGTTCCACGGCGAAGTTCCTGGGGCTCACCACGCCGGCAACTTCCACCAGGCCGAGATTCCAGCCCTTCACACGGCGGTTCCAGGGCAACCCACAGCAGCAGGGACCGGCGGAGCAGCCTAGATCCAGCTCCTATAAACAGCGGCGACAACACAAACCCCGCTACCGGCCCTACGGACAGGACAAGCGTTCGACCGCGAGGCCCAAGCCCCGCGTTTGAAGCTGCGACGGCCGAGTCTCTCTCGCTCCACATCCCGTACCTCCCCCTCCGGAACTTCCTCCAGGCATGGTCGGGCATCACGGACGACCAGTGGGTCTTAAAGATCTTGTCCTCTGGCTACGCCATCGAGTTCGTGCGGGTGCCTCGAGTAGGAAGACATCGTCTCACCACCTCGTCCCCCCATTTGGAGGAAGAAATAGCAACCCTTCTCTCCAAGGGAGCCATCGAGCGGGTAGCACCGTCCGACTGGGACAACGGCTTCTACTCGAGGTACTTCGTGGTCCAGAAGAAGGACGGAGGCCTTCGCCCTATCCTGGACCTACGCCGCCTGAACAAATGCATCCACACCAGGAAGTTCCGGATGGTGACCCTACAAACCGTCCTCCCCCTCATCAACAAAGGGGACTGGTTCACAGTCATAGACCTCAAGGATGCCTACTTCCACGTCTCCATCCTCGAGGAACACAGACGGTTTCTCCGCTTCCGTATCGACCATTCCGTGTACCAGTACCGATGCCTACCGTTCGGTCTGGCCACGGCACCGCGGGTCTTCACCAAATGCATGGCTCCGGTGGCTGCATTCCTCCGCCAACGGGGCATCAGGGTCTTCCCATACATCGACGATTGGTTGATCGTCTCCCCCACCAAATCGTCGGCCGTTCGGGACACACAATACACGGTTCACCTCATGGAGAGTCTCGGCCTCAGGATCAACTTCACCAAGTCGAAGTTGACTCCCTCCCAGCGCGTCGAGTACATTGGAGCGGTACTCGACTCGCTCATTACGAGAGCCTACGCCCCCCAGAAACGCTTACGGGACATTGCGCAGGGGGTGAGCGAACTGCGCACGAAACCGTGCATCCGGGCGAAGAAGGCTCAGAGACTTCTAGGCCTGATGGCCTCAACGACGGCAGTGATCCCCCATGCCAAATTGAAATTCAGGTCCCTGCAATCGTGGCTCCTTCACGAGTTCGACGCACTTCGGGAGAGCCAATGCAAACGGTTGACCCCATCTCCAGAACTGAGGGACCAACTGCTATGGTGGTCCACACCACTCAACGTGGCCACGGGGAAGAGTTTCTACCCCCCGCAACCTTCACTGCAGATACTGACCGACGCGAGCAACCTCGGCTGGGGCGCTGCTTGCGGGACTCTCACGGTCAACGACGCCTGGGCACCGCACGAAACGGTGCACCACATAAATTACTTGGAGCTGCTGGCCATTGGGAAGGCCCTGCGCTCCTTCGAGACTCTGCTCACCGGCAAGGCGGTTCAAGTGGCCTCGGACAATACCACGGCGGTGGCGTACCTCAACAAGCAGGGAGGAACACGGTCCACCACCCTCTTGTACCTTGCAGTGCAGTTGTGGGAATGGTGCCTGGAGAGGCACATTTTCCCAATTGGAGTGCACATTCAGGGCACACTGAATGTCTTGGCAGACCACCTGAGCCGTCTCACCTCGACGACCCACGAATGGGAGCTGGACGACGGAGTGTTCCAGTCCCTGTGCCAGGTCTGGGGGACGCCGAGCATCGACCTCTTTGCATCGGAGTCCAACAAGAAACTCACCAGGTACTGCTCCAGAGCAGGCATCGGACCGAACTCCGAGGGCGATGCCTTCATGAAACGGTGGGATCAGGACTATCTCTATGCCTTTCCTCCGTTTCCTCTGGTCCAGAAGGTACTCACCAGGATGCACCAACACAGAGCCAATGCAATTCTGGTGGCACCGGCGTGGCCGCGCCAACCCTGGTTTCCGCTACTGTTGCGCATGTCGTCACAGTATCGCACACTGCCGGAATCACCGACACTCCTCCAAATGGAGCAGGGCCAGCTGCACCATTCGGACCTGCCCAGCCTCCACCTCACCGCGTGGAGGATAACCCCAGACTGGCCAGGATCCTTGAACTAGCGCGGCGCCCTTCCACAAGGAAGTCCTACGCTTCCAAATACAGGCGTTTTTGTGCTTTCCTGGCCGCCCGGCAAACGCCCCCCACCCAGGTGGGACTGCAGGACATTTTAACCTACCTCCTCCAGCTGGCGGAGTCTGGTCTCAGCATCACCTCCATCCGAGTGCATCTCGCAGCAGTGGTAGCGCACTCTCCTGCTGGCTCGCCCGCTTCCGGGGCCTTCCGCGACCAAACGGTAAAGCGCTTCCTCAAGGGACTAAAGAACGCTTTTCCGCCGGCCCGGACACCGACGGCTCAATGGTCACTGTCCACCGTTCTCAACGCGCTCACCAGGACCCCCTTCGAGCCCTTGGCTACCGCCGATGTTCGTCTCCTCACATGGAAGACAGCATTCCTGGTGGCCATCACGTCTGCACGACGAGCTGGTGAGCTGGTTGCCCTGCGAGCAGACGCACCTTTTCTCCAGTTCTTCAACGACCGCGTCGTCCTCCAAGCGGACATCACCTTTCTACCCAAGGTGGTCTCCAAGTTTCACATGGCACAAACTATCTCCTTGCCAACCTTCTTCCAGAACCCCACTAACGCCCAAGAAAGGACTTGGCACACGCTGGATGTGAAACGAGCTTTATTGTTTTACACCAGCAGGACTAGAGAGTTCAGGAAGTCACAACGCCTCTTTGTGGCTTATGGGGGAAAGTCCAAGGGTGAACCCATCTCTGCTCAAAGGTTCTCCAAATGGATCACCTCTACCATCTACCTGGCCTACGAGTCAGCTTCACTGCCACCTCCACCGCATGTCAGGGCGCATTCCACCAGGGCGGTTGCCACATCCACTGCCTTTCTGGAGGGCACACCGCTTGAGGACATATGTAAGGCTGCCACCTGGTCCAGACCTTCCACATTTGTCCAGCACTACAGGGTGGACACCAGAGCCACTGCGGACGCCAGGCTTGGCCGTGTCGTCCTCACCAGAGGGCTCCGGACTCAACGCCCCTGACGGGTCCACCTACGGGTTCTTCAGCTCATCGTGGGATCATCTCATCCGACTGCCCACCGACCAAGTAAGTGTGAGCTTGCTAATCTCCCATGAGTGTGGATTCACAAACTATACGAAGGAGAAAGTTCGGTTTCACTTACCAGTGATAACTTTCGTTCTTCGAGTATATAGTTTGTGAATACACACTACCCACCCTGCCTCCCCTCTTGAGCTGCACGGATGAGATCAGTTGGTTTATCCTGTGCTTGGCTTAAGTATGGAACTGAGGTAAAATGGCGCGCGGGCGCCTCAGGGTGGGCGGTACGGTGGGCGGTCTTACCGCCAAAACTTTTGACCAATAGCTTTTCAAGCCTCCGATCGGCTGTTCTGCGCAGGCGCATAACCCATGAGTGTGTATTCACAAACTATATACTCGAAGAACGAAAGTTATCACTGGTAAGTGAAACCGAACTTTTTTCCTTCTCATAAAATTAATTTGGGATTCTTCATCAGTTTAAATCTGTACATTACCAATTGTTTTTTTCCCTCTGGATTTTCTTTGATACATCTTTATCAATATTGTCCTGACTTTTTAGGTAGATTAAATGCAACCTAAATGTGGGTTGCAAACAGTTAGTAACTTTGCTGGATGAGGCCAAATGTCCTGGATGAGGATGCAGTTGCATATCAGCATTTTTAGTAATACAGTAAAACGTCTACTTATGCAAAAAGTCCGTTCTGTAGGCTTTTGCTTAAATTGTTTTTTACATAACTCAAAGCAAACCCATAGGAAAAATGAAAATTTTATGTAACTCAAAGCAACCCATAGGGAAAATGATTTTTTTATGTAACTCAAAGCAACCCATAGGAAAAATGAATTTTTTATGTAACTCAGAGCAACCCATAGGAAAAATGATTTTTTAAATGTAACTCAAAGCAAATCCATAGGAAATTGTGTTATGTAAATTTATGTAAATCGGGACATTTATGTAAATCAGGACATGGTTTTAGCATAAAATCATTATGTAAGTTGAATTTTATGTAACTCGGGCCATTTGTAAGTCGGGGTATTACTGTACGCTCTCTCCTAATTAAGTGGGATGTACCTCTGAACATATACACCGTTGCATAACTTTTGTACCAGTTTGGATGCTTCCAGATGAGGCTTTAATGGAAGGATTCTCAACCTGCCATCCATAGGCCACATACAGCCCTCTTTGTGTGGCCTTCCAAGCTGCATATTTACTGCTACCACCCACAGACCTACACCATTCTTCCTGCTTTCTTCCTTCAGCCCCCCCCCCCCCCCCCAGTCTTAACTTTCATACTAGCATTTGGTCCATTCTGGGCACTTTGCTAGGCAACAGAACTCAGGTACCCATAACATTAACATTTCAGCATTGACCTCTGAACATTTGCTTTCAATTTAAATTGGGTACATTAATAATTTTGGTTTAAGATGTGGCCCTCTTTAGTTATTCACCATTCTAATGCAAACCCAGAAGGTTGGAAACCACTGGTTTAAAGTATAACTAAATTGTAATAAAAACCCTCTAGAAACACCATGAGTATGGCATCATTTCCCCTACCATTTCTAATCAGCAGCAGAACATAAAGGCAATGGTCTGCTTACCTTTTGTCCTCAGCATCTGGTATTGAGATCTTTTATTGCTGCTTCTAAACATGAAGCCACAGGTAGACTAGTTCTCCATTAGTTTCTCTAATTTCATCTATTTCAATAGTTTTTACCATATCTTCTGGTAGGTAGTTTCCTAAATTAGGAATGCATTTGTGTAGAGGAGTGTTTTTATTTAAACTAATCTGTTTGAAATCAACTTTATTGGATAACTTTCAACTCCTGGTGGAGCAATGACAAAAAAAGGATCCGGCCCCTGATGCCAATTCATTCGCCCCACAACGCCCTCGTCACTGTACAGGCACATTTTACTTCCACTTCCAGGAGTGATGAGGGCATCGCAGGCTGGATGAATTGGCATCGGTGGCCAGACGGGCAGTAGTTTGGGCACCTCTGATCTAAGTTGAGACTCCAGATACAATTCCCAGCTTTTTCTAGTTGGGAAGGGACTCCAGCTCCCTATTCGTTCCTACACAATCTGTACCAGATACAAAAATACTTGACTAGCATGATAACTGAGCACTGAGGTGTCCAACTTTGTGTGTTGCAGTAGATTATTCCAGATAAGAAACAAAATAAAAGTAAAAACAAAAAAGACAAAAATGTTGTGGCACCTTAAAAGACATAACTGCTATATTTTAGTGTGAGCTTTTGTGGATCAGGTCCACTTCCTCCATGAAAGCTCACAATAAAATGTTGCAGTTAATTTGCCACAATGTCTTTTCCTTTCCTTTGTTTTGTTTTATTTACTGTCTGATATATCTGCACAGAATAACACAGCTACCACTCCAAATACTGCAACAAATTATTCCAGTTCCCAGGGAGGCTGCTATATTAGTCTGGTGCATTAAAAACAACACAGTATTCTGTGGTTTCTTTAAAGATTAACAAGTTTTATTTGGCATAATGTTTCATGGATTGTAGCTCATATCTTCAGATGCATTGATCTTAGCCTCTCTAGACACATTTATACATACATGAGGAATTGAAATACATACAGTACAAAAGGCTTGCAAGGTGATGATCTTATCAGTAGTCTGAACAGTGACTCCTCAGATAACTGTATTTTCTCTTTTGGGAGGTGGTATTATTATTATTTATTTATTATTTATTTGTTATATACCACCTTACTCGCGCTGGGCACTAATTAATTAATTAATTAATTCTGAAACAGGAATTAAACTGCTTCTGGTAATAAGAAATGGGGGCAGGCAATTCTTCCAAGTAGAAGTTCCCAGGGGCTGTGCCTTTTCTTTTCCTATCTGGAGTGATAAATAGGATGTTTCTTTGTATGTAGAAGACAAGAAGACAACGTAGAGCTTTGATGGTGTGTTAGCTTGGAAAAAAGGCAGTGAAGGAGAACTAGCGTACTATTCAAAGGTACATTACTGTATGTAACATTATACACAGCATAGGAAGAGTAGTTTGAGAAAGTCCTCCCTTCTCTCACAGTGGGCTCTGGCATTTGACATAATTAGCAACTAATTTGGGAAATAATGAAACAGAAATATTGTCTACTGAATAATCATAATTTTTGTTATTAACATTATAGGCATATGGTAGATTTGCCATCATAGATAGAGTGCAACTACACTGAAACACCAAATCAGAATGATTTGGCTTATCTTTGATTAGAAACCTGTATTACATATTAAATCAGAACCACTGCTTGGAATGTTTTGGGAATTCAGTGGTCATACTGGACACATTGCAATTCACATTCCAGCCAGTTTCTCCCCTTCTTTCTTCTAGTCCCACCTGTCTGTCCTTTCTTACTCTGTCCCCACCTTTACCAGTCCTTTGACAGTTCTCTGCCTTGCCAGTTTTGTGTATATGTGTGTGTGAAATAATAAAAACTACAAAAGAGAAGCTCCTTATCGATTGTATTAATACCAGCTCAAGAATGTTACAATATGTTCTGTCAGTATATTGACAAGGATTTTTGTTGTTTTTTAAAAAGCGCTCAGTTTAAAAAGCGAAATATTAGCCCTAAAATAAGGGCTCTTTGTCTGCAAAATGCCTCCAGGCAGGCCCTTTTGTGGCTCTCAATAGGAATATTTCTTTCCCCTTCTTCTTGTTCTGAAAAATAAAAAGACAGCAAGATGCTGTCCTGTTCGTTGTATGCTGTGGAACCAGCATAGCATACAGCTGCTAACTGAATTACATTATATGTATGTAATTCTGTCTGAAAGATATATGTGGGATCCGTGCACACAATTGGCGTACTGTCCCTGACAGAACCACGGCTTGGGGGAACACTCCTTGGAGCTTTGGTTCCAAAGGGACAGAAATTGGGGAGCGGATTAATAGTCATAGTTTAATTCACCGATTGCTGACCTGACAGACAGTTCAGACAATAGAGGGCAAAAGATCACCGGGTGATGAACTCAATAAGCATGTAATGGGTAATCTTGTATCCGCAGAGGCTCGGAGCCCAAGAGTCAACTTAGGCAGATGTTTACTCCCGATAACAGTAGACAATGCATGTCCCCCGGTAGTAAATTAGATAGATAAGAAACTTCCCCCCCCCCGGTGAGGTCACCCCTGATGAGTAACTTGTGTAATCTCAAAGTGCAGACTTGCAGTTTTCCTGTCATGGCCACGCGCAACCTATGCACACGGTCGAGCTAGGCAGGGTATAAAGATTAGAGCCTTCTGATCAATAAACGCTGGTCTTCGCTCCATCTTGCCTCATGTGTCTTTACTTGACCAGTCTCCTCCGGGACCTTCCAGCCCGCATCAGGCCCCGATCCAACAGATATAAAAGCAGATCCCTGTGCCCAGTGGTGGGATTCAATTTTTTTTACTATCTACTCTGTGGGTGTGGTATGGTGGGTGTGGCCAAGGGGAAAGCTATAGCTATAGCAATCACACTTATAGACTGCCCTGTAGCGATTACTGCACTCTCTGGGTGGTTCACAAAGTTGTTAGCATTTTGCCGCCAACATGCTGGGTATTCATAATATTGATCTTGAGAGGATGGAAGGCTGAGTCAACCCTGATTCCATCAGGATCGAACTTACAACACCAGCAACTGTGGCTGCAGTACAGCAGTTTAACCACACCCATATAGGGCAGGAAATCAATGCATCTTATTTTCAAGTAAAGTGGCAAGAACATGAGTGTCCCAAAAGATAAACAAAAACAACTGAATGTTAATATGCCTGTTTCCTTCTGCCTAATTTATTTTGCAGTAGACTTAGTAATGGTTTGTAACAATAACTGAATTTTGAAAGGTGCAAGATCCAATTACTGAGCATTATACAAAAGGCTGGCTTATTACTATTCTAGTATTTTGCTGTTTTCTTTTAATTTAATTATGCAAATTAGTGCAAAATATGACCTTATGTTGGCCCAATATAAATTCTGTTGCTCAGTTATGCATGCAGATGGCAAATGGCATAACTTCCATTGGTTTCTAGCTGACAATTAATGAGTCCTTGTTGGGATACACCAAGCCAACAGGTGTGCACACACAGGTGTGCATGCCAAGAACCCCAGTTACATGACTTGTTAATTGCCAGTATGAAGCAAATTAATGTTATATTAAAAGCCCTGCATTGCACCCGAATTAAGACTACTGTACTTTATTTCTAAACTTGGATGGATGGGGCCAGCCGGAATATTTGCTACCGGTTCTGGCGAACTGGGGCGAACCTGCTGAATCCCACCATTGCCTGTGCCATAAGTTTGGGCACACCATCAGTTGCCCCAGAACAGTTGCCCCAGAACATTAAAGTTGTAAGATAAGCTATGTTTTTTGCTTCAATTGTTTGCTTTGTTCAGCTTTGCAGAATTTGTTTATTCTGTTTCATGTAGAACAAAGTTAAGAAATGGTTTCCTTTTACAGCTTAACTTTAAAGACATCAAGTGCTTCGTTTTTAAGTCATGCTAAAAAGGTGATTTTGGCTCTGTTATACTGCTTTCCGTTCTCTCCTTTCAGTTGTTATGAGAAATAGGCCTTGTTACAGTCAAGAATGAAAGTGTTTTGCCTTCTGCCAGCTGTAAATATTCGTCTAACTTTGTCTTTGACAGAGTCCCACTTGTTCTTAGAAGCAGCGAATCTTATGACTACTGTATTTTAATGTATCTCCTTAAGTTTTACCAGTACAGAGTCACCAGGAGCTCATCTACCTTCACCCACATGTCATATGTATTAGTAATATTAATAAACTTGTTCTTCTCTTCCATGTATTAATTACACATATACTTTGATACTATAAGTATATATATTCCTAGTATAGCCAGCCAAATTCCTTATTGCTATAAGAGCCGATGCATTTATATTTCTAATTGCTGTTTTAAATCACAAAGCATATTAATTGCTTTGTTATTGCTTTTGCATATAATCATATAAAAGCTAAGTTACATTTAATCTTATGTAACCAAGTAGTTACATTACCACAAATGTATTAAGTTACTCAGTTTTATGAAGTTAGTAATTACTTTACAAGATTGTATTTTCTTACTTAGATATGTGAAATTTAAGTATGCAGTGATCTCTTTTGAGTATATCTGTTTGTTGTACCATGGCCTGATGCAAAAGTAATTCATTATCCATAATTACTATAGCTATATCTGATTGTTCAGTTAATTGCTGGTCTAAGTTACAAATGCTTCTCTGATGATGTCTTAATATTCATCCAAGATCTATGCTTTGCTATTTTTGTATTGATACACCATATATGTTAATAGTCACTCATATTCATAGATATAGTTAAATAAATGGGGGGGGGGAGAACTCTATTACCATTATTGTCTCACTGACTAACGTAAAGGGTGTAGAATAGACCTATAAAAATAGCTCATGCATGCATGCTGTGACATAAATGTTTTTTTGGGAAAGTTTAGAGTTTTGGCAAAAGAACCTGGAATCTTTTCTTTGGGTTAGAGCCAGTGGTGGGCATCAGCAGGTTCACACCATTCATTAGAACTGGTAGCAGAAACTCCGCCCATCCAAGTTTTTAAATAAAGTAGTCCTAATTCGGGTGCAATGCAGGGCTTTTCCCCTGGCCACGCCCACCATACCACGGCCACTGAGCAGGTAGTAAATTTTTGGGAGCCCACCACTGGTTAGAGCAGGGGTGGCCAACCTTGGTGCCCCAGGTGTTCTTAGACATAAATTCCAAGAAGCCCAGGTAAGCACGCATGCCAGTCATGGTTTCTGGGAATTGAAGTCCAAGAACACCTAGGCACCAAAGTTGGCCACCCCTGGGTTACAGAGTTGGAGTCAGCTGTGTGCTTTACATAGAGAACTCTGAGCCCAGCCAAAACTTTTAACTTTGGCAAAATTCTGACTCTCACAGTTCCACAGCCACTACGGGAAAACCATCAGGGCTTTGAAATGTGCACATACGCATAACATACTATGAGATCCCTTCTCCTTATTTGCCAAGTTGTTGACCTCTAGAGCTAATTTTTCCCTCCATCCGATCTTCTGTGGAAGGTTCATCCTTTTTGATACTCTTCAAATATGTTTATAAAGCATCACAAAACAGCTATCTATAAATGTGCAGTAACATCCTTCTGGAAAAGGGTGTTCTAGCAGATGCTTTCTACACAGTAATTTTAAAACTATTATCTGCCTTCAGGTCACATCCAACTTAAAGCAAATCTAACAGGGTTTTCAAGCTATGGAACATATTAAAAGTTTCTATGGCCCAGCAAAGATTTGAAACCAGGTCTTCTGAGTAGTAGTCCCTCGCTCTGTTCACTACACCACACTGGCTCTTCTCTAAACGTGCATTGCCTTAGGCATATTCCATCCCAAAGACCTCATTTATCCTAACTTGGAAACAGAACATTGGATGCTTCTTCTGAAAGTTCTTCCAGAGATGGAAGGAGGATTCCAAACTGTGTCCCATTTGTGCTTTTGTTTGTTATATGCATTTCTGGATCAGCAGCTGGCTCTTCTCTTCTCAAGTGGAGGGGATAATTTCTTTTGGATTCTCTCCTCCATATCTATTTAATTCCTTACCATTTAGTACATGCAATGAGTGTTTGTTTTCATTTAAGCTTCTTGACAAAGCCACGCAGATGGTATTTAAATGCTGTTGTGAAGTTTCCAAAATGGAACTGTCCAGAAATTCCTTCCTGCTCTGTGATGTAAACAATGAATTGCTAGGCCATAGATGGTCCAGACTACTTGTCCTGCATTAATCACCGGAGTAAGCAGTACGGCTAGCCTTTTTAGGTGATCTGATCAAGGAAGCTTATCATATTATAGCTAAAGGAAAACGATACTTAGCTAAAGCAGGTCAAGCCTAATGGGATTCCTGCTTTAACTATCTGTATCTTATACCAGATCATAATCTTTGTGTCCACGTTTACCCACTCACTTCTCAAATGAATATTTGTGCAAAAAAATCCTGCAAATAAAATGGACAGGAAAGTACAAATATCAATCTGATTGATTCCTCAAGGTGTTACAGAACCAAATTATCTGCTCTTCCTTGTTGAGTGCACATAGTTAGGAAGCAAAAAAAAAAATCCTGATTGAATTCATCTAGCATTGCTATTGATTTTCTTTTGCCAAAAAGCAAACATCCAAATTCCGTGGAAGGGGTAAAATGTGGAACTTCGTCGATACCACATGGCATTTTGAATTGATTGCTGAGGATGAAACTTTAGTCTTAGTTCCCTACGAGAATAACACTGTACAACAAGGCATCTTAGATGACACACCATCAGCTCATTTGCAGCACACTGTGAAGTCTTGGAAATCTATATATGGACTCAGGGGGAAGTAGCATTAGAGAGTCAATCTAGCCCTACAGCTCCCTGTGACTTCCTTCTCCTGGTTGTGACCAAAAATACTTTATAAACTCCTGTATTTTTCTATAATTTGTGCGGTTGTACCCATGTTTCTTCCATGTCCTGGCACACATTTTTCTTGTGCATGTTCCAAAGAGCCATATGAATATTTGTGTATGTTGTTGTTTTGCTTGTTTTCATTCGCTTAAAGATTTTTTTTTAGTTGTATAGAATGCAACATGAACATTCAATGCTGGGCACGTGGGTAGCTCATAGATCTCACAACATTCTATGAAATGAATCGACCTGATCCAGTTTATACAGACGATAAGCACAATGCCCTGAGTGCTAGTGTTGTTCAGAGAAGGTTTCTGTACCTTCCTGCAGTTTGCTGCAGCTAACTGAAAAGATGCTGAACCATGTCTCAGCTGCACAGTCAGGTGTGTGACCAGGCACGTGGCAGAGATGGATCCTGGCAGCTCCTCAGTTAGTTACAACAAGCAACACAAACCTCATACAAATGCAGAAGGAGGATATTGAAATGTCAAGATTTTTGAAATAATTTGGTTTTCCTTTTGTTTCTGTGAAGATCTTCCTTTTTAATGCTATTTTTCTTGCGTCATTTCAATCTACTAGATAGAAGCAGGCATGTTCTTTTCTGAGTATGCATCTGCAACTTGCCATGGCTGTGTGTATTGTATGGAATAATACAGGGATGAAAAATAAAACAATTATGTTTGAGAAGAGGGATTCCACTTCACTATAGTATGTTTAAAGCGGCTGGCCAGGACAGGTCTGTCTCAACAGCTGTGCTTGGGAAAAAACTTTGTTCAGTCCAATGATATGAGTAAATATTTCTTACTTTCTTCATCTACAGCAGAAAACTCGGACTTCTGCAGTCATTATTTGAGGCCAACTCTCACTATCCCATAGTGGGAAAGAAAGTAATATCCTTTTCTTATCCTTCTAGATGAGTGGTTCCCAACCTTTTCAAGACAAGGGCTGGATCATGCTCTCTCAGTAGGCTTCAAGTGCCGGATGGCCATTTTATCCTGCCTGCAAAATGGGGGTGGCCATTTTGTGCCAACAGCTTCAAAGGGGTGGCCATTTTACTTCTCGAATGCCCTTGGAGCACTGGGCAACCACATGAAATGACACCGGGGACCAGATCTGGCCCACAGGCCTTAGGTTGAGAACCCCTATTCTAGATTTCTCTCTCTGGTTCAGAAAGTGAAGTTGGAATGCAATTTCTGCATCAAAAGGAAGAAGAGGGCCATAGCTCAATGGGTAGCACCCTTTCTTGGTATGCAGAATGTCATACCTTCCCAGCCTGATATCTCAAGAAGTTGCTGTCAGTCAGCATTGACTCTATGGGGCTAGGTGATTGATTGATTGATTGATCGATTCAATTTGTATGCCGCCCACTCAGCATACGCCGACTCAGGGCGGCTCACAATAATCACGACATAAATCACTAATGTACAAAGTAAATACACCATAATACAAAAAAAAATATAAATACAGTAACACGATATAATCAGTACAATCAATATAACTAACACAAGCACAAAAATGCAATACAGTAAGGTCCACAGTGATACAATATACAAAATTTGATCGCCCCACAACAATACAGCAGCAAAACATATCAAAAACAATGTATACAGTTATACAAAAATTCAGACCCAGCCCCCTACCACAACAAGACTCTGATTCAATATAAGGCTGTTTCCCGAATTCCTACACATTACCCATCTTTTTCAGGGAATGAAAGCTTTATTAATTTTTTAAAAATATATAAAAGGAGGGCAGGTCCTGGATTTGAAAGGCAGGCCTTAGCTCTCAGTTCCATCTTTGACAATTGTCATTTTCTTCCCCTGCCTCTTCCTCCTTTGCTTCCTCTTTGACCCCATCAGGTGTCTAGGGGGATGCAAGGTTCTTGTTCTGGCACTTCTAGCGACCTCCACCAGTGTTATTTGATGTTCTTATAATATTTCTTTGATGTTATCTCTCCACCTTCCTCTGGATCTGCCTCGTGGCCTTTGTCCTTCTCTTCTTTCCACATGTGCCTTGTAAGGTATGGAATTCCAAAAAAAAAAAAAAAATCTCTCCAAATGTGCAAACTACTTTATTTGTTGTCTCTGTTTATAGTGCAGGATTGGTTCTGTTCCAATTCTTTCCCTTATAGATAGATAGAGTTTTTATTTCTATACTGCTTTTTCTCATCCCAATGGGAGACTCAAAGTAGTTTACAAGCATTTAAGATAACAAAAGGCAAAGATACAATGTAAATAAATAAAAATACAAGTAAATTACAGTTACAGTAGAAATCTCCACAGTGTGGCAAATTCTCAATCACAGAGTGCAATAAATACAATAACACCATGTAAAATAATATATAGCAGTACTACAATATCAGCCAACTGAGAACAACAGCAATCATATCACTCTCCAACCCCTCCAACAAGTGAAGTGAAACATACAAGTGAAGCAAAACATCGTTCCTGATTTTATCCCTTCTAGTCACTCCAGCAGCCTTCCTCAGACATCTCATTTCCCTCGCCAATGCTCATTAAAACTGACAGGTCTTTGTAAGCTGACCAGGACAAGGAGGGAGGGATGTGTATTCTCCAGATATTTCTTGACTGCAACTAACACCATCCAAACTCATTGGCTATGCTGCCGAGGAGTGCATACATTTTTTCCCCTTAGGCTGCACATTCTCCATTCCTAAATTAGAGGCTTGTTTAAATTTCACAAAAGCAAGGACCAAAGCAAGTCTCTGCCGTTTCCCTTGAGAAATGTCCATCTTTTTAGATGCAGACTGGAAATGCTCAACCTTTTCAACAAACAGCTTCTCTTGAAGAAGGAAATATAAGAAGAGGTCATTTCTCCTTTCACAGCAGGGTGCTGTGCATCTGGAGCGGGACAGTTGGGAAAGCCTGCTGGGAGGGATGTTCAGTTTCTGAAGAGAGAAATAATCGGTGCCCTTTCGGACAGGTCTTTTAAAAAGCAGCACAGTTACATCTCCTGATATTAAAGCCTGCACTGGCAGGGCCAGTGAAGACAGGCCATTTGTCAATTATGGACTGATTGCAAGTCAATATCACTGCCTAAAACTGTGATGGTGAACCTTGGCACTCCAGGTGTTCTTGGACTTCAATTACCAGAAACCCAAGTCAGCACTTCTTTCTGCTTATCAAGGCTTCTGGGAATTGAAGTTCAAGAACAGCTAGAGTGCCAAGGTTCACCATCACTGGCTAAACCTTGAATTCTCCCAAAAGGGGATGGGGGAGTCTTATGCTTTAATTGTATAGAAAACTGTTCTCCTCAAAGTAAAATAAGCCTAAAAAAACAGATGAAGATTTGATTTCCTCCAAGTGGCTCTGATTTCTGAAGCATAGGATTAGACTGTATAATTGACATGGACACTGTTGTCATACCTGTCAACCTTCCCGGATTGGCCAGGATTCCCCGATTTTCGGCACCGATTTGCGCCATTTCCCGTCCGCAGCTGCCAAAACCCCGGAATTGGCAGTGGGGGGAAAGAGGTACTACACATCCTTTCTGTGCAAGTCGCGTTCTACACATGCGTAGAAGGCTTTTACGCTTGTGTAGAAGGCTATGCAAATATAAAAGGGTTCTACGCAAGCGTAAAAGCCTTCTACACATGCGTAGAATGCAACTTGCGCAGAACCATTGTGCGCAGGTCCTGGATTGTCCAGAGCTGCAGGTAAAGGTAAAGGTAAAGGTTTCCCTTGCTCGAAAGCTAGTCATATCCAACTCTAGGGTGCAGTGCTCATCTCTGTTTCTAAGCCGAAGAGCCAGTGCTGTCTGCTTCTGCGGACGTTTCCGTGGTCATGTGGCAGGCATGACTAGACACCGGAGTGCACGGAACACTGTTACCTTCCCACCAAAGTGGTCCCTATTTATCTACTTGCAATTTCTTGCTTTCGAACTGCTAGGTTGGCAGGAGCTGGGATGAAGACGGGAGCTCATTTCCATCCTGCAGCACTGGGGAATCGAACTGCTGACCTTCCGCTTCCCAGTCAGCGTCTTATCCACTTGAGCCACTGCAGTCGCGGTTGACAGGTATAACTGTTGTAATCTGATAAAAATGGTAGGTGACTAAAGGTGCTCTAAAACTACCATTGATTGGACTGCTGCTATTTACTATGTGCCCATGTTAGACCTGTATATTGAGCTGAAGTATGATTACCAGAGAACATCACAAACCGAACATAAGGCAAGACCTGCAGGATCACAAGAGCACAGGTCTAGCTGGGTCACCAAGCTTTCCATCTTTGCCACTCAAATGACCATAGCCAAAAGGTAGGGCATGAAGAAAGCAATCACAAAGGCTTCCAGTATCATTTTCAGTGGTGAAACTGTCACAATTTTACTGAGTTTGATTTCACCTCATTCTTGCTTAAACTACAAAGGGCAGTTGCAGAACTGAAAGGCATAATGCCTTGCCAAATTCACACACACACTATGTCGCTCTCCCTTGCCCACTGCTAGCACAGCCGCCAAAATTGTATATGAACACTGGAAAAAACTCACAGTCCCTGTAGTTTAATATAAAAAGTGGAGTGACATATATCCCTGCATTGGAAATCTGGTCATTAAGCAAGCAAGCGTGCTTAAAATGTTTTTGTTGATAACCCTCTTCTTCCTCTGACCAAGTAAAAAGCACCCTGGAGACTCAATTTTTCCCTTTTTAACTTCAGACTGTGACTACTTCTAACCCTGCTTCTAACCCTGTGGTTCCCAACTTGGGGCACACATCACAAAGGGGGGCAATTTGATTTTTAAGGGGAGCAATTTGAGAATGAATTATTAACAGTGAATGACCTTTTAGGCTTATTCCATGTAAATAGTTCACTTTTTGAATAATAAGAATTATATGTCACGGGGGTGGGGGTGGGAATCAGGATTTGAGAGATGCCTAGGTGGGGCATGGCCAAAAAAAGGTTGAGAATCACTGCTGTAAAGTGATATAAATATAAAAAGTACTATTAACTTGTTGTGTTTGGAATATTGTGCCTTTAAGTAATGTAACACTCGAATGAGTGAATGTAACAATCACCAGCTGTAACACTGTAACCTTCCGTATGAGGACGCAAGCTAGTGACCACTAGGGGCAATAGCGAGCGCCCAGCTCACATGGTTCCAATTCCCCAAATACCTACAGCCGCAGGAAGATTCCCGCCACTACCTCACCTGGACAAGAAGGGTGTGACGGAGAGTGACGTCACGCAGACAGTAGCCAATGGGCTACCGAGGAGCCACATTCAAATGTATAGCCACAGTATATATTGAGCTGTTCGTCCGCCATTACCACATGTTCCCCCTGACCATCATGCAATAAAGATGCGTTAAGCCAGGCTTTCGGCTGTCTCCATTGTCTTGGTTCTCAAACACTAAATTGGCGACAAAGGTGGGATAATGGATCCCCACGGGATCAAGACAACACAGGCCGGTTTCAACATCAACAAACCGGAGGAATGGGAACTGTTCGAGATGGATTTCCAAAGCACACTGATGGTGTCCGACATCTCGGACGAGGGGAAGAAAAGGGCCATCCTCATCAGGATGCTCGGGTTCCCGGCCATGAAGGTTCTGGTGGACCTGGTGTCTCCAAGGAAGGTGGGTGAGGTCCCGGTCAAGCAGTTCCTGAAAGCGATGCGGGACCATTTCCAGCCAGCGGGCTCAATGTTTTCGGCTCGGGACGCATTCTGGAAGAGAGTCCAGGTGCCTGGTGAGTCCGTGGCTGCCTTTGCAGCGGCCCTCCGTTTGGCCGCCGGCCCATGCAAGTGGGAGAACCTGGAAATCGCCCTCAGGGACCGCATGCTGTGTGGTCTGTGGGACGAGGAGGTCCAGCGAAAGCTGATGAACAAAGAGCCGCCCCCAACGTTGCAAGAGGTCGTGAAGGAGGCGCAGGCGGCAGAAGCCATGAGGGCCAGGGTTAAGGGGTTCAGGACAAGGCCCCCACAACCTGACAAGGCAGCAGGCTCAGTGCAAGCGGCCAGGTGGGCACCACACTCCTCCACGGAGAGCAGCGAGGACAAGGACATCCGGAAGGTGCGGAAGGACGGCCGTATGAGGAAGCGAGCTAGTGACCACTAGGGGCAATAGCGAGCACCCAGCTCACATGGTTCCAATTCCCCAAATACCTACAGCCGCGGGAAGATTCCCGCCACTACCTCACCTGGACAAGAAGGGCGTGACGGAGAGTGACGTCGCGCAGACAGTAGCCAATGGGCTACCGAGGAGCCACATTCAAATGTATAGCCACAGTATATATTGAGCTGTTCGTCCCCATTACCACATGTTCCCCCTGACCATCATGCAATAAAGATGCGTTAAGCCAGGCTTTCAGCTGTCTCCATTGTCTTGGTTCTCAAACACTAAATAACTCATAATGTTTTCTTTTTAAAAAACTAGGATGATTTTGCCCCATGTACTGGTTTAAATGGCCAGAGAAGCTACAGGCAGACAAAAAGCAAAAATGTATTATGTACATTTGTTGGCAGCGAAGCTTTGCAATGATTCATCTGATTGAAAATGTAATTTTCTCACTATGGCCTTAAGGATATAGAAGACTTATGGTCATGAGATCCTAGATTAGCCTAGTTGTTTATATGTACCTGTATATATGCAGTTGATTGTTTTTCTTACATCAGCTTTTCATACTCAGAAGTGGAACTAGAGTGCAGAAATACTTTTATAATGAAATGACTATTAAAAGTTTGCATTTAAACTGGGGGAATCAATCAATTACAATCAATCAGTTTAATTTATATCCCGCCTTTCTCGGCCAAAGGCCAACTCAAGGCGGCTAACAGCATATACAAATAGCAACAAAATAATAATACAGAGATACAATAAATTTACAATAGCGAGCAATACAAGTAAGAATGGTATCAAAATACAAAAACTACATAATTACATTAAAAAAACAGTATAATACCAAGGGAAGGCAAATTTTAAAAACTGTTGCCATTTTTTTTTAAAAAGCAAGGGCAATCTAACTCAGAAATCCTATAGAAAGTTGCAGGCTATAAATTTCCCACAAGTTATGTAAGCTCATTAGTGTTGTGTGCCTTGTAATCAGACTTACATAATAATATTAATCTCTACCTTCCAATTACCAATCAAAAAAACAAAGCACACTAAATGCTAGATATGGAGATAAGAAAATTACATACTATGGTAAACAGGTGTCTGTAGCCATTTGTGGGAGTATCTGATCTAAAATTATGTGAAATCTGTAATCTAATTTAATCCTCATTTTCAAATTGAAGTAGGTAGGTACTTGAATCTGTCCCCTCTTTCTCAATCAATCAGCCTAATCACTATAACCTGCTGGTCATCTATACATGGTAACTTCATCCACTTTTGGCTCTAGCCCAGTGATGGGCAGTCTTGGCCCTCCAGCTGATCTTGAATTTCAATTCCCAGAAGCCCAAGTCAAAACACCAGCTGGTCAGGGTTTCTGGGAATTGAAGTTCAAGAACAGCTGGAGGGCCAAGACTGCCCATCACTTCTCTAGCCTGCTCACTTTTGAACTCTTGAAACAAGAGCTCTTTGAGACAGCTGGTAGAAACAGTGCAGCTGGATAGATCACAGATCACCTTCACATAAAGGCTTCTCAAAGCATAACAGCAGAGAAAGAAGGGCACATATATGGGTGCAAAAACATAAACGGCTCCGAAGAGAAATTTGGGCAAGACTTGAGTGCTGACACCAAGTCAACAAGATATTTGCACCAGTTCTTTGCAATATTATTTTGAGGTTCTCCTCTTGGTTATATCCCATAGGAGGCAAAACACACTTTGTTGGGGAAGAAAATATTACATTTTTCTGCCTCACCTTTTCTCACCCTTCCAGTTTCTCTATGGCAGTGATGGCCAACCTTGGCACTCCAGGTGTTCTTGGACTTCAATTCCCAGAAGCCAAAGTCAGTACACCTGCTGATCAGCGCTTCTGGGAATTGATGTTCAGGAACAGCTGGAGTGCCAAGGTTGGCCATCACTGCTCTATGGGGTGGGCACCTGGTCCCCAAGGCCCAATTCTGTTCCCACAACTACAGACACCTGAAAACTCTCTAAAAGCCACCAGTTCTTAGGTTTCTTTAATCTATCAATAAAACAGCCAAAGAGGTTTTAAAGGAAAAAGAGATTTTATCAACAAAAATAAATTATATGCATATGTAGTGCTTGGCTCCATGCAGATCCAAGAACCCAAATTAAAAAATTCAACCAGGCTTATATACTATTTTGACAAGCTACATGCACGTGTTCTTGGTACAAGTAGGGCCGAAGGTTTTTCATGTTTTATCTTGGCAGTGCATACATTTGGAATGTTTAGAAATGCATATTCATGGAAGTCAACTCCACTTAGATAAATGATACAGAAATTTTGTATAACCAGCTTTTTATCAAATGGCTTTCTCCAGGCCACACTATAGATCAGCACAAATAATTACTTAAAATGATTACGCAAGCTTCATTGTGATCTATAATTGCATACAGTACTTATTTTGTTAAAGGAAAAGGGTTAATAATTTCAACTCATTTTGGGGTCATACTTACCTGCTCAGTTCTCTCAGTAAAAGAAACCTTCAAGGTCTCTTTTTAACGCTACTTGCTCTCAAAATTATGCAGATGTGAAATCCATGTTGTAAGAAAAAAAAGCCTACGAACCATCCCCCGCCCCTCTGTATTATTTTTGTTTTTAACAAATCAGAAGACACATTTATAGGCTAAATATCCACTATCTTCTGTGCTTTAGTCCTCATTTCTACAAAGCTCCTTTGAAATAGTATGTGTGCATCTGCGTGTTTATGTACATAGAGATTTATAAACAAAAGCACATTAAATGGTGAGCCTTTCCTGCTTAATCCATTCAGATGAGGCCTTTAAGTTGCATTTCTACTGTTAAGGAGACACTGCAGCCAGGTACATTTTCCAGCTCTGTGGTTTTTACAGAGACATAATGAGGGGCAAAAAGAGGTTACTAACCAACAGGAGGCATAATGAGACCATTCACCTCCCTGTACATCCTTTTTCTGCTCCTCTGCAATGCAGACAGGTGGTTTAAGGTATGATTGAGTGGAGGCACATCCCCTTGGCAAAGTCCTTATCTTGGTCATGCTCAAAGCAATTCATTACTATTTTCTGCTGCTCAGTGGTAAAGCTTATTAGGACCAGCGCAGATTACTTGACAGCAAAATATAGAGGACGGAGTTCAGCCCAGTTACCTAATCCGTAGGTGAGCAAAAAGTAGATCCAGATCCACTGGCTGAATATGGAGATTAACAAGGCGTTCTGACACCATTTGCCTGGGAACAGCAGCAACTAAAAACCTCCCCAGCCACCCTGTGATGCATGGCCATGTGAATTAATTCTTTCTAAAGTTTTATTACTAACAATCTTGATCAGTATTTGCAAACTAGGGGGCATGGCTTCCTTTATTTAGGAAGTTCATCTCACATTCGGATTCGGAAACATGCATGTGCAGAATGCACCTGTGCATGCTGCTGCCATAAATTACCTGTGGCTGTTGTAAATGCATTTAAAACAGCCGCAGGTCATTTATGGCATTATGTGCATGTGCAGGCGTGTTATGTGCACGCACATGCCCATTTTACTTCTGCTTCCAGTGGGAGGAACCACATGACCAGCACACGCAACCATGTGACTGGCCCATGGCCCGAAAAGTTTGGGCACCCCTGCACTATAGTCATGTTTGTAGAAGACATTTATTGAAGAAAAACAGGAGCAGGCTTTTGTGAGAAAGGAAATGCAAGTTGGGTTTTCCTATTGAACAACTAGTGGGCTGAGTGTGTGCTCAGGGACACCTTGTTCCGCTTGTGACCACCTGCCTCTACCACAATTTTGCACTTGGCTCTGGTTAACAGATGTCAATGTTCGAATAAAAAGCAGAGTAGATCCTGCAAGCTTGATGTCTGTCCATCCCTAACTAAATGTACATCCCATCACATGCTAACAGACTTGGTGGCAAGGGTCATGATGGGTGGCGATATCCCCTCGGGTGCTGATTGAGTAAGATAAGCAAAAGGGTCCCTAGCTGCAATTTGCTGAATTCTTGTATTTGCGAGGAATAAAGTATAAAATTATAGATGTAGCATAGGTTTGCAATTAGTAGTAGAAAAATTGTATAAAGGAAAAGAACAAAATCCAACTGTTAGTTCAACTAGATCAGACATATATTGAATCAGTTGGACTTGTAATTGTCAGCTAACAAAGCTTCCACTGATTTTATGGTTGAAATCTTGCTCCATATAGTTTACACTATCAGCAGCCTCCACCACTTTTTTCCAGAGATAAAACATTTTCAATTCTCCCTTAAAAGTCTCATGTCTTCTGTGGAATCCCTTTCATTGTTAAAAAAGCTGTTGAGCAATGGGAAAGTAAAAACAATAATTTTCACTAGTATTTGCCATTAAATGGAATAAATTACATTTCATTTTCAAAAATCAAACTCCAACCCACTACACTTGATCTAGGAAACTATTTTTTCTTTATTTCTGATGTCGCTTTACAATAAGAAATGACAATTTCTGCTGCAAGATGTAATTGCTCTTTGAACATGTGCATCAGCTACAGAGAAACATTAATTTTTCATCAAGGAGTGCCCAATTCATACAGTATTAAGTATTACAAATCACTTAAATCACAGGGGAAATACTGAGAGACACAAAGCTGAACATTTATTTGCAATGTCTTTCAAGAAAAGCCAATTTTTCAGATATGGCATGTATGATTTTGTTAGAGGATTTTTTAAAAAAACAACCATGCATGTAGTTGTAACTGGAAGGGACTTGCTGGGGCTATCCATTACTAACCAACCAATTTTTCTCACTTCTGGGTTAAAAGACCCATCCCTCTCTGCTCGTTCATCAGTTTGGGTCAGTTTTATTTTGCGGTTTTGTTGTTAGCATGCATGTAATAAACCAATCTGCATTGTTATTTTTAGGACCTTATATTAGGAGAGGTTCAACTGAAAGAAGCCGATACCCTCTCCAAAAACCATAGTCTTTTAGATCAATAAGGTGCTCTGAAAACCTTCTAAAATTCTGAAGCAGAGGAATATCTTTGGTGATGTTAACAGCATCCGGTGCCTCTCCTTTTAGAATATCTTGTGGGAAATAAGATATTCTAAAGCCAGCTTTTCTCTTATGAGCAATTCAAGCCACGTTTAACGGAGCAAACTTTCTCCAAGTACTTGGTATTTGGATTCAACAAATACTTAAAAACTGTGCCTCCAGATTTAGATACACTTGAATTATATGCTCACTTGGTATGATGCTCCATCAGGCCCAATTCCTTATTATAATGGACAAGATCATGTTCTGGCCTGAGCAGTGTTGCTCAGTGAAGAACCATTCAATTTTTGCCCTAGCTTCTAAATTCTCTGGAAATCAATAAATTTCACATGCTAAACTTTAGAATGGTTCAATATCTTGCAATTGATAAAATAAACAATTTTGTTCATTCAAATCCGACTTATGACGATCCTTTCCAGGCTTTTCTAGGTAGTTCTCAGAAGTGGGTTAACATTCCCTTCTTCTGGGATCATGTTGGGACTATGTAAATTGCCCAAGGCTGGCTTTTTTCTCACTGGAGAATCAAGTTCCTAACCTCTGCCTCCACAGCCACATACCTAAACCACTAAGCCAGGGATTCCCAACCTACGGCCCACAGGCTGGCCTCGGCCGATGATGCCATTCCAGCAGGCCCGTTGCCATCTCCTCCACACCCGGAAGTAGAAGCAGCCGCATTTACATCAGCCGTAAAACATGCCCGTGCATGTACAAATGTGCCTGAGGCTAACGCAAATGCGGAAGTGGGGGCACTTATGTCAGCCATAAATGCACCACTTCTGCTTCTGGGGGGAGGGCGTGGTCTGGCCTGCTCAGGGGGCATAGTCTGGCCCATGGCACAAAGATTGGCCATCCCTGCACTAAGCTATCCATGATGAATTGCACTAACTGCAAGTTACAGACCATATCCCTGAACTTATTGCATTTTTAATTCTAATGAAGACAGACAGCCACTGATGCAACTGGTTTATTGCTTTGATAATTTACAATGATGCAGGATGTTAAAAGCACATATACCCTCATGTACTGGAGAACGCCAGAGTCTAGATGGGTCAGGTCCATGAGGCAAAGAGCTACACACTTAGGCTACCTTTTGAATAAGCAAGAGAGGGTATTTATAGCCTAGCTCTTCTATCTTAAAAATGAAAGACAACCACCACCCAATCCCTGCTGGTGGTGCTCAATCTGCTACATGCTAAATAAAATCCTGACAAGCTCAACATGTTATCACCATGGTAAAACAAACTACCCTTAGCCTGGCAAATTCAGAATGGTTTCCATGTTTATGGCTCTCACTAAGCTAGTGATATGACATTAATGAAACATGTATAGATGTTTTATACAGAAAACTGCCCATCGACTACATACCTCTTGATGCCTGAAATGAGCCAGCCTAACTTTCACAGCCGGGTATTGATCCCTTCAGTCACTCTGTAATGTTCACTCCCTGCCCATTTAGAACTCCCAGCCTACATTTACTGAGATCCAAAACCAGAACAGATGAAAATAAGAGGTCAAAAGGACTCCCAAATGAGAAATAGGGAAGAATATTCTTCCTGCTATCAGGAAAAGTCAAAGAATTAAAATTTAAGATATAGGAATTGTAGTATAGATCAGAATGAGAGAATAACATAAATGCTGATCCAGATGAAACTAGGAACAAAACTGGAAGTAAACAGCTGCTAACTTGAGATTCTGGATGTTTCCTGCCTTGCCCTGGCTGAAGACATCCTCTTTTCACATAAATCTAGCAAATGAATCATTCTTAGGCCCTAGTATTCTTTATTATACTACATTCAGGGCAAAGATACAATAGAATGGTAATTAGGTACATTGTAGAATGGGCTTCCATGGGTTTTGTCTCAAATCGGTACCTCTAGTGTCCTTCTGAAGTTATCGAGTGAATGTACACTTACAAATAGGGGTGCACAACATCCAGCTTTAGTGGTTTAGTCAAGGAAAACATGCCTTGTTTCTTTGGAATTTTTTTAGTACAAACTGAAAATGTTTGCCCCACAGACCACATATTAAAAAAGCCTGAATTTATGATAAGCTCACATACCCCTATTTTTATGTTTTGTTTCTTTAGAAAGTATCTCCTGCATATGACCTATGCTCAACTACTGAAAAATCCTATTTAGTAATCAGAACCACCTGTAGCTGATTTTTTACATCCCCAATTTATATGGAAACAGGACAAAATGAAAAATCAACACGACACAAATACGTATAAGAGTTCATCAATCTTTGCATTATGTCATATGAAGACTAAAACCATGAGTGATTGTAGGCCAAGCATACATTTAAAATACAGTTAACTGGAAATATTGAAAGTCAACAGACCACACAGCACCGGACGTTTACACAAGTTTTGATTGTATTTCAATGTCCTTTATTGAGGAGTGGATGAGAAACTGTCAGACACGCCAAAGACACTTCACATTCAAGGGCTGGTAGCTCAATGGCTTTCTTCATTGAGACACTACACAAGCCTGCTTCATAAAACTGAATGTGATACTGATGAAGTCTTCATGCTTGATGCTGCCTCCAGTTTACAGTCTTTTAAATCTACTGGTTTGGGTGGGCAGAAGGGTGTTCTCTACCCTACAAAATACTCACACTCCAATACATGTTAACACTAGAGGGTTAAAAATGGCTGTAATCTGTTATAATGGGAGTCTACTGAATACCCGGTCTTAAAGCTGTCTTAATTCTTTTATGCCTAATGAAAATTCAATGTGTTTCCCTTTCACCATCATGTGGTTGGTTTACACCATTAGAAAAATACTCTTCAGTGCTACTGCAGAGGTTTACAGGAAGCTCCTTCAGTGCTGATGGGTAGAAATTCCTTGGAACACCATTTGAAACCGTTTCTTCCTGCTGCCACTGCCTGTAGGTTGCAGAAATGGCCTACATGCACTACAGTGTTCTCTCTCAAAAACAAAACAAAGAAACCTAAACCAAAGGGTAAATGTTTATTTGGAGTTTTCTTGTGGATGGTAATTAAGGCCCTTTACGCAGAGCTCAGCAGCTCCTGTATGGCTCCCTTCTGGTCTGCACTGAGCTGAGATATGCATTCTGTCCACAAACCTCCAGAAGTCTAGAGAACAAAAGGAAAAGAATGGAAAAGTTAAACAGGCATGTGAATAGCCTATGTCCATCATGGCGAGCCTTGGCACGCCAGCTGTTCTTGGACTTCAATTCCCAGAAGCTCGAGTCTCTGTGAACCCACATGAATGTGTGGACTCAGAGAGACTTGGACTTTTGGGAATTGAAGTCTAAGAACAGATGGAGTGCCAAGGTTCACCATCACTGGCCTATATATGCATATAGTGGTGTTGAAGAACTTTGAGAAATTAGAAGGATTTTAATAAAATGGTACATTCTAATATATCATTTTATATAAATCCCCCTTTCTCTTAAAAGGCATCCAGTATTATTTTAAATTTGAACATGGAGGCAGAACATTTAAAAATGTAATATGAACATAAAGCCCTTTATCTATGAAACCAGCACTCAAAGTTCTTTTACAGATCTTTAACACAAAGTATATAGCAGTGATTACACGCAAGAATAAAAAGAAATAAGTTTTAAAAGATGAAAATTTAAAAAACATTTTTTTTTGGTTTTTTGGCCTTGATTTGAACCTTCAGATCTGGTATCTCAGTTGCATATCCTCTCTCAGGGAAATTAAGGAAAATGCTAATACTCTGTCAATCTAACAAGATACATGTATGACTTACATAATATACTAATCAGAACCCTTCCACTGTTTTCTGTACATACAATGGCCGATTTGTGCTTGGAGTTGCTGAAATAAGCCCATTTTAAAAGGGAGGCTGTGTCCTGTGCTAGCATAGGCCCCACTGTTTACAATGGAGCTTGCATAACTTCAGGCCACAGATTGCTAGAGAACCATGGAACACTCTGAGGCCACATGTGGGATTCTGGCCACTTTCATTTCCATAATATCTGAGTATAGTCCACATCTATTTTCCCCACTGAATGACATTGCAACTTTGAGGGATAGTAGTGGCCAAAATCCAGTTGCTTAGTAAAACTAGCTTGTGTTCTTGGGGCATGTTGCAGTCCCTCTGAAAGAGAAGAATGGTAAACCACTTCTGAGTACTTCCTATCTGAAAAACCCTGATAAGGCTCACACAGATCAGAAGTGACTTGACTGTTTATGATTATTATTAATATAATAATAAGTCACAATTAGAGTAGGCCCACTGGATTAATGGGGATTTGGGAAGCCAACTCCTCCATAAGTTCCAGTGATTCAAATGGGCCTACTTTAGCTGCAATTCACTTTAGCATAGCCAGATGCAGTTAGAAGAATAGGTTCACTAGAAATTTAGAAAAAACTGACTTACAGAATCACGGACGGGCCTACTCTAATAGGATTTATGACACTAAGCAGCAAGATTTTGGCCGGTGTTGCTATTTTCTCAACATATTAAAAAGGTACTTAGAATTTACCTGAACTTGCCTAACTACATTAGCCAGTCGCTTGTTGCATGGATCTTCACGCTTGATTGCTTCATTTACTAGACCATCCGCAATGATAATGAATATTTTGGGTAGGTTAGAGTTGTTTGGACCCAGGACAATGGGATTATTACTATTGGGAAGAAAAGGAAAAGCAAATGCATTAACATTAAAGAGATGCTCAGTACATCAAATTTATATAAGCATCTCTGGTTCAAATTCCAGGTTTCATAAGGTCACAGTGTTTCATGCAAGCTCATTAATATACCAATGATTTATCTTATTCTACTGCAGAGGATTGCCTAATTTTGCAAACCAAGTCTACAATAAATTGAAGAGCACTACCATCAGAAAGAATACCCTCTTCCCCTGGCCTAGGGTCTTGTCCAGTCAGTATGCAACAATTGAAAATGACATGTAGCATCATTCTAGGGCTGTAAATACTTATCAAATAGTGAAAACCTATTTGGGGTATCAGACCTCTTGAGGAAGGATGTTCCAAAGCTTGAAGGTGGCTCAGATTGTTTATATGTACTGCAAGTGTCCAAATCTGGGGCACTCTTTACATTAGATGGTTACAAGTGATCAATTCACAAAGAAAGTGAAACATTATTGCCTGAGCCATCTTCTGAAGATTCCACTTCAAGGCAGTTTAACCCAAGAAAGGAGAAACACCAATGTCGCATTTTGCTTCTACTTCCAGGAGTGACAAGGGCTTCGTGGGCCGGATGAATTGGCATCGGGGACTGGATCCGGCCCCTGGGCCATAGTGAACAGCTTCCTGAACCACGTGACCAGCCCACGGCCCAAAATGTTTGGGCACCCCTGGCCTAAATAATGGGAGAAACCCTTTGCTAGAATACATTTATTGATATTTTATGGCTCAGAGGTCTTCTAAGTCACTGAATTATCTATGTTTGGATCTACTTCATGCACGTGTTAAACTGATGTTTCAGTTTGATCCCAGACTGAAGTCCCATCAAATGTAACCAGTGGAGGAAAGATGAAAGGCACCACCGTTCTATTGTCCTCACAATTATATTTCAATCCAACATTACTTCTTGAAATATTTGTAAACTATCACATGAGGAAAACTAAATGCATTTAATGTGGAACACCATTTAGACTAAGGATGAAGTTTGCTCTTTGCTCAATGGAACTGAGAAGCAGATTTTCTCTTTTGAACAATGCCTAACATTTTAGTCTATTATCTTGCCCCCTCAAAAAAACTCAACAGGAATCGCACATGTTTGAACAAATCAGTATTTCCATAGCCTTGCATATCATCTTTTAGTCACGCTACAGAGGTGAATGTTGGAAAATAGCATAGATACATACAGTGTAGACAGAAGATTATGTGTAATGGTTAATTTTTAAAAATCACTGTTCTTTTAAGTTGTTATTAATACTAAACACACAATAAATATCTAAGAGAACGTTGTTATTTTGTTTGGATATTTAGAACACCAAATGGATTGCGTCACACGCAAAGCCACTCTCAGATGAAAAGATGTAATGGTATAGATACAAAATGTTTAAAGTTTCCATTACATTCTCTCTTTTAAAACAAAATTTCCAAAACAGGAATACTTAAGAGAGGAAACGAAGGATCATGAGGATGTAATCAGCAATTCTATTTCTGGGAGAGAGCCAAATTACACCACGTCAAGGGAATACTTAGTTGTGTAGCATGAACAAATCAGAAGATGTTGACCATAACTTGCATGTCAGGTCAAGTGATCTTTGCTACTTCACATAACATGCTTCAAAGCTCAAACTATTCATTTTTCTCTTTTAAAAACATCTTTGAAGGATCACTGCATATCTGATACTCTGAAAGACACCCCAGAGAACCCTGGCTTAGAGGGAGGCACTGCTTCCACTCAGTTAATCCTACAGACAGGTACTGTATGAATAAATAGGTGATGCCTGAACCAAGAATAGCATTTCACTTCTCGCCACATGAGAAAATCAAAAGCTCACATACCATGGACTATGTCTGACATATTTGTGGACATAAGTGCCAAACCCAAAATCAGATAATACAATGAAGAAACCAGGGACACAGAGCTCATTGTTTACTTAGCCATCTGAGACATACAAAGTGGAAACAACTGGGCCAATGTGCAACAGCATAGAATTTGCGTCCTGCCCCGGTGGGGGTGAAGAGGACCATTCCACCGGCCTCCCCATCTGGCCCCGTTCTTTGGGCCCCGCCCCTCCTCGCCCTTGGACTTTATTTATTTATTTATTAATTTATATACCGCTTTCCTTATCATTTGACAACTCGAATCGGTTTACAACAGAGTACAGAGATACAATAAACAATGCAAAATACAGAATAAGATATACAATAAAAATGTCTAATACAATATCTCCCAATACAGACAGAGGAGCACAAAAATAGAATCAATACAAAAATCAATAACCATCAAATTAATAGCAATATAAAATGTTAAGTTGAGGCTACAAAACTATAGCAATTAACCCTCTAAAGCGACCGCCACTATCTCCCACGGCCGACCAGTCCACAAGGAGAGGCAAAACGGCGACAGCTGAATGAGCGTTGTCGTCGGCTTTTGATACCGAACCTCCCTCCAGTCACACTGCACCTTCTCCCATCGGCCCAGCCAGGAGGCATGAGGGGTACTCCAAGACTTCAACAGTTTTTGGAAAGGTCCCGGGCCACCAGCTGTGGCAAATCTCCCCATCCGCCCGCCGAGCCGGTGAAACACGCTCTGGCAGCGGTCAAAGCGGGGCGGCTTTTCAAGGATTTTGATTTTGACTTAAAAGGCGAGGGGTGCCCGGATGAGCTTGCCGCCGCGGCGTGTCCTGCCCCGGTGGGCGTGAAGAGGGCCATTCCACCGGCCTCCCCACCTGGCCCCGTTCTTTGGGCCCTGCCCCCCCTCGCCTTTGGACTTGGAGGACTTTAAAGGCGGGGGATTTCGTGGGTGGTCTTGGATATTCCTTGTTATTAATTGTATCTTTAATATTGTATTTTTGATCATATTATTGTTATGCTGTGTTTTCTGAATTTTGTGCCTTTGATATTGTGTTTTTGAATTTTTTGTAAGCCGCTTAGAGTCGTCCATTGGATTGAGAGAAGCGGGATATAAATTTAATAAATAAATAAATAAAATTTGTACAAATCCTATGCCTATTACACACTAAAGCACTTTCCCTTAACGCATCAGAAAGACAAGAATGGCAGGGAAAACAGAATAGCATGAAGAAAATGAATGGAGCATCAACAAATTAGGACAGTGGTTAGGAAACTACAGCACGCCACGAGTCCTATTATGCTCTCGCTGACAGAGGTGTTGGGGAAGTTACTCTGCTATGGACAGGGGAAACTTTGGGGATACAAAGAAGTAAAAACTTTGGCATACAAAGAAGTAAAAATCAAAGTTCCTGTCAACGGTGACTGAATATTTACATTTGATGGATATGTAATAAGCTATTGTAAATAAAATCTGCTTGTTTTAATGGGATCTATGGTGTAATGTTTGGCCTAACATAATGGATTTCCATGAATTAAATTTCTGTTGGGCCAAACAGTGCACCACATACTCTGTCCAATAAAAAAAGCAAGAAGCAACTGTAAGAACTACATTATGCCTGAAGCTATAATTTTCTTACCTTTCTATTAGATCACACAAGTAATTGAAAGTATGAACAGCTTCTTCTTTGTCTTCATGCAGTGGAAGCCATGATAACCAATGGGGCAGTACTTCTTCAACATTTATACAGTCAGGCTTGAATTTCATGATCTTCCCAACTGCTGAAATGCAGTTTTCTGTTGCATTGATATTTTCTTTGGTTTTGGCTTCCGTTGATTGAATAACTCTAACCAGCAATGGAAGTGCCTCTGAAAATACAATATTTGGAGGAAGAAAAAAGCAAGCAAATATTTCAGCTCAAGCAATTAGAACATGTCAAGTTCCTTATGAGTCAGAACCAGACTGAGAGAGCAACATTATTTCATATGAGTTTGCTGGGATCTTCTGGGAGAGGACTTTCTTTTAGTTGCATCACTACCACATGCAAGGTTGGTGGAAGATCTTCCTTGTTACTGCTGACAGGGTATGGAATTCACTACAGAGACACTAGGATGCCCCTAACTCCACCATTATTGCTCCAGCAGAAGGCAAGGATCCTTCATAGTTAGACAGACCGTTAAATGGAGCAGCTACAAAATGGGCTAATTTTGCATGGTGTGTTTCTACCCACACATTGGTTTATGTTGCTTTTAAATTATTTAGATTTTAAGGAACATGTTCTATGCTTTTAACTTCACCCATTGTTGTTTTATTTTACTGTTAGCCACCCTGAGCCTCTGTGGAAGAGCAAGAAGAAGTAAAAAGGATGCTGCAGAATCACTGAGATCTGCCCTATTCTAGGATCCTTTATCCCAGGAGTTCTCAACCTTTTAAAGCTGGGGGCCGGACCACACTCCCTCAGATAGCTTCAGGGGCCAGACGGCCATTTTGCCCTTCCTTCACCATCTGGCCCGTTAGCCGCAGGTTGAGAATCCTTTTAGAATAAGCAAGGTTGAAATCTTGTCCACTCAGGAAACTCAATGGGGGTGGCATGGTCAGCCAATCTTATCATGCCGTGAGAATAAAAGACCACATATGCCCATTGACCTTCCTGAAGGAGGAAGAAAAACAAACCATGATTGTAATGAGGTTAAGACCTCCAACAAAATAGGTAGTATTGAAGAACATCAGCCAGAAAATCTCATTTATTTTTTTGATAGAAAACCCAACAAACCTAGCAATGAGGGAAGTATGCACATCACATTATGATGGCAGCTAAAAATTTGGGCTCCCAAGGGAGTGGCTTTTGCTTTAGCTCTTACTGAAATACAATTTGACTAATCTGTTATCTTTGTCTTGGAATGCCCGTTATGATTAAAAAAAGCTTCAAGTTTTGATAAGTAAACTTTAGATTAGCAGAAGAAATTGTCATTTAGTAGCATGATGTATGTAATAATAGAATTTAAAATATTCAAGTTCTATAAATTCCATCCCTGACTGAAGTAGAAACTGTGGGAATTTTCCAGGGATAGTCATAACCAGAACTGCCTACTTGTTTTTCATGCTAACAGCACGACACACTAGTATCTCCAAGAAGTCTCTTCCTGAATCACACTTAGAAATACTGTGACCACAATTACCTGTGCAGAAAGGCCGATAGTTGTTGCCGCCAAATTGTGCCATAACTCCAACACCGTATGCAGCTGCTTGTCTAACCTCTGGGCTGTTATCACATATTGACTGTAGCATTGGTCTTAAAAAGTATTCTGCATATTTGAAAGAGGATGGACTACAGTGTTCTATGACATCATCAAAAATGCATAAACCCCACTGTCGGTCTGGCCATGGTCTATGTGGACACTGTAAATAAAATATTAAAAGTAGATAAATGTATATCCAGCTTTCCTTCCACTATCTGAAATCTGTCCTTAAGTTGGCTGCCTTCTTTTATCCATGTCACTCTTTCCATATGTTATCATTACCAAGTCGTTATTTTCTTGAATTTTATATTTCCCTGCGCAAAACCATTTCTCTGAAACATATACCACACTACAGGTTCAAATGAAAATTGCATTTAGCCAAACAAATATGGTTATTTAATATTCATTTTTGAGTGTCTCTCCCAAAGAGTATCTACCCACATAATGGACTGCCACCCCTAGAGTAGAAAAGTTTGGACAAGGAAACATGTTTTCTTGGTGGTGGCTTCTTTGATATGGAACAACCTACATCCTGAAATTCATCAAGCCTCTCCCTCTAGGCTTGTAATAAGGCAGTAAAAATGGAGCTTTTAAAGGAAGCTTTTAAAACATTATCCTCTCCAACTGGGTTGTTTAATACAAGTTTTTAATTATTTTTTATTTATTTATTCTTAGATTTTTATGCCGCCCACTCGGGGAAACCCGACTCAGGGTGGCGCACAACGGTAAAACCAGATAAAATTAGGATTTGACCACTGCAGATTTGCTCATCACATTTAATGTTAACACTGTGGGCTATGGGTGGGTGGAGGTTTTGTATTTAGGTTGGGTTAGGTCACTGGTTCCCAACATTTTCCCACCAGGGGCTGGACCCACCCCCGACACTTCACACCAGGGGCTAGAGGTGTTGCTGTGCCCACTACTTACGTTTTCATCGTCACTGTGAATTGCGTGGTTTTTTTGGGGGGTTTGGACAGGCTCCGCCGCTTCCCAGGGCGGCAGGAGCCTTTCGGAGCATGATCGCTCTGGTTAGGGATTTTTCCAAGCCTTTTCCACTGTGCTTTGGCAGCTAGAGTGGCACTCTGAGCTAATTCCTGGTTCCGTGTGGTCATCCCAGGCGCTGCTGTAAGCTCCACCCGGCTCTGGAAGTCGCCAGTGGTCATGCTCCAGCTAGCGAAGCGCAGTGGGGAAGGGGCAGAAAAATCCCAAACTGAAGCAAAATTGTTCCGAAAAGCCTCCCGTCACCCTGGGAAGTGGTGGAGCCTGCCCAAAAAGCTGGAAAAAAATTGTGATTCCCGCAGCTGCTATGGTAAGTGACGTATTGTGACTTCCGGCGGTAGGGGGCAAGTCTAGAGGTCCCAGGGTGGCAACCGTGGGCTGCATTAATGATATGCACAGGCCGGATTAGGCCCATGGGCTGGCCACCCCTGGGTTAGGTTGTTAAAATTACTGTTTGTTTTCCACAACTGTAGTGTTCATTAAATTTGGTGGCATATAGTTGTTATATATATAAAATTAAAGCAATATCTAATAAAGTAATTATATTGAGGTTTCCCTCGCCATCGTTTCAGTGGTGATATTACTATGAGGGATCTTGTACTACTAGAAATCAGTTTGGGGAAAAAGCACGATACTTACAATTAAATTGACAATTTGTGGTAGCAGCTGTTCAAACCATGGTAACACCTTTGCCTTGTAACTGCTGAATATTGAGTGCAAAATATCTGATACTTTAGTAAGAATGTAGACATCACTGTCATGCTGGTAAATGAAAAATGCAATCTGATCAGTACAAATCATTTTGATTAGCTTAAAAGTGATGGAATGTCATGAATTTTGTATTTTCAGACTAAAACTAGTCCATCAATTCTCTTACCAATGAGAGCACTTAGAATTTTAGCTTCAGGTTTATGCAAATAAACTAGACAGTGAATACAACTTCTGAAGCCAGGCTCCTGATTTGTTGCTCTAAAAGATGCTATGGATTTGTAAACCAAGAACTACTCCTTGTTTACTCTGGACTAAGAGATTACACAAAACACATTTCTGTTTTTTTTAAATGAAATCCTCTTTCTGCATAGGAAAGAGTGAACCAGAATAAACCAAAAAATCTTGTCTATTATTTTTGTTGTTGTTGTTCAGTCTGTCGATTCCGACCTTTCAGGACCCCATGGACCACTGCACACCAGGCACCCCTATCCTCCACCATCCTCCCTAACCCGTCCAGCTCTGTTCCCATTGCGTCTACAATACCATCTAGCCATCTCATTTATGGCCACCCCCTTCTTTTATGTACAAACATAAGAAATTGGTGCTATTTCTCTCCTGTCCTTCTCACAGACAGGAACATTTGTCCTACAGCAACTTTACATGCAAACATGCTTAATCCTTTCAGTGAGTCATCAGCCTTTTCTTTACTGCCTGAGCAGTCTAATTTCTATTCTTTAACCCACACTGGCCAAAGATCTTGGGTTCATACGAACAACAAAAGCAGCATAGGGCAAACTTTGCCCCAAAGAAACACAGTCAAACAGTTAAAAATGGGGATCTTAAAAGTATGTAGTAAAGTTTCATCTGTAGCATTGCTGCCTCAAATCACACAGAAACAACTGCCATTTCCTCAGTTCTCACATGGGCTCTTTCGATTCCAGGGTGTGATTGGGAAGAGGTGGAGAAAGGGAAAGAGCATAGTTACTTCAAGCTTTCCTTCAACATTATTTATATTTTTGAACTAGTCAGAAACTGAAAGTGAATCTTTGCTGATACAGTAATGCTGCTTTTATTACTGTGATTACTAACTGTATAGATGAAAATATGAACTGTTTTAAAATTAAAAAAGAGAACTGCCTCTCAGAAGACATCTTAGATTTCTCAAATGATTTTCCCCAAAGCAAATTTTAATTAATTCCCATCCAAACACAAGTCTATTAACCTCCCTGCCCAAATCACAGCTACTAACTACCTGATGATAGCTTAGAACTGTGATGGCGAGCCTTGGCCCAAGTCTCTGTGAATCCACACCAATGGGCTTACTGGGTGTCCGTGCAGTAAACCAAGTGGTGTGGATTCACAGAGACTTGGGCTTCTGAGAATTGAAGTCCAAGAGCAGCTGGCGTGCCAAAGTTCGCCACCACTGCCTTAATGGGTATAACAGCACAAGCTGCCTCCTTCCCCAAAAGGGCACTGCTATATTTTTTCACAACAACACTTGGAGCTGCTAGAAACCCAGACCCAACACATTCTTTCGAGAAGAGATTACAAGAGTGAAACTTGATAAAAACAAGAATTATCATACAGAATGTTATCTTTATAAATTGTATAGAAATTAGATTTTCAAAACCTGGCACCTGCAAGTAACCTGAGATATTCTGTGTCCAATAACACAAGGCATTTGCCAGCATTGCCACTCTTCAAAGCCATTGTTCAGTAAAATAAAATGCATAATGTAGCAAATTTTTGATATGCTTTAATAAAATGTATGGTTCTTTTCCTCATTCTAAAAAAAAATCTGTTTTGTACTGACAATTCTTTTGGTTAATGATGCAGGAGACTTGAGACATTCACATACGGTTCATTCAGTTATCATGATCAACTGCAAGACGTAAAGGATGGAGGATCAGTCTTTCTCCTAAACCAGTGATGGTGAACCTTGGCACTCCAGGTGTCCTTGGACCTCAACTACCAGAAGAACACTTATTATTATTCTGCCTGTGCAAAATTTGGTATGTGTGATGGTGAGGTCCATTTACAATATTGTATATTATTTCACAGCTGCTTGAACAGTTGCATATTAGTTTAAATCTTCTGTTGCATTTATAGCTGAAACTGTTGTACCTAATGAGCCAGCCTGCCACTCAAGAAATGCACAATGTAAAAGCTGGAGTGCTGAGAAAAAGAAACATTAAAATAACCAGAGGATACAGTTGTGGAGCTACCACAAAAGTGGTTTTGCTGTACAATATGAAGAGGGGCCAGCTCAATAGTGATATGCTGCTGTCTGAGGCAGATTTATATGAAAACCATCAGTTATTTTGATTAAGAGTCCAAAATCTCCACGTCTTCCTTTCTGTCCTTAAAGAAAAAAAGACACCAGTGACTAGCAATCTGCTGTCTTCTCATGTACCCCAAAGCTGAAGTCTTGGGAGACTGCTTCCTTCGACTCTGTTTTGAAAACATAATTGCTTCTTTGGGAGCTCCTTGACATTTGAATTAGGGAGAAGCAGATAATCTATGCAGTGGGAATGTTGCATGGCCTAAATTGAATAGAAATACTGACCAGAATTTGGGCTCTCCAGTACAACAGGAAGAACAGTGGCAGCATTCATATTTGGAAGAGAAAAGGCAGCTCCCTTCAAGAAAAGTTCTTTGTCCTCAAATAAGAAAAGCACTGGCTTAGTGGAAGCAAAATATTTTGAAGAATCCTGGAACTGATCTGGAGGATCTCTCTAGACTACACATTTATCGACAAGGTTTACACCTAGAACCCTACTGGGAGAAATAGCCTGTCACCTTTGCCTTTGGTAAAAGTGTGTGAAATTCCCAAAAAGAGCTTCTAATCAATCTTTTAAAAATATGGGCTGTGCCTTATTGGCATGAGATACGATGGCTCAACCTATAGTGTGACAGGTGGAGTAAATCTGGAGACCCTTGCATGGTTACTCTTATGCAGCAGACTTGAGAGCATGATATAATGGCAAAAATACACATTGGGAAATTGTATAATTTTTCAGTTCAGCACCTTTTCAAAATATTTGTGTAGTACAAATGTAAGAAAGTTCTGCTTGCATCAATGAACCAAGAAGAGAGGACTTACTTCATCTTGCAATGACTCTTCAACTTGCTCATCATAGTCTTCATCTTGCCTTTTTGCTAATTAAAAAGTAAATTAATATATTAGTAGAGTTTTACAAATAATCAGACTCGCTGTAGGAAGAAAGCTATAGGAAAAGGAGCAAAGGGGAATTATTTGGCGGGGCAGCCAGGCACAGGTACTTTGGGTGAGGACCTTATTGCTATGATGAAGGAATAAATGGCAGCCTATCCTGGGACAAGCTGTCCTGATAAAAGCAAGTTGGATTTCTTGTCATATACTGTTGTAGCTGTTGAGAAAGATACTATACTCAAGTATCTTGTTGGGAAGACTTCCAAAATTTGGGGGTGGGCAGGCTGGTGCTTGGCATTCAGGTTTAATAATGGTTGCAGGTACAGTCAACTCTCACATAACAAAGCGTTCAGCCGCCGCGCGAAGCCGTCCCTCCCCGCCCCCTGCCACCGGGCGGGGAGGTTAAAAGGGCTCCCGTGGCCAGAGGGAGCCGAAGACGCTGCCGCCGCACAAAGCCGTCCCTCCCCGCCCCCTGCCACCGGGCGGGGAGGTTAAAAGGGCTCCCGTGGCCAGAGGGAGCCGAAGACGCCGCACGATGACGTTCCCGTCCGTGGCCCCACCGTGGTTGTGGACTTGGCTGCTGAGGACATTGCGGTATTTGTCTTGTCTCTTTTGTATTTTCTAGAGTGTACTATGGTATTATTGCTCATTACTGAGCTGAGCTCCAATGTAGTTGTTGAGCCCGGCTCGCATTAAGAGTTGTGTAAGGTCGTTGAGCCTTGGGCTCCGACCCTCCCCCCTTGGATTATTATTTTTTCCCTGATTATATCTTGTAACATTGTAAACTGTTATTATGTTTTGTATTTGTTTATTTTTTATTTAATTGTTTATATTGTGTTTATGCTTGATATGTTGTTATTGTCCTGTATTGCATAATGAACTGTATTGTGTCGTATTTCCCCTTTTCCCTCCCCTTTCTCTTTCCCCTACTTATGTTTAGTAGCTGAGGGATCGTGTAACCATTTTGTTATGTTAGAACTTAAATGTTATTGCATATTTTATTGTTTCACTGCTGTATTGTAACATTGTATCATTTGTAATTTTGTATATTGTATTTGATTTAACTGTTGTAAGCCGCCCTGAGTCGGCCCTGGTCGAGTAGGGCGGGGTATAAATCGAATAAATGAATGAAATGAATGAATCATTTTAGCTTAACAACGCGTCGTTATGCACGTGTTCCCCCGCATAACTTTTTTTAGTGTCCTTGTCCGGACAACAGTGCGAAAATAACCGTCATTATCCGGAAGATGACGCTAAAAATGTCGTTATGCGGGAAACTCCATAGAAATCCGCATAACAAAAATCACTTAGCAACACTACTTGGGGAACCAAGTAACGTCGTTATGCGAGGATCTACTGTATTATCATTTCAGAGTTTATATTCATTCTGATATCAATTTAAATCTTTTATTTTTAAATATATTATTTCCTGTCAACACTTTAAGGTCAGGGGGGCTAAATTCTCATTATTGGTAAAATTGTGTATTGTACCAAAGTCACTAAGCAACTTTTAAGTAGCTTACCTTGTCTTAGTTCTTGATTTTTAAAGTGCTCTTCTAGTTTTCCTTTCAATATTCCTCCAAGCTCCTCAAAGTGTTCATTGTTAAGACATCCATCTCCCATTACTTCAACGCACTAATGAAATAAAGTTATTGTCAACTTGAAAATTATTCTCATTCAAACAGCTTCAAGAGTGATGGTTTCCAGAACACTGTATACATAACTACAGAAAGGCCAGTTCTGTAAGCTCTGGACTTACATATTTTTAATCTATGTCAAAAATGTACACAATGAGGCCAGCCTATTTCTTGCCTTTCAGCAGCCGAGCACTACAGAGGAGATAGCTGGAACTGACAGCATTTGGAGGGGTCCTTTACATTGGCAAATAAATTTGGGTTACAACACAAGCATCTGGGCCAAATATACCCCCTTCAAGCTGTTTTTTTCAGGCCTTATATCGCTTACTGACTCTGGCAACATAGCCATTTAAAACCTAATGAAACCTGGAGCTTCACATTGTAACATTGTACAGTGTTGTACAGCTCATGATGGGACTTGAGTATTCAAGGTATGTGAAATATTGTACAAGTTTTACCTGTGCCACAAACTACTGTGAGTTTCTATGACTAAGATGGGATTTGAACTAACATCTCCTGTGTTCTAGATTAGCATGCTATTCACTAGACTACACTGGCACACTGGACTAGGGGAAGAAGGATTAAATTGGGCACAGATCCATCAGAGTGGTTTATTCCCAAATTGAACTATTTTTTCCTCCTTGTGTAAGAATGAAATATGCTTTCACTCACAGTAGATCTATTTTAATAACCAATGGGCAATCATCTTTACAAATATTGTATAAATTACTGCTTCTGTACAATAACAAAATACAGATTTAATAATTTCTAATAAAATAATTGTATTTGAAATTTGCTAATCACTGCTGAAATCTAGATGATTTCCCTTTCCCAACCATACAGTTTGTGCATGTGAAGTGTGCAGACACAATATTAACCTATGGTTCACTATGAATGAAAACAAAAAGCTTGTAATCAACCCACTTCCGAGTAGAAGAGAGTATCTGAATGCAAGGCGACTAATGTTTCGAAAAAACTTCAATTCAGCCAATGCTAAAAACAAAGCACCTAATCTGCCAATAACAATACTCCCCTTTATTTCTGCTTACTGAAGATACAGTACTTGAACTCTAGTAGACAGCAAAGAGATAGCTTAAATAAGTAAAATATTACCTTGGCAAAAGAATGCATTATTTCTGATAGTACATCTGAATCGGGCTCTGTCCCTATGGCCTTGATAAGGGCATCACACATAAAATGCCACATCTGGGTGAGGTACTCTGGGCCACGAACTCTTGCACATTCCAGGAGCAAAGGCATTGATTCTGCAGCGGCCACTCGAACACGTGAAAACAATTAAGGTAAATCACTACCAAACATTTTTAAAAGAAGTACTGTGAAACCCACACCAAAGTAAAATTCACTTCTGAAAAGGTGATCAACATTTGGCCTAATCCCACTTTTTCATTCAAAACCCTACGATAACATTTCAAATTACTAAGATCTTCAATGTGTATTATAGTTTAGAAATTCAGTGAAAGGCATGTTACCTGCATCAATACTTATTATTGGATATTTTTGACTTTTTGGAAGGACTGAAGAAAGAGCCAATAGTGATTTCACATTTCAAATTGTGTTTAATCCACACACACCCCTTCTAAAAAGGGAAAATAAGCTAAACAGGACATCTACAGATACTGTTTTATAATTTGCAGCTCGATCCTACAGTGCTGCTTTATATACCAAAGGCATACCTGTCACTTCATATAACCAAAATTCTATTACAGATTATAAATCAGCCATGTAATGAAACGTTTGGAAAAAGGGGATTCATGGTGATGGGGAAATTCTACGATTAATCATTAAATAGCCTCCAAGTTCTGAATAAGGCATGTGTACAAGAGGTGTATACACTGCAACATTTGCAAACAGATTTTTATAGGATGACAAAGTGTTTGCAAGCACTGTGAAACATCATTAAAACATCACAGGAACATTCTCATTAAAGGATATCATCATGGAAATAGAATTTTAACAAAGGAACCATCAATTTCACAACTTGTTCTGTGTATTCCACAAATCCTTCCTTCAGCTCTTTGGCATAGCAAACCTAAGAGGGAAAACACAATTATTTCAGCAAAGGAATATAACTGTTAAACGGATAACTAAGAAACAGGACTAATTGGACAACAGTGGCAACAGGCAAACAATACATGCATTTCCATGTTACTTGTGATATGCCTAGAGTACGCAATGCTTTTTCACCAATTTCTGAAAAGCTGCTCTGTACTTATTGGAGAGGAAGCGTTATGTGTTCTGACTAGCCTAAGGTCCAATGGCATAATTCCAGAGGATGGACATCTACCCTGTAACCCCCAACACCCTCTAAAACTTGCTTGGGTGGGCTGGGAAATTATCCAGGTTCTCAATATGATAGAAATCTGCAGAAGGGATGTAAAGAGGAAAAAAAATCCCAACCGTTGGCAGGAACAGTAGAATTCAGAAGGAGAAAAATTAGATCCTAGCCTATGATTGAGTTTGGCCCTACTCATTGTTCTCCACCCACAAAAGGGGCTAACTTTTCCAATCTTTTCTGCTAAGAGAATTAAGATAGCCATTCCACCCATCTCGTATTCTTCCCCACGTTAACTATCTATGAACTACTTTAAGCTCATCAACTGCAGTTTACTTCAATTTTCTTGCTTCAGTTATACTGAACAATGCTTCATGTGATCAAAATAATACTTACCAACATCTGGCATGCAGTTGCTTTCTCTTCAAGGCCTGCAGTCTTAATACCAAAACTCTGCTGGTCTCCTAGATTTACAAACTCCCAGCCATCATCATCACTCATATTTTCCATATCTTGTGCTAGTGAGAGGAAAAATAAGGTAATTTTAACAAAGCTGTGTCATGCCATACCAGGGAAACTAAGAAGGGGTAACTGTGGGACCTTACTGTCAAGGAGAGCCACTTCAGGCTTAATGGATGCAGTTTTCATTAAAGGACCCATAACAACAGGAAGGTATTGTTGAAATTCCTTTCCAAGGATCTTACACATTCTAGCCCATGCAGAAATCATATATGATATCTGTAAGAAAAAAAATGTTATAATCACTTTCTTTCCCCATATCTCTCTATGGCAGACATGATCTCAGACTGCAAAAACATTAACTTGCCTGAGGGTATGTAGAAAGTCCCTGTAGAGGCAAGAGAAGAAAAAGAAGCCCTCATGGCCATGTGTGAATCCCTGACTGTGATCCAGTAGCATAAACTTAAGCCTTGTAAGGTTGATGAGATCATCAGTTACAGTTGTTTTTCAGGAGTAAAAACATCGGATCCCCCCTCCCCCTCCCAGGTTATGAGATTTGTTTGCAATCTGTTTCATCATGGAGAAATCCTTGGAGGCCACAGCACTGACATTTCTGCTGTCTGGATGATTTATTAGTGATGGCTATTTTTGGAAATCAAACATTTTCCTCTGTTCCTCAATTGCTTCTGCAAGATGAAAGGGATCCAAGGCAGACTTGAAAGTTGCTGGGAGGGAACTGTAAAGTTTAATTACAGAAAAGTGGCTGTAGCTGATGGTGTTGTTAGTTTTACAGGGCATAATTTTATGCTATTGGATTTCAGCCATTATATTAAATGGCAAAATGATTAAAAATTAGTTGGTTCCTGAGATCTCCAGTGATAAAACAGTAGCAAAGCATATTGCACAACTGTTGGGCAAAATTCAACACACTTCTGGTTTCCTAAAGACATCATCTGCATATGCACATTATTCTTACAGGTGAGGAAAAGAAGTTTTTTTAAAAAGGTAGCTACTAAAGACTGGACATGATCCATTATTTGAGACCTCAAATTCTCTATCCATCACACTCAACAAATCTTTAACTAGTTTAGTATAAAATGAGTACTGCTACAAGTTCTACCCCATTACTAATAGCTGATTCAAGTAGAACCATGAAAAATGGACACTTTAAGCCATGCGTGTGTGTCATCTTGAATTAAATAAAACCTAGCTGCTTAATAGAAATAGTTATTATAGCACTGGTTACTTTCAAAATTTAAAGCACTACACAATAGTAAATATTACTAACAGTATGTTGGACATACCTGAGGGTCATCATCTTCTAAGTCATTGAAGTCAGTTTGTGTTTTCAACAAAAGCTGCATCACATCTGATGCATCTTGCATGAACTAGAGAAAGAAACAAACAGAAACAAATGTGTGAAGAATTGCATTTGCTGAAATTCTGTATATTGCCATGTAACATAAAATTAATTACAAAGGCATAACCTTCCAGACAACAGGTATTGTGTAAGTTGATTGCACCATCAATGGCATGGTGCCCATCATGACTGACTGCACAATGTGCACATTAAAGTAGTTTGTGAACAGTACTTCCACCATGGCACTATTATTTGAGTAATGTCAAGTTACACAAATGAAGCTACTCAATGAGACTGTAGCCATTGTTTCTATGAACACTGAATGTTTCTTTGCAATTCATGAAACTTATAGATATCAACTTATACAGTTATTTAAACAAAACTTGCAGAGATATAGAGAATCTGAGTTAAATTATCTGGCTACCTGCACAAAAGTAGCAAACTGGGCACTAAAAACCCCTCAATCATTTCATACCATTTAGCTGACAAGTTTTCATCACAGATCAAGAAAAATATGGAACCAATATACTCATATTGCAAAGGATAAAAATTAGGTCACTAGTCAAAGTGAACTAGAGGCTGAGATTTTCCCCCAGTTGGAAAGGGAAAATACATTCTAACCCACCAATCTCCAGAACACTTTAATAGTCTCAAACATGCTTTATTTAGCATGCTGTCTTCCATTTCGATATTTGTCTCTTAAACACTGGGAACTCCATGAAGAAAATTATAACTGTTGCCAGCTTACTACATACTGTAGCAGAGGACAAGGTAACTGTGAAACAATATTGGAACATCCATTCAAAATCATTAAGGAAAATATTTTTATTCTACTATTCAACTTGAATACAATAATGTATATCTGACAACTCTTCATATTTCCTAGAATATGAATTCTCTGGCTAAATAGGGTCTCTATCCAGCTTCTTTTGTTATCTACAGTCAATGACTAAAGAAAAGCAGTTGTATAAGTCTTAACTGAGTTTTGTAGGCAACAGATTCTTACTTTTGCAGGCAAGAAAAGCTTGGATTATTGCCTGAACAGTTATACAAAGAAATGAGCTTTCCTTTATATATTTGATAGGAAAGTATCCAAATTACAGTAAAACCTCACATAAAGAGCACCTCGCTTAGAGAGTAACTCACTTTTAAAGAGCAGAATTTTCTCTGAATGGTTGCCTCGCTTAACAACTAAAACCAACCAAAAACTCGCTTAACAACTAAACTGGGGTTCGCAATCCCCCCCCCGCCAGAAGTCACAATTAGTCACTTACATTGGTGTTTTGCTTAAAGAACAAACTCACTTAAAGAGCAATCCTGTGGAACTCATTATGTTCTTTAAGCGAGGTACCACTGTACTTAAACCTACCACACTCACCATGACAATGTCATCCCACGATCCTTTACATTTTAGAATTCAGTCCCCAAACTGAAAAATAATAATTCTCCTTACATTTCTACCAAGAAAGAAAAATTAGCAGCGAATCTAAATCTAGTGCCCCTGGCAAGAATTTTGGGATTTTTAAGTGACATTTTCCCCCTTTTTATCTTGCAAGCTACTGTTTGTTGAGAGAAAAGCAAGGTAAAAATAATAAATGAAGGAAATTAATGGCAAGAATATGCAGCAATTAAGTCAAAGACTGTGGATAGTCAAACTGAAACATACCTTGTCTTTACCTACTGCAAGACCAATTAAGCTGATACATTCTATGGTTTTTCCTCTTAAGAGGCGAAGTTCCTTCTGCACAGCATTCTCAACTATGTGTTTCAGGGAAGGCATAAATAAATCATAGTACGGGACAAACTTTTCCTCTGCTGTATCAGCAACTGATGCAATGGATGTAACAACCTGTTCCAAAACTAACTTTGTGCCTTTTTCAATCAGCTGTGAAGATAAAGGCAGACATGTGTAAGAAAATCATTTAGATCAGGGGTTTACAACCTATGGCCCGTGGGCCGGCCCCAGCCCCGACCGTTCCATCCAGCCCGTGACAACCCTGGAAGTAGAAGTGCATGCACAAACATGCCTGCTGCCATTGCATCCGGCCCGCTCAGCTGTCTGAGGGTGAGTACGGCCCATGACACAAAAACCTTGAGAACCCGATTTAGATCATCATAAAAATGGAAGTAAAACTGTTCCTTTATGTGACTTACCTCTTGCAGTTTTAATACCATAATAGAATGAAGGTGTTTCACTAAATTATCTAAATAAGGGATAAGCAGTGATTTTGGACAGTCCTCAGTAAAATTGATCAGAGCAGCAGCTGCGTGAGCCTGAACACGTTGGTTGCTTTGGTCTTCCATAGTCTGTAGAAGAGCTGCAATCACCTACAGAACAGATAACAACTATCAGTGAAAGGTCTTAAATTGAAATTTGCCAATATGCATTATGTAGCTTTCTACTTGCCTTTTCATGGAATTTTTTCTGGAAGCCTGGTGCAAAGTCCGTAGCCATCTGACCAATTGCATTGCATGCAGCATACCTTACTCTTGGGTGCTGAAACATTTAACTTCTATTAGTAAGTTCACAAAACAATCAGGTATCAATTTTGAGGAAGCTATGCACATTAACTTACAGGGTCTTGAAGGAAAAGCAAAACCAAGTTAACTATTTCATTCAGAATTCCCTCCATTTGTTGGTGACAACCTTCGCCAATTGCTGACAAAGCCATCAAGCCAGCATGTCTGCATTTCCAGTCAGCTGTGTTAAAATATGAAATGAAGAAATTATGAGGCAGAAAAAGCACACTCAATGTACTTTAATTAAGAACATGAATTTGTTCAAGTGGATTATAACTGCTTTCCCTTTCATTGTAGCTTATGAGAAACAGGACTGTACTTTCCTCCCCCAAAATGCACAATGTAGTTTAAGATCCAGCTTAATAAAGTAACATCAAATCTCACATTCATTGGGAGTAGGAAGAAGAGCATATAAGCTTCACATTCATTCCCAATTTAATAGATCATGGTTTATATAGTTCACTAAATCAGAAACACTACATCCAAATCATCCTGTTGTTTCATGCACTCAATGAGGGCTCATGACTGCTTCTGGATTTAAAAACAACATTCTATTTCCCCACTGAAAGAATTCCTGGAATTTTGTTGATTCTGGATGTGGATTGCAATGTTAACGATCCCTACTTTTAATGACACTTTTTCCATTGTCTGAACCCTAATTTTTTTACTGCAACATCTGCTTAAAGGTCAAAATATAATTACTTACGATTCTGAAGCATTTGCATGATATGTTCTTTTATCATAGGCAGGACAAGTTTTCCACCAAGGCCACATGCCATCCTATCCAATGCACTTTCACCAGCAACAGCGTTGCTAAGATGTTTAAAAAACAAACAAACAAAACACAATGAGACTGACATTTAAGATAATAGACATTAAACTCAGTACTTAGTTGTATATTCTTTAGATATTTTCTTTAGCGCTTTATGTTTGATAGCAAACTCGAACTAAGCAGATATTTAAAAGTGCTGAGCTTTTAAAACTCAGATAAAAGATAAGTTACATTCTATCTGTAGAGGTTTCATGTAAAGCCTATACAAATCTTAATATGACCTGTAACAGAGCTTGTCAAAAATTTTTACTATGTTGAATTTTAGCGGTTTGACAGAAAATAATGCACTGCTTTAAAGAACTCAGCTCATGGACTAGTTTTACCAGGTGCTGGAATAGTCTTAAGGGTGTTGCTAAATTCAGCTATGCCCTCTACTGATGAAATGTTTGTTGATCTAGAAGTGTCCACAAACAAGAAAGTGGGGGCAGGTGCTTTTCACTGTCCCCTTTCTGTAGCCTCCCTCAAATCTGTCCCAATAAATTGAGACACTTTCTGCAAGAGCATGGCTAGACAGAAAGAGAAATTGTGAAAATCACCTTTACCTTCTTTCTACTGGATTAATGAAACTTCACTCAGTGCGGGAATAAGACTCAACATATAAAGATGCTTAAAGTCTTTAATTCAGTTTTCTCTTCCTGTATATGATCTAAATATTTGAAATAGTAAATTATAACTACAATCAGAACACTGAAGTATACATTGCATGGGAACAGACTACTGTAGTATAGCAAATATGCTATTTATTTTTCTTTTCTGGAATGCACATAACTTATTGAGAAACCTTTAAAAGAATGACGATACATTCAAAATATAGTGAATGATAAACTGTACATGGCTCTATCAAGCACATACATCTTGCATCTACAGACAGTTTGGATTCAAGCTACAGTTATGTAGATTTTCTCAACATAAATGATATCTGGACTGATATTCTCATGGGGAAAATTTCTCTTCAGAATTTTTTTACTGTATCTTCCATTTCACACAAAAGATTTGCTACAGCGACTCACTATTTTATAAACTCATTAGTATTATTTTGAGTTTTTAATCCATGGGCTGTCTGTGATAGTGTCAACGTAATCGCCTCATAATACTATCTTTGTATAGTGATGTCATTTGTAACACTTGCTTCAATATATTGGTAAAACTACACCTATAAAAGCAGAACAGCTAGAAGTACTTGTGGGGCTATACTTTCCAAGGCAATCATGTGGTTATTGCTTTGACACATAAAGCAATTTTGATTAGTTAACAAACAGTTTAAAATCTAACAGAACTCTAAAGGTTAAATAAAACCGGTTTTTTACCTGTCAAAGTCATCATCTTCCAACTCATCTGCATTTGCCCAGTCTTCATCTTCTTCTAGGTCTACCATCATAGTTAGCATCTGAGGAACTAAAACAATGACATCTTGCTAATCTACAGAAGATGTTGTAAGAACAATCTGAATGTTAATAAAAGTTCATCAATCACAGACCACCTGAGAACTGTTGAAATTATAGGACGTGTGAAGATATTTTATCCTACCAGACGTGGCAATATTCAAATCCTGGGCTGCAGTTATATACTTGGGAGATACTAAAGCTCCACGATATGGGATGTGCTTTCCATTAAGTCCAAAATTCTGTTTTAACTGCCCACAGGTGAACATAAATACTGTAAGTGGGAGATTTGCTCAAATTTAAAACAAAAGCATTGCAGAAACAGTAATTAAGATGCCCACTAACTGATTTTCCAGCACTCAAGAACATATATATATATAAACCATTTGGACGAAACATCTGTCAGTAATTCAAGGAATTCTAAGGAAAAGTAAAATACTTTTCTTTTCTGTTGATTTGAACAGGAATGATTTAAGTACAAATCTTTAATTATCCAATTAAAATGACAAAAAAGGGCTTAACTGGCCAGTTTATGATGCAGGTATTTGCATCAGGAAAACAACATTTCCCACAGCCTTAGAAACACACACATATACATAATCAATTTTTATGTTCCTAAGTCATATGATGTCCAATTTAACTTCATGACTTCAATAACTCTTGTTTATCTTCACGTAAAGATTCAACTGAGATTTTAGTTATGAGCTGTTATCTAAAATCAATTAGAGCTGAAAAGTACTCAAATTTCCAAACTAGATTTTTTACAGAGTAAAGTTTTTCCCCTGAATTTTTATTACACCAAGAACCAATTAACATCCTTCTGTCAAAATTTAGTACAGTGAAACCCCATATAACAATTGCATCGTACAGTGATGAAATCGTATGAGTGCCTTTTAAAAAAAGTTTGTATCGTACGATTTTTATCGCTGTATGATACACATTTTTTTTTAAAAAAAGCAAAAGCCGGGTGGCTTTGGGATGGTGTGAGGGAGCCTTCCCCCGCCACCCCCAAAGCCCCTTTGTAAACTGGCAGCTCTGGGCTTCTTTCCTCCTGGGAAGTGCGTTCCCAGGGGGAAAGCAGCCCAGCGCTGTTAGCAAAAGGGATTCCCGCTAGTCCCCTTGCGCAAACAGGGGGACCAGCAAAAAACCATTTTGCTCACAGCGCAGCGGGGCCTTGGGCTGGAGAAGCGCTTTCCAAGGGGTAAAAGCGCTTCTCCGGCCCAAGGCACCCCTGTGCTGTGAGCAAAGGGGATTCCCGGTAGTCCCCTTGCTGTTTGCGCAAGGGGACTAGCTAGAATCCCTTTTGCTATCAACGCAGGGGGGCCTTGGGACGGAGAAGTGCTTTCCAAGCACTGTACTTTCCAAGTGCTGACCTGTACTTAACCTAAGCTTTAAGCAAATGCCATAGAATTTCTGAAAAATGTCTAGTTTAAACATTCTTAATCTATTATGTTAGTCATTCAAAACTCTGATTTAATGTGTCATTTCTTCAATTTTAATTTAAAAGGTTTTAAAGCACACATCTGTATCATTCATTAACTATCATAATCCTTTAAAGCAAGTTATTGTTGTTACACACAATTCTGACTACTGCTCTTATACCTACATTAACCACATCTAAGAGATTCCGATTCCTACCATGAACATTCACTATATAATATTACGTGTTAACTCTCTTCCAACTTATGGTGACCTTAGTAAGGTTTTAAAGTATATAAGACTTCAGCAATGGTTTTACCATTGTCAGCCCCCTGGTGAATTTCCATGGGTAGACAAACTGGCTCACTGCATTCATAGTTCAAGTGCATTATTCAGAGCATATATTCAATTGACCAAAATCCTGCTGATAAGTATAGTAAATTACAATAAAGTAGGTCCATTGAATCAACGAGAATTGGTGAGCCAACACCTTTCTAAGTTCTCCTGATTCAAACAGGATTATTTTAGTTGCAATTTATGACACTAAAGCTGCAATTGTTAAAGTAAATCCATTTGAATCAAGAGAAAGTATGGAGCTGTTGACTCACCAAACCCTCTGAATTCAGTCAGCCTACTTTAATACAATTTACTATGCTAAACAACATAATTTTGGTGATTATGCCTTTCTTCCTTTATTATTAACGGTTAACTTAATGCACTGAACATAAAAAAACCTCCAGTTTACTTAAATATTAATCAACCCTTGAATTTCTTATGTTATTTCTGATTGAACTATACAGATGCTACATGCACAGTTCCTTTTCTGCATCCCATAACTGGAGCTGTGGCATTGCACCTCTTAAAACAAAGCAAAACAAAACTAACATCTCACTCTTGCAGCACTTAGGGCAGTCTGATTCAAATCATCCAAATTATTAATAGTTGATCAGGGAAAATTTGGCTTTTTAGAACTTGACACACAACAATTTTCATCTAGAGCAATTACAGGTGAAACTTGGAACATTAAAATATTGTGCAAATATTCATTCAGTCCAGTAATTCAACTTAAAAGGTGAAACAAATATATGAGATAGACTCATTACATACAAAGCGAGATAGTTCAAGCCTTACTTTGTTATGATATTGATTGATGCTTATGGCTTACAGTTTATGAAAACCCCAACCCCCAATCTCATGTACCCTATAATCATCACATAATCTCATGTGCGCTGTACGCCATGATCATCACAATTATAACGAATTAAGGCATGACATAATTCGCTTTGCATGTAGTGAGTCTATCTCATATATTTGTTTCACCTTTTAAGTGAAATGAATGAACATTTGCACAATATTCTAATTTTCCGAGTTTCACCTGAAGTGGTACTTATCATCAACTATGCAAAAACCTTTCATTTGTATTAATGTTAACTGATAAAAATAATAACCAAAGAAAATACATTTACTTACTAGCTTGTGCAACAATGTTGATATGCCTTCTAAGCATAGCAGCAGCAGTCTCTGATAATGTTACTATTACTTCAAGGGCCAACTGACGTTGCATATTATTGAGACTAGTGTCTGCACATAACTGAAATCAAGAAATATTTAAGTGCAACAATAAAAACTAGGACAAATAATTTTAAAATCAAACCTCAGATGAAAAGGGTCACACTCACCTTCAAACTGAGTTGTAATACTGGTTCTAAGTGGGGGCGTAAATATTTTGGAACTGTATCTGCAATCTCTACAAGAGATTTCAAGACTGAATCATCATTCTGATAACAGGAATCGTTTACTGCCTAAAACAAGAATTCAGGTAACATCATTCACTCAGAATTCATATACAAAATCATTCCAACATTATGAAACCTCTACTTATTGTTTCAAAATAGAAACATTTAACCTTAAGACCAGAGGCCACGTTGCCTCAGCAATCAACCGCTGAAATATGTACATTAAGTCTGAATTCAGCAGACCTTTAACCCCAAAGATTTGTTAAACTGGTTGCAGTATTTGGTACATTCTTTCCCTAAGTAATATGAGGAAACTGAAAGCTGCAGGGTGTTCTCAAGTTTCCTCTATTTAGAGGAGCTTACCAGCCAATGTCCAAACTGCAATATCCAAATGCAGATGTATGCACATGACAATATAAAAAGTTTCCTCTTTCCCCATCGGTTCTCCATGTAATGAGTTTGGCATCTTTTAGTGAAGGGATAACATATATTTTTACAACTGTCTAGAACTCAACATGTAAACAAAATGTATAAATGATGTTGCCTGTATACAAAAAGGAAGCTGCCGCATTGGTTCCTCTGAGTGGAAATCCTTTGGGAGATCCTAGTCTACAGCCTGAAGAGCAGTGAGGTTACCACTCCTAAAAAGCAACCCTTTCCATTTTAGTACATCAACCCCAGGGAGCAAGGCCAGAGTAGAGCTGTGCAGCCTCACAGCTAGAGCCTTCTCAAGGGAGAGCAAAATGTTATTTTATTTTATTTTTTAAAAAAAAAATTTGGGGAGAGATTCCCAGAATTCTACTTGGGAAACTCTATGTTGCAAGATAGAGTCTGTCCTGCCCCTCCCCAAAATAAAAATACTGATTGATTGATTGATTGATTTCTACCCCGCCCTCCTAGTGCAACGCACTACTCAGGGCGGCTACAATGAAAAAAGTACAATACAAGAAAGATAAAACCATTACCAATAAAACATTACATAAAAACCCCAGTTAAAAGCAGAATTAAAACACATAAAAACTATCATCATTAAAAACTACCATAACCCTCCCTCCACCCACAATAAAACAGAATAATCAAAGAACGCGGGGGGTGGGGGATGGTTCAATCCCACAACAGGAAGGCTAGATGAGCCAACGGGCTTGAGAAGTGGAGCCTAATGTGCCCAACACCTGTTGGCAGAGCCAGGTTTTCAGCATCTTCCTGAAGGGGAGTAGCTCTGACTGGAAACACAATTCTGATGGAAGGAGGTTCCAGAGGGCTGGGGCAGACACGGAGAATGCTCTCCATCTGGTCCCCATAAGAGAGGCTTCTTTTACTGATGGGACCACCAATGCACCCCTCTAGGCATTCCCTAGACAAAATACCTATTGTATCTACTACTGATGTTCAGATTAGAACTGCATGTATTACTGATATGGAAAACAGCATTCGTAAGCATTTTAGACGTCACATCCATAAGAGGCTCTTAGCGGACTAGTCCTTACCTGCAAGATTCCAGGAAGCAAATCTGCAAAATGTTTAAGGATTGGAAGATTTTGCTCATTAGCAAGAACAAATGCAGCTGCAGCTCTAGCCGACAGCATCTTGATCTAAAGAAAAGATAAAATCTTAGTAGTAGAATATCCTCAAAACATTTTAAACTTCCAATTTGTTAAAGAGAGGGCCCTATGGCACAGTGGTTCAGCTGCAGTACTAAAATCAGAACTTTGCTCACAACCTGAATTCAATTCCGATGGCCTCAGCCATCTATCTTTCCAAGGTCAGCAAAATTAGCATGTATGTATGTAAGTAAAAAGAGGGGGCCAAGTGCACCTAACACAGACAAGAAGAAGGGGGCTACCACCTAAAACAAAGGTCCTCAAACTTTTTAAGCCAGGGGCCAGATCATACCTCCTCGGACTGTTGGTGAGCTGGATAAGTGTCGCCGCCAGCACCCCCCCACACCGAACCACCCACCATTCCGCTTCCCTGCTTACCAGCCTCGAGAAGCTGCATGACACCAAATCATCCAGTCTGCAACCTCGCTCCAGCCGCTGCTTCCGCCACCTCAGTCCATGTCTCCTCTACTGGGCTTGTCGTGTCCCTAATGGTGCTCTGTAGCAGAGCAGATGTTGTAAGGAAGCGGCTGCTGGAGCGAGGTTGCAGGCTGGATGAATTGTGCCGCAGGCCAGATTCAGCCCGCGGGTTGTAGATTGAGAACCCCTAACTGAGAACACCGGACGCTTGCCTCGTCCCTTCCCAGTCAGCCTGGCTGGAGAAGGGCAGAAACTCCTGTGAGATGGAGGCAGGCAACTTTAAAAGAACTTTGCCTCTGCTGCCTCTGAGACCACCGGATGCTTGCCTCGTTCTGGAGGGAGTGGTAGCATCTGCACCATCTCCTCACAGCAACGAGGGGACCTGTTTTGTGCTCACTAACACCTGACGTTGGGGCACAGAGAGTAGAGCTTTTTTTCCAGTCTGTTGAGAGCGTGTAACTTTGGGCTCTGTGGGAACCGTAAGGACACAACCTTTATGGGATTGTGATAATTGTGCTGAATTTTTTGATTTTGTATATTGAATTTTGTAATGCATATTATTGTAAACCGCTTCGAGTTCCCTTTTCGGGGAGTAAAGCGGTATAGAAATCTAAACAATAAATAAATAAATAAATAAATATTGATTCTGTGCTGTGCTACTTTGTTAGCTGGAATTTTTGTGGTATATTTTAGGATGCTGTTGTTTATAGACTAGTCTTTTTGCATTAATTGTATATTTAATTCTGCAGTTGTTGATTTGTAATTGTATACTATTGTGTTTTGTGTGTTTATATTGTTTTCTCTTGTTATATTGTATTTAATTTACTTGTTGTAAGCCGCCCTGAGTTGGCCCTGGCTAAGTAGGGCGGGATATAAATCGAATAAATGAAATGAATGAAATGAAATGAGAACATACTCTTCCTTGCTAATATTTTCTTTGTCATTCTCACATTGGTATCTAAACCTGCATGGTTTGGGAGAACTTTATGATGCAGACAGTAGATTTTTGGGAGGAAACACTCTGATAGGTAATAAGATGCCAAACCATTTAGGGCTCTGAGTGTCAAAACTAATATTCATATGGCAATTGAAGGGAGTCAATGTAGCTGGCGAGGACTGGTGTGATATTTACTCCTTGTGAACTGGCCAGAGTGTGCTCCACACCACTATGGGGTGGTATATTAGTGGGAACACCACCACCACCATCAGGCAATACTCTAGTGCTTTACATGTACAGCTTTCCAAGACTCAAGACATTCATTCCACAGGTAGAAGTACAAATTGCTGTTTCTCCTTAAATCAGAAAGGAAAACGTCCCCATAAAAGCATCATTTCTTTCTCAATGTCCTTCTTATATTAGGTTTGGATGGTAATGTGGGGCAGTATTACAATCAACCCACCCAATTCAATGCAGATCAAACAGGACCTTTCAGCTAGGGACACTTAACTCATTCAGATTTCAGGCACTTTGAGGAGGAAATTTCTGCTCTCTGTAGAACTTACATGTACAGTACCTCAGATATATGATCTCCTACAGCTGGTGGTGAGTTGGCTGTTTTTCTTTATTTGTGGTGGTGGTGGTGGTTGGATTTTGTGGTGTTTGGCTGGGTGCTGGGTGTGTTTGGAAATGTTTGTTGTTGTTTACTTTGTATTGTTTTTTGGTGTTATTTTTGTTTGTTTTTGTGTATTTTTGAATGTTTTTGATTGTTTGTTTTTGTGTTTTTTGGTGTCCTACGGGGGGATCCCCTCTCTGCCATCTCCCCTAGCTCTGGAAGGCTTGGGGGGACAGACCCCTTTTGTCCCCCCAAACCTTCCAGACTCATGGGACCCAGGAGAGGGGATCGAATCCAGGCCACCCTCTGATATTAAAGGGAAATCTCAATTAGGGTTTCCCCTTTAATATCAGGGGGGGGGGTTGTGATCCCCCTCTCCGCTGGCTTCCTTGGGTTTGGGAGGGTTGGGTGGAGAAAAGGGGTCTGTCTCCCCAACCCTTCCAGACCCAGGAGAGCCATCGGAGAGGGGTTCCCCCCAACTCCGTTTTTAAAGAGAAGTAACTGCTTGGTTTCTTCTCTTTAATACGGGGCGTGTGTGTGTGGGGGGGAGGGGAATCCCCTCTCTGCCAGGTCCCCTGGGGTCAGGAGGGTTGGGGAGACAGACTCCTTTGTTCCCCCCAACCCTCCCAACCCCAGGGGAGCCAGTAGAGAGGGGGAGCACCCCCCCCAACCAGTGATATTAAAGGGGAAACTCCGATTAGGAGCTTCAGGTGCCGTTGGGGAGGGAGGCTTTGGTTCCCGCAGCTTGGCGGACTTGCTCTCCCGGTGTTTTTGTTTTAATTTTTGCGCGCCGGCTTCCTCAGCGTTCTGCGCGCTCATTGCGCGCAGGACGCTGGGGCTTGTAGTTATGGGTTTGTGCTTTGTGTTTGTGCTGCGTTTTTTTAAACGGTTTTCTTTTGATTGGCTGTGGCGCGTTTCCGAACGTTCCTTGTGCCGCACCGTGCGAGAGCCTATCAGCCTGATTGGCTCTGGCGCGCCGCAAGGAATGTTGGGAAATGAAGCTGTTTCCCTTTTTTTGCATTTGTGGGGCTGTTGCCCCACTGCCTGTTTTCTCAATCCTTTGTTGACCTGCGGACCCAGATCGGCCGTGTGCATGAAGGGTGAGTGCAGGCAAGTAGGGCGAGGCATAGCAACCTATAGCAAGTTCCAATGGTTAACCCTTGGTTTTATAGGTTAAGATTCCTAGCAATGGGTTTTAGTAAATTAGTCTTAGCTGTGCAGAATGCTCCTGACCACTAATCAAACATTGTCCTTCAAAAAAGTCTTTTATCCAGGTGTATGTACAGAAAAGCCAGGTTTTCAAGGACAACAACTCTGTCCAAGCCACTATGAATCCCTATTCCTTGATCTGTTTGGGGTGAGTCTCATTTTTCCAAATTCAAAACGAGCCCATTACCAATATCAGATGCAGAATCAGAACTTGTCTAGTTTCTCCAGATATGGATGAAAGGAGACACAGTTGGGTATTATCAACATACTGGTAACAGTAATCAAAATCTATGACTTTCTCACTTATTTCATGCATGCACTAAATAGAACAGAGAATGAGATGGAACCTGGGAACCAGAAGCCAGAGTGCTCAACAGTTTTTCAGAATTGGCTTCTGAAACTACCCTTCCCACAAAAACATGCCCCATATACCACATGGTTCAATAATCTATGCTTTTTGGTGTAGATTTTCATTTGTTATTTATTCCTCCAGAGCAGCAAACTGATCAAATTATTAAACTAGGTTTCCTGGTAAAAATTAAGTCAAATTGCAGTCTTAGATAAAATAAAGCAATGTTCACTTACTGTTGGATTCTCCTGATCCTGCATACACTGTACCAACATCCGTTTTATAACCTCCAAATAATGCTGCTGTTGATTTCCAAAAATTCCAGGGAAGTTCCTATATAAGCAATAGAATAATACATATTTTAAGCATATTATAGACTTTAGAACTGTACGTGTGCAAGATATTGTATTTTATAGATTGTAATTTTCAATATTTCTATGTTCAAGGAACATTTTTCATGTCCACCTGCATTTCACAGTCTTCTGTGAGTTAAGAAAATATCAGCAAGGTGCAACACAAACAATAAACTGAAACAGGGTAGTGGTGAATTACAGTACTATAGCACACTCTGAATCCATCTTTGGCTGTTTGAGTAATATTGCTCATCTCACTGAAGAATTCTTAATAAACTCCCCAAAATTTCTCCAGAACATAGTGTTACCCTGAAACTCAGGTTAAAGGTGAATTTTTAAGCTGGGATTTCTAAGAGCAGCGCTGCCTTCTGCAATCTGACAGTATTTGTGTTGCTACCTGAACTATACCATTCATTTAGGAGTAATGCTATACCAGAAGATATGTAATGCAGCTTCACGCAGGCCCACATCTTGAGAGCTGACGGAGTCAAACAAAAACTTCAGACCTTCCGGCCACTGATTATTGCCATCTTCATCTAGAAGAAACAGGAAGTGAACATTCAGATATCAATTTCTCAACATATTAAAGAGAGAAAAATACACAGTATTCAATTGAATCATAAAAGAATTGGCATTTTTCTGTAACAATTTGTTAATGTTAAAAGTGACAAAATTTACATGAAAAGACAGTTTTGTTCAAGGGAAAACACTGCCTTTTAAAACTATGGATTTTCCTGCATATAAGGCAGGTTTCTTTTTTCTCATTACTTCATACCCATGGATGGTTGCCAGAGGTTTCTCAAAGATTCTCTTGCACTGGGAAAATTCATACTCAATGCACCATCATCCTCGCCTTACAATTTCAATCATCTTTTATTCTGCTATGAGGCAAAGCCAGACCCTACCTACTGTAGCAGGTGCAGGAGGTTATACAAAAGGTTCTATGGAATAGCAATAAAGTACATCTGTTGCATACACTGGTGGGGAAGGGCTGCTTTTTACTGGAGTATCACATTTTATTACAGTAAAAAGAAAACAAACACTGTTGGTAAGGTTCCAGTAGGCCAACAACTTTTGAAAGGAACACTTTGCTAGCACAAAGAGATCAGAGACAAAGATGGCATGTCTAGTTGCACTAACATGAAAAGAAAGCCATATACATTTTGCATAACACATTAGGTTCTGGGCTGCTGCAGTATTTAGGCTTGTGTACTGTATCTACACACAGCAACTCCTAAAAATACGAATGACCATTTAAAATAAAAATAAATAAATGAATCAGTCTATTTTCCACGTTTCAAAGTTTTTTCCCCAGCTACAGAAATGAATACAATAGGACAACCAAAGCATTAAATTCCATGAAGATTAGCAGTACAATACTATTCAGATATACAAAGAGGCCGCCGCTTGCACTTTCCAGGTCACTCAGATGTACTAAGATGACCTTGTTTTGTATTCATCCTGCATTAGACAAAGACCAGTAAGGGAGCCGAATAAGACCAGCTCTGTAGTTGCACTAATATCCCAGAATAATCCATGTGGACTATTTTTCTTAGCTTTTTATTTTACATATTAAAAAAATGTTTTATACTGCTTTTCAGATAAAGCTTCCGCAGGGGTAAACAGACTGGAACTTAAAATAACAGTTAAGCGAACAAATGGGAGCTTTACTCTTTTGGATTCTGTAACACGATAGCACAGTACAGTCAGATATAGCCACTTTTCTGGAATATGTTGACTCTCCATTTTTTTTAAAAAAATGATTAGTTTAATATTTATTGCTAAATAAAATAGCAGAGTAAGGAAATACAAATAATACTGTGTACCTATTAGATTTCTTGCCAGTTCAGCTACAATATCACAGATTTTTCTCCTCATACTTGATTGTGTCTCCAACTGAATAATTAAGAGCAGTTCACTTTTGATGGCAGCCTGAACTTCGTGGGGTAGGGTTGGATAAACCTCTTCAAAAGAAGCTGACAGAAGTCTTCGTAAGAGTACAGCAGCCATTTGTCTAGCCTATTAAAACAGATATACATTAGAAAGTTTAGTGGGGAAAACAATTCAAATACAATATATTGTAGTTCAATTATTTTGTAATGTTATTTTCTATGTAGTTACACAAAAACCTATACAATGAGCTGCTGTGTTGACTTGCCAAATTTATTTTTGGTATCCTTAGTCATCTAGCTATTTTTCTCCAACTATTTCGCTGCACCGATGATAAAAGAACTAAACAAAGTAACTGACTCTATCGCAGAAGAACTGTAAAAATTAGAAGTACAGTGGAACCTCATACAACAATTGCCCTGTATAGGAATGAAATTGCATAACAATTAGATTTTGTGGGGAAATGGCGTCCCACATAACAATTTTCTCAATGGAAAAAATCGTACAACAATCTTTCAATGGGAAAACCACTTAGCAAAAAAAATCATTGTATGATGCATCCCATAGGGAAAATCGCTATACGATGCATGCATTGTATAGCAATTCTTTTGTACAACAACGAGCCACGTGGAACGGATTAAAATTGTTGTATGAGGTACCACTGTACTTGATAAAGGGCTTTTGTGAATTGGGAGGGAGGGAATTCTGCAACAGATTCAAACTGACACTAAAATGTTATTTGAGGAAAATCTGTAATCCATCTTCATGGTGAATTTAAAGACGAAGGCAAATGGGATACAAATTAAGTACAGTACATTCTAAAATACATATAAAATAAATTTACATTTTAAATATGTTAATTAATAAAGTTGGTTAAGTAAAAGCAACAAGTGTAACTTCTGGGAATTTTTTTTTTCAACTTAGGCAAATCTCTCCTAATTTGAACATTGGGGTTACTGAACTTTTAATATTGTGACAAACAGGGACAGGAAAATTACTTCTATGCAATCTGAACAAATGTGAAGGTAAACTGTAGAGGACTAGCACTCTACAGACTAGAGAAACAGAAATTGTGACAGTCCAAACCATTGAGTCTCAATCTTTTTTTGGACATGCCCCAAATAAGTATCTCTAAAATCCTTACCCCACCCCCCAGTGATATATAATTCTTGTTATTCAAAAAGTGAACTCCTATCCATGTGGAGGAAGCATAAAAGGCCACTCATTTGCAAATCCGACCCTCCCATGTTGGGAACAATGGGTCTAAACAATCAAAGCCATTTACGTGGTCTGAATTCCTGTTGCTTAGTGTAATAAGTTGCACTTGAGTAAACCCACTGAGTCAGTAGGGATTTGGTGAGTTAACAGTTCTGTAAGATGCAATGATTCAAATGACTTACTTTTGTGTTAACTAACAACTAGGGTAGGGTCATTTGAAACAATGGAACATACAGAGGAATTGACTCACCAGATCCCCACTGATCCAGGGGGCCTATTCTAGTATGACTTACTCTAAACAACAGGATTTCAAGCACTATGTGGGGGCTAATAAAAATGTCATGCAACACAGTTCTATATATTCTTATAGTACAAACAACTGAAGATGGAGAAATGTAAAATATGATCACAGTTCTGGCATAAGTGCCAGAAGAGAGACTGTTCATTACTATATTGCTAAGATGGTACTAATTTTGCATAAAGTGAAATGGACTCAAATTAATTTACACATCTGGAAGTTAACATAATTTATTGTTTCCTTCTGCTTCTTCACAATTAATAACTTAATAAAGAAAAGTTTCAATCTATCACACAATCAACACAGCTAGCAGGTCTGACCAGCAAAACTGTTTAAGATGATTAAGATAGTTCAGTGAGTTAGTTATTTGATTATGGAGCCTGATTTTGGAAGTTCAATTTCCCACTGTGCACCTCAAAAGAGAATAAAATACTTCTTTGAACCCTCTATTTAAAAAACTCTGAAAAGCTATCCTAAATCAGAACTGACTTGATGCACACAATCACTATTAAAGCTATGTTGGAAACCCAAAACATTATAAAGAAAGCACACTATTAATTACAAAGGGCTTTCTATTAGCAACTTCTGTAAACTTCACTCACCAAATTCCATGCATGAAGCTTTTCTGAACTGAAATAACTATTTAAGGTGAAATGCTCAGAATTTCACTGAAAGCACAATGGCTTGGATGCTAAGTTGCTTTTCTATTAATGCAGGTAACAGCATGCTTTTCTGAACCAACATATCCTTTCTTCTTTGGTTCCATGCACATTGTCTGACACCAGTGGTGGGATCCATTTTTTTTATACTACCTACTCTGTGGGCGTGGCCAGGGGGAAAGCCCTGCATTGCACTGGAATTAGGACTACTTTATTCCAAAACTTGGGTAGGCGGGGCCAGCCAAAAATTCTGCTACTGGTTCTGGCGAACTGGTGCAAACCTGCTGAATCACACTACTGTCTGACACCATTTTCAAATCTTCCTATTCACAGAAACAGATATTTAGGGAGTATAAGGAACTGCAGAGAAAGGGCAGAAGGAACGTCCTGTTTTGTTTACAGATGGAAAGTCATAATCCAAGTTATTGGACTACAGTAAAACCTTGCATAAAGAGTGCCTCGCTTAGAGACTAACTCGCTTAAAGAGCAGAATTTTCTCTAAATGGTTGCCTCACTTAACAACTAAAGCCAACAAAAAACTTGCTTAACAACTAAATCGGGGTTCACAACCCCCCCCCCCGCCAGAAGTTATAATTGGTCACTTACAATGGTGTTTCGCTTAAAGAGCAAACTCGCTTAAAGAGCAGTCCAGTGGAACGCATTATGCTCTTTAAGTGAGGTACCACTGTATTTGATTTTATGTTCACTATTGTGGTTTAAGAGGAAAAGTGGAAACTGCTTTGTCACTAAAGCAGGAATGAAAGGTTCTATGACTGAAATCCTGTTGTTTGGTATAATAAACTGTGCTAGAGAAGGCCAACTGAACAAATTGGGATCTGGTGACTCAACTCCTCCATATGCTCCATTGATTCAAACAAGATTATAATTTTGCTTTATTATGCTTCTCTTGTAAACTTAAGGTATGGTTTAATCTCATCCCTGTAAATGTACTGTATGGAGTCATCTTCTTGATTAGTGCTTTTAAATATAAAAATATTACTAGTAACAAATTCTCATTAGCCAAATCCACTGATACAATTAATTAGACTGCTAATAGTTTCCAAGTACAACACAAAACAATGCTGCAGCTGATACTGTCTTCTCATATTTTATAGAATTATTAGATATTTCTTAAGAGGAAAAAAAAACCATACTTCTTCAGCAAGAGTAGCATTCCTAACAGCTTGTAGAAGGAATGTGATCTTAGATTGGCCTGGTATGTTCTCATATGTTTCCTATGAAAGAAAAGAACAGACATAGGTTACTACTAAAAGACATCAAGAATTAACCAACCCCTTATTATGCGGTAAGAGACCAATTTTTAGAAAAGAGAAAAAAGTGTACTGTATCAGATCAAAGGTCTTTATAGTCCAGCATTCTATTTCCACTCTTGACCAACCAGTCTGGATGCATAACCAGAGAGCAATCAACCTCTCTCACTATTGTTCACCAGTAATCAGCATTCAGAGGTATATGCACCCTATAACCATACATCTATAAAGAAATGCTTATGTTGGGTTTCTTGTCTTCAAAGAAGCAATTCTACATTTCACAGTGTCTGAAGAAATGGATATACAGTATCAGCAAAAATTAAACAATGGAATACAATAGTCTTTAAACTGCTACACTGCTTTTATTATTTATTTTTTGTTTCATTTTTATTTTTGGCTAGATATGTTTTTAAAATTACAGTATTTATAATCAAGATAACATCTGTTGATCAAGAAACTTTTATGACTATGAAGATGAAAATGCGACCAACTGTTTTCTAACTCAGAATAAAGTACAGTAGAACCCCATATAGTGATTTTAATACATTCCACGGAGCTGATCACTATGCGGTTTTCGTTGTTGTACGATCTTTCCTATGGGAAAATCCGTACAACGATTTCCCCTTTGGGAAAAAAACATACAACGTTTGGCGCTAAGTGGTTTTTCCCACTGGAAAAATCATTGTACGGATTTCCCCATAGGAACGATCGCTATGCGGAACGGCTTTTCCTCCTCCAAGCTTCATTGCTATGCGATTTCATCACTGTATGGGCCAATCGTTATATGGGGTTCAATACAATTCTTACGTCATGTTATACTTGTGTCAGTCCATTCTTTTATTTTAGCTTAGTCAAACTTATGCTGATAAACCACAAAGAGCTGTGTAGACGTTAGTAGCTAAAATACAAAGCCATTCAATAGTTTTCTTTATCAAGTCCTTATTAATTCTCGTTAATGCCAAGAAATCAGCCATACACTTCACTTTACATCAACTTTTAATTTTAGAATGACGTGCAAAATCCTACTGAGAAAAATTGTAGGCATAAGGACAGTTGTGTACACAATTGCTTCCCTGACCAGAAGAAGCTGAGAAAAGCAATGGATGTCTGGCAGTACATACAAGCTTGCTTGCGCAACTGCCAATTTATAAAACAGCAATAACACTTCTATACCACCAACTTATACTGTGTAAAACCAACAGGATTCTGATCAAATTCAAGTAAAATATGAAAGCTACCTTCACTCTCTACAAAGTAGGAGAAACAGAACATATCTACAGAAGAGGTAAGTGCTTGACATTTTCTTAATTCTGGTGTTTAGTTCCACAAAATACATGCAACCAAGTATTGACAATTAATCTTACAGTTCCTCAGAGGCAAGACAAAGCGGTTGCTTTCTAACTTTCTCTTTGAAGAAAATTCAGCGCCTTCTACTCTTCTCAAAACTAGACAAATTGGAATTTGGGGCATTTTACACAGCTTGATAGTCAAATAAAAGCAATCCCTAATATTCCTTGCTGTTACCAGAAGCTAATATTTATTTTAACTTAAGTAACAGTGAAATTAAAATCCAATGTTGAAAATGAAAAGTATTTTGAATTAACAGTTATTCCACAGAAAATGAATATCAAAAAGACCTATCAAGTTAATTGTTGATGCAGAAATTTACGCTAAATAAAACTCTCCAATGCAAATCTTGTAAACCCATCTGGGAAGAGCATCTAACTACCACTATCAGTGACTGTCACATCTATGCAATTTACTGAAAACTGCAAAAACTAACAATGTTCTATTATTGTTTGATAACATCACAGTTCATTATTATTTATCACTTTTTCATTCATTCTTAGCAGCAGCTATTGAGGTGGTTCACCGTTAATACAGTACCTGCTGCCAGATACTGTGAGTCATAACCGGGATGAGAGGGACTTCTTTGATTCCTTTCTCCGCTGGTACAGTATGATCCAAACAATATGTTGAAAGTGGATAGGTGCTGAGCAGATAGTTGCCCCCACTGATTGCTGAGACAATTATTTATCCAGCAATCATGCACCTGTACCAAATTACTGCTGAAACTAGCATTCACATCTCCTAGTGTTTAAAAGGGCAGAAATAGCTGTTCCTCCAACTGTGTCACATAGTGTAATTTATGGCTATTATTATTTGGCTGCTGTTCTTTACCAATTTGGACTTCCTAAATTACATTTTACCTAAAGGTCTCTTCAGGGCAGGAGTTCTCAACTTTTTAAAGCCAGGGGCCAGGTCCCACTCCCTCACAGTTTCGGGGGCCAGACAGCCATTTTGCCCTTACTCTATCACATGGCACTTGCTGGTGTGGTGGAGGCAGTGGGGGAACCACATGAAATTGCGGGCCAGGTGCAGGTTGAGAATCCCTGCTTCAGGGTGTGGAAGCTTACAACTACAAGGCAACATATGGTTCTGGAAAGTACAAGAACATAAAGACAGTACTGTATGTTTATTCTCTGTGTCCTGAAGTGGCCTTCAAAGTATACTGCCAATGGGTATGAATGTTTAAACAACTGATTAGCAAAACATCCAAGTTAACACAACATGGCAGAAACGGTCTACTATTACAAGTGGGCAATATGCCCATCACTCTTTATCTTATTTTGCATACAAGTGATGTAATTTGCTTATGATGCACCACTTAGTCATAGCCCTTTTTAAGACACATGGTCTCAGGTCTTGGCCATATTACTTGTGGATCAGAAGAGGGAAGAATACTCAATTTTTCTATTTGCCTCTTCTCATCTATCTGTTAGAACATTCAACATGTATGCCATGTAGCTTTGCAGTGCTTAAAACGACTATCAGAAAATACAATCTTCACCTTGCATTTGGATATGTAAGTTACAGAAAGAAAAACAATCATATTGTATTGTTCTACATTAAAATACAGGGAACAGCTTTTTGTACAACTCTTCATAATGAAACAATGTCCTGAACTCTGCTGACTGTTAGAGTGATCAAACAATAAAAGCTTCAGTGCAGCTATCCAATGAAAAAAAAATGCTAAGCCAGACAATGGCATTCAGTTCAGTGGAATGGAGATTCCTCCCCTAGGTTTTTACAATGAAGAATGTAAAGCCTTCCTCTGGGTGAGGAGAAAACATTACACCAATTTACTAATTACTGGGAAATCCTGCCGTTCAAAGTTTCAGCTAATAATGAGACGCATAAAATAAAACAAAAGTGAAAGGTTAAGTCAGTACCACAGTGAACACTAAAGACATCTCACATTTTAGATACAGCATTATGCCACAATTCAGATCTCAAAACCCTCTAACATTTCAGAATTATTCAAACTGCACTGACCACAGTAAACTGACACACAGAGAAAACACTCTTTCTGACTATCGTGCAACAACTTAAATGGTGGCTGCAAAATCCACTCATCTTCAGAGTTTGTCTCCTCTCAATACATCCTGGCAACACCCCTCCCCTCCCCTGTAGAATATAAATTTCTCAAGTGAAACCAATGCCTATCTAAATAAGTTACTGCCAAAACATCAACGCAAAACATCAACACAAAACATCAACAAATTCATGCTTCTTAGCCCAACAGAACCGCTATATTTTTCTACATTCATAAACCAGGTTATCAGGCATACTACTAATGCACAATAAACTACTTTATCTGCAGCACAACTCTTCTGCTCATTTTTTAAAAATATAAACGTAAATCAGAAAAGGGTCCGGGATGTACCTTCTCGACATTTTCAAGGAAGGACTATCACCCTTCCCTTGCATTTGGCAATACTTGATGCAGGCCATAAATGCATCAGCCCTGGGTCTCTAGCTGTACAAAAAGGATTACCGGTAGGTCTGAGGCAGATGATCAGAGGGGGAAAGGTAAACCTGAGCGAATGAATAGGGTGGGTGGATGAGGATGAAGAGAGGAGGTCCGTGACAAATGGGAGTTGCATGGGTGAGAAGATCGCTCCCAGGGACCGGGGAACAAGGAGTATGTGCGAAAATTACACATACAGGTGAAAATCGGAAAATTAGAATATCGTGCAAATGTCCATTCATTTCACTTAAAAGGTGAAACAAATATATGAGATAGACTCACTACATGCAAAGCGAGCGATGTCATGCCTTAACTCATTATAATTGTGATGATCATGGCCTACAGCGTACATGAGATTATGGGGTACATGAGGTTGGGGGGTTGGGGTTTTCATAAGGTGTAAGCCATAAGCTTACATAAGAGCTGCAGTGGCTCAAGTGGCTAAGACGCTGACTGGGAGGCGGAAGGTCAGCAGTTCGATTCCCCGAGTACTGCAGGACGGAATGAGCTCCCATCTTTGTCCCAGCTCCTGCCAACCTAGCAGTTCGAAAGCAAGACATTGCAAGTAGATAAATAGGGGCTGCTTCGGTGGGAAGACAGTGTCCAGTGTGCTCTGGTGTCTAGTCATGCCTGCCACATGACCACGGAAACGTCTGCAGAAGCAGATGGCGCTGGCTCTTCGGCTTTGAAACAGAGATGAGCACTGAACCCTAGAGTCGGATACGACTGGCTTCCGAGCAAGGGAAACCTTTACCTTTACCACAAGCATCAATATTATAACAAAGTAAGGCTTGAACTATCTCGCTTTGCATTGCAATGAGTCTATCTCATATATTTGTTTCACCTTTTAAGTTGCATTACTGGAATGAATGAACGTTTGCACGATATTCTAATTTTCCGTGAGAGGAAAAGATTTCTTTACAGGGGAGATCGCTCCCAAGGACCGGGGGAAGGGGTGTGTGTGTGAAATTATAGATACAGGACAAAGAAATGTTAAGAGGGAAATGTTTCTTTTTCAGGGGTTAAAAAAAAGGGGGCGCAGCCACGAAAGGGCCCATCGATCACAAGGAAGGGGGGGGGAGCATATAGTAAACAAAACGACAAAAAAAGACAAAAATTCAAGGCGCTCCTTGAGCCAAACACGTGAAAGGCTGCCGGCTGAGGAAGTGATCGAAAGAGAGAGAGCCGCCCATGAGGGAGGGAGAAGCAGGCGACGCCGCCGGCTTGGGCTTGGCGAGAGAGGGGGAAAGGCGGTTGGCTTTCGAACGTCCAGCCAACGGCAGTTTAACGGTCGCCGGCCTGGCCTGGTTTGGCCGGGCGGTCCCGGCCGGGGAGCACGTGGGGCTCGCCTCGCGCAGCCAAGGCGGAGGGGAGGGAGGGTGGCCGCTGACAGGGCAAGGCCGTGTGCCTGGGGCGAGGCCGGCGCCCAGGGGCTGGTGGTAAAGGAGAAGGAGCCCGCGAGTCACCTCTGCTTGTTTGCGGACCACATTGTCCGGGCTGAGCAGGTTGCCGAGGAGAAGGTAGAACTGCTGCTGCTGCTCCTGCTCCGCGGTTGCCGCCGCCATGGCTGCCAGAGAGACACAGAGGCCAGCCGGGCAGGGAAGAGGAGGAGGAGACTCCACTCCTCCAGGCCGCGCGCGCCGACCAAAGAGAGGCGGAGCTGCCGCCGCCCGCCGCGCTCTTTGCCGCTCGCTGCCCCACACACACTCCTGACAGGGCTGGCCCCCACCCCACCTGCCGGCGTCCCCAGTCAGCCCTCCCATTGGTTGCGCGCGCGGCGTGAGGGCGGGGGCTCCTCTCTGATTGGTGAATCTTCCTTTCCCTCTTTATGATTGGGCGGGGACACCCCTTTGTGAAGTCACTTCCCCTCTCGGCTGCAGCACGGGCAAAAGCAAAAAAACTCCCTGGGCCCCCGCAAGGGAGGCGGGATTATGAAGTAGGCAAGGGGGGGCGGACTCCCATTGGTGGGAGGGCTGTGACGCAATCTCTTGGACTGGGCGGGAAAAGGAAAAAAAAAACCCAGGGTTGGGTTGAGAGAGGAGGGAGGGGGTGGGGGGGAGGAGAAGAGAGAAAAGGCGGGAGACGGCGGGCGAGAAGGCTCCCTACTACTGGCGGAGTGGGCCGGGGCACGTAGCGGGCGGGAGCGCGTGTGAGGAAGGGTGCGCGCGCGGCCGGCGCGCTCCATGGTTGCGCTGACCTCTCCGGGTGTGCCAGTTCAAAAAGAGGAGGGGGAGAGGAAAATGAGCGACTGCGGCAGCTTCATGTTCTCTCTCACAGCCTCTCACGAAAGTAGAGGGGAGGGGTGGGGGTTCCTATGCTTTCAGGATAGCAGTGACAAATTTCACCTTCTTGGGATCTAAGATCACTGCAGACGGTACCTGCAGCCATTAAATCAATCAATCAATAATTTTTTAAAAAAAACTCCTTGGGAGGCGAGCTATGTGAAACCTAGGCAGCCTAATAAAAAGTAGCGACATCACCCTGCCGCATAGTCAAAGCAATGGTCTTCCTAGTAGTAATGTATGGCTGGGAGAGTTGGATCATAAGGCTGAGCGCAGACATGCCCGTCAAGCACGGCTCTGGAAAATACGCGAAATTGCTGTGCATGCACAGTCGCGCCATACCTGTCAAGCGCAGCTCTGGAGATTACAGGACCTGTGCAGAACGTCTCTGCGCAGGTCCGTTCTACCCATGCATAAAAGCCTTCTACACATGCGTAGAATGGACCTGCGCATCCCCTTCTGCACAGAACCCTTCTACACATGCGTAGAAGAGTTCTACGCATGCGTAGAAGGGTTCTACGCATGCGTAGAAAGGACCTGCACAGAAGGGATGCGCAGTAACTCCTATCCCCCCGCTGCCAAATTACAGGGTAGCAGCAGCTCCGGGCAGGAAATGGAGAAAATCGGTGCGGAAATACGGGAAATCCCAGCCAATCCGGGATACTTGACAGCTATGAGTCGCGCATGCTCAGTAACCCATTTGTGCATGTGCAGAACCCATTTGTACACGTACAGAACCCTTTGCACATGCACAGAACCTCTTGTGATGGGCATGCATGCGCAGTAATCCCTTTCCCCGCCATTCAAAATGCAGGATGGTGGCAGGAAATGGGAGGAACGAGCGCTAAAATAGGGAAATTCTGGCCAATACGGGATACTTGACAGGTATGAGCACAGAAGAACAGATGCCTTCGAACTGTGGTGCTAGAGGAGACTCGTGAGAATCCCCTGGACACTGCAAGCAAATCAAATCAATCAATCCTAAAGGAAATCAATCCTTGACTGCTCCTTGGAAGGACAAATACTGAAGATGAAGCTCAAGTACGAAAAGAGGACTCACTGGTGAAGGCCCTGATGCTGGGAAAGATTGAAGGCAAAAGGAGAAGGGGGCAGTAATGAGATGGCTAGATGGCATCGTCGATGCAGTGGGCGTAGATCTGGACGGACTACAGAGGATGGCAGACGACAGAGGAGCCTGGCATGCCATGGTCCATGGGGTCGCAAAGGGTCAGACTCGGCTGTGTCACTGAACAACAAATGAACGGTTCCATTTGACAAATGGGGCAGTATAGAGAGTGGCACTACTAGAGACGTCCCCTGAAGTGGATGCAGCCACTGGCTCGCCGGTTCTTTGAGCTTCCTACTCCATGTGCCCAATCCTGCATCCTAATTTGCAATTATGCAAAAATGTATTATGCAAAATTATGTGTGTTTGCAATTACTGTGCACATTTGGTGGTATTACATTCATAATGTCCATCAAGCATCTCTAGTTATGCATTTTAGCATTGGTGTCATTAAAGTAATAACACATCGAAAGGGTGGTACTTGAGACACCCACAATCAGATCTCTTGGTGTCATGGGCCAGTCTATCTGTCAGCCAAACCTAAGTTACAGGGTTGTTTTGAGGATAGCATGGTGGTAGGATTATGGAAAGCAGTCACACGTATTGCTGGTGCATACAACTGAAAGAGTGAGATTCATACAATTTTAGTCGTATTTTTTTTGATGACAGTAAAATACTGTACTGCGACTGATTTTTTTATTTATGCCTGCCTCCCCCATCATAAGGAATCCCTCAATGTCATCTGATCTGCAGGGGAAATTGCAAGGAAGTTGCAAAAGTCAAGGAAAAAAAACCAAGATGTGGTTTTCACAGTTATACAGTGGATTTTTAAAATTCAAACTAGGAATTACCCTTTTAGTTTTCTTTGCCATAATCAACTTTTCCACTGTATAGTACAGTACAGTATATGAAAGCAAGTGCCAGTCCAATATGATATCCCTCATGTTTTGGTTCCACTTTTCCTCAGTATAAATGTTTATTAAGACCTCATTGCATGAACTGTTACTTTGTTTCACTGAGGTGGGCTGCACATAACTAGGAAATAAGCAGCAGAGGTTGGAAAACTTACTTTTGGACAACACCAACCAATACTGATTTATTAAAGTTCATTCAACACTTTGCAAATGTACAGTATTTTGTTGTCCATCATTAACTGTTCTTGCCGTTGAATTGCAGGAGGTCCAGTCAACATTGAATGTATTGGAGAGAAACACAAATACTGTACAGTAGTGTACTCTGAGATGGACATTCTTAAGAAAAATCACTTGATTGCAGGAGGTCTAGTCCACATTTAGTGTATTGCAGGGATAGACAATAACCACCATGATTCTCAAAATAGTGACCATGCTGCAGTGACTGATGGAAGTTGTAGCCCAAAGCATTAGGTACCATATATCATGCTGTAAGAAACCCTATGGGGTGCTCTGGAAAATTAGTACAAACCAGAGCAGAGCCCCCCTGGGGTGGGGGTGGGGGAGCAGCAAATCAATGTTGAGTCTTGCTGGACACTATCAGTTGCCTCTGCCAGGTTCTTCACTCAGGGGTCAAGAATGAGCTATTTAGCCTAAAGGATCTATAAAAAGGATATATAAAAAGAGAACTTGTTCATGATGAAACCGCTCACCAAGCAAAAACCATTGGAGTTCCCATCTGAGAATATTTTTATCCACCCTGAGCCTTAATTTTCCTTTCCCCACGGCTTGGAAGAAGCTCTTAAGATTCTCATCTGGATCAGGGATCACATATTCCATCTCAGGTGGTGTGGTTTCTTAAACACCAGAGCTCCCAGCATTTATAGAAGTTTTTGTCTGAAATTTAGACCTCAACCTTGTAGATGCTTGTTCCAGTGATAGTTTGCTTACCTACTAGTCTATGAGGCTCAGAAAATATGATGCCAAATAATTGAGCCGAGTCTATTCAATCTGACAAGATCATTTCAGTTACTTTCTAAATGTATATCGAGGAATAATTCTATGTCATTGGTGGCGAACCTATGGTATGCGTGCCAGAGGTGGCACTCGGAGCCCTCTCTGTGGGCACCCGTGTGGTCGCCCCAGCACAGAGTTCACTCTGCTCCTCTGCCTAACAGCCCAATGGGGGCATTTCCTCCCTCCCTTGTTGCCATGTTGGCACTTTGCAATAAAATAAGTGGGTTCTTGGGTTGCAGTTTGGGCACTTGGTCGTTGAAAGGTTCACCACCACTGTTCTATATCATACTGAACATTTTCTCCAAAGCTCCTGCAGGTAGGCAGAGAGAATACTTAGCTTCATATTTCTGATTATAGTGATGATTTGTTGATGGTTATTTCTTCAGTTCTTATCCCCAGAAGACTGAAAAAAGAGGGCTTAGAGCCCTAAAACATTGTTGTGCATGTGTATGGAGGATATATGTAGCTGCATGGTTACTCTGTGTCCACCCCTGCTTTAGAAATGTGCTAATATGAATGCGGTTGTTCTTCCTTGTCTAAGCCAGACGTGAAGCTGCCAAAATGAAGCCACCTTTTGGTGAGTTCATTCTACAGTTCCTTTCGCCTGACCTAGTGTGGGAAAGATTAGCTGGCAACACAAGGCTGCCGTTACCAGAGCACGCCTGATCATGGTTCAAAAATACCACAATCTTTGAGGAGGAGCTTTCTGTGTACTGCAATATGGTACTTTGATGTAGGCAGATTGAATGCACATGAGCCGGCAGGCAGGCTAAATACTACTTTATGGTAACATGGTCAATCTGTACATGAGGCAATGGCGGAGCTTTGCCTCCTTATATATAGCACAGTACATTTGAATTTGGCCTGTAGGCACACCATTGGTTACAGTCTTGGTGATGTCCTTCTGACGTAATGCATACCTAACATAGTTTCACCTGTGGTGGGAAGGTTTCCTGCGGTAATTACCTTTGGAGGAATTGGAGCCACGTGACGCTCCAATAGCTGTGCTACTGACGAGCAGCTGAACTGCATGCATACACAACAGGTACTTAATGTATTGTTTATTTATGTGATTTTAATGCTGCTTTTAATTTAAAATCTTCAAAACATTACATCAGATGTGATAAAACTGATAGCTAAAAATGGTAAAACAATAAAAGCAGTAAAAATTGTTAAAACACTGACAGATAAGTTAGCAATCACTCTGCGTAAATAGGGAAATCTTTATATGATAACATTAAAGGGGAGACATTACACATGACAGCTGCCACATCAGAGAAGTCCTCTGATATCTTGAAACTAAATTTTAACCAGAACTTAGAAAAGTTACTTTTGTGGATTGAGGCCCCCATAGTCCACCAACTATACTGTTTGGAGATTCTACGTAAGCAAGTGTGCTTACTTGGACTTCTGATAATTGAAGTCCAAGAACCTGGGGCACCAAGTTTGGTCATTCCTGTGTTATGAGATGTATGCTAGAAAGCAATTGTTCTAAGCATAGATCTTAGTTTTTCTGTCCTACTAGATCTTCTGCACAGGAAGTGCTTCCACCATGACTGATGCTACCAACTCTGATTAGTCTGTCCCTTACCATATTTGTACCTTGTTTTAATGAGAATGAACTGGGTTCACTCTTGAAGAAGGGTAGTGCTGGTGACCTAACAGGAGGAATTTGTTGGACTGCAGTAGGGAGCACATGTGTGAGATAATTACAGGAGGAACTTTTGTAGGCTTGCTTAATCAGTTATCATTGCAACAGTGATCCTTTGCCAGTCAGGTATTGTTATGTGTGTGTTTTGTGTGCCTAGGCTTTTGTGCTTAGGTTCCCTATATTTGTTTATGCTGATTGAACTATTTGCACTATGAAGAAACTCCCTGTGTTGCCAAGAAGTAGGTACCTAATTCCAAATGCTAAGAAGTATTTATTCTAGAGCTTCAGTTACATGCAGGACCTATTCCATCAAGTTAAGAAGAGATAGGAACAGTGAAAAGAAATAGTGGAAAACAACACAAGAGGCAGGACTAGAGATCTCTTTTTAAAAATGGGGTAAGTCAAGGGAATGTTCAAAGCAAAAATGACCACAATAAAAGACAAAGACGGCAAGGAGTTAGCTGATGCAGAAGAGATAAAGAAAAGATGGAAAGAATACACAGAGGAACTTTAGTGTAAGGGACCAAAGACAACGAAACAGCCGAAGGGTTGGCTTAACACAGGTTTATTGCATGATGATCCGGAGGAACATGTGGCAATGGCGGATGAGTGGCTCAATATATACAGCTGGCTATACATTTGAATGTGGCTCGTCGACAGACTATTGGTTGCTGCCTGCGTGACGTCGTAGGAGGTCACGCCCTTCTTGACCAGGTGAAGAGGTGGCGGGGAATCTTCCCGCGCTGCTGAACCAGGTGAATATGATCCATGAGAGCTGGACGCTACTGCCCTCTGGTGGTCACTAGCTCGCGTCCCCTTATTGGGTTTACATATGCGGACCTCCCCATTGGCCTTTAGAGCGGTTACAATTGGAGTTTCCCACTCCGCAGAATCTACAGGCACAAGTATCCCCTGGCCCACCAACTTGTCCAGTTCCGTCTCTATCTTGTCCTTAAGTGCGAACGGCACCCTGCGTGGTTTAAGGCGAATTGGGCGGACCTCCGGGTCCAGGTCGAAAGTCACTGGGGGCCCCTTGAATTTCCCCAGTCCTTTTTTGAAGACTTCGGGGTGCGCCTAGCACACCTCCTGAATTGGACCAGTCCCAACGGCGTGCATCCCAACGGCGTGCACCCCCCCAATGAACAACCCCAGGGGCTGGAACCATTGAGTCCCGAGGAGGCTGCAATCTCCTCCCTTGAGCACGACTAGGGGAAGGGACGCGGCGTGCTCCTTGAATTTGACCTGAAATTCTCCAACCCCCAACACTGGAATACTGTTCCCTTGCACGTCCCGTAGTGTGGACCTCAGTGCTTTGAGCTTGGGTCGCTTGTGGGGGGCAATTCCCAAAAACTCCCTCTGGGAAATGATTGAATATGAGGACCCCGAGTCAATTTCCATCCTAATGGGAACCCCTTGGACTAGTACCTCAACAAAGTAGCGGGGGTGTCCTGTAGACATGCTGAACACTGGGGCGTTGTCCTCGCTGCCGTCGGAGATGCGGCCCACGCCGTCCTGCTTCCGCGTGGCCTGGGCGCCGTCCTTGGGTCTCGTTGGGCGGTCTTGTCCCGCGGAACGGTCTGTGGAGCTCCTCCGGGTCTCGCGCTTCTTCCTGCACACCTTGGCGATGTGCCCGCGGCGGCCGCAGTTGTGGCACTCGGCCTTCCGGAAGGGGCATTTCACGCGGTCGTGGGCCGCTCCACAGCCGTCGCATCGCCGGCTCTCCTTCCGGACCCTCCGGACATCCTCGTCGTCGCTGCTCTCTGTGGACAACCTCGAAGTTCGCCGGGCCGCCTGTACCGGAGCCTCTGCCTTGCTCGACTTTGGCGCCAGTCCTGAAGTTCTTGGACCCCGGCCTTCGTAGCTTCTGCGGCCTGGGCCGCTCTGACGACCTCCTGCAACGTGGGAGGCGGCTCTTGGTTCATTAATGTGCGCTGGGTCTCGGCGTCGTTCAGGCCGCACAGCACACAGTCCCGGAGGGTGATTTCGGCATTCTCCCATTTGCACGGGCCGGCCGCCAGCCGCAGGGCCGCCACGATGCGGCGACCGTCTCCCCAGGCACTTGGACTCGCCTCCAGAACGCACTCCGAGCGGGAAACATCGCCGTGGCGGGCCGGATGTGCTCACGCAGCATCTGCATGAGTTCCTTGGCCTTGAATTCGCTCACCCTCCTCGGTGCAATCAGGTCCACCAAGGTCCTTTTGGTTTCTTGTCCGAGCATCCTGGTGAAGATGGCCCTTTTCTTTGCCTCTTCCGTGACTTCGGACTCGATCAGTGCTGCCTGGAAGTCCATCTCAAAGATCTCCCAGTCGCCCGGTTTCCTGATTTTGAAACCGGCGCATGTCTTGGTCCCGTGGGCTGCCATTATCCCACCTTCGTCGCCAATTTAGTGTAAGGGACCAAAGACAACGAAACAGCCGAAGGGTTGGCTTAACACAGGTTTATTGCATGATGATCCGGAGGAACATGTGGTAATGGCGGATGAGTGGCTCAATATATACAGCTGGCTATACATTTGAATGTGGCTCGTCGACAGACTATTGGTTGCTGCCTGCGTGACGTCGTAGGAGGTCACGCCCTTCTTGACCAGGTGAAGAGGTGGCGGGGAATCTTCCCGCGCTGCTGAACCAGGTGAATATGATCCATGAGAGCTGGACGCTCGCTACTGCCGTCTGGTGGTCACTAGCTCGCATCCCCTTATTGGGTTTACATTGATACAGCTGATGGTTATAATGTTGCACACAGAAAGGTTACATTGATAACACATAGCACAGGTACATTGTTAAAGGCACAGCTTTACAGAACACAGCAGGAACTCTACAAAAAAGACCTTAACACCCCAGATAATAACAATGACGGGGAAATTGGACTTGAACCAGACATTCTAGAGAGTGAAGTCAGAAAGGCCCTAAAAAGCACTGCAAATAACAAAGCCAGAGGAGATGATGGTATCCCAGTTGAATTATTCAAAGCCCTAAAAGATGATGGAATCAAGCTATTGCATGCTATATGCCAGCAGATTTGGAAAATGAAACAGTGGCCACAGGATTGGAAAAGATTGGTATACATACCAATCCCCAAAAAGGGCAATGTCAAAGAATGTTCAAATTATCGAACAATTGTGCTCATCCCACAGCTAGCAAAGTGATGCTCAAGATAAAACAGGATAGACTTCAGCAGCATGTAGAGAGAGAACTACCAGAGGTGCAGGCTGGGTTCAGAAGAGGCAGGGGGACCAGAGACCACATTGCCAACATACGTTGGATCATGGAGAAAACAATGAAATATCAGAAACAAGTTTACTTCTGCTTCATTGACTACACCAAGGCCTTTGATTGTGTGGCCCACAACAAAATGTGGCAAGTAATTAAAGAGGTGGGAATTCCAGAACACCTTATATGCCTCATGAGAAATCTGTACATGAATCAAGAAGCAACAGTTAGGACAGAGTATGCAATGACGAAGTGGTTTGGAATAGAAATGGTTTCGATTGCTAGCAGTAGTTTTTCTTTAAGAATCAACCACTTTTCTAACTGTAAAAGTTTCAACTGTGTATACCTGCTAGTCTGTAAATGTGATTTAGGTTATGTGGGGGTGACCACTCGGAACATGAAGACTAGGGTGGGGGAGCACCAGTCTAAGATACGAACTGGCAACACATCGGCCCCCCTGGTGAGCCATTTTATTGAAGCAAAACGCACTGATCGGGATTTCAAATTTGTTATACTAGAACGTCACAAAGAGGATCCTTTCTCAAGACAGAACATCGAGCAAATACTAAGACAAAGGGAGTGCTACTACATATTTTGCTTTAACACCTTGTTTCCCCATGGCCTTAATATGGAGATGGATTACACTTGTTTTCTGTAGACTCGGTCCCGCAACATAGCTGTTCTAGTTGATTATGCTTAAAAGGTAACTGGGATTAGTATTTTCTTGACGTCCGTCGACACTAAAAGAATATACACTAAGAGGTCCAGGACGCGGTGAACATTAAGAACTTTAAGAAATAAGAACCAAGAATACTAGAACCTTTGTGGATAACAGGTAACTTTTGTGCATTATATGAATCCAAGAACCAATGTAAATAATGTATATATTGTATATAGTTCTATATGGTTTAGAGTTGTGACATTGTTAGTTTCCTTTTTGTATATATCCCTGATGAAAAAATATTGAAAATTCCATTATCGAAAGGAATTTGGATCATCCACATTATATCACAAATCTTTTGAATTTGGAATAAATCACTTCTACTCTATTGCCCACGCAAACGGTTTGCTTCTAGATGGTATTGTAGACACAATGGGCACAGGGCTGTCCGGACTGAGGAGGATGGTGGAGGACAGGGGTGCCTGGAGAGCAATGGTCCATGGGGTAGCAAAGAGTCGGAGTCGACTGTGCGACTGAACAACAACAACAACAAAGGAAGCTGGCCCAGAAAGGTCTGTTTACATGGCCACTCATTATGATATAAAAACCACTTGTATTTGGTTACATTACAGCACAACCACTGTTTCATATCTAGTCATCATACAATCTATTACATTTTAAGAATTGCTCTGTGATGAAGAGTTCTTTTTCCCCCTTTCCCCTTTAATCCAATGTTTCCCAACCTTTGGTTTTGGACTTCAATTCTTGGAAGCCAAAGTCAATTCTCCAAAGCACTGATCAGCCAATGTACTGACTTAGGCTTCTGGGAATTGAAATCTCCCTGTGGAAGATGTGCCCCATGTTGGGAACCATTGCATCCTTTTCCCACTCTGTGTTGTTGCCCTTTAGACTGTAAGTTTGAAGATAGGACTACCTTTCTTTTCCTTTCTTTCACCAACCTGTAAACCTCTCTTGGACATTTTCCAGTGGAGAAATGGGAGATAAATGCTTTTAATAAATGCATAATGCATTGTATAGAAAATGGTAATTAAACTACTATTTTCATTTAGGTTACCTTTACTTTTATCAGTAGATGTCATAATGGATTGTATGAAATGGTGTTTTTGACATTTAATACCTCAAGCACTTGCCAGAAAATACTACACATTTGTCATTCTAATTTGTATGATGCACCAGATGTTGTCAACTAAACAAATATTATATGAAATATTCAATTGAAGTCAATACACCTTCCATGGATATATATACAGGGTTAAAAGGAGTAAACATTTCGAGTTTGGTTTGCTTGAATTTTAACTTTGAGAATTATTTTATTACAACCATAGTGATTAAGATATATAAAAGATACCTCGGAAATTGATTTTCCTAGTATTCTGACTGTAATCAATGTCAAACCTATAAAGACAATAAATTTTATAAATGTATTTCCATGCATACTCTTCATTGTATTTAGAGTTGATATGGATAAGAACCTTGGATGAAGAAAGATATGAACTATGGTATTTATATCACACTGATATTAGATGGTTCGATTAGTATTTTGTCTCTGTACCCAGATCGGATGACCAATTTACACCTCAGGACTGCTACACTTACACCAGAGTCTCCTCTGACTTTGCCCTGCTCAGGCATAGTTCACCATCTTAAGAATCATATCATCAGTGATGCTCTGAAAAAAAATTACTACCCCCACCATGGGCGTGGCTAACTCTGTGGCCATGGCTAACTCTGTGGGCCAAGCCCACTTGGCCTCCCTACGCCATGGTCTGGGGTAGGGAGGTGGGCATGACCGGCCAAGTGGGCGTGGCCTGGGGAAAATTTGTGCTACTGGTGCTCGGGCACCTGTGGGCACTGGGAGCAGCTCAACACTGCATATCATGCACACTCACACAAGACCAGCTATTATTATTATTTAATTTGACACACTAATTCAAGTAACACTGACAATCAGCAATCACCCATGTGTAAACCCTTGCGCTCAGTGGTGGGCATCAGCAGGTTCACACCAGTTCACCAGAACCAGTAGCAGAAATACTGGTTGGCTCTGCCCATCCAAGTTTTGAAATAAGGTAGTCCTAATTTGGTTGCAACACAGGGCTTCCCCCATGGCCATGCCCATCATTCCACACTCACAGTGTGGTAGTACATTTTTTTTTGGAACCCATCACTGTTTGCACTGTACTGTTTACAAAACAAACCCTTAGATGTTCAGTGATTTAACTGGAATTCTAATTCATAATCAGGGAATATGGGATCAAAAGTTCTATACTGAATGAATACAATCTTTTAAGGAGTATCAGTAATGAATGAGTATCAATCATTACATGTGCCTTGTGTAAAATAAACTGCAATATTCTGCTATGGTAAGATTAGTATAGGCAAAATATTTGTTACAAGACAAGTTTCTGGTGGTGTAAAATCTACGGGAATGAGATGCCTGAGGAAGGCTGCTGTAGGGATTAGGAGGTATAAAACCAGGAATGAGATTATAAGGAAAATAATTGGAATACTGTAGACCCAATCTTAAAGTACACATAGAGACAACAAATAAAGTGGTTTGCCCATTTGGAGAGAATGTTTTGGAATTCCATACTATACAAGGCATACAAGCACAAAGAGCACGAGGCAGACCCAAGGGAAGATGGAGAAATAACATCAAAGAAATAATACAATAATATCAAATAATACGGGTGGAGGCCTCTAGAAGTGTCAGAGGAAGAACCTTATGTCTCCCTCGACACCTGAAGGAATAAAAGCACACGAAGAAGGGCCTTCTCCGTGTCTGCCCCAGCCCTCTGGAACCTCCTGCCAACAGAATTGAGGTTACAGACAGAATTGCTGTCCTTCAGGAAAGGTTTGAAAACCTGGGAATATGGCCCCAGCCTGTTGGCTCATCTCCAGTTAGTGTCCAGTTAGTGTCCCTCCTTCTGTGTTGCTGTATCCCATTATTCCCATTTATTATTTTTAAATGGGGTGGGGGTAGGAGGGTGGGTCAGTTACACTGTCCAATAATAATAATAACAGATCTCAGCTAAATCATGTCCAGAGTTCTTGGGAATGCCAGGCCTAGCTATTCATTCATCTCATAATTATCTGGCTTCTGTGTAGAAAGGAAGTTAAACAATAGCATGTGTTCGATAGATGGCCATCAGTATTCCTTCTAAAAAAGCATAGATTCATAAATATAGTTTTTAGCTGGGAGGTTTCATCAGTTTTGATCTTTAGCAGTTTAGTGTAAGGGACCAAAGACAATGAAACAGCCGAAGGGTTGGCTTAACACAGGTTTATTGCATGATGATCCGGAGGAACATGTGGTAATGGTGGATGAGTAGCTCAATATATACAGCTGGCTATACATTTGAATGTGGCTCGTCGACAGACTATTGGTTGCTGCCTGCGTGACGTCGTGGAAGGTCACGCCCTTCTTGACCAGGTGAAGAGGTCGCGGGGAATCTTCCCGCGCTGCTGAACCAGGTGAATCCGAGCCATGAGAGCTGGACGCTCGCTACTGCCCTCTGGTGGTCACTAGCTCGCGTCCCCTTATCAGGTTTACATTGATACAGCTGATGGTTATAATGTTGCACACAGAAAGGTACATTGTTAACACATGGCAAAGGTACATTGTTAAAGGCACAGCTTTACAGAACACAACAAGCAGTTACAAAAGAGACAGAAATTCAGCAGGAGAAAGTTTTCCTGTTATAGTACTTTAGTGCAAGGAAATCTATGTGTCTGTGCCAGAAAAAAATATGGCAACCCTGTGATAACTCTACTTATGGTATTGTTGTTCAGTCGCACAGTCGGTTCTGACCCTTTGCGACCCCATGGACCATTGTTCTCCAGGCGCCTCTGTCCTCCACCATCCCCCTCAGCCCTCCCTGCTCTGTGCCCATTGCGTCTACAATGCCATCTAGCCATCTCATCCTTGGCCTCCCCCTTCTTCTTTTGCCCTCCACCTTTCCCAACATCAATGCCTTCTCAAGTGAATCCTCCCTTCTCATTTGATGTCCAAAGTATTTTAGCTTCATCTTTACTATTTGGCCTTCCAATGAGCAGTCAGGGTTAATTTCTTCTAAGATTGACCTATTTGTTCTCCTCGCTGTCCAGGGGACTCTCAAAACCCTCCTCCAACACCACATTTCAAAGGCATCTATTCTTCTGCGTTCAGCCTTCCTAATTGTCCAGCTCTCACATCCGTACATTACTACTGGGAAAACCATTGCTTTGACTATTCTAATTTTTGTTTTCAATGTGATGTCTCTGCTTTTCACTATGTTCCCCAGGTTTCTCATTGCTTGTCTCCCAAGAATCAGTCGCCTTTTTATTTCATGGCTACAATCCCCATCTGCAGTGATCTTTGATCCTAAGAAAGTAAAATCTGTCACTGCTTCTACTTCTTCCCCATCTATTTTCCAGGAACTGATTGGGCCTGTTGCCATTATCTTGGTTTTCTTGATATTTAGTCTCAAGCCAGCTTTTGCACTCTCCTCCTTCAGCCCAATCAAGAGATTCTTTAGGTCTTCCTCACTTTCTGCCATTAGGGTGGTATCGTCTGCATATCTCAGATTGTTGATGTTTCTCCCAGCGATTTTAATCCCATATTGTGATTCCTCCATCCCTGCACTGCGCATTATGTGCTCTGTGTATAGGTTGAATAGGCATGGTGACAAAATGCAGCCTTTTCCTATTCCAAACCACTCTGTCATTCCCTGTTCTGTCCTAACTGTTGCTTCTTGGTTCATGTACAGATTTCTCAGGAGGCATATGAGGTGCTCTGGTATTCCCATCTCTTTAATTACTTGCCACATCTTGTTGTGGTCCACACAGTCAAATGCCTTAGTGTAGTCAATAAAACAAAAGTAAACTTGTTTCTGGTATTCCTTTGTTTTCTCCATGATCCAGCGTATGTTGGCAATGTGGTCTCTAGTCCCCCTGCCTCTTCTGAAACCAGCCTGCACCTCTGGTAATTCTCTCTCCACATGCTGCTGAAGTCTATCCTGTATTATCTTGAGCATCACCTTACTGGCGTGTGGGATGAGCGCGATGGTTCATAATTTGAACATTCTTTGGCATTGCCCTTTTTTGGGATTGGGACGTATACTGATCTTTTCCAATCCTGTGGCATTGTTTTGTTTTCCAAATCTGCTGGCATATTGAATGCAGTAATTTGACACCATCATCTTTTAGCGCTTTGAAAAATTCAACTGGGATACCATCATCTCCACTAGCTTTGTTGTTTGCAGTGCTCTTTAGGGCCTTTATGACTTCACTCTCTAGGATGTCTGGCTCAAGTTCTACTTCTTCATCATTGTGATTGACAGGAGTGTTGAGGTCCTTTTTGTAGAGTTCCTCTGTGTACTCTTTCCATCTTTTCTTAATCTCTTCTGCATCAGCTAGCTCCTTTCGTTCTTTGTCCCTTATCATGGTCATTTTTGCTTTAAATGTTCCCTTAATTTCCCCGATTTTTTGGAAAAGATCTCTGGTTCTGCCTCTTTTGTTGTTTTCCTCCATTTCCCTGCACTGTTCTTTTAGGTAGTTTTCCTTATCTCTCCTTGCTTTTCTTTGAAATTCTGTGTTCAAATGATTGTAATTTTTCCTTTCTCCTTTGGCTTTTGCGTTCCTTCTTTCCTCTGCTATTTTAAGAGCCTCATCAGACAACCACTTTGCTTTCTTACTCTTCTTTTCTTTTGGTATGGTTTTCTTTGCTGCTTCCTGCATGATGTCCCTCATCTCCGTCCATAATTCTTCTGGTACTCTGTCTACCGAATCTAAGCCATTAAATCTGTTCATCACCTCCACCGTGTATTCTTTAGGGATGCTGTCTAGGTGATATCTTTCTGGTCTCCGTGTTTTCCCTATTTTCTTTAGTCTAAGCCTGAATTTTGCGATCAATAGGTTGTGATCTGAGCCACAGTCTGCTCCAGGTCTTGTTTTTGCTGACTGTATGGAGGTTCTCCATCTTTGGCTGCAGAGTATGTAGTCAATCTGGTTTCGGTGTTGGCCATCTGGTGATGTCCATGTGTAAAGTCGCCTCTTGTGTTGCTGGAAGAGAGTGTTTGCTATGACCAGTGCATTCTCTTGGCAGAACTCTATCAATCTTTGCCCTGCTTCATTCTGTGTTCCAAGACCAAATTTGCCTGTTATTCCCTCCACTTTTTGATTTTCTACTTTGGCATTCCAGTCTCCTAATATAATTTGGACATCATTTCTTGGTGTCTGTTCTATGAGGTGTTGTAAGTCCTCATAGAACTGGTCCATTGTGGCTTCATCTGCACCCGTGGTTGGTGCGTATATTTGAATCACAGTGACATTGAAAGGTTTGCCTTGAATTCTGACTGACATCATTCTGTCATTTTTGAGATTGTATCCCATTACTGCTTTTCTCACTCTTTTATTGATAATTATGGCTGCTACATTTCTTCTAAGGTTTTCTTGTCCACAGTAGTAGATATGATGGTTTCCAGAGCTGAATTCACCCATCCCTGTCCATTTTAGCTCACTGATGCCCAAGATGTCAATGCTTATTCTTTCCATCTCATTTTTTACCACTTCCAGTTTACCTTGGTTCATTGATCTCACATTCCATGTCCCTATGCAGTATTGCTCCTTACAACATTGCATTTCCCCTCCCCCTTTCCTGTCCCTCCCCTTCCTCCCCTCTGTGGTGTTAAGCATCCTGTATCACCTAGCCTGCCCTTTTGTTTTGCCTTTTGTTTTGGTCAATAGGGTTCTCTTGGCAAGATTTGTGGCGTGGTTTGCCGGTGTCTACGCCATTTTTCTCTCCTCATACATTTTATCACAGTTTTTAAAAGTTTAAAACATTTAAGACAATATATTATCATGCATATTATCACACTTTAAAACACAGTCTCTATGTCAGTTTCTATGTTTAGTCAGTATAAAGTCTCTATGTCAGTTGCTATGGTCTTCTACATTTGCATATCAGCTACTTATCCTTTGCCTGGGACTCTGGCTCTCCTCCTCCTCCTCCTCACCCCCCCACCCCCGCTGGGGGTGGCTGCCCGGCAGCGGCGACGGCAGGCCCTTTTGCCGCTCGCCCGGCTCTCCTCCTCCTCCTCACCCCCCAGCTGGGGGTGGCTGCCCGGCGGCGGCGGCGGCGGCGGCGGCAGGCCCTTTTGCCGCTCGCCCGGCTCTCCTCCTCCTCTTCGTCCCCCGGCTGGGGATGGCTGCCCGGCGGCGGCGGCGGCTGGCCCTTTTGCCGCTCGCCCGGCTCTCCTCCTCCTCTTCGTCCCCCAGATGGGGATGGCTGCCCGGCGGCGGCGGCTGGCCCTTTTGCCGCTCGCCCGGCTCTCCTCCTCCTCCTCACCCCCCGGCTGGGGGTAGCTGCCCGGCGGCGGCTGGCCCTTTTGTCGCTCGCCCGGCTCTCCTCCTCCTCTTTGTCCCCCGGCTGGGGATGGCTGCCCGGCGGCGGCGGCGGCTGGCCCTTTTGCCGCTCGCCCGGCTCTCCTCCTCCTCCTCACCCCCTGGCTGGGGGTGGCTGCCCGGCGGCGGCGGCTGGCCCTTTTGCCGCTCGCCCGGCTCTCCTCCTCCTCCTCACCCCCCGGCTGGGGGTGGCTGCCCGGCGGCGGCGGCTGGCCCTTTTGCCGCTCGCCCGGCTCTCCTCCTCCTCCTCACCCCCCGGCTGGGGGTAGCTGCCCGGCGGCGGCGGCGGCTGGCCCTTTTGCCGCTCGCCCGCTCTCCTCCTCCTCCTCACCCCCCGGCTGGGGGTGGCTGCCCGGCGGTGGCGGCGGCTGGCCCTTTTGCCGCTCGCCCGGCTCTCCTCCTCCTCTTCGTCCCCCGGCTGGGGATGGCTGCCCGGCGGTATTATTATTTGTCATTATAGAGCAAGGCATCAAGGCATACCAATATTCTGTCTAGATCAGGGATACCCAAACTTTTCAGGCTGTGGGCCGGTCATGTGGTTCAGTGGGCTGGTCACGTGGTTCAGTGGACTGGTCATGTGGTTCCTCCCACCAGAAGCGGAAGTAAAATGCACCTTGCAATCTGTTTCGCAACAGATATGTATGTTTTGCAACAGAATGAGATAGATTTTTTAGTCTGCCATTTTCTCTGCTTAAGTAAAGCGCATGGGTGCATTTTACTTCTGCTTCCAGGAGCGATAAGGGCAGCATGGGCTGGATGAACTGGTGTCGGGGGCGGTATCCAGCCCACGGGCTGTATTTTGAACACCCCAGGTCTAGATAATGCCATAAGCTGAGATCCAAGTTTGTAATACGTGAATACAGAGTTGTGACAAAGTTAGTTACTTCTCTGAGAAATCAAGTTTTCTTTTAACTCCTGGACCAGGTTCTATTGCTCTTTCAGAATCTTTGATTTCTGAGGAGTCTCTGGTTCCGAGACCCACGTTTTCTTCCAGACCTGGTGACTGATCATGGCCTACCAAATTAATATGTGGCTTGGAAACGTCTTGGACACCAAATTGCGGTTTAGTGCAGACTGAAACCAGATAGAAAAATATGAAATGTAATCTTCTTTAAAACCTTGGAATATACAACACTCTCTTATGCTTTGCCATGTTATTTTTAAAATATTTTTTCTGTGAAAGATACAAAAACATATTTTGTTTTTTTCAGGTGCATTTTGGTTGTTCAGAGGATGGATAGTGATACAGTCAACCCTCACATAACAACGTGTTCGGGTAGCATCATTTTCGCTTAACAACGCATCGTTATGCACCATGTGTTCCCCCGCATAACAACATTTTTAGTGTCATTGTCCGGACAACGACACTAAAATAACCGTCATTATCCAGACAACAATGCTAAAAATGTCGTTATGCAGGAAACTCCATAGAAACTTACATAACAACAAAAATCGCTTACTTGGGGAACCAAGTAACGTTATGTGAGGGTCTACTGTAGTGGTATCAACAACCTTGTAATGCCCCAACCCAAAAGCCATTACAACTGCAATCTGCTGCAGGCAGTGAGCTCTTCCATGTACTGTACCTGCAGACACATTTACTCTTCAGTACTTATGCTCCTTGAAATATGAATCCTTTGGCCTACATTCAGTGCCATGTTGAATTCAGCTATCAATGCGATAGAGCTGTCTTTTGCTTCCATTCATAGGCTTTTGCTGTTAAAAACCTCTTTAGACAAAATGCTGATTAGTCTGTTTTTATTATTTTAATAAAATACTGATATTACCTGATATGCTGCATGGAGCAATCATGCTGTCATTGTTTGAGACTTTACTCCTTTTCCTGGCATTTCCTTCTGTCTCCTTTTCTTCTTCCAGGGACAAACACTAAAAATTGGGGGCAAAAATTTGTGTAAGAGGCTTTGAAGTTGCAGCACATACATAAAGTTTTCATGTGTACCACAAATCAGTGACAATTTATGGATAAAAGTTGATGTCATTTTCTCCTCCATGTTGTCCAGCACAGCTCTTTTCAATGTCAGTCTGTATTTTATATTTTATATCATATAATAAATATTAAATATATCCATACACAGCAATGTGGCATTTCTACATTGTAAATACATTTGTATACAGGTTTCCGTTGGTATGCATGTTAAGTCTTCTTCTGTGTCAAGGCCATATGTGAAATGAAGGCACCCTTTGAGTAAGTTCATTCTGCAGTTCCCTCTGCCTCACCTAGTGTGAGAATGATTAGCCGGCAACATTAGGTTGCCATTACCAGGGTACACCCAGTTGTGGTTCAAAAATACCACAATCTTTGAGGTGGCATTTTCTCTCATGGTTTCCACATGTGACCTTGTCTTGATTTTAAGGTGACATTTGATCCATGTATTGTTTAGACACATATTATAGTTTTCTTAGGCTTAGAAAGCCAGCCCTCATTTTAAAGCATGTTGGAATGCTAGGCTGTTAGTCTGACATGACAGTGATGCATAGTTAGAATAGTTGCCTCCCCAAAGGGAGGAGGGAAAAGTGAGTGTCGAGGACTGGACACATTCCAAGAAACACCTGCAGTCCCCACGAGGGAACTGATTGACAGCTAGGTCAGCTGACTACACCACCAGGGAGATGACGTCTCCACTCATGTCAATCAAACTATAATTGCCAGGACACCTGCAGAACGGAACTATCCCAGGGAATGCAAAGGTGGGGGCCACATGCCAAACAGATGGCACTTGCACCTGCAAACTGTCCATGGACAGCATGTCCCATTCTCATGGGAACACAGGTGTTTTCCCATTAGATCACCACATTACAAAGCACCTTTTCTCAATAAAAGGAGCCCATTTGAGCACTCAGGGAGCATTTCTGGAGCAAGGGTGAAACCCTTGTCTCTGAACACCATAAGTGAGTGAGTGAGTGAGAGTTCCCATTATGATAACGATTTGAGCCTGAAAATTATGAGGTAGTCAGATTTACTTATTTTTTATTGAATTGTTGATGTTTCTCCCAGCAATTTTGATCCCGTGTTATTCCCCCTCTGGGTGGTGAACAAACAGAAAATAAATAACAATACCCATAGCAAATCAAAACCCACCACCAACAAAAACATCATAGACTAGTTTAGTGTAAGGGACCAAAGACAATGAAACAGCCGAAGGGTTGGCTTAACACAGGTTTATTGCATGATGATCCGGAGGAACATGTGGTAATGGCGGATGGGGAGCTCAATATATACAGCTGGCTATACATTTGAAAGTGGCTCGTCGACGGACTATTGGTTGCTGCCCGCGTGACGTCGTGGAGGTCACGCCCTTCTTGACCAGGTGAAGAGGTGGCGGGGAATCTTCCCGCGCTGCTGAACCAGGTGAATCTGAGCCATGAGAGCTGGACGCTCGCTACTGCCCTCTGGTGGTCACTAGCTCGCGTCCCCTTATCAGGTTTACATTGATACAGCTGAAGGTTATAATGTTGCACACAGAAAGGTTACATTGTTAACACATGGCAATGGTACATTGTTAAAGGCACAGCTTTACAGAACACAACATCCCTCCCCCCTAGGATGAGACGAAGTCTCTCAGCCAAGATGGCTTGTTGCATGTGCGTTTGGGCCGTGACGAGGGCTGCCCCCCCGGGGGCGTTATTGCTTCTTTGTTCCCTGGTCCCTTGTCCTGAAATGGGAGAGGGAGACTTGTTAGTGGCTTGCCGCTGTCGAGCGGCCTTAGGGGAAGGGAAAAACTCCATTGTGGGCAGACCGGGGGCAGTCGGGGCTAACGAAAAACCCCTCTTCTCGCTTGGACGGGTGGGGGACCACTCCGAAACCCCCCCCGGTTCTGAAAATCAAAATCTAACTTAGTAGGGGTCTCCGCATTTGTGGGAACCTTCCGCGAGATATGTATGGGGTCGGGTCCCTCCTCCTCAGAAAGATCCCCCAGGGTATCTACGAGGATATCCTCCTCCCCCCTTGGTGGGGGCCCACGGTCCCCCTTCCCTCCCCCTTGGGCTGAACGGGTGGGGGAGAACCCTAACGCTGACTTATTCTCTGCTTTGTCTGTGCCCTGCTCATCGGAGACCCTGCGTCGGAGCTGGTCCGCGTGCCGCCTCCACAGGAGCCCTGTGCTGGTTTCCACGCGGTACGACACGGGGCCGGTTTGCTCCACAACTACGCCCGGTACCCAGGCTGGGCCCGTGCTGGCGTAATTCCTGCAATGCACGGGGGCGCCTACACTGAAACTCTTCGTGGCCTCTAGCCCGATGTTCCTTCCTTTGTCCTCTACCCTCGTGGGGTCTAGCCTAGTAAGGGTGGTGGTCAGTTTCCTGCGCATTAAGAGCTCTGCGGGGGAGTATCCTGACGCCAAAGGGGTCACCCTGTACCCTAGCAGAAACTGACACACTTGTAGGTTCAGATCCCCGGGGCCCATGCACCGCAATGCGTCCTTCGTGGTGCGGACGAGGCGCTCTACTTGGCCATTGGTGGCCGGGTGAAACGGGGCGGAGGTGATGTGCCGAACGGCGTTAATCTCCATGAATGCCCTAAACTTGGAGGACGTAAAACAACTAGCGTTGTCGCTAATTAATGTGTCGGGTATGCCGAACGTGGAAAAGAGCCTCCGCAAATGCCTAATGGTCTGGGCCGAGGAGGTGCTCGTGATCGGGATAACCTCCAACCATTTGGAGAAGGCGTCCACTACAAGAAGGAACAGGGTGCCCCTGAACGGCCCCGTGAAATCAACGTGCACCCGGGACCACGGCCCCTTAGCCGCGTCCCATTCCCTGTGGGGAAGGCGGGCCTCCTCTGGTCTGGAGCATTGGCAACTTTCACAAGTGCCGACCATGTGCTCGATGTCGGCGTCTAGCTGGGGCCACCAGAAGTAACTCCGGGCCAGCGCCTTGGATCGCACGATGCCGGGGTGGCTGACGTGCAGCAGTTTGAGCACCCGCGGCCGAAGGGAAGTGGGAATCACCACCCGCTGCCCCCACAAGAGGCACCCCCTCTCTAGGGACAGTTCTAGCTTTTTTCTGAAAAATGGAGCGAACTCCTCCGCTGGGGAGGACGCGGGCCACCCTTTCTGCACCCAGGAGCTTACTGCCGCTAACGTCTTGTCCTTCTCTGTTGCTTTGGCAATGTCGGCGGGCATTACGGGGGGCGAATCCAGCACCTCTATCATAAGAACCTGGTGGTCCCGCTCCCCCTTGCTGACCTGGCTGGGCGTTAGGGGGAGGGGAGACCTCGATAGAGCGTCCGCATGGCTGATCTCTTTCCCGGGCCGGTAGACCAACGCGTGCTGATACGCGTTGAGAAAAATGGCCCACCTGAGCATCCTCGGGGACAGGATCTGTGGGGTGGGCTTATCCGCGGTAAAGATGCCTAGCAGGGGCTTGTGGTCTGTTACAATTGTGAAGGGGCGGCCGTAGAGAAAATCGTGAAATTTTTTCGTCCCCGCGACTATTGCTAGTGCCTCCCTGTCTGTCTGTGCGTAGTTTCTCTCCGCTTGGGACAGGGACCTGGAGTAAAATGCTATCGGGGCCTCCCTTCCGTTTTCCAACACGTGGCACAGCACCGCCCCCACCCCCACTGGAGATGCATCACAGGTCAGAACTACTGGGCGTTTGGGGTTGAAGTGGGTCAGTATGGCGTCGGACGCCAGGAGGCTTTTTAGCTCGCTAAATGCCCTTTCTTGGTCATCGCCCCACTTCCATGCCTGGTCTTTCTTTAGCAGTTTGTGTAGCGGTTCAGCCACCGCTGCCTTCCGGGGGAGGAAGGAGTGGTAAAAGTTGAGCAGCCCTAGGAACGACTGCAGCTCGGGCTTGGAGGTGGGGCGGGGGGCTTTCTTAATGGCTGCCACCTTGGACTTAGATGGTTTGATTCCCTCAGGAGTCACACAAAACCCTAGGAACTCAACCTCGGTTGCGAAGAAGACGCATTTGTCCTTTCGCAGTCTCAGCCCCGCTTTTTCGAATATTGTCAGGACCTTCCCCAACCTCTTGGCCAATTCAACCCGACTCCCCCCCCGTAATTAACACGTCATCAAAATAAGGCAACACCCCCTCCAGTCCCTTCAGGAGGCGTTCCACAAGTGACTGGAAAATTCCAGGCGCCGAATTCACGCCGAACTGGAGCCGCGTCACCTGGAACGCCCCCTTATGGGTGACTATGGTCTGCGCAGCAGCTGCAGCAGGGGACACCGTAAGCTGCTGGTAGGCCTGTGCTAAGTCGAGCTTAGCGAAACACTTCCCCCCGTGTAACCTGGCCAGCAGATGGCTGACTACCGGCACCGGATATGCATTCGGGCGAATCGCCTTGTTGATGGTGCACTTGTAGTCGGCGCATATGCGGACCTCCCCATTGGCTTTTAGTGCGGTTATAATTGGAGTTTCCCACTCCGCAGAATCAACAGGCAGAAGGATTCCCTGACCCACCAATTTGTCCAGTTCCGCCTCTATCTTGTCCTTGAGTGCGAACGGCACCCGGCGTGGTTTGAGGCGAATTGGGCGGACCTCCGGGTCCAGGTCGAAAGTCACTGGGGGCCCCTTGAATTTCCCCAGTCCCTTTTTGAAGACTTCGGGGTGCGCCTCGCACACCTCCTGGATCGGGTCAGACCCAACGGCGTGCATCCCAACGGCGTGCACCCCCCAATAAACAAACCCAGGGGCTGGAACCATTGAGTCCCGAGGAGGCTGCAATCTCCCCCTTTGAGCACGACTAGGGGAAGGGACGCGGCGTGTTTCTTGAATTGGACCTGAAATTCCCCCACCCCCAACACTGGAATACTGTTCCCTTGCACGTCCCGTAGTGTGGACCTCAACGCTTTGAGCTTGGGTCGCTTGTGGGGGGCAATTCCCAAAAACTCCCTCTGGGAAATGATAGAATATGAGGACCCCGAGTCAATTTCCATCCTAATGGGAACCCCTTGGACTAGTACCTCAACAAAGTAGCGGGGGTGTCCTGTAGACACGCTGAACACTGGGGCGTCGTCGTCGCTGCCGTCGGAGATGCGGCCCACGCCGTCCAGTTTCCGCGTGGCCTGGGCGCCATCCTTGGGTCTCGTTGAGCGGTCTTGTCCCGCGGAGCGGTCTGCGGAGCTCCTCCGGGTCTCGCGCTTCTTCCTGCACACCTTGGCGATGTGCCCGCGGCGGCCGCAGTTGTGGCACTCGGCCTTCCGGAACGGGCACTTTACGCGGTCGTGGGCCGCTCCACAGCCGTCGCATCGCCGGCTCTCCTTCCGGACCCTCCGGACGTCCTCGTCGTCGCTGCTCTCTGTGGACGACCTCGAAGTTCGCCGGGCCGCCTGTACCGGAGCCTCTGCCTTGCTCGACTTTGGCCGCCAGTCCTGGAGTTCTTGGACCCCGGCCTTCGTGGCTTCTGCAGCCTGGGCCGCTCTGACGACCTCCTGCAACGTGGGAGGCGGCTCTTGGTTCATTAATGTGCGCTGGGTTTCGGCGTCGTTCAGGCCGCACAGCACACAGTCCCGGAGGGTGATTTCGGCATTCTCCCATTTGCACGGGCCGGCCGCCAGCCGCAGAGCCGCCACGAATGCGGCGACCGTCTCCCCAGGCGCTTGGACTCGCCTCCAGAACGCACTCTGAGCGGGAAACATCGCCGTGGCGGGCCGGACGTGCTCACGCAGCATCTGCATGAGTTCCTTGGCCTTGAATTCGCTCACCCTCCTCGGTGCAATCAGGTTCACCAAGGTCCTTTTGGTTTCTTGTCCGAGCATCCTGGTGAAGATGGCCCTTTTCTTTGCCTCTTCCGTGACTCCGGACTCGATTAGCACGGCCTGGAAGTCCATCTCGAAGATCTCCCAGTCGCCCGGTTTCCTGATTTCGAAACCGGCGCATGTCTTGGTCCCGTGGGCTGCCATATCCCACCTTCGTCGCCAATTTAGTGTAAGGGACCAAAGACAATGAAACAGCCGAAGGGTTGGCTTAACACAGGTTTATTGCATGATGATCCGGAGGAACATGTGGTAATGGCGGATGGGGAGCTCAATATATACAGCTGGCTATACATTTGAAAGTGGCTCGTCGACGGACTATTGGTTGCTGCCCGCGTGACGTCGTGGAGGTCATGGCCTTCTTGACCAGGTGAAGAGGTGGCGGGGAATCTTCCCGCGCTGCTGAACCAGGTGAATCTGAGCCATGAGAGCTGGACGCTCGCTACTGCCATCTGGTGGTCACTAGCTCGCGTCCCCTTATCAGGTTTACATTGATACAGCTGAAGGTTATAATGTTGCACACAGAAAGGTTACATTGTTAACACATGGCAATGGTACATTGTTAAAGGCACAGCTTTACAGAACACAACAACTAGACTAAACTAAAATAATTGGTGTCTGAGGACATTAGGACTGACATTTAGTCAGAGTCATATGTGAGACTCACAGAGAATTTGAAAGCAGTAAGAGATAAGAGATAGAGTAAACCTTGGACATTAAATGAGAAGAAAGGATTCACTTGAGAAGGCCTTGATTCTGGGAAAGGTTGAGGGCAAAAGAAGAAGGGGGTGGCAGAAAATGGCATGGCTAGATGGTATTGCTGATGCAATGGGCACAGAGTTGGGTGGGTTGAGGTGGATGTTGGAGGATAGGGTCTATGGGGTTGCAGGGGGTCAGAATCGACTGTGTGACTGAGCTCCAAAAAATGTTATGCTGTTAGATAGAACTGAAGCTATCTGTTTTTGTGAAGATATTATTAAAATGTGTTCTTGTTGGAATTTATGATAAACCAATCCTCTATTGATAATATAGAGAAATGTACTTAAACTGTAAAGAGAATGAAAAATAAAAGGCCTTTTAGCCACATGATAATAACTTGACAGCTTATAACCGTGATGGTAAACCTTGGCACTCCAGGTGTTCTTGGGCTTCAATTGCCAGAAGCCCAAGTCTGCACTCCTGCTGATCAGGAGGGCTTCTGGGAATTGAAGTTCAAGAATATCTGGAGTGCCAAGCTTTGCCATCACTGGCTTATAACATCAAACCTTTTCATCATTTTGTTGATTGTTGTGTACTAAGATTTTGGCTTATAAGTCCCTTTTTATTTTTGAAGATAGCAGTCAGAAGACATTATATCTATACATACTGTTGTTCAGTTTTGGGACAAATAGGCTAAAAACATATTCCTTAGCATATTAAGCAATTTGTGATTAGAGTAGGGCTATTGAATCTGTGATAATTTGTTGAGTCAACTCCCCTGCAAGTGTCATTGATTCAATAGGTATACTTTAGCTGTGACTTGTTTAATGTCCTAATTTGCAACTAAAATTGCTCATTGATTCAGTTGAATTTACAGATGAAATGACTTACCAAATCCTTGGTGATTCAATGGGCCTATTCTACTTGTAACTTTTTATTCTAAGCAAAAGGATTTCAGCCACTGTTCCAGTAGTGTCATCAAAGAAACAATTTATTCAATTCCTTCTCTGTCAAATGAATCGGTAATGCCTCAAATAAAAAAACCTCCGAAAAAACGGAGTAGCCATAATTGTCAGTAAAAGAGTGAGAAAAGTAGTAATTGGATATAATCTCAAAAATGATAAAATAATGTCAGTCAGAATCCAAGGCAAACCTTTCAATATCACTGTAATCCAAATACACACACCAACCACTGGTGCAGATGAAGCCACAGTTGACCAGTTCTATGAGGACCTACAACAACTCATAGAACAGACACCAAGAAATGATGTACACATTATCATAGGAGACTGGAATGCCAAAGTAGGAAATCAAAAAGTAAATGGAATAACAGGCAAGTTTGGTCTTGGAGCCGAAAATGAAGTAGGGCAAAGGCTAATAGAGTTCTGCCAAGAGAACGCACTGGTCATAGCAAATACCCTCTTCCAGCAACACAAGAGGAGACTTTACACATGGACATCACCAGATAGCAAACATCGCAACCAGATTGATTACATACTCTGCAGCCAAAGATGGAGAACCTCCATGCAGTCAGCAAAGATGAGACCTGGAGCAGACTGTGGCTCTGATCATAATCTACTGATCGCAAAGTTCAGATTCAGACTAACGAAAATATGGAAAACAATTAGGTCAGACAGATATGACCTAGACAACATCTCTAAGGAATACACGGTGGAGGTATGGAACAGATTTAATGGCTTGGACCTGACAGACAGAGTGCCAGAAGAATTATGGACAGAGACACGGGACATCAAGCAGAAGGCAGCAAGGAAAACCATACCAAAAGAAAAGAAGCATAAGAAAGCAAAGTAGTTGTCTGATGAGGCTCTTAAAATAGCAGAGGAAAGAAGGAACACAAAAGGCAAAGGAGAAAGGAAAAAATACAATCACTTGAATACAGAATTTCAAAGAAAAGCAAGGAGAGATAAGTAAAACTACCTAAATGAACAGTGCAAAGAAATAGAAGAAAACAACACAAGAGGCAGAACTAGAGATCTTTTTTAAAAATTGGGGAAATCAAGGGAACATTTAAAGCAAAAATGACCATGATAAGGGACAAAGACGGCAAGAAGTTAGCTGAGGCAGAAGAGATTAAGAAAAGATGGAAAGAGTACACAGAGGAACTCTACAAAAAGGACCTCAACACCCCTGATAATCACAATGATGAGAACATTGAATTTGAGCCCGACATCCTAGAGAGTGAAGTCAAAAAGGTCCTAAAAAGCACTGCAAATAACAAAGCCAATAGAGATGATGGTATCCCAGTTGAATTTTTCAAAGCCCTAAAAGATGATGGAATCAAATTATTGCATTCGATATGCCAGCAGATTTGGAAAACGAAACAGTGGCCACAGGATTGGAAAAGATCAGTATACGTTCCAATCCCCAAAAAGGGTAATGCCAAAGAATGCTCAAATTATCGAACAATTGCGCTCATCCCGGAAGCTAGCAAAGTAATGCTCAAGATAATACAGGATAGACTTCAGCAGCATGTAGAGAGAGAACTACCAGAGGTGCAGGCTGGGTTCAGAAGAGGCAGGGGGACCAGAGACCACATGGCCAACATACTTTCGATCATGGAGAAAACAAAGGAATATCAGTAACAAGTCTACTTCTGTTTCATTGACTACAAAAAGGCCTTTGACTATGTAGACCACAACAAAATGTGGCAAGTAATTAAAGAGATAGGAATACAGTAATACAGTAATACCTCATACAAAGTCCGCTTCATACAACATCGAATTCATACAACATCGCCTAATTTCTTGAAAAAAGTTACCTCATACAAAGTCGTGCGGATTTGTATGAGGCATTCAGTTTTTCCCAGGTTGCATTGTGCCTGAGCAGTATAAAAGGCAGGACACATGCATGCATTGCTCTTGTGGGTTTTGCACAAGGCAAGGAGTGTTTAGGAGTGGTTTTGAGCATGATTTTGGATTTTTTAAAATTTTTCATCAGAATTTTTAGAAGCATTCCTGGGATTTTTGCAGCATTCTTCAGGTTTTTGGACAATCAGGGTTGTTTGACATATTTTTGTAATGTATTTAGCCTTTAGACTATGTTTTCTTAAAGTTCTGTCAGTTTCCTGTCTGTTTCCTTCACTTTGTCCTGAAGTCTGTGCTGTTACAGTACAATGTATCTCTATGGAAATGACGTTGTACGAGGCATTGCAGCAAGGATTTGGACATTGTATGAGGCATCATGGCTAGGATTTTGCATGCCTCATACAAAGTCCAAACCCGTATAAAGTCCAAACTTGTGGAACCAAGTTTGGACGTTGTATGAGGTATCACTGTACCAGAACACCTTATATGTCTCATGAGAAATCTGTACATGAGTCAAGAAGCAACAGTTAGGGCAGAATATGGAATGACAGAGTGGTTTAGAATAGCAAAAGGAGTAAGACAGGGCTGCATTTTGTTATCCTGCTTATTCAACTTATACACAGAGCACATAATGCGCAATGCAGGGATGGAGGAATCACAATACGGGATCAAAATTGCTGGGAGAAACATCAACAATTTGAAATATGCAGATGATACTACCCTGATGGTAGAAAGTGAGGGTGACCTAAAGAAACTCCTGATTAGGTTGAAAGAAGAGAGTGAAAAAGCTGTCTTGAAACTCAATATCTTAAAGGTGATGGCATTTATAAAACAAGCAGGGTCTGGCGTTTTAAAAATTGATGGTAATGATGTGGAAGTGTACAATGATATTTCTGTTAAAGAGAGGGTTTGGAGATACAAGATGAAACCGTAACACATTTTTTTGATGGAATGTGGAATTAAATATAATTGGAGATTCCCACAACAATTGAAATTTTTTCATGAAAAGAAAATGCACATGATTGAGGAAGGCACTGACATTTTGGAATACTTGTGTTTGAATGATCTGGTTAAGGCGGCTTCAAGAGAATGGTTGGCATTAAGAAAAGCTTTACTCGAGTCTGGTGCTATAAGAAGGAATTACGGAGGCGCAGATGAGGGTGGTGCTGCAGGAGGGACTGATCTGGAGGTGAAAGAAACGAAAGAGGTGTCCAGTAGTGGCTAAAGAGATGGAGACAAGGGTGAGAAATGTTACTATGCCATGTTTTGGAAAAAGAATTAAAAGAGTTGGTTGTTTAATAAAAAAGAAAGATGTGCTGGAGCGTTGGATGGTAGATACATCTTCCATGTTCCCCCCTCCCCTCTTTGGATAACAAAGGTGGCTTTTTTTGAAGAAAAGAGTGGGGAGGGTAGAATTGTGTGTTTTAATTTTTTTTGTAAGTGTAGGGTAGAAGGAATCACACCCAATTGAGAAAACGGAGATTATAAAAGACAGGGTTTGACTAAATTATGAGGCATATAAAGGTGTTAATGTGGAATGTGAAAGGTACAGGGTCGCAAATTAAGAGGAGGATTCAAACAGCTTTGAGGAAAGATAGGCCGGATGTAGTCATTCTTCAGGAAACTCATCAAAAATCTCAAGATGCTAACAAGATTTTTTTAGGATGGATGCAGTTTTACGAAAAGTCATATGGTACTTCGAAAGCAAGAGGGGTGGTGATTCTGATTTCGACTAGATTGGGTTTTGAAAAGATAACTAGTATATCTGATCCGGAAGGTAGATATTTAATAGTAAAAGGGAAAATTGACGATGAGGAAATAACTTTAGTGAACTTATATGCTCCAAATGAGTGTCAAGGGGAGTTTTTGAATAAAATATATAATATATTGGCAAAGGAAAAAACGACAAAAATGATAGTGGCCGGAGATTTGAACTTAATAAGGTCAGATTTAGATTGCACAAATCTAATAAGAAGTGGAAAAGATGTTAAAAAACAAATTTTGGACAAATAGTTGACATCTCTAGGTCTGAAAGATATATGGAGGGAATTAAAAGGGTCAGGAAGAGCATATACGTTTTATTCACAGGTGCACAATTCATATTCCAGAATAGATTACATTTTTGTAACAGAGACAATGGTTCGAAATATAGAAGAGGTAGAAGTGGGAATTTTCAAAGAGTCTGATCATGTGAAATTAGTGGCAGAGATGAAGATAGGCGATGTGAGGAGAATGACAAGGAATTGGAGCTACGACGCTAAACTCTTTAAAGATCAAAAAGTTAAAGAAAAATATATGGGAAAATGGGAAGAAGGAATGCGCGGCAGCAAGAATTGGCTGCTGCACGCTTTGCCGCCCCCGCCCCCATGGGAGACGGCATGGAGCTGGCAGAGGGGCATTGCCAGGCCCGCCTTTAAGAGGGGATGCACGGCCCGCCTCACCAGCAGTTGTTTACGACTGGGTCAGGAAGCGTTTGCCCTCCACCCCCTCCCTAGGTGACAGTGTGATTATTTTGGTCGCTTCGGGGCTGGATGGGAATTTTTGCTTGAACCTGATTGGCCATTTGGTTCTCGTTGTTTTCGCCCATCCCACACTGTCGCTGATGGTTGAGTTTTGGGGTAAAATTTTTGTTCAATTGGGTTTTGGTCACTTGGCAGCTAGCACTGGTAAGGAGGTACTGGATGACTCCTATGAGTCCGGCAGGTATGCACTTGCTTGGCTACAGGAAGGACAAGATAGAGGGAAACTGGGGGGGGGGGGGGCAATCAAGTGTGGACCAGGAACAAGGTGATGCTATGCTATATACAGCCTGCAAAACCTTACAGTTCACTGGATATACGTCAGAAGTGGAGGTTAAACATTTGCGCTTCTGTTTGGGGTCAATTATAATTTGTTTAATTAAGTAAGCAAAATAGATACATTGTATGTGATTAATATTTGAAAATAACCGTTAATCCTTACCAGTGCTATTTCGGCCCACTTGCATTATGAAGTTATGATTTAAATAAAGTGGCCCAGTTTTAAAATCCAGGACAGTTGTCCGTCTCTTTATTGGGGAGACAACGGCGAGGTGAATTACAATATGGTATGGGATGCCATGAAGTTGGTTTTTAGAGGGGAGAGTATAAAATGGCTAGCATTAGAAACAAACAATCTAAGGAGTTACAAGATAAAATTGAAAAAGAGATAAAACAATTACAAGAGGAGCATATGAAGACAAAGGATAAGAAGGTTTATGAAAAAATTGCAAGGATTAAAAACAGAAATGGTAGGCAAGGATATAGAAAAAGTAAAAAGAGATTTGATATATTTAAAAAGAGAGTATTTTGAATTTAGTAATAAGAATTCAAAATTGTTAGCCAAAGCTGCAAAAAGAGAGAGAGAAAGGAGAGAAATCGGAACTTTGATCAATAAAGATGGAGTAAGATGTAATAAGATTGGGGACAAATGCAAAATTGTTAAGGACTTTTACCAGGCTTTGTATGCTAAAAAGAATATACCGTATTTATTCGAGTATAACGCGCACTCGTGTATAACGCGCACCCCTAATTTTCCATGAAACCTCGGTATAAAACCCCGGGCCACGCCTCGTCTCCCGCGCCACCCAATCAGATCCCGCCAGCCGGAGGGAAGCGCGCCCCTGGGCCCATGGGTGGGGCAGACGGCACATCTCAGCAGGGCTAGACACCGCTCGGGAGGGTAGGGCCGCGGCGTGCTCCGTGCCTACCCGGCGCCGGCTTCTTGAGTCGCGCGGCCCGGGTAGCGCGGGTGGCTGGCGTTAGCGCCTCCCCCGGAGGGTTCCCTTCTCGTCCCGGCGGGTGCGTGCAGGTGAGCGGCGGTGGCAGCGGGACCTGGGCGCCTGCCGCCGCCTGGGAGGAGGGCCGTGGCGTGCTCCGTGCCTACCCTTGAGGCTCATTTAAAAGAGGCTCGTTTATAACGCGCACTCAGTCCTCGTGTATAACGCGCACCCAAACTTTGATTTCTTTTTTGGGTATAAAATTTTGCGCGTTATACTCGAATAAATACGGTAGATATGATTAAGTTAAAAGATCAGCTGGAAAAACAAACAGAGAACAGGATAAGCCAGGAACATAGAAATAGAATGGAGGATAAAATAGAAAAAGAAGTGAAAGAGGTAATAAAAAGTTTGAAAAAGGATAAAGCTCTTGGAGAAGATGGGTTTTCAGTCGAATTTTACAAGGAATTTAAAGAATCAGTAGTACCGAAATTGGTAAAATTACATAATTATATAATGGAAGGAGGGCAAATTCCGACTTCATGGTACAGAACCATAATAGTTTTATTGCCAAAACCTGGAAAGGATCTAGAGAAAGTGGAATCGTATAGACCTATTTCTCTGATAAACCAAGATGCCAAGATCTTTACAGCGATATTAGCAAATAGGTTGAATAGTTTTATGGGTAACTATATTAATGAGGATCAAGTTGGTTTTTTGAAGGGTAGACATATGGCAGACCTGACAAGAAGGGTTATTGATTTAATAGATACAGTTGGACAGACTAAGGAGAAAGTTGGGCGCAATCTTTGGACATTTTTAAGGCATTTGATTCGTTACAATGGGTTACAATTAAAGAGTTAATCAAATGCTATGGATTTGGTGATAAATTTAGGATGACTATTGAACAATTATATCAACATGGATCTGCCATTGTCAGGGTAAATGATGAGGTAACAGAAGAAGTGATATTAGAAGCAGGAACAAGACAGGGATGTCCATTATCACCAATATTGTTCATTATGGCTATGGAGATGTTGGCAAAGGCTATAAGGGATGATAAAGAAATTGAGGGGATATTAGGAAATAAAATAAGTTTATGTGCTGATGATACATTGATAATTACAAAACAACCCAGGAAAACTTTAGTTAAGATACAAGAAAAGCTTAAAGAATTTGAGGGGACATTACAGGATTGAGAATTAATTGGGACAAGCTGGAGATGATTTTGTGTAATATAGGTAAGGAAGAACAGAAAACAATAAAGGAAAATGGCAATTTACAAATTAAAGACAACTTGAAATATTTGGGGATAAATATCTCAAACAAGAGTGAGGATCTTAAGAAGTTAAACTATGTAAAATTAAAAACAGAAATTAAAGAGAAAATGCAATGATACCAAAAACTGAAGTTGTCCTGGTTTGGTAGGATAGCGTTATGTAAAATGATGTTATTACCTAGAATTAATTTCTTATTCAATGCTCTTTCAATTCAACTGAAGGATAATGAAATAAAGGAGTTTCAAAAATTGTTTGATAATTTCTGTAATGGAGGGAAGAAACCTAGAATTAATAAAAAATGGTACTTATCACAGAACAAAGGAGGCTTAGGAATCCCGAATTTGAGGAACTACTATCGTGCTTTTCAAATTAAGAACATAGTAAAGATCTTGGCTAGAGAAAAGGTTATATGGGAGGAAATAGAGATGAACGAGATTAAGCAAATTGGAAAAATGGTCTTTCTGTGATGTGATTTTGTGAAACCACCTGTTAAAAATAAAATGATGAAGGCACTATTGGGAGTGTGGAAAAAAGTGAAAAAAGAATTGGCCCCGGATGTGGTCTCCCCATGCCCCAATGGCATGGAACGGCCCGCGCAGAGGCCACTTCGGGAGAACGCTCCCTAAGCCGTGGGCTCTGCGGGCAGAGAAATTAAGGGGGGTGGATAAATGATAGGGTTTGATTCACCCAATTCCTTGACCTGAACAGCGGCTCTGCTGAGAAAGCAAATCTCTAACCTCTGTTACGTATTAGGCAATTCCTCACTCTGAGTTAAGCTTAATCTCTGGTGCAAATAGAACCCATATTTACCCTAGCCTAAGCCTCAGACAATGGTCAATGTTTGTCTTAGTTAATTAACTTCCCCAAGAGAGGTTCTCAATTAACCCGGGTAAATGGGTGATGTAATTTTCTGTCATATGACCATTCTACCATGCGCAGCCTTGGACATAATATATACTGATGATTTTCCCTCAATAAATCACTGGTCTTCGCTCCATCTTGCCTCGTGTCGTTCCTTTGACCAGTCTCCTCCGGGACCTCAAGGGCCGCTTTACGGCCCCAATTCCTACATCTGGTGACCCCGAGACGTGATCTACTCGAGAGTAAGTGACCCCCGAGCGGTCTACTCGTGAGTAAGCGATCAGCACAGCCAGGTTCTGCGCCAGAACCTTGTCCCATCATCCCGGAGGACAGCGCAGCAGCCCCAGTCGGAAAGCCATCCGATTGGGAAGACAGCTACGTGGTGAGGCATTACAGAGAGGCATCCTACAGCTTGCTCCCGACTTTCGCGGCGGCTTGCGCCAAAGGGAAAAACGCGTTCCGCTCAGGGCAGCTGTGAGCCCCTGACAGCGCAGTGGCCACCGAGGGCCCGTGGCCGCAGTCCACGCTCCGAGCTCTACCCAGAAGCGTCGTCGCCAGAACCTATTGCCTGCCACAGACGCGTTGACTCGTCCCGAGGAGGAATCTTCCGAGGACCCAATCGCAGGTAATATGGGGACCTGTCCTCAGCGACAGCGTCCATCCGCTAGCCAAAGAACTCGTGAGGGAGAGTTCAAGATCCTGGCCAGGGTATTTAAGTTGTGTTTTCACAGCAGGGAGCTAGCGAGACTTTGGTGTACCTAGGGGAACACTGCCTGCTTTACCCAGAAGTAGGTACGTTAACCCTTGAGCTCTGGGATCAGATAGGAGACTGCATTCAGCAACCCCCGAAAGTTCCAGAGGGCATAATTTGCACATGGAGCAAATGTAGGAAGCTCTCAGCAGAGGTAGACCCAGTCCGGATAGAGACCCAGAAAACCCCAACGCAGTCAGAACCATCAGCCCCAAGGAGTCTCTATTCGTCATTTCAGCTTAAGCAGGGCAGTGTAGGGAGCATTCCCTCAGTGGCAGCTGCAGACGTCACTGAAGGAATTCATGGCATGAGAGGCCCTGGCGCTTCTCTGACAGTTAAAAGTTCCCTGCAAAGAAAGAACTCCATTCAGCGCAGGGGTGAGGAAGATCCATTCACGGGGAAATTGCCAGTGGCACAATTAGCTAGCGCCCAACTGCTGTGCTCAGCCTATCTGAAGGCAGACACACGTTCAGGCAGGGCTGCTCAGCGCCCACTGCTCACGGAAACCTGCACGGCCCCTGGCCACGCAGGGCTCCAGAGCAGACCCATTGCCACACTCAGGCGCAGAGCAGTGCCAAAACCCCCAGGCGCCTGCTTCCAGTGTGGAAAAATGAGACACCTTAGAAGAGAAAGCTAATCTAGACCAGGCAGATCTTCAAAAGATTGTCTTCATGCCATATGGCCACCCTGGCATGCATTTGGCCCAGGCTAGAAAGGAGGCAGCCATCGCCCTGGCTATGCCAGAAGAACCATCCCAGCAATAGTACCCCGAGTTCCCCCAGGGCACAGGCAGAACTTACTTGTCTCACCTTGGGAGTAGCCCAGAGAAACTTGCCCCTAAGTAGAAGCACCCAGATGGCTGTAAATAGCCAGCTGTGTATTAGCCATCTCCTCATGTGTAGTATAGAACGCTGCAGATCAGGGGAGGAATGTGCGAATGTGTAAATAAATGTGTGTATGCGTGGTGCACCACTGAATGTATGTCTGCAAGAACTGTGTATGATTGCAAAAGCCTTGTCTCTATGACCACAGTATGACTGGGAAAGTGTTCCTTGTGTGTAACTGCGTGGTAATGTCACTGTGAAATATGTGTTAAACAGTTTGCACTCTGCTCATGGGCAGGAACCATTTAAAGTTTGAGAAAGCATGATGAACAAAACCCCTCGCCTTGCCTGCTTAGCAGCTTAAGCAGGAGAGGAGGAGAGGGGGGGGGATCCTAACCTGCAATAGGGCGGGGTGATTCCCCCTTCTTCCCTTGAGACTTTTCTTTGTCAAAGGATTAAGCCACTCTTGGAAACCGGTTCTGCAACCCTTACAGATTTTTCTTTTCAGAAGCGCGATCTGAAAACAAAAATCACTTCTATGAGTTTTCCTCACTGTATCATAAGCTATGGGGCCCCTTCCTACGTCTGTGTTCCTCGAACCCCCATCTCTGTGTTTAAGGTTTTTTGAATGTCTCTTAGCGTCTGGAAGTCGTATCTCACTAGGAGTGAGAGAATTGCATTGTCTTCATGTGTGTATTGTGTTATCATCTTGTAACCTCGGTTCTTAACCTTTTAAAGTCAGGGGCCAAAGCTCCGGGGCCTCAGGCAGCTCTGGGGGTCCGGACAGTCATCCTGCCCTTCCTGCGCCACACAGCCCTTCTTGGCTTGGTGGGGGTAGTGGCAGAGCAACGTGGGCCACTTCCGGCCCACTCGCCCACATCTGGCCGCAGGTTGAGAATCGTTCTAACTCTCCTTCATTCTCTTAGGAAAGATATTGCTCTGGTATTTTGACTTTAATCTGTGCAAAGTAACTCACTCATTGTACCCCTTTCACAGGAAAAAGCACGCAAACATTCTTGCACTCTGTATACTCAGAAAATACTTACCTTTTTTATAGGAACAAAATTCCTCTCCAGGCCTTAACTAATTTCTTTCTTTCTACAGCCTTAAATTGCTTCCTTTCACAGGCTCCAGAGTTACCTGACCTAATCTGATTTCGTTATGATAAGAGTTGTTGCATTCCCATTGTGCTAACTTCTGACTTGTCTTTCCTCCTTCCCTCCTTTCGCCAGTGGAACTCCCTGCTGGAAATGTTTAACTTGTGTGTCTTTTCATTTTTGTGTATTATTTCCTTACAGCTGGCACGTCATAGTTAGCTTGTTTTTAATAAGTCATAGTAGGTCATTTTAAGTATGGCACCTGGCCCGCAGCACCCTCTCTAGTGTGCAGACACATTTTGCAAACTCCAGAGCACAGAGGAAGGATTAGTCCCTAAGCTCCTGAGCATGTGCAGAGTGCCACCCATTAGCCAGGACTGCCTAGGACCATTTTAAGAGTGCAGTCAGGTCACACCCTTCAATCAGATACAGGCATTTTTAGGCCACCCCTTCCCATTTGGCTGCTAGTCTAAGCGCAGGCAAAAGGCTAAGCCACCATCTGGCACTCTTCTAAACGTGTGCACGCACGCCATGGGCAGATGTGCGCAGGGGGCCTTCTTGAGAAATTTACCCAAGGGAAGCCTGGCGCTTCATGCGCCAAGGTTTGCCATAAGACCCCAGACTCGTCTCGCTTCAAACGCAGACAGTCACCTTGTGTGAATTTATGTCACTGGTTCCTCTTCAGGAGGCTAGGACAGTTTTCACTTATGGGGGTCGCACATATTAGGTTCTTACTTGGCAAGAGGACCAAGCTTGGCGCACGCTCCTGACACTTCCGCAAGCGGGCAGAGTTGGCAGCCGTGAACCTCGCTTTGCGCACCTTTGCCAAAGAACGCTTCAACATAATTCCTGACAGACAGTTTCCTAGGAATTTGCTTCACAGTCTACCGGGAGCATACATCACTCCCGCGATAGACAAAAATTTGCTAAGTTTGTTTCTCACTACTCCAATCCAAAATGCCAAAGCGCTCGCAAGGCAGTTCAACCTGCCACTTTCCCAAGCCCAAGGCATAGCCCGTTCCTGTCTGCATCGTGCAGGGACACCGGGGGGGGGGGCCCTCGTGGGGGGTCAACCCACGAGGGACAGAGGCCATCCAGGTGTGACAAAGGGACGTCACACATCCCCACATTTTGGCAAATGGCAGTACATGCACGTTTGCATTAATACAAACAAACAGAAAGGGGGGGGGGGAAACCACGTCCCATAGTTGCACAGCAATTGCTACCCTATAAGTGCAAAAACCAACTAACTCTTTCAGAATTTTTATCTCCCAAACAAGTCTCTTCCCCATGCAGGTCCCAGAGGCCAGAATCAGACCCGGACGATTGCAAAGAGCAGCACCAGTCACTGTCCTGGATGTCATCAGCTGTCCGTCTTCCTTTACTCAGTGCTACTTCTGAGGACCATGCTTTCCCCCAAAACAAGACTTTTCCAAGCTCAAGTTACACATGAAACCCCACCAAGAAGAGAAGCCTCATCCTTCGAAAAGCAGCTGAATGTTTTTCATTGCTATTATTACCTGTAGTTGCTCCTTATTTATTCATGCCTTGTACAATGCTCCAGTTGGGATTTGCAAGGGACACTTGAATTTCGGTATGTTGTTAATAACGGCCAGCTTCCACCAAAGGAAGCCAGACCGGCCCATGCTTGCACTGGCCCATTGCTTGGAAAGATTGAGCACCCGGTAGCCGGTAATCCCTAGTTTATCTTCACACCTCCCCATAGGTGTTAGAAAAGACATCTGCACAATGCCAGAAGCTGCAGAGATAGCTTAGAATCAACCCAGGTCACAGTATCAATGACACATCTCATTATCTTGCCTTGCTACAGAAAGCAGTCTGAATTCAGACCCACAGCTCTGAAAAACCAGGCTGTAGTCAGTATATTCAGCGTGTCAGGCTTAGCCATAGGCAACACTCGGAGAATTGGTCAATTGGCTTGCGGATTAGCAAAAGCCATCAACCACACCTCCTCAGCAATAGCGCTGCTCAACCAGGAGCAGGCAGAGCTTCGCCATGCCATACTGGATAATCAAGCAGCTATCGATTATCCCCTATTGTTACATCATATGGGCTGCAAGTCTGTCCACAGCATGTGTTGCTTAAATCTCACAGACAATACCCACAAGATACAGAGCCAGCTCACGGACCTCCACACCCTAGTTAGGGACATCAAGGAGGATTCTTCATGGGGGTGGTAGGACTCCTTGTGGTCGTGGTTCCCATGGGGACGGCTTCAGACGACACTCAAAGTGATTGTGGGGGTGGTAATACTGGGCACAACAGTGTGTTGTTTCTGGAATGTATTCCCTCACTGCTATCGAGATGTCCCCCATGGAGGGAACCCCGAAGCGTCATTCCCGCTCATCAGCTGGTACCCCTCTTGTGCAGAGTCGTCGGTCAGGTCCTTAAATAAAACAGAAAGGGGAAATGTGGTCTCCCCATGCCCCAATGGCATGGAACGGCCCGCGCAGAGGCCACTTCGGGAGAACGCTCCCTGAGCCGTGGGCTCTGCGGGCAGAGAAATTAAGGGGGGTGGATAAATGATAGGGTTTGATTCACCCAATTCCTTGACCTGAACAGTGGCTCTGCTGAGAGAGCAAATCTCTAACCTCTGTTACGTATTAGGCAATTCCTCACTCTGAGTTAAACTTAATCTCTGGTGCAAATAGAAGCCATATTTACCCTAGCCTAAGCCTCAGACAATGGTCAGTGTTTGTCTTAGTTAATTAACTTCCCCAAGAGAGGTTCTCAATTAACCCGGGTAAATGGGTGATGTAATTTTCTGTCATATGACCATTCTACCATGCGCAGCCTTGGACATAATATATACTGATGATTTTCCCTCAATAAATCACTGGTCTTCGCTCCATCTTGCCTCGTGTCGTTCCTTTGACCAGTCTCCTCCGGGACCTCAAGGGCCGCTTTATGGCCCCAATTCCTACACCCGGACATTTCTCCTATTATCAAAATAGAAGATATTAAAAATTTTCCAATAAAATTGGATAATGAGGTAAAAGAAGTACTGTATAGGAATGATGTTTCCTTGTTGTGGGACTGGACCTCGGCCTGTAGTGATAGTGAGAAAAAGGCAGATTTGTATGCACAGCTGAAGATGAATTGGTTCCAGAAAGTGTTAGTAAATAAATGGAATAGTAAATATATGAGGGAAACTTGCTGAGATAGAGAGAAAACAGGATTTGAGTAATTGTTAATAAAAATAAGAAAGGGAGAAAGGGGTATTAAGGGCTTAGTCAGCAAAATATATTGTATGTTAAATAACAAGGGTAATCCGCAAGAGGATTTGAAAATGAGTTGGGAATGAGACTTGAATATTAAGATTGATGATGTAAATTGGAAAAATAAGTGGAAGAAAAGAATCATGAGAACTATGTCTGTTAGATTAAAGAAGCATAATTATAAAATGTTGTGGAAATGGTATTTGACCCCAGTGAGGTTAAATCAGATTGATAATAAGAAGGATAAAATGTGTTGGCGGTGTAAGCAGTAATTGGGAACTTATGAACACATGTGGTGGAGTTGTAAAGTGGTTAAAGACTTCTGGAGGAAAATTGAAAAAGAGATAGGGGAAATTATGGGTATGAATATTAAATTGGGGTCAAATACTGTTTTGTTGACAGATGTGGAAAGCACAAATTTAAGCAAGGACAAAAAAGAATTGTCAGAGATAGTGTTGACAACGGGTAGTCAATGTATCGCTAAAAATTGGAAAAATGATGCGATTGTGAAAATAGAGGAATGGTACAAGGAAATGTGGGATTTAGCTTTGAATGATAAGTTAACATGGGAGTTAAAAATGAGAACGGGCATAATTAAAGAAAACAGATTCTGGAAGGTGTGGCAAGTTTTTGTGTAACATGCATTGAAAGGAGATGATGCAAATATTTGGCCTGTACCTGGCCAAAGATGTTTTTGGGTAAGAAAGGAATGAAAAAATCCATGCTCTCCAGGGCAATGTACAAAGCACTGGGTGTTTTTTTTTATTATTTTTGTATTAGTATTACAATTTTTATATTGAAATAATCATTATGGAGTTTGACTTAGTTGAGGTATTAGAATGTGTAGGAATGAAACGAGTAAGAATTTGTTTAATGTGACAATGAGAAATTATAAAACTGATTTTAGAAATTAGTGGGATGTATAATTTATAGAGGTAAAATACCGTATTTAGATGTGTAAGTTACTTATTAAAAGTATGAAGATGAATGTGTTAACATATATTTTACTAAGTCATACCCATTGGTATTTTTTATGTTTTCTTTTACTGTATTAAGATTGTTAATTTGTAATGTTTGTTTATGTTATGTATTATTGTTGTTTTATTTTGTTAAGTTGTATTAGTGTGTTAAAATTTAATAAAAAATATTATTAAAAAAAGAATCTCAATATCAAGAAAACCAACATACTGTAATGGCAACAGGCCATATCAGTCCCTGGAAAATAGATGGGGAAGAAGTAGAAGCAGTGACAGACTTTACTTTCTTAGGATCCAAGATCACTGCAGATGGAGACTGCAGGCATGAAATCAAAAGGCGACTGGTTCTTGGGAGGCAAGCTATGAGAAACCTGGGGAACATAGTGAAAAGTAGAGACCTCACCTTGCAAACAAACATTTGTATAGTCAAAGCAATGGTATTCCCGGTGGTGATGCATTGTTATGAGAGCTGGACCATTAGGAAAGCTGAGAGCAGAAGAATAGATGCTTTTGAAATGTGGTGTTGGAGGAGAGTTTTGAGAGTCCCCTGGACAGCGAGGAGAACAAATAGGTCAATCTTACAAGAAATCAACCTGACTGCTCCTTAGAAGGTCAAATAGTAAAGCTGAAGCTGAAGTACTTTGGACATCAAATGAGAAGAGAGGATTCACTTGAGAAAGCCTTGATGCTGGGAAAGGTGGAGGGCAAAAGAAGAAGGGGGCGGCCCAAGATGAGAAGGCTATATAGTATTGTAGATGCAATGGGCACAGAGCTGGGTGGGTTGAGGAGGATGGTGGAGGACAGGGGTGCCTGGAGGGCAATGGTCCATAGGGTCGCAAAGGTTCGGAATCGACTGTGCGACTGAACAACAAAAATCAGTTTCATCTTGCAAAGTGCAATTCTTCCAAACCAAGATAATTTTACTGTAGTTCTCTTTTTTCCTCAAATTCTTTAAGAAGTTGTTGAACTCTAGATAGGTTTTCTATAGGATCTTTAAATATTAAAAATGCATCGTCTGCATACAGATTTATCTTCGTTCCCTCAAGACCTTTTATATTACTACTAGCAGACTGTTTAAAATTTTGTTGGAAGGTTTTTGTTTTATGTTTCTGCAAATGAGGTTAGTTTTTAATTGCGGCTTTTTAAATTTTTATTTTTATGCATGGGCTGTTATAAACTGTGATTTTTTTTGTTTTTTGTTTTTAAAAAGAGGAAAGGAGGATATAATTTTTTATAATTATTGTATTTTACCAAATAATGTGTTACTATTTGATTTTTTTTAAATAGTTGTACCTTGGATAATAATTTTTGGAATGTGTAAGAATATTTTTTTAAATCAATGTTTCTATACTGTGTTTAGATGTTTTGTTTTGTTGAGTGAAAGCTTATTTCTTTTTTTAAAATTATTTGTGATTAGTGTGAATATTTTTGAATGTTTTGATAACTTATTTTAGTAATTTGGGAATTAATCTTTTTATTTTGAATATTTTTGAATGTTTTTACTCTTGTGGCCTCTAGGTGGGGCTGGTGAGCTTTTCTTGTACTCTACAATTTTTCTCTACTGTCTTCTGGGTGTTGCTTCTGCTTCCGGTAAGTCGTCTCTTTCTTTCCTCAGTTTAGTTCCGGTCATCATGGAGTGAAGACATCTCCTGGTAAGGTCTCTGGTTTCTTTTGGGGGGGGGTTGTTTTGGGTTTGGGGGGGGTTGTGTGTTTTTTATTGTTTGTTTTTGGCTGTTTTTGTGTTTTCTTTTTCTGTCTTTATTTTTGCTTTTGATTATTTTTGACTGTTTTTGGATTTTGTTTTTGGATGTTTTTGTGTTTATTTTTTCTGTTTTTATTTTGGTTTTGATTATTTTTGACTGTTGTTGGAGTGTGTTGTTTTGTGTTGGGGGTGGGGGTATTTCCGTGGGCCGGTCTCAGGGGCTGGACCGTGGAAATACCCTCGCCGCTTGATGCGGTGTTGGGGTGGTGGTATTTCCATGGTCCAGCCTGGGTGGCCGGACCATGGAAATTGCCTCGCCTCTTCATGCGGCGTTGGGGTGGGGTTTTTTTCATTGGCTGGCCTTGGTGGCTGGCCCGTGGAAAGGGAAGGCAGCAGCTGGGGGGTGTCTTTCTTTTCCGTGGGCCGGGATCGATGCCTGGCCTGTGGAAAGGGAAGGCAGTGGCTGGGGGTGTGTCTTTTTTTCCGTGGGCCGGGCTCGATGCCTGGCCCATGGAAAGGAAAGGCAGTGACCGGGGGATGTCTTTCTTTTCCACGGGCTAGGCTCGATGCCTGGCCCATGGAAAGGAAAGGCAGTGGCAGGGGGGGTCTTTCTTTTCTGTGGGCCAGGCTCGATGGCTGGCCCGTGAAAAGGAAAGGCAGCGGCAGGGGGTGTCTTTCCTTTCCGTGGGCCATGCTCGATGGCTGGCCCATGGAAAGGAAAGGCAGTGGCGGGGGTGTGTCTTTCCTTTCCGCTGCCTCAGCGTTCTGCGTGCTCATGGCGCGCAGGACGCTGGGACTTGTAGTTTGCCGTTTGCATTTTTGGCTTGTGTGTCGTTTTTTCCCCTGCAGGTTTGATTTTGATTGGCTGCGGCGCATTTCCGAATGTTCCTTTTGCTTGCGCAAGGAAAGTTGGGAATTGAAGTTCCCTTTTTTTTTGCATCCGGGGGGCTCCTGCCCCACTGGCGCAAATTTCATCCCGACAGTTACCTGCGAATCCCATTCGGGCGAGTGCATGGAGGCTTGGACGGGGTTAGTGGGGCCTGGCTAAACATCCTTTGTCACTTTCCAACGGTTAACACACCATTATATATATATATAGATCACCTCTGATTGCATTTGCTAACAGTTCCATTGCTAAGATAAATAATATTGGAGAGAGAGGACAGCCTCGATGTGTACCTCCTTTCAATACAATTTTTCCCCAGTTATTCCTTGATTTAATTTTATTTTTGTGAAACTACTTTGGTATAACTGATCTATAACCTTACTAAATTTTATTCCAAATCCCATATTTTTTAACAACTCTTTAATAGTTGTCCATTGAAGTGAATCAAACACTTTAAATATGTCCAATGCAAGTACCCCTATCTTGCATTTATTTTAGTTAGCTCTATCAGTTTCAGAACTCTTCTTGTTAAATCTGACATATTTCTGTTTTTCAAAAAAATGTCTTGATCTACCTGAATATATTTTGGTATACAGTAGACCCTCGAATAACGACGCTACTTGGTTCCCCAAGTAGCGTTGCTATAGGCGAAACATCGTTGAGCAGTTTTCAATGGCAGCTGCGCCATCTTCTTTTGTTGGTACTACATCTCCCAGAATCCTCAACCAGCATGGCCAAAATGTAACTGTTCCAGGATAGTTTTAAATAGTTCTGGCAAAAACAGGCCAGAGTGTTGTCCTTATTCAAAAAGCAAATTCTGTGAATTTATCTCATCCTGGCCCAAGGATTTGTATGTGACACCCCTTACTTCCAGACAAGGTTTACATGTATTCTTCTAGTGGCGTCCTTTGGTATTATTTGGTGTTCTTGTGATATGATTAGTTTAGTGTTCTTGGAATAATGGACAGCAGCCAGCATAACGGGCTAAACACACAACTTTATTAGGAGGTAAGAACACAATTTCAACTGCACCAATCTTTCAACTGAGGAAGAAACCAAAATGGCGAATAATTTATATTACATACACAACAGTTAGCTAGGTTGTATTTTTGTTGAATCCCGGCTTCTTGTGTCCAAATAAATGACCCCTGCCATTAAAAGTTTGTTAGTAAACAACAATTAATTATGTAATTCACTTAATAAATCATGACATATTGTTCTTTCTGAACCTGGAATAATTTTTCTCCCTGGCTATCTCTCTTGCTACTTATCCCAAAACAGGCAAACAGTACACTGAAAGGCAGAGCGGTATGAATACCAGAAAAAAAGACAAAAACCACTTAAAGAGCAAATCATAGTTCTGTGTCTTTAAAGAATATATATATTTGGTAAAGTATTAGCTTCATACAGTACTTCCAAAATATCAAGATCCAAAAATCATGTCTTCAAATTGTCTCCAAAATTCATAGATAAATCAAGTAGAATTCTTCTTCTAATGTAAAAATCCAAGACAATATCAGTGGTGATATGAATACTGTAGGGGCAATGTAAAGACAAATCCAAAGTACATCAAGACTGTTCCGGTAAAACCAGCCTTTCACATATAGCTTCCTCAAGTTAAAGATTCTAAATGTAATAGAAAACAAATATAATTATAATAACAATCCTATATATAGAAGCATTATATACAATTCTATACAATTTCATACAGTCACTAAGGAAAACAGTGGGACAAAGGCATAATAAATCTACAATACCTGTAATATGCGTTAAAGAGCCTCTAAATGTGTGTTCTATTAGTGCTCAAAACGTTAAAGAGTAAGTAAGAGCAACATAATATATAAAGAGATGAAAAATCATGTACTAAAGATAACAGTAGAGTACAAGTTATGAGTTGAAAAAGGGGCCAGGGGCCGATGGCCGATGGACAGGAGCTGACAGAAGAGCAGGAGAGAGCCCTGGTGGCACAGTAGTTAAACTGCTGTACTGCAACCAAAAGGTTATGAGTTCAATCCTGACCAGGTATCAAGCTTGACTCAGCCTTCCATCTTTCTGAGGTCAGTAAAATGAGTACTCAGCATGTTGGGGGCAAAATGCTAATTAACTTCTGAATCGCCCAGAGAGTGCACTAAGCGCTAAAGGTCACCCTTACTCGAAAGCCAGTCGTATCTGACTCTAGGATTCAGCACTAAGCACTATGGAGTGGTCTATAAGTGTGATCGTTTTGCTTTGAGAGAACAAGACCAGAAATGTGGAAAATAAGCTTGGATTTTTTAATTGCCTACAGTAAAATTCATGGTGAAAGTAACAACATAACTAATAAAATAATGGCTTAATGAGATGTGCACATGTGGACTATACAGTGTATGGGGAAGTTTTCATAACCAAAGTGCAATCCACATACAGTACTGTACGGTAGAGTATCACATACATTTGTTTTATAAGCACAACAGCTCCATCTAGTGCTTTGAACATTTTAAGTTCTTAAAGTTTTCTTGAGTGTTGTTATCGTTACTATGTTCATTACTATCTTCCATGTCAAGTGAGCAGGGTTTCCTCTCTTTTTGTAAATTGGTTAGAAATCTTTTATTATATTCTTATTGTGGGGGAGTGGAACCACTTTGTTTTTTTATCAAAAAATGAACAGAAATCCTGTATGTGGATTTCTCTTATCATATGCATTTTCATATGCATTTTGGAACAATTAGTCATATAAGTGATTAAAATCCTGCTGGGAGAACTACACTGAGCAACAAGGATGAAGTCTTCCGTTGTGGCCATTTCAAGGTAACAACAACAACAATACTTCCTAGTTTCCCCTGCTCCCACCTCCAGGTTTTATGGGTCCCTAGAAATACTTTTCATATTGGGGAAGTCTTGTTTAACTGGGGAGGGAATTATTTTAATGTGGAAAATTGCTATTGGTCCTAATACTACTACTAGGACTGGTAGTGGCAGTTTTCCCATCTTTAAATCATTCCCTCCCCTGTTTTGTAGCTCTCCAGCATAAAGGGGATCTCTAAATATCCTGAGAATCTGGGCTGTTGTGTGAGAGAACAGGAAAGTGTGTTTTAAATTGCTCTCAAATAGACATAGCATAGCAGCAGCTGATGACAGCAACATCATAATTGTATCAGGACTGATAGCTTAAAGTTGCTCAACAGGATTTCAGGCTAGGTATATGATTTTACTTTTATATAAGAGCAATGGTTGTGGTATTATAGATTTCATCCCTCACTGTAAATGCCTCTTGCATCCTACCTGTCTCCAAATGTTATCCAGGTTATCTGCATTGTTCTTGCTCATTTCGTTTAAACCATCCCATGGAGTGAACTTCTCTGATGGGTCCACAAATTCACCGAAGCATTGTTCATAATCGGACTGATCCATCATTTTGATGGAAACACCCATGCTCTTCAAAAGGCAGAGACCTCTTTGCATGCATTCATTTTCGAAGTAATATGGATTTGAAGCTTTTATTTTCATGCGTAGTCCATTTCTTGATTCTAAGAAATCTTTTATCCTTTTACTGCAGTCAAAGCAAGGAGTATATGACATAAAGAATGTCAGTGTAAATGTTTCTTTGATTTCATTTTCTGGGATATATCTTTTAATATTACTCAAAACCAAATATTCAGCATGCTCATATTGAGGGTCATTATAAGCGTAACCCCATATTTTCAAAAGAGAACTGCTATCTTCTTTAAGACTAAACAACACACATGTTTTGTGTTGTCTAGTTGTATTATTAAAGGATTTTTCAAAGTCTTTTCTAGGTAGTAATGTTTCAGGAAAGAAGGGCATCGTCTCTCCTACAAGATTTCTTTTTCAAACAAGATGGAATCAGACCAATGGTGGTTCCCAAGTGGAAGGATTTGCTAACAGGTGTGCAGCCCTTGCCAGGGAATTCCCACTTGTGTTCCTAGTCCTCACTTTCTGTTAAAATTAAAAGGGGGCATATTTAATTAAACATAAATCATGATGCGTCCCTTCATAAATGCTGTAAACACAACTAATTGAACAAACCCTGCATAAACTTAACTGTGACAAACTCATAACCAACTCAAAGTACTTACTACTCCAGAGAACATAGAATAGTGAAGTAATAAGTACTCACCAATGCTTAAATCACTACATGATTGGATATATTTGTAAATATGATCCAGAAAGAGGTACACAGAAAGCCTCCTTGAAGATTGCAGAATTTTTGAACCACAATTGGGCACACCCTGATAGTTCCAACCTTGTGCTGCTGGCTAATTTTTCTCATACTTGGTCAGGCAGAGGGAACTGCAGAATGAACTCACCTTCATTTTGACAGTTTCACATCTAGCCTAGACATGGAAGAAGAATTAATGAAATTACAACAAGCATTGGGTTTTTTATCTAGGGGAATCCATCATGAACTTAAAGAATTCTGAAAACCATCCACTTTCAAGATCACCACCCTCTTGTTCTACAGTACTCGAGTTATCTGTCCAGTGTAGTGTTTCAGTCACAACATATATTGTATATCATACATCCATAGCATATCACTGAAAAGAAAGAAAAAAGCCGATCATTCAGCAAGTGCCATAGATAAATTTGTGATAATAACTAACAGATGAAAAAGAGCTAATTGATGGGGAAAAAATTGCCCAGTCTTTTTATATGACAAACTCTTTTTTCCATCTGATTGGAAACTCACACTTCATTAATATGGTTCGATCACTGAGACCAGGATACAGTCCACCCAGCAGAGCAGATGTTGTAGGTAAACTGCTGGATAAAGTGTTTGACAGAGAAAAATGGAAAGGGGTGAAACAGCTCTAGAGGATAAAATTGGATGGGTGGACTAATATCCACAATGATCCTGTTAGATGTCTTATATAATAACAGTAGAAGGGGATGCCTTCCTTACACAATCAGTTGATAACATCAGGAAATGCACACAGCAGAATGCTTAGCAGTGGCAACAAAAGCTATAATAACATATGAACAGAAATTCAAATGTCTAGTATGCAGTTTGATCATGGACAATGCTGCATACGTATCCAAAATGGCAAGAATAGAATACAAAGCCAATAATATATGGCTTCAATGCTCATTTGCTGCACCTCTTAGCCAAATACTTCAGTGTTCCAGAAATAAATACTAATGTTGAAAGTGTTAAATACTTCTGTAACAATCAATTTGCAGCAGTACCTCTGAAAAGAATGGGTGCAGCAAAGCTAATGCTCCCACAAGATGTTAGTTGTATAGCAAAAATGGCCAAACGGTGCAAAAATAGTTCAATAAAGTATGAGAGTTACCGTTTGAGGCATTAACACATAGGTAGTAATGCTTAATTGTTCCAGAATGTACTAATATTTGTCATAATCATTCATTGAGTTCATAAAAATAAGTACTTGAAGTAATTGAAACAAAATCCAAGTTCTTCACTGGTCACCTGCTACCAGCATTTATTCCAACAGTACAAGATATTGAACATCATCATTATCATCAAAATTGTCAATCATTCATAATCATAAAAATAATCAATCATCAATGCCATTCCGGTAAACTAGGCTTTTCCAATAGGTTCTTCCTCAGGATTTCTAAAAGGTAATATATGTGATGATTATTTGACATGAGATGACAATTGTTGTGTATTAAGGTACATTCGCAAGTAGCCCAGGCAGCGCTCTTGCAATGGAAAATTGTGGTTTCCCGCCATCCTTAATTAAAGCCTAAAGTGGTGCGAAATCCCCTGCAAAAAAGGGCGCGCTAGTCATGCTAATCCAAGCCCTGCCATTAGTTACAGTTTAGGATCCTGCTCTCCGTTAGTTACTTTCATATATCCCCTACACTGATTGGTTAGTTACGTTTGTCCGGTGGGTTGATACCTTGTGTCCAATAGCAACCGCCAGGGAGACACTATATAAGCCCCATGAAGAAGCAAGGGTGGGGCCAGATCGGATCTATACTTCCTACTCCACAGGTAGCCTGGGTTGTGCTAGGCCTGGGTCCCTCCATTATGCTACAATCCAGGTAGCTAGCATTTGCCTATTGTCGGGCACGAGTCTGGAGGGACTGACTCTATTAGGAACATATAACCATCTCAGGATCCGGAACGCCTTGTAAGCTAAGCTCTACTGACTGTTATAATAAAGCCTGTTGCTGTTTGTTCTCCGTTGTCCTGGACTCATGCTTATAAGGGGCAGATCTAACAACAATGGACTCCCAAAAAAATTAAATTAACATTTCTCATTCAATTGATTCAAAACGTTTTTACATGTCATTTGCTTTAACAAACACTGAATACTTCAATGATGAAAGTAAACTCTTTAACAACATAGATATATGCGAATCAAAAATTTCATCTAATTCCTTATCAGAAACACCTATTACTATTTAAATAGTGTACCTGAAAATTTATAAACTAAAAAATCTAGTGGAAATACTCTTTACCTCTTGTGCTCAAGACATTAAAGACTCACGAACCCACCTGGAGTATTTATGCATCAAGGAAGTTGTTACATGTGTTTCTAGGATACCTGATAGTGTTGACAAAAAACGATGCCCAACGTATGAGCTGCTATGGTTTTTATAAAAAGCATGTCAAGTCAAACTCGTGGTTAAGTCCATAAGGCTCAATTGTGTTAAATTTGTGTACAGTATATAGAAAGCCTCCCTCTGCAATAATTCCAGGGACTCCTGGAAGTGGAAGTAAAACAAGCCTGTACACAATCATGGGTCTAAACTCTAAGCTTTTTTGAAATGTATTTTTGTTTAACCACATCAGTTAACAAACACGGATGTTGAAGCAAATACAAGAATACATATACATAATGCTACTGTTTAAAGTTAATAAAACTATATAAATTGTTATTTTTCTCCTTCCAATAAAGTACAGAAGAAAATTTATCCAAACATGATTTACTAACCAATTCAACTGGAGATAATTCACTTCAAAATAATTTTATAGTTATCGATCTATGATCTATTTCTAATAGTATAACTAAATCAGTATTTTGTGGGGGGGGGGTACACAGAAAGCACCTCCTCAAAGATTGTAGTATTTTTGAAACACAATCGGGTATACCCTGGTAATGGCAACCTTGTGTTGCTGACTAATCTTTCTCACACTAGGTCAGGCAAAAGTGACTGCAGAATGAACTCACCAAAGGTGCCTACATTTTGGCAGTTTCACATCTGGCCTAGACATGGAAGAAGAAATGTTTTTTATATAACTGTAAAACTAATCTGAAATGTTGCTATTCTAAAAATTCTGTCACTTTGTCTTTATATTAGGTAAAGGTAAAGGTTTCCCTTGCTCGAAAGCCAGTCATATCCAACTCTAGGGTTCAGTGCTCATCTCTGTTTCAAGGCTGAAGAGCCAGCGCTGTCTGCTTCTGCAGGCATTTCCATGGTCATGTGGCAGGCATGACTAGACACCGGAGCGCACTGAAGGCTGTTACCTTCCCACCAAAGTGGTCCCTATTTATCTACTTGCAATTTCTTGCTTTCGAACTGCTAGGTTGGCAGGAGCTGGGACAAAGACGGGAGCTCATTCCATCCTGTAGTACTTGGGAATCGAACTGCTGACCTTCCGCTTCCCAGTCAGCGTCTTAGCCACTTGAGGACGTTTATAAACACCTGCTATATCTGGGAAATGGCATTGGGAAAGAGTTAAACACTGCTTTCTACCACTGAAGTCATGATTCAATTCAAGATAATTTAATTTTAAAAATCCAAATCCTATAGGAGATACTGATAATAAATCTCATGCATCTTGTCTTGTAGCCATAGCCTCCTGTTCTACACATAGAATGCCTGTGCTAAAAAGACCTGCAAATTAGTCACCAAGCCAAAGTTCTAAAGGGCTGAGGCTTTCTCTGCCATGATGTCCCACTGTGTAGAATAGTCTGTATATTGCAAATGTATCTGCTCCCAATTCTGGGATTGTCTGGGCCATCAACTAAAATGTAATTTGTCCTGATAACTTGCATGATTCTTAAAGCTATTGCTTCTCAGTTTCGTTATGAATTGTTGTAAACTGATTATTTGACTGTTTTTATCAACATTTTATCAATTGGTTTTTCTGTATCAGCTTTTATTTTATGCTACTTTTCAGTCATCGTCCCCCCAATGAAGAGTAGTTTCAAATTGTTCAGAAATTTTTAGTATTAAAAGACATAAAAGTGAACAACAAATATTGACAGGTATCTGGGTTAACTTCTCAGCAGTGGCGTTGTCCAAACAGTGTTTTCTTGCCGTGCAAAAAGAATGAGTAATTCTGATAGGACTGTATCAGTAACAGTCAAATCTAATTAGAAGTAGGCTGAAAGAAAAACACTGCAGAATTTCAGAAGCAGTAAAACAAGAGTGTTTCAAAATTTACCTCTTTTTAACTGGATCAGATACAGAAACAGCCTTGCGATCACCTAGTTGTAAGGAGCTTGACAGGTGGATTATGAGCAAGAAGCCAATCTGACACTTGTTCAGAGGTGGAATGCAACACATGGATGGAACCGCAGTCTTGTGACCTGACTCTAACAAGGATCCTTTATAAGGCTTACGTTTTTCAATTCTGTCCAACTGTGGGAAGCCTATTGTATCTCTCCCATCTATGAATCATATATGAAACATCTAAACCATTGTTCTCTGTTTTTAATCTAGGTGGTGTCTTAGTGAAACCATAACATTGCATACAACAAAGAACTACAACTCTGGCTATTTAATCTAATGGCACTAGATCTTTGATGCAATGTTGTTCTTCCAAAGAACTTAGTACTTTGACCACCAAAAAACAAACAAACAAACAAAAACCCAAATCCAAAAACAAAACTCCAAAAAAACAATAAAAAATAAGATTATGTCAGTAGGTTTTTGAATTCTGGATTGTATATATTTGAAGAGAAATGCATTTAATTTTCAAGAAAACCCCCAAATAGTAGGGTTAATACCCTGGTTAAACGTGTGCACTGCACAGCATTAAAACCGATAATGTTGGGGAATTTGAGGATAACGTTTGCAACACACAACATTAAGATTGAAGTATGCTGTTGGGGGCTGGGGCTGGCAAGGGGGCCTCTGTAGACCCAAGTGTTGGATTGCTGGTTTCCTCTGGATGATTGTGTGCGTGTGCAGCACTCTCACCTCAAGGAAACTGGTGATCGGATGCTCAGAGCGCCGGCTTCCTTACGGGGAGACTGCATGTACACACTCACCTTAAGGGAACCGGTGCTCAGATGCTCAGACCACCGGAGAGCCAAGCCCCAAAGTCGGAGACCAGTCCTGCTGACTTTGGGGCTTAGCTTGATCTGCCTGCCTCTTTGGAAAGGGCAGCCGGCTTTTTTAAATGTTGTGCAATCAATGTATTGCACAACGTTAAAAACCGGATAACGCTAAGACGTGTGGAACCAAGTTTTAGCATTATCTGAGGTATTTATACTATATATTAATGTCCTGCTTCTCTCTCTCCCTCCACACTCCCCAGATAGAAATTGAGAACTTCCAATCCACAAGCCAAATTCTGCTTGCCAGGGCTTGGCATCCAGTCCACAAGAGCCTTTTAAGATACTCCAATCCCTTGGTGGTATCTTTACCCCTTTGGAGAAATGAGAGAACATAAAAGAGATGAATGCACCATACTGGTAAGTAGAATGTGAAAAAGATGATGATGATGATGATAATAATTATTATTATTTAAACTTATATACCGCTTTCCTTTGTCAGCGACAAACTCAAAGTGGTTAACAACATATTCATAAAAATATTACAATATTTACAAAAATATCATATACAATACATGTTTAACATTTCAAATAATCTTTAAAAAGAAGCCAAAAACATTGCATAAAATTAAACTCAGACCCACCCACTTCCCTCCAGGCTTAAGGCAAAAGACCTCATCCAGCGAGAGACCTCATCTCCTTCAAGACCGGGGGGTGGGGGTGGGGTTGATTGAAGGAGAAAAGTCCAGTAGCAGCAGCTGCGGAGCTCCCACATCCATCCATCCATTCAGTACTGCTGCTTCTCACCACCCCAAAACAGGGGGATGGTTGCAGGGGACAGTCCAGTGCAGGCTGCCGAATGAGAAGATGAGTCAAAGTCTATCTATCAGTCTGTGGCCGCTAGCTCCTGGGACAGTGGCAGCGGCACTTTTGAGGGCGTGCTCCGGTCGCCCAGGTCAGGCAGCGGTCCATTCCCCGCCTCCAGCCGATATTGCAGCGATGTTCCTCGTTTTCCCCTGGTCAGCTGCCGGTTGAACCGCGCTGGTCTCGGCAGCGGTGGGGAGTGACTTTTGAGGGCATCGGAGCATTGCTCAGGTGTTCCTCGTCGTCCCCTGGCCAGCTGCCGGTTGAACCACACTGGTCTCGGCGGCGGCGGGAAGCGACTTTTGAGAGCGTCGGAGCAGCCCTCAGGTGTTCCTCATCGTCCTTGGCTGGCTGCTGGTTGAACCGTGCTGGACTCAGCGCTTTATGGTAGGGCCGGCCCTAAAGATGCCATTAAGTGGAGAGAGAAGAATTTCTATGAACTGTGTGGTTCAAGGGGCTACCATGTAAATCATGTTGTCTTCCTGAATCTTGACATCTGCTCTGGTTACTAGTAGGAATTGGAAGAAAGCATTGGAACAAGCCTTGGAGAAAGGTGGTTCCAAGGAGGCTGCCACTTCAACCAGCTCTGTGGTAGAAGAGGTAGCACTTCAAGTTCTGTGGAGACGCAAACCAGTTGATTTATGGGATGCCTTACCTTCTTGTGAGGAGAGAGTATAAATGAGTAGAAGGTGACCATATTCACTCTTGTATTGTAGAAGATTGTCTGCTGAGGGCATCTGAAATACTGTAGTCATCACTGACAAAGTGGGGTGGATACTTCAATCCCACCTATGCTAGACACAAAGGATGAAGCACAGAAGGAATGTGTGCTGCCTAACATGTCATTGGAGCACATTGCTATAGTATTGATGATCACAATATGTACTACCCAGCTACAGAGGAAATGTTCAAGTACATGAAAAGCCTTTATTATTGCAATGAGATACAGCACATTGATGTACAGCTGGAGCTCATGTCACATCCTTTGGACATCCATGCCTAGGCCACAACAATATGCATCCCATTGTCTTGCAAAATGTTTATGGTTGGAAGTCATGAGTGTGTGCACATGTGTGCAACAGATACAAGGTCGTGCTGCAGTTAAATGAAATTCCTACGGACCCTGGATGCAGTGGTAAAGCATTTTACTGGGCAAGTCACCCTGTGAGTCAAAAGAAAAGAAAAAACCATCTCTAGAGAAAATAGAAATAGTGTCACGGCTAAGGCAGGACCATTATTGTTGCTGCCACGAGGCCCAACAGTTTCTAATGAGCTTTGGCTGATTCTTGTTGTTTCTTGGGATTTGATTGCCTTACTTTTTTTTTGTAAAGAATGAAATATGACACCATGCATGAGCATCTTCAAAGAAAGTATATAAGACCTTGGAGTCTACTTTAACTTATTATACAAGGTGGATGCAGAAGGGTCTTCAGAATTCTTTATTACAAATTGTGCGTGCTTGTATACACTCAGACACAGATACCTGCACATGGGTGATCTGGTTTATAAAAGGTTAGGCCAAGGAGGAAAGAAAAGTGAGCCATCAGGGAAAGCAAAACTAACTCCACCTGAGCACACAAAACAATTATTTAAAATATCTCCCTGAAACCACAATAATCAAGCAGTCAGCTGTTCTTGACATAGCAGCTTCATTCTCTGTCTTTTTGCAAAGTTCTCATAAATGTACTATATTTAAGTATCATACGGCCATTCTCCACCCTTTATCTAAACAAGAAAATGTTTGAAAAAATTGACCAATGTTTCCATAGCAAGAAGATTTCCTTCTAGAACTTTTTGAAATGCCTTTTCACTTTTGTCCCACGAGTAGTCTTATGATCTTTCATTGCCCCTAAGGCTGGACGTTTTAGACAGCCATCATGCTAAAGAGTCACTGATTCCTGCGGTTTCCCCATGCCCCGCAGGGCATGGAACGGCCCGCCAGAGGCCACCGCGGTGAGAGACGCTCCCAGCCCGTGGGCTCTGCGGCCGCCAAATTAAGGGGGGTGAATAAAATATAGGGTTTGATTCACCCAATTACCGTGACCTGACCTGCGACTCGGCCAAGTAAGCAGATAGCTGACTCCTGTCAAACATTAAGTGCCTAGTTCATCTCCCGGCTCGGGAAATCCCTGGCGCAAATAAGCCATGTTTGTCCCTGCCTAATCCCCAAGACAATGAGGTCCCTAAACCCATGTTTGCCCCAGCTGATTAAACTCCCCTTTGAAGAATTCCCCATTAACCCGTGTACGTGGGTGAGGTAATTTTCCTGTCAGGTGACAGCTTGCCACCGTTGCGCTTTTTCCCCTATAAATGATGTTGCCTTTTTCCAATAAAGTACTGATCTGATCTCGCTCCTGTTGCCTCGTGTTGTCAGTGATCAGTCTCCTCCGGGCTCTAACGCCGCCCTAGCGGCCAGATATCGCTACAGCTGGTGACCCCGACGTGATTTACTCGTGAGTAAGAGACCCCGGAGAGGTCTACTCGTGAGTAGCGCTCCACGCGGTCCGGTTCTGCGCTTGAACCGCGACCCGCCAGCCCGGAGGATAGCGCGGCGCTCTGGTCGGCAGCCAGCCGGACAGAGAACGGCCGCCGCGAGGCATTCCAGAGAGACATTCCTACCGCTTCCTCCTCACTTTCGCGAGGTTTGCCATAGAGGGAAACGCGTTCCGCTCAGGGCAGGCTGTGAGCCCCTGACATCGCAGAGGCCGTCAGAAGGGCCCGTGGCAGAAGGTCCACGCTCCGAGGTCTACCCCAGACACTCGTCGCCCGAACCTGTTGCCTGCAAAGACGCGTCGATCTTCGTCCCGAGAAGGGAACTTCGGAGGACCATCGCAGGTAATATGGGGACTTGTTCTCCTCGACCAAGTCCGTCCGCTAGCCAAAGAACTCGGGAGCAAGAGTTCATAATCCTGGCCAGGGTTTTCAAGTTACGATTTCACAGCAGGGAGCTAGCGAGACTTCTGGCGTACCTCAGGGAACACTGCCTACTTTACCCAGAAGTAGGTACGTTAACCCTGAAGCTCTGGGATCAGATAGGAGACTGCATTCAGCAAACCCCGAAAGCTCCGGGAGGGATAGTCCGCACATGGAGGAAATGTAGGAGACTCTTAGAGCAGATCGAGCCAGTCCGGGTAGAAGCGGAAGAACCCCCGTTAGAGAAGCCATCAGGCACGCCAGTCGAGCCGACTGCGCCCACCGCACTCTACCCGACATTCAAGTATCAGCAGAGTAGCGCAGGGAGCCTTCCCGCGGTGACAGCTGCAGACGTCACTGAGGGAACGCAAGGAATGAGAGGCGCTGGCGCTTCTCTGACAGCCCCAGGTTCCCTAGTTGTGAAGAGTGCCCTTCAGCGCACAGCTGAGATAGAACTCAAGAAGGGGGAATTGCCAGTTGAACAGCTAGCAGAACTTCGACAGATTTGTCCCATCCGCTTGGAGATGGACGCGCTCACGGGCGCACAGCAGATAGTACACTCCCCAGTCCCGTACAAGCTTCTCATGGCTTTACGGAAAGCAATTTCAGAGACAGGGCTCCAAAGTCGTTTTACGAGGGGCACGCTCCAGCAAGTGTGCGAAACCACCATGTGGATTCCTCATGATTGGAAAGCCGTCATGAGGATGATGCTCACCCCCAGCCAGTACATGATTTGGGACAGCGAGTTCCGCCTAGAGGCGCAAGCTCGGGCTGCCAGGATGGGAGGTGCGGTAATCCCTGACCAGTTGTATGGTTCAGGTGCCTTTGAGTCCATCAACGCTCAAATCAACTTGCCTCTCACCACCCTAGAGATGTCAGCCGAGGCTGCCTATAGGGCATACTTCAAGGTCCCAGCGTCTGGCAAAACGGCCAAAAATTACACCGCTATTAAGCAGGGAGCCCAAGAGCCCTACATGGACTTCATCAATCGCCTGGAAGAAGCAATTAGCAGGCAGATTGACAATGAGCAAGCCCAGGAAGAGCTCATGATTAAGCTAGCCAAAGACAACGCCAACTTGGACTGCCGTAAAATCTTGCAGTCCCTGGGCAATTGCCCTGACATAACCTTAACGGACATGATTCGAGCATGCTCCGACGTTGGCACAGACTCCTACAAGATGGGTCTGCTAGCGGCAGCGGTGCAGGGGGGAAGAAGACCTAATGGCAAGAACAAGGGGGCATGTCACACTTGTGGCAAGGTCGGTCACTTCGCTAGGGAGTGCCGATCCAAGGGAAGCGGACAAAAGTCCGGCCGTCCCAAGGCTCCGAACACCCTCTGCCCGAAGTGCAAGAAAGGCTACCATTGGGCCAGGTTTTGTCCGAATTCGGGAAACCGGAATCCGGGCACGTCTCTGGCCCCAGTCCAAACAGAGGCTTCCTTCACCCAGATCCAGAACTCCCCAGACCGAGACTAGATTCTAGGCACATCCCAGGCACTGCGAGGGCACAGGCCAGCCCCAAGGGCAGCACGGGGCTAGAATTGACTTGCCAGGCGGACGTTACATGCGATCTGCCAGGCACAGTCTATCTAGTCGACACCCAGTACATGGGACCCCTGCCCAGAGGCTTTATAGGTTTAGTTTTGCCCCGTAGTGTAGCTGGAGCACGCGGAATTTTCATAATTCCAGGAGTCATTGACTCGAATTTTTCAGGCATTCTCCAGGTCCAGCTTTGGGCGCACCTGCCCCAAACAATCCACAAGGGAGACACGTTAGCGCAACTGATCATGGTTCCTTGTCACTCGCCAGCAGGCAGCCAGGGAAGGCTCAGGGACAGCTCAGAGTCCGGTTCAGCAGACCGCTCGAGCGCGAGTGAGGCAGTGCAAGGATACCAGGTCTTAGCGACAGTGGAGACCAACATTGAGTGGAAACAGCGCCCTGTTATCGAGGTATTTTTGAACAAAAGGGTGTTCTCAGGGTTACTCGATACCAGAGCGGATGTGTCAGTGATAAGCAGGAGCCAGTGGCCAAGAGAGTGGGCCATTGAGCCAGTCTCCGATGTGTGGGGGGTAGGAGGCGTCCAGGAAGCGTTCAGGAGCCGAGAGTGGGTAGAGGTCACAATCCCAAAGGCTGACGGCACAGCGGTAATTCGGCCGCACATTCTTGACGTGCACATCAACCTTTGGGGGCGAGACATTCTCCAGCAGTACGGTGCTACGCTTACCTTCGGGTAATGGCGTTGCCACTTAAATGGCTCACCGACACTCCGGTATGGGTAGAACAATGGCCGGTAGTGGGAGAGAAATTAGTTGCCCTCAAGCAGCTAGTTAAGGAACAGCTAGACGCAGGACACATAGAACAGTCCACAAGCCCCTGGAATTCGCCAATTTTTGTGATTAAGAAGAAGTCGGGGAAGTGGCGACTCCTCCACGATCTCAGGGAGATCAATAAATGCATTCAGCCGATGGGTCCGCTTCAATGCGGCATCCCAAATCCTAACATGATTCCCGAGGGGTGGGAGATCCTAGTTGTAGATCTCAAGGATTGCTTTTATACAATCCCCCTAGACCCCAGGGACTGGGAAAGGTTCGCCTTTACAGTGCCGGTCGTGAACCACGGTGAGCCCACGCAGCGGTACGCGTGGAAATTTTTGCCACAGGGCATGCTCAATTCGCCCACCCTGTGCCAAATTTATGTTCACGGCGCACTGGCAAAGTTCCGAAGCCTTTACCCTAAAGCTATTGTTTGTCACTTCATGGACGACATCTTAGTAGCGTTGCCGCAGCTCGGCAGCGAAATGTTTTCTGACCTCCAGGCCAGCCTGGGGGACCAAGGCTTACTCATTGCCCCTGAGAAAGTGCAGAGAACCGAGCCCTTCTCATACTTGGGCCATCGGCTTCTCCGCTCTTTCGCAGCACCAGTCCTGCCTCAGATAAATTTACAAGACTCAGTCACCCTTGTAGAACTGCAGCAAGTTTTGGGGAACATCAATTGGGCCAGACCGTATTTTCGTTTAGATACGGATCTTCTAAAACCGCTCTTCTCGCTGCTAACCTTAGGTAAGCAGCCGGCCGACCGGATAAAAATCTCTCGAGACGCGCGCTTGGCGCTCGAGAAGGTGAACCAAGCTCTCAGCCAGAGGTGGGTGGATAGGATCGCCCCGGGGCCCTATGCCCCGATCCTGAATCTGTACATCGTACGGTCAGGGTCCATGTTCACTGGGGCGCTAGGAGTAGACTCAGAGAAGGGAGCGAAAATTGTGGAGTGGGTATACTTGCCTAACACCTCTTCTCGGAACATTGTTCCGCCCCAAGAACTGGTCTCCGCGGTGATCTACCGCGGCAGGCTGAGAGCAAGGGACATTTCTGGGCACGATTTAGCTAAGATCACAGTCCCGTTCACCAAGGAACAAATCCATCAGTTGATGCAGCTAGGTGACTCGCTTCCGATAGCTTTGGAAGGATTCACTGGAAGCTTGGCATACCATTTGCCCAAAGACCCTAGGCTTGTCTCACTTCAGACAGGAACAGTCAGTTTGTTCGAATTGCTCTCGCTGGTCCCGCTTCAGGGGGCCAAGACAGTTTTTACCGATGGGGGACGCACATATGGTGTCCTGACTTGGCAGGAGGGCGAAGCTTGGCGCACGCTGCTAACTGTTCCACAGAAGTCCGCGCAGCGGGCAGAGTTGGCAGCCGTGAACCTTGCCTTGCGCACCTTCGCCAAGGAACGTTTAAACATCATTACGGACAGTCTGTATGTAAGGAATTTGCTTCACAGTCTACCGGGAGCTTACATTACTCCCGCGATCGACAAGAACTTGCTCAGTCTGTTTCTCACTGCTCAATTTCATTTGCGGAACCGCACAGAGCCGCTCTATATTGCCCACATCCGAAGTCACCAAGACCTACCGGGTCCGATTTCCGCGGGCAATAGCAGAGCGGATGCGGCGGCAAGAGAAATTCAGCAACGTTCAGTTTTGGGAGTTTTCACTACTCCAATCCAGAGCCATGCCTTTTTTCACCAAAATGCCAAGGCACTCGCCAGACAGTTCAATCTGCCACTCTCTCAGGCCCAGGGTATAGTCCGCTCTTGCCAGCATTGCGCAGGAGCGCCGGGGGGGCCCTCGTGGGGGGTCAACCCACGAGGGACAGAGGCTAATCAGGTATGGCAGATGGACGTCACGCATGTGCCGCAGTTCGGCAGATGGCAATACATGCACGTCTGCATTGATACCTTTTCCCAGTTCGTTTGGGCAACGGCGCAGAAAGGGGAGGCTGCCACCCACGTGGAGCAGCACCTCCTTTCCTGCATTGCGGCGATGGGCAAGCCGCGGCACGTGAAGACGGACAACGCGCCGGCCTACAGTTCCAGGCAGTTGGCCGCCTTCATGGCTACTTGGGACATCAAGCACACATTTGGAATTCCCTACAATCCGCAAGGGCAAGCGATTGTAGAGCGGGTCAATCAGACGCTAAAGTCCTATATTGACAAACAAACAGAAAGGGGGGAGCCACCAGCCCTCCCCAAGTCACAGGGAGAAGCACAGATGTGTCTCAACAAGGTATTGTTCACTTACAATCACCTTAATGTTTTCTCGGATTGCACGCCGCAGGAGAAGCATTTCCGCCGTTCGGAAGCTCTCCCGCGACCTATGGTCCGGTACCGAGTGCCACCAGACCCTTCTTGGAGGGGCCCGGTGCCGCTCATAACCTGGGGAAGAGGGTATGCTGCAGTTATGTCTCCTACAGGTGTCGTTTGGATTCCAGCCCGGTGTGTCAAGCCCTACGTGGAACCGCATGGCGTGGAACCAGGCCGGCCCGAGTCCGATCCCGGAAATGGAGGACCTCACCCTGACCGAGAGGACCCGCCGGAGGAAGCGGCCGCCGATGCCCAAGATCACCTGGGGGATGGTTAAGGCTCTTTGCAGTGACGCCCAGGACGCCGTTCAGCGCGAGGAGAAAGAGCCGACACCGGAGAACCTCACAGCTGCAGTTTTTGCCCTGATTCACGCCAACACAGCGGCGATCACCATCATCCTGGCCCTTTCCCTGCTCTTGGGGGGAGGCGTTCAGGCTACTCCGATCCAGGCTGACGGTTTGCCGCCTGGGGAAGATATTTCCGCACGAATGCGGTACAACTTGTGGGAAAGGTTGGCGGGTCTCGTCAACCAGTCCGATTTTTGTCTACAGCAGGACATTGGTTCTGCATCTATCCTCAGCACCTGTCTCATCCCCGTGTGCCACACTCTGGACGCGCGCACCAAGGATGGCGACTGGTTGCTGAAGGCGTTCTTTGGCCCGCACACTCCTACCACCTTCTCAGCATACGCACGCTGGGGGGGACGGCGACTTGCATCAACCTTGCCGGCTGACGCAGCCACTCTTCATACCCCTCGAGTGGCGGTCAGCCCGGACGCTGCTTGCACCCGTATGACCGGCTGCACCTCAGGCGGTCCGACTCGGCGCCGCTGCCTGGACCCCGGCAGCGGCAACTGGACTTGCAACAAACCAGAAACCCTCATTTCGCTGTACGCTCATGTCACCCTACCTTCAGGGTGGTTTTTCACCTGCAACCAGTTCACATGGAACTATATTCCTGCGAATTTGTCGGACTCAATGTGTTGTATCAGTCGTTTGACACTGTTACTCCCTACTAAGGACATGATTGCCCCAAGCACAAATGCTTCTAATGTTTCACATGTTTCCAATGTTTCAAATGCCTCCCCACTCATACGGCACACACGCACAACCCAGTTAGACAGCTCTTGTGACAGCAGCTTCAGAGTAATGAGTCCCGCTGAGTATGTATCCCTAGCAGTCAGCCTTGTCGGCGTGCCAGGCTTGGCCGTCGGCAACGCACGGAGGATTGGCCGCTTGGCTTGCGGTTTGGCAAAAGCCATTAACCATACCTCCACAGCGATAGCGCTCCTCAATCAGGAACAGGCAGAACTTCGCCAGGCCGTTCTTGACAATCGAGCGGCTATCGACTACCTCCTCTTGCTGCACCACCTGGGTTGCGAATCCTTTCATGGAATGTGCTGCTTCAATCTTACTGACAACTCCCGTAAGATCCAAAGCCAGATCACGAACCTCCACACCATAGTCCAGGGTATTACTGAGGGTTCCGCATGGGGGGCTTGGTGGAGTTCCCTGTGGAATTGGATGTGGTCATGGATTCCCTGGGGGTGGCTGCAAACGGTGCTTAAGGTAGTGGTGGGGATAGCCATACTAGGCATTACGCTTTGTTGTTTTGCTCAGTGCATTCCCTCGCTGATCTCCAAGTGCCGCCCCAGAGAGAAACTCCGTGACGTCATACCCGCTCAACAGCTGATGCCGCTCTTGCGCAAGGTCGCCAGTCAGGTCCTTAAATAGAAAATAAAGGGGAGATGCGGTTTCCCCATGCCCCGCAGGGCATGGAACGGCCCGCCAGAGGCCACCGCGGTGAGAGACGCTCCCAGCCCGTGGGCTCTGCGGCCGCCAAATTAAGGGGGGTGAATAAAATATAGGGTTTGATTCACCCAATTACCGTGACCTGACCTGCGACTCGGCCAAGTAAGCAGATAGCTGACTCCTGTCAAACATTAAGTGCCTAGTTCATCTCCCGGCTCGGGAAATCCCTGGCCCAAATAAGCCATGTTTGTCCCTGCCTAATCCCCAAGACAATGAGGTCCCTAAACCCATGTTTGCCCCAGCTGATTAAACTCCCCTTTGAAGAATTCCCCATTAACCCGTGTACGTGGGTGAGGTAATTTTCCTGTCAGGTGACAGCTTGCCACCGTTGCGCTTTTCCCCCTATAAATGATGTTGCCTTTTTCCAATAAAGTACTGATCTGATCTCGCTCCTGTTGCCTCGTGTTGTCATTGATCAGTCTCCTCCGGGCTCTAACGCCGCCCTAGCGGCCAGATATCGCTACAGATTCCCATATCCTACTTGAATTTGCCTGATCCAATTGTGAGGCATGCTACAATTGCCCCAGATGCTAAATTTCACTATTTTTGGCTAAGGTGGGCAATTTTGAGCATCAAACAGTGTTAGCATTCGTGTTTGACCAAGATATAAGGAATTTTGTCCTTATATTATTTAATAATACTTAAATAATTATTTATGCCAAATAATTAAAGAGATGGGAATACCAGAACACCTTATACGCCTCATGAGAAATTTGCACATGAGTCAAGAAGCAACAGTTAGGACAGAATACGGAATGATAGAGTGGTTTGGAATAGGAAAAGGAGTAAGACATGGCTGCATTTTATCACCCTGCTTATTCAACTTATACATAGAGCACATAATTTCATTTCATTTCATTTCAAGTTTAATTTCTATACTGCTTTACTCGACCCAGCAGGTGACTCAAAGCGGTGTACACAGTAACAATAAGATAGTACAGTAACACAAGTAAATATAACTCAATACAATCAATAATACAATAATAAAGCAATAATGTCATCAAGTTACAAGATTACAAGTCAGGAAAAATACAATATTAAATCCAATATTAAATATGTTGACCTAATTAGTCAGGACCTAATTAGCTGATGCTCAGGAGAATTATTTAACTCTTTCCTAGCAAACAGGCATTAAAAAGAGATTCTGTTTATGGTTGTAAAAATATTGCACAATGCAGGGATGGAGGAATCACAATATGGGATCAAAATTGCTGGGAGAAACACCAACAATTTGAGATACGCAGATGATACCACCCTAATGGCAGAAAGTGAGGAAGATTTAAAGAAGGATGTTGTAATGGTCCATGGGAGTCAAGGAAGGCATGCGAGACTGAAGTATGATGGTGAAAGTCAGCCCCGAATTCTCAGGTGAACTGTATTTATTGACTATAATTGGGAGTCAGCACGCACAGCCTGCGTGAGACCCCCGTGACAGAAAGTTTAGTACGTGGCACTTGGTGTATAGAGGGTTATACTTACCAGCCTGCGTGCCCAGGTTGCCCATAGGCAGGTTATATCAGTGGATTGCGGTGGGACATCAATGTTCCCATGTTATCTAACTCCTGGAAGGCTCTGCGTACCAATGCATAGCTATTTGGTCTAACTGTGGTTAGTGTCTGCTCAGCCCTTATACACGGACGTGAGCGAGATACTGTAGCTGTTTGCGAGACCTTGAGTCTCTCTCTACATGATACTTGCTCTACTTGCTTTCAGTGCCCATAGCCAAGTAAATATGGAGTCACAATTGCTCCCTATAACTAATCTGCCCGTACCCAATTTCCTTTCCTGTCGAGCCAGGATGGTCTCGGGATAGTTTGCTAACCCCGACCAAACCCTTTGGGAATGGTAGCTGTCCAATTAGCGGCCTGGGCAATCCACAGAAGCTCCTGATTAGGTGGAAGGAGAAGAGTGCTAAATTGCACTCTTAACAAATTGCAAATACTGTTGGCAAATAAGGACCACTTTGGTAGGAAGGTAAACAGCATTCCATGCACTCTGGTGTCTAGGCATGCCAGCCACTTGTCCATGGAAATGTCTGCAGAAGCAGACAATGCTGGCCCTTTGGCTGAAAATAGAAATGAGTACTGAACCCTAGAGTCAGATACGACTGGCTTTCAAGCAAGGGCAACCTTTACCTAAGCTTAGCTGGTGGTGGGTGTCAATAATACTGGGCCAGCTATCTTAAGTCAAAAAGAGATACTGGGTGAGACCGGTGCAGTTTCTGACAGCAGCATGAGTCTGAAAAATGAATATATTTCCTTTTGTTCTTTTATAATCCACATTCAGTGAGCAACTCTGAGTTTAAGGACAGAGTATATCTTTTCCCCATCCGCTTTCTGTATACGATGTCTGTTTTACGCAAACTTATCACATCTATCCCACACAGCTTTTTGCTAACCAAAATCTTCCCATAGACTGAGAATGAAGCTGTTATGTCAAGAACAGCTGACTGCTTCATTGTTGTGGTCAATAATTTCATGTCAGAGATTACTCTGGGTTGAAAGGATTTTCGTTGGAGAAACTCCACTCAGGGAACGCCTGAATGAGGCTCCTTTCAAGTCCCCAAGTGCAGCATTCGGGTATCGAAACCATACCTTCCAGTCTCCAAGCTCAGTGCCTTAACCACTAAGCTACCAGGAAAGCTGTATTATTTTTGTTATAGGGAGGTATTTTAAATACCGGTAGTTGATTTGTGTGCTCAGGTGGAGTTTGTTTTGCTTTCATTTATGCACCACTTTTATTTCCTTCTTGGCCTAACCCTCTATACACCAGATCACCCTTGTGCAGGTATGTGTATCTGAGTGTATACAAGCACACACATTTTGTAATAAAGAATTCTGAAGACCCTTCTACATCCACCTTGTATTATAAGTCAAAATAGACTCTGACGTCTTGTACACTTTCTTTGAAGATGCTCATGTATAATGTCACATTCCATTCTTCACTGGAAAGTGAGGTAATCAAAACCCAAGAAATAACAAGAATCAGAGAAATTTCCAGATCTTTCTTTATTCATGAGCAACATAGCAACATGCTTGTTGTGCAGATAGGGTTGCCATATGTCCCAGAAAACCGGGATTGTCCCTGATTCAAGGTCAGAAAAATTGTCCTGGCCAGTTCAATAAAAATCATGTTCAAATCCCAGATTTTTAAAACTTACTGATTGTGTATTATAACACACCATTAAAATAAATTCAAACTCTCGCCATCAAACAAGTGATTTCCTGCCATATTGGAGTTGGAGTATACCTGGAGACAAATCTTAACATTCTCACCTCACACTACTGTCTGATAAGTGTGACCAGTGTGTTTCCTGGAACTGAGGACATTAAGAGTTGACAGCGACATGACTTCTCAGAAGTACAACAGATCATCTTACAGTTAGAATGAACTGTTGTAAATAAATTTATTTATGTATTGATATATTTAATGTGAAAGTGTTTTATAGCTGTCATTATATTATGATTGTTTTTTAAAAGGCTATTTTGTAGATAACCTGCCCATTTTTGGTCAAATATACTTCTGTCCTGGTTTTGTGGGAGAGAATTATGGCAACTCTATGTGCAGACAAACATGTTCTAAAGAGTTCCACATGGATTATGGGGAAAGCTGCACTCTTTCAAGGAGGGACATAAAGTTTTGTTACAGCAGTTTCCAAAAAAATCAAAATCAAAATTAAAAAGCTCTACTATTTTGCCATTTTTTATTTTACCAACATTTTGTTGCCAGCAGTTAAAGGCTTCTTATATGTTCTCCACCTCTTTTTTTATAACAATATGCACTCTTAGCTCTTCCTATGTTCACGTATACAATTATCTGTTGGGAACAGTAACATTGTTATATGGAAGGTGACACCTTTGAAAAGTGATTTTGACTTGACCATTACTGTTTTGACACACTGTCAACTGAGTGTTCCCAGACATGTCTGAATGCTTGGGCTCAGTTGAGATGCCATGTTTAACCAGTATTAATACAAGGTACTCCCTCAAGTTAACAAAAAGGATCTATCTTGTCATAGCATATGATTGTCTTCAACTAGGAGCTTTGCATTAGTATGTTTTGCGATTTGTAAGAGGAAGGAAAACACATACTGTACTTAATTTGAAAATTAGGTTGCTGAGGCATATATTTTTGAGGAGACCCTTCTGTGAAGTGGAAAACATGGCAATTACAGGGAATTGAGAAAGCCTTGATGCTGGGAAAGGTTGAGGGCCAAAGAAGAAGAGGTTGGCAGAAAATAAGATGGATAGATGGTATTGTGGATGCAATGGGCACAGAGTAGGGAGGGTTGAGGAGGATGGTGGAGGAAAGGGGTGGTCCATTGGGTGACAAAGGGTCGGAGTTGACTGTGTGACTGAACAACAACAAAAAAGGTTTATTTTGGGCCACAAATAGGTATGTACATTTCTGAGGTACTAATTCTCTGTCTCTTCTGGGATTTGTTCTTTGATGGTGTCTTGTGGAACACCTGTGGATTGAGGGGAGAGAACATAAATGAATAGCTCTTTGGAAAATGTCTCCTAGTTTTTTTCTTTCTTGTTTGCTCAATGCATACTTTTGTGGATCATTCCTCTCTCTTAAGAATGAGAGTATGCTTTTTGGATAGGAGCCTTATTACCAATCTAGGGAGGTGAAATGTGGTGATTCCTTTAGCTTAATGAGATTTTGATCATTGTTGGAGATAACAAACATGTTATTGCACTCTGGTGTGTGTGTGTGTGTGTGTGTGTGTGTGTGTGTGCAGAATATTTTAATATGTCTAGCATAGGGGTTCCCAACTGAAATTCCGTGGGCTGGATCTGGTTTGCAGCACCATTTCATGTGGCCCCCCACCCTTCCGAGGGCTTTTGAGAAACTAAACAGTCATCACCTTTGAAACTGTTGGGACAAAATGGCTACCGCCATTATGCAGGCAGGACATAATGGCCACCTGGCCCTTGAAGCTGACTGCGAGAGCATGGTCTGGCCCCTGGCTTGAAGAGGTTGGGAACTCTTGGTCTTTCAAAATGCTAATGCAAAACAATCTCTTTACTAAATATAATAATTATGTGCTGCAAAGTTGATTCTCACTTGTGGTTACCCTTTCTAGCTTTTTCTATGCATACTCAGAAATGTGTTATTACTTCTGGGGGTATTTCAGGACTGTGCAGCTTGCCCATGACTATAGAGCAGGGATTTTCAACCTACGGCCCATGGCACCATTCATGTGGCCCATGCCGATGCTGCCACCACCACTGGAAGCAGAAGTGGATGCATTTAAGACTGCCATAAATGCACCTGTGGCTGTCATAAATGTGTTTAAAACAGTGGTAAATGCACCCGTGGATGTCATAAACGTATTTACAACTGCCATGGATGCTTTTTACAGCAGCGTTTATGGCAGCAGGAACCACCAGTCTGGCTGGCTCAGCTGTCTTTGTGTGTGTGATCTAGCCCATGGCTTGAAAAGGTTGAGAACCTCTGCTATGGAGGCTGGGTCTTCTCCTGGGAGTTACAGTGAAGAATCAAACTCCTAATTTTTAGCTCCACAGCTAGATACTATACTCACTGAGCTGTCCTACCAGCACCCTATTAAACCAATGATGGGAATTTCTAAGGTTTAAGAAGGCTAGACTGGGATAGATTCCATGCTATAATGTCTTTTTCAGCACATACATGATGGCTCAGACTACATGGCCATTAGATGAGGACAGGCTGGAGTTGATTGTGTCAAGATGATACTTTGTAAATTGTTGCATGACTTGACTTGCAGATGAGACATGATCCAAAATGATCTCATTGAGAAAGGTGTGTCAGGTAAAACTGTTTTGATCTTAAACACAATAATGGGGAGATGATTTATCAGAGATCTGAAAATTTTTCAGGAAATGTTAGTACAGTCAGAACAGATGAAATACAATGGGTTCCAGGAAATCTTGCAGCAGATACTGGAGATGAAAACAGGAACCAAAACTGCTAAAATAAGGACTGATACTTTGGGTAGCAGAGCTCCAGTTAGGGTGGAACAACTGGGCTTTGCCCCAGAGCATCAAAAGTTAAATGGCACCAAAATCTAGAGGAGAATCTACTACTGAATGTTCATCTTCTTCTTCTTTTGTGTCTAGGCTAGATGTGAAACTGCCAAAGTGAAGCCACCTTTTGGTGAGTCCATTCTTCAGTTCCTTTGGTCTGACCTAATGTGAGAAAGATTAGCCAGCAACACAAGGTTACCATTACTAGGGTACACCGGGTTGTGGTTGAAAAAATAACACAATATTTGAGGAGGGGCTTTCTGTGTATTTATTTTAATAAAATAAATTGCAATAGCTCTTGGCCTCATTCACTTTGTTTTTAATTTATCTTTTCTTCTTTGATTGGTTGCATATTGGGTTGGGCGGCAATATAAATCAGAAAAATAACATAAAACAAAATAAAAATTTCCTCTTCTGTTTACTTAGGGATGTGTGTGCACTCCATTGTGTCAGGGCAGAATGAGTGAGGCATGCTACAATTGCCCCAGATGCTAAATTTCACTAATTTTGGCTAAAGTGGGCAATTTTGAGCATCGAACTTAATGCAAACGTTCATGTTTGACCAAGATATAAGGAATTTTGTCCCTCATTAGAGACACAAACCAAGGGCTGAGGACATAACCATCAAGTGCGGCTCCTGAAAATACAGGAACTGCTCTGGCCCAGGTGCGCACGCGTCGTAACAACTCATCTGCGCGTGTGCAGAACCAGCGGCGGGAAACGGGAGGAACGAGCGGAGAAATACGGGAAATCCTGGCCAATTCGGGATACTTGACAGTTATGGCTGGGGAACCTGTGCCCTTAAGGCCACATGTGACCTTCTAGGTCTTTAAGTGCATCCTTTTGCCTGAAAACAATTTTTACAGAGGAAATCCTTTTATTTTTAATTAATACATTTTTAATTATCTTTTTATTTTGTTTTAGTAACTTTAAAATTTACAAATAGTTTTTAATTGTTTGCAATTACAGTAAAACCTTGCATAAAGAGCGCCTCGCTTAGAGACTAACTCGCTTAAACAGCAGAATTTTCTCTGAATGGTCGCCTCACTTAACAACTAAAACCAACCAAAAACTCGCTTAACAACTAAATCGGGCTTCGCAGTGCTCCCCGCCAGAAGTCACAATTGGTCACTTGTAATGGTGTTTTGCTTAAAGAGCAAACTCACTTAAAGGGCAATCCTGCTGTTGTGTTCTAATGGTTTTACCTTCCACATGGATTACAATGTATCTGAGCCAATGTAACCTTGCCTATAGCAACAATGTAACCTTCAGCTGTATCATATAAACCCTGTAATAGGACGCGAGCTAATGACCACCAGCTGGCAGCAGCGAGCGTCCAAGCTCTCTTGGTCCGAACTCATCAAAGGCAACAGCGCGGGAAGCTTTCCCGCCACCACCTACACCTGGACAAGAAGGGCGTGACCCACAATAACGTCATGCAGACAGTAGCCAATGGGCTACCATGGCACCACGTTCAAATGTATTCCTACTGTATATAAAGAGCTATTGATCCGCCATTACCTCATGTTCCCTCTGTCCACGATGCAATAAACCTGAGTTAACCCAGCCCGAGGCTGCGTCCTGTGTCTTAGTTTCATACACTAAATTGGCGACGAAGGTGGGATCAATGGATTCCCAAGGAGCAGCCAGGGCACAGAGCGGGTTCAACATCACCAAACCGCAAGACTGGGAGCTGCTTGAGATGGACTTCCATGCGGCGCTGGTGGAGCTTAAAGTCAAGGAAGACGATGAGGAGAGGAAGAGGGCCATCTTCACCCGCATGCTTGGAACGGAAACCAAGCGGACGCTGGTGGGCATCATCGCTCCAAAGAAGGTGAGCGAATTTAAGGCGGACGACATCATGAAGCTGCTACGGGAGCGCTTCCAACCCGCGAGGGCGATGTTTCCCGCTCGGAGCGCGTTCTGGAGGCGAGTCCAAGCGCCGGACGAGTCGGTCGAGGCATTCGTGGCCGCCATGAGGGTAGCCGCTGCCCCCTGTAAATGGGGCAGCATCCTGGAAATTGCCCTCAGGGACGGCGTGCTGTGTGGCCTGAAAGACAAGGAGGTGCAGCGCAGCTTGATGAACAAGGAGCCGCCACCCACGCTGGCAGAGGTCGTCGAGGCCGCAGAAGCCGCAGAGTCCACGAATGCTGGAGTGGACGAGATGCACCAGTGGCGTGAGTGGCGTCCCAGAGCCGGCAAGGCGGAAAGGTCGGTGCACGCAACTCAACGGGCCTCAAAGTCGTCCTCAGAGAGCAGCGACGGCGAGGAGGTCCAGAAGGTCCGAAAAGGGGGGCGCCGCTGCGATGGTTGCGGAGCGGCCCACGAGCGTGCGAGGTGCCCGTTTAGAAAGGCCGAATGCTACACCTGCGGCCGTCGGGGGCACATCGCCAAGGCATGCAGAAAACGGAAGGAGGGCCGGAGGCAGTCACCAGACCGTTCGACCAGGCCGGACCGTTCAGCGAGGCCCAAAGATGGCGTCCAGACCACGAGGAAGCAGGACGGCGTGGGCCGCGTCTCGGACAGCAGCGAGGACGACGTCCCAGTGCTCAGTGTGTCCGCGGAACAGTCCCATTATTTCGTTGAGGGCAGGAAACCAGGGGACAAAGAGAAGGTAGCAAACCCGGGGAAAGGCACCCCGCATCGAGACCCCAGCGTGTTCGAAATAAGCCATCTTGGCTGAGGGACTTTGTCTCCTAAGGGGGGGGAGTGTGTTGAAGGTGGGCTCGAGACATTGTCTCGTCCTAGGGGGGAGGGATGTTGTGTTCTAATGGTTTTACCTTCCACATGGATTACAATGTATCTGAGCCAATGTAACCTTGCCTATAGCAACAATGTAACCTTCAGCTGTATCATATAAACCCTGTAATAGGACGCGAGCTAATGACCACCAGCTGGCAGCAGCGAGCGTCCAAGCTCTCTTGGTCCGAACTCATCAAAGGCAACAGCGCGGGAAGCTTTCCCGCCACCACCTACACCTGGACAAGAAGGGCGTGACCCACAATAACGTCATGCAGACAGTAGCCAATGGGCTACCATGGCACCACGTTCAAATGTATTCCTACTGTATATAAAGAGCTATTGATCCGCCATTACCTCATGTTCCCTCTGTCCACGATGCAATAAACCTGAGTTAACCCAGCCCGAGGCTGCGTCCTGTGTCTTAGTTTCATACACTAAACCTGCATAACACATTATGCTCTTTAAGTGAGGTACCAGTGTATTAAGTATATAATAGTTTGAGTTGTGTGTGTGTGTGTTTGTGTGTGTGTGGGGGTACTGCATTGGCTTAGTGGTTAAGATACTGAGCTTGATGATTGGAAAGTCATCAGGTCAGTAGTTAGAGAACCGAGTAATAAATGACAGGGTGAGCTCCCATTCCTTTCTCAGCTCCTGCCAACCTAGTCATTGGAAAGCAAGAAATAGGTACTACTTCGGTGGGAATGTAACAGCGTCCCGTGCTCTACAGTGTCTAGTCATGCCTGCCACATGACCACAGAAACACCTGCAGATGTAGACAGCACTGACTTTGGGCTGTAAACAGAGATGAGCACCAAACCCTAGAGTTGGATACAACTGGCTTTCAAGCAATGGTGACCTTTACCTTTAGTTAGATTTTTACAAAATAATGTACATTTTTAAGTATATCTAATTGAAGTTTCTTGAACATGGTCTTATTTGATTACAGCCACATTAAATGTGAATAGGGAAAGGTCCCCCCACTAATATACAAACCCAAAAGAAAAGAGAGCAGTAACCATGATCAATACTGTATTACTTTTTCATAGAAAGGTTCGATGCAGCTTGGGGACACTAGATGGCTCTCTCTGTGAGCAATAAAAAGCTTCTGGAGTCAAAAAGCTTTTCCCTGGAGGTAAACCTCTGAAGTGGTAGCCAGCCAAGGTAGTCTGTGTTTAAAGCATATCAGACAGTAGATAAAGCAAAACAAAAGACAAAAGACATTGTGGCACCTTAAAGAGTAACTCCTGTATTTTAATGTTAGCTTTCGTGAACCAAGTCTCATTTCCCCCCCATTTTTTTTGGTTTTATTAACTATTTAGAGCAGAGCAGGGCTGCAGCCAGGATTCTAGATGTGGGTGGGTGAATATTTTTTCCAGGGTGGGCAACAAAGCTTCTTTTCAGTGCATTCCTATGGGAGACCACACCTTGTCAGGGTGGGCAAACTGCTAACTCATGGTGGGCCAAGCCCGCCCAGGCCCTCTGTTATGTATGTACAATGTTGCTTTAAGAAATGTATGAATGTAACCTGACCACAATTACAATGTAGCCCAGCTGTTAAAGGAACGCGAGTAAGCTGCCCATAGAGGGCAGCTGCGAGTGTTCAACTCACATGGTTCTCATTCCTCAAATCACCGGCAGCCACGGGAACTCTCCCGCACCAGCAAACTACTACAGAACAGGGGCGTGACTGGAACGACGTCACGCCGGTAGCAGCCAATGAGCTACCGTGCGACAAGATTCAAATGTATTGTACTACTGTATATAATGTGATGTATCTCCACCATTACCACATGTTCATCCTGATCATCAACCAATAAACCTGTGCTAGTCCTCACTGCGACTCCTTCTTTGTCTTCCGTGCAAGACACTAAATTGGCGACAAGGATGGGATTGATGGCGAATCCCAAGGTCAAGCCTTACCAGTTTGATGTCAGCGAGCCCGAACAATGCGAGCTCTACGAGTGCCAGTTCCGGCACGCGATGGAAGCCGCAGGCGTCGATGACGACGCGAGAATGCACTCCTACTTCCTGGCCCAGGTGGGGCCGGCCACGCTGCGCATCCTGATGAGCCTGGTGGCCCCCAAGAAGGTAGAAGAGGTGCCCATCGACGCATCCTGGTGCTGTTGGGCGAGCATTTCCAGCCTCCCGTGTCAATCTTCCCGGCCCGGGTCGCGTTCCACAGGCGAGACCAGCGACCGGGCGAATCCGTGTCCGCCTACGTGGCGGCCCTCAGGCTTGCAGCGGTGCACTGCCAGTGAGACGACCTGGACCAGGCCCTCCGAGACCGCATGCTGTGTGGCCTGAGGGACGAGGAGCTTCAGCGGAAGCTCATGACCGCGACTACCGCCTCACGTTCAACAAGGTACTGTGGGAGGCCCAAGCGGCCGAAGCGGCCAGGAGCGGGGTCAGAGTGTTCAAATCCCGAGGGGCCACGTCCGAAAGGGCCAAGTCACCAGTACAGGCGGCCCAGCGGACACCAGCGAAAACGGCCTGGCGGGCCCCCAAGCCGCCCGCCGGCACACCAACGGCGTCCGAGGAGTCGTCCACTATGGCAGACCCCTGCTCCAGCGAGGACGACGATGTCCAGAGGATCAAGAAACGAGGGGAGAAGCGGCAGACCCGTGAATGGCAAGACCGCCGCTGTGACGGTTGTGGGGTGTCCCACGACCGCACGAGGTGTCCGTTCCGAAAGGCCGAGTGTCACAACTGCGGCCGAAAGGGACACATCGCCCGAGTGTGCAGGCGCGGGCGAGTCGAGGACAAGGGCAATTCAAGCCATCCCCAGACACACCAACGGAAGGCGGCTGGCACCCGGAAGGTCTCAGCCAACTCAGCGAGGCAGGCGTGAACCGCGTGGGCCTGGAGCACCGGCGTTTTTTCGTTGAGGTACTGTTACAGGGGTTCCCAGTGAGGATGGAGATAGACTCGGGGTCATCTTATTCCATCCTGTCCCAAAGAGAGTTCATGCGCATTCCCCCAGATAAGCGGCCCAAGTTGCGGGCCATGAAGGCACACCTACGGGACGTGCAGGGAAAAGGGATCCCAGTGTTGGGGGTGGGGAACTTCAAGGTGAAGTTCAAGAACTACTCCGAGAAACTGCCCCTAGTGGTCCTCAAGGGGGGGAGATGCTGCCTTTTGGGAACGCAGTGGTTCGCTCCCCTGGGAATCGAACTGTCCGGCATTAACGCCATCGAGACTGACCCAATGCGGGACGTGTGCAACGCACACCCGGACGTTTTCAAGAAGGGGCTCGGGACTTACAAGGGGCCCCCAGTTTCCTTTGACTTGGACCCAGAAATCCGACCCATAGGCCTCAAGCCAAGAAGAGTGCCTTTCGCCCTCAAGGACAAGATCGAGGCGGAACTGGACAAATTGGTGGGGCAGGGGATTTTGGTTCCAGTCGATTCGGCAGAGTGGGAAATGCCGATTGTTACGGCCCTTAAATCAAACGGGGAGGTCAGGATTTGTGCGGACTATAAATGTACGATCAATAAGGCCATACGGCCAAATGCATATCCGGTGCCCGTGGTCAGCCATCTTCTGGCCACGTTACATGGGGGGAGGTGTTTTGCCAAGCTTGATCTGGCGCAGGCATATCAGCAGCTCTCCGTAACCCCGGCCGCTGCCGCTGCGCAAACGATCGTAACGCACAAGGGGGCATTTAAGGTAACGTGCCTTCAGTTCGGCGTGAATTTGGCCCCCGGAATTTTCCAGTCCCTCATGGAACGCCTTTTAAAGGGGCTTCCAGGCATTCTCCCATATTTCGACGATGTGTTGATAACAGCGGGGGGCGAATCAGAACTAGCGCAAAGGCCTTTCAATATTCGAGAAAGCGGGCCTCCGTCTGAGGAGGGACAAATGTGTATTCTTTGCGAGGGAGGTCGAATTCCTAGGTTTTAAGGTAACCCCGGACGGAATCAAACCCTCTGAGTCCAAGGTCGCGGCCGTGAAAAACGCCCCTCGCCCCACCGCGAAACCGGAGCTGCAGTCATTTCTAGGGCTCCTAAATTTCTATCATTCCTTCCTACCTCGGAAGGCATCGGTCGCGGAGCCGCTGCACGCACTACTTAAAAAGGACGCGGCTTGGCGGTGGGGGGACAGGCAGGAGAAAGCATTCAAGGAGCTCAAGACACTCCTATCCTCAGATGCTGTCCTTACCCACTTTGACCCGAAAAAACCAGTGGTCTCAATCTGTGATGCGTCCCCAGTGGGGGTGGGGGCGGTTCTGTGCCATGTGTTGGAGAGCGGGCGGGAAGCCCCGGTGGCGTATTACTCAAGGTCCCTCTCGAAGGCTGAGCGCAATTACGCGCAAACAGATAGGGAGGCCCTGGCCATAATCGCGGGAACGAAGAAGTTCCACAATTTCCTATACGGCCGAGAGTTTACGGTAGTGACGGATCACAAGCCACTTCTGGGAATCTTCACTACCGGCAAACCCACACCGCAAATTCTATCCCCCAGGATGCTGCGTTGGGCCATCTTCCTCAACGCCTACCAGTATGAGCTGGTCTATCGTCCAGGGAAGGAGATCTCCCATGTGGACGCGCTGTCCCGATCTCCCCTCCCTAGTGTAGGGGACCCCGCATGCGAGGTAGAGCAGGACCACCAAGTCCTGCTGATCGAGTCCCTCGACTCACCCCCATTGTCCCGGCCAACCTCGCCAAGGCCAAGGCAGCCGACAAGATGCTGGCTCAAGTCAATTCCTGGGTTAGGAAAGGGTGGCCCACTACTCCCCCCGAAGAACATTTCAAGCCATTTTTCAGGCGCAGAGTAGAGCTTTCCCTGGAAAGGGGCTGCTTACTCTGGGGCCAGCGGGTAGTTATCCCAGACAAGTTAAGGGCCAAGGTACTAAAACTACTGCATACCAGTCACCCGGGAATAGTGCGCTCCAAGGCTCTGGCCAGGAGTTTCTTTTGGTGGCCCCAGATAGACGCAGATATAGAACGTTTAGTGGGCACGTGCGAGAGCTGCCAGAGCTCTCGATCCGAGGAGTCCCGGCTGCCCCATAGGGAATGGGACACGGCCCGCAGGCCATGGTCACGGATTCATGTCGACTTCGCTGGCCCTTTCCGTGGGTCCATGTTCCTGCTGGTAGTCGACTCCTACTCCAAGTGGTTGGAGGTAATCCCCATGAACAGCACCTCCTCTGCGGCAACCATTAAACAGTTGCGCAAGCTTTTTGCCTGTTTCGGCCTGCCAGAGGTCCTTGTTAGCGATAACGCAAGCACCTTCACGTCTGCAGAGTTCAAGACGTTTATTGAGCGGAACGCCATCAGGCACATTACCGCTGCCCCGTTTCACCCCGCCACAAACGGCCAGGTAGAGCGCCAAGTGCGCACTACGAAAGACGCACTGCGGCGCATGGGTCCCGGTGAGTTGAACCTTCATCTGTGTCAGTTCCTCATCTGCTACAGGACAACCTCCCTAGCTTCAGGATTTTCCCCAGCTGAACTCCTCATGAGGAGGCGTCCGGTAACACTTTTTGACCGGATGGATCCGTCCAGGGTGGAGGATGAAGGGAGAAATATAAACTTAGGGGGAGAGAGCTCCAAAAGTTTTTCGGTAGGGGACCCGGTTCACTGCAGGAACTACGCGGCCAGCGTGGATACCAGGGACGATTATTGAGCAGACAGGGCCAGTGTCCTACAGGGTCGAGACTAGCTCAGGTCTACTCTGGAGAAGGCACGCTGACCAACTCAGAAGGCGAGTCACCAATGAAGGGGAATCAGCGTTAGGGTCCTTCCCCACCCGCATTACCCAAGGGGGAGACACGGCGGGACCCGGGGATACAAATGCATATCCTGGATTCTCAGCCACAGAGGAGGAGACTTTGGAAGTCAGGGATGAGTTAGATTATGAGTTGCGGTACCAGGGGGTGTAGCGGAGTGGTCCCCCACCCGTCCTAGCGAGAAGAGGGGTTTCAGTTCAGCCCCTGGTACCTCCAGTCCCCCCAGTCCCTTTGTTTTAGAATATACCATAGCTCCAGCTCCCCGGAGACCAACACCCCCAAGACAGGCAACGGGGGGGAGTCCGCCCACCACAGTCTCTAGAACTCCTGGGCAGGTAACGGGGGGTGGCGAGGCCACGAGGGCCTCTTCGTCGGTCCCGAGATTCGTACTGGGGGGGACCCCAAGCTCCTCAAACGGTAGGCAGGGGTTCACTTCCCAACTGTTCATTCCATTCCCGTCCCCCAATGCAAGGTTACCGCAGAGCCCACACCGTGCCACTAATGGGTCCCCCCTTTCCGTTGCAGGGCAGGACTCCGCAGAACCAGGCTCCCCTGTGTTAAGTCAAGCGGCCGCATGCCCCAGGCGCACGTGCGGCAAGCCACAATGGTTGAGGGACTTCGTCCCATCCTAGGGGGGAGGGCTGGCCACATATGTACAATGTTGCTTTAAGAAATGTATGAATGTAACCTGACCACAATTACAATGTAGCCCAGCTGTTAAAGGAACGCGAGTAAGCTGCCCATAGAGGGCAGCTGCGAGCGTTCAACTCACATGGTTCTCATTCCTCAAATCACCGGCAGCCGCGGGAACTCTCCCGCACCAGCAAACTACTACGGAACAGGGCCGTGACTGGAACGACGTCACGCCGGTAGCAGCCAATGAGCTACCCTGCAACAAGATTCAAATGTATTGTACTACTGTATATAATGTGAAGTATCTCCGCCATTACCACATGTTCATCCTGATCATCAACCAATAAACCTGTGCTAGTCCTCACTGCGACTCCTTCTTTGTCTTCTGTGCAAGACACTAAACCCTCCTCTGGCTACGGCCCTGGAGCAGGGGTTTCAACCTATGGCCATGAGCCTAATCCAGCCCATGGAGCACATTAATACGGCCCACAGTGGCCACCCCAGCTCCTCCATAAGCTACCACCACCACTGAAAGTCACAGTACATTACTTACTGTGGTGCCGGCACTAATTGTGTCATTTTTGTGGCTTCTTGCAAAGCCTCCACCGCTTCCGAGGGGTTTGGGGAGCATTTTTGCTCCATTTTGTGATTTTTAGCTGCTTCGCCGCTGCATTTCGGCACCTAAAATGTGGCAGTTGTGGACTTCTGGTGCCGGACGGAGCCTACATCAGCACCTGGGTTCCCAGCGTGGAACCAGGAAGTTCCCAACTGCCAATGTTTGGCTGCCAAAACGCAGTGGATAAGTGGTGAAAAATCCCAAACCATGATGAAAATGCTCTGAAAAGCTTCCCGCCACCCTGGGAAGTGACAGAGGCTATGCAAGAAGTCACAAAAATAGGACGAATAGTGCCAGTGCTACCAAAAATGTAAGAAGTGAACACAGTCACAGCTGAGTGTCAGTGGCGGGAACTGGCCCCTGGCGGGAAAACGTTAGGAACCCCTGATCTAGAGCAGTGTTTCCCAATCTTTGATTTTTGGACTACAATTTCTAGAAGCCTAAGTCAATTCTCCAAAGCACTGATCAGCCAACGTGCTCTTCATGTGACAGGTACAGAACACTGTTACCTTTCCCACTGAAGTGGTACCTATCTACTTGCAATTTCTTGCTTTAGGACTGCTAGGTTGGCAGGAGCTGAGAGAGGGTCAGAGACAGGAGCTCATTCTGTCATGCAGCACTTGGGTCTCGAACTGTTGACCTGCCGTCCTTCCAAACATCAAGTTCAGCATCTTAACCATTAAGCCACCGCAGTCCCACGTGCCATGATTAACTCCACACCAAAAGTTTTATTTCTCCATTTAAAAAATGATCCAGTTATTCTGCCTCATTTTCAGTACCCTCTCTGATTTCTTGAGGCTTCTATAATATTACTAGGTGAATGTGAGAACTACATTTGTCTTCTTTTTTCATTACATGTTCCTTCATCAGGCAGTAGCTTCCAAGATTGCTACTCTTCATGATGGGAAAGGAGTTACATAAGGAATTACAGAGCCCCCACGGTGCAGTGGTTAAGATGGCGGGGCTCAAAGTTGCAGCCTTCCATTCTTTTGAAGTTGGCAAATTGAGTAGCCAGCTTGTTGGGGGCAGAATGCTAATAACCTTGTGAACTGCTCAGAGAGCTCAGGAGTTTTAAGCACTATGGGGTGGGATAGAAGTGTATTTGCTATTGCTATAATGACATCTTCCTTGGGCTTTAATTGAAGTGGGGGAAGTTCAGAAGGTACTAACTTCTTATGGAGAAGAAACTAGTAACAGAGAGGACATTTACATAATTCTTGGCATACCTGTCAAGCGCATCTCCCAAAATAACGGGAAATCTCTGCGCATGTGCGGGCGTGCACACGCAGAACCCATTTGTGCATGTGCAGAACCCATTTGTGCATCTGCAGAACACATCTGCGAACACGCAAATGGGTTCTGTGCATGTGCACATGTGCAGTAACCCCTTTCCCCACTGTTCAAAATATGGAAGGGCATCGGGAAAGGGGAGGAACGAGTGCCAAAACACAGGAAATCCCGGCCAATATGGGATACTTGACAGGTGTGAATGATTCTTGGCCATCTCATAAGTAATCTAATCCATTTGAGCAATCCATCAGCTTTAAGAATTTATCTAACATGTCACTTTCATGAAAATGCTTTTTAGCAGGATGTGCTTTTGTATTGGATTGCAAGAGAATGGTCAATATGCTCATGAGAGAAATTTCAGGCACTGCCTTCTATTGGTTTTATGCCAGTTTAAGGATCATGTTTCTGCCATTCCCTCTGTAAACTGTAGTTTTATAAAAGTGTTCAAAATTACAGCTCTTAAGATCCCCTTTATGGAACTGGGTGTTTTAGATTTCTGGAATGGCAACAAATTACACTGAGGCACAGGGTATGATCACAAATGGAAATAGATTGCATTTTAACCACTTGTGAAACAGTCCATCTATTCCTGGACCATTACACAATGTACAAGGTAATGTACTCATGTCTTCCACCAATATGCCCCAAGCTGGACCTTTTTGAAACAGCTGTAGGGCTACTACTTTTTCGGGCCTGTCTGGAGCAATTCTTCAGCAGATGGAAAGGTTCCTTTAAGGGAGACTGCTCCATGCCAAGTGATCTTTTCTAGTGGAATCAGGCATGCACAGTGATGCACTGCATTTTTTTTTACTACCTACTCTGTGGGCTGGCCAAATCTGTGGGTGGGGCCAAATCTGTGGGCGTGGCCAAACATCCTACATTATGGGCTATGGAGGAGGGTGTGGCCAACCAAGTGGGCATGGCCTGGGGAAATTTCAGCTACTGGTTCTGCAGAACCTGACAGCACCTGCTGCAGTGCATCACTGGGCATGCACCTTTTAAGCTGTCTGATCACACCCTGGTACCACGATTGAAGGCCATAATTTCAATACTCTCTGGCCAATGTCCTATTGCACAAATGCAGACTGGAAGGGCAACCATGTAAGTGTCTCCCTGGCTCTGACAGTTTCCCTGCAGCATGAATGAGTCTTGTGACTATTTTACAGCCAGTGTGAGAATAGGGAGTCTAGTGGAATAAGAAGACTCTTACATGATTTTCTTTCTGCTCCCCATTCCAGCAGTTGGATATAGGCCAAAGTGTGTGTTACTCATGAGTTAGGGGGAAAAATTTAATGGAAAGAGGATTTTGAAAAGAAAGCATAAAAACTACCCAGCGAACATTAAAGCAGATTTGTCTTAACGCTTCAGCTGAGTGGTCCAAAGAGTTCATCCAAAAAGCTTCCCAGCATTTGTGCTTCCAGACTTTAAACAACTTTTATCAGATGCTGACAAAACAGCTTGTGAGTCAAACAGGAAATTACCTTGAGGATATGGTTTTAAAACATTTGTTCAAGATGTATTCTAAGTGCCATTTCATCTTTTACTTTGAGCTACAGCCAGGGAGAGCTGTTCTAGTAAAAATAAGAAAAAGGCCTCCAATTGTTCCGAAACCTACCTCATTTGCCACAAAATGGGACCTAAAAAAAGGAGCTACGGAAATAACATGGAAAACCTTATAAGTAAGGTTTACAGTGCCAGTTTCTTCAGACAAATTGCTATCACATTCCTTCCCTTGATGGAATAAATCAATCCAGAATGAATTTTTCAGACAGCAATTTTATATGGCATTACTATTTATTAATTATATTTCTCCCCCACCTTTTTCTTTAGTGAGCTCATGAGCTATGTGATTATTCTCTTCCCATCTTTATCATGACAACTCTGTGAAATAGATTAAGCTGGCAGAGTGAAAAAGCCCAAAGCTGAACAGTGAGTTTCATGGGGAATTGAACCTGGATTTCAAAAATCAATCCCCCACAATTTAATCAGTATATAATCGGCAACATTGGAAGTTAAATTTGTGCTCCTTCCTAGAGTCCACTTCTGGTTTTATTGTTTACAATTTCTTTAGGTTTATGGGGGCTTTAGTGGACTTTCCTTAAGGTGTCCATCACTCCTTGGAAACAGGGTTTATTTGAGAAAAACTGAGGTAGCTTCTGAAGTGGCCTTGGCACCACAAAAAAATGCCCACAGGAGCTGCATTCTGTCTTCTTTGCACTACGCCGTGTCAGATGAAGATGAAGGACAGTATTGGTAAATTGACTACAATGTAGTTTATATAGACACATCACATGCTACTCAAAGGTCATGTGCAATGTTGACATGTTTAAATGACTATGATGATGGTGATTATTTCTGTGATGATAAAGCATTGACAGCAGTAAATCATCCTGTCTTGCAGAATCCTGTTTCTGTTTTAGGACAGATTGATTGAATGAATGAATGCAATGCAATCTGTATTAGTTTAGTTCTTCTTTGTGGTTTCTTTCTTTTTTAATTAAATTTTTATTTATACACATTTATACACGAAACAATATATTACAACTATTTAACAATACTACTACAAGGAAACAAAATTATTAAAATCCTTACAATAACATAAATCAAAACAAAACTTTCACTACGTGTTATTTACAATGCCAAGGAGACTGAAATTCCCTTTTCTTCTATTATCATTTCCAAAATGCACATTGGTCAGGCACTGGCATCTGACCTTATCCCTTATTCAAGGTATAGTCTGTAAAACATTTCCAAATTTCCTGAAATTTGTTTTCTTTAATTAGCCCTTTTCTTAAATTTAGTTCCCATGTGAGCTTATCATTTAACGCTGTATTCCACAACTCCTTGTACCATTCCTCAATTTTTGGGGTAGCTTCACATTTCCAATATCGCGCTATACATTGTCTAGCACTTGACAACATAATTGCTAATAATTCTCTTTTTTGACAATCTACTTTGTCCACGTCCGTCAACAGTACTGAAGCTACATCCAATTTCATTTCTACATTCAGTATTCTCCCAATTTCATATTCTTCTTTCATCCAGAATGGTTTCTTTTTTTTTTTTACACCCCCACCACATGTGTTCATATGTTCTGGTATCATCTTTACACCTCCAACAAGCTTTTGACTTTGTACTATAGATTTGAGACAACCGCACAGGGGTCAAATACCATTTCCACAATAGCTTATAATTGTGCTCTTTTATTATTATGGAGCTGGAAAAAGTGCAGAGGAGGGCAACAAAAATGATTAGGGAACTGGACCACCTTCCTTACCATCTGAGGCCACAACGGTTGGGCCTCTTCACTCTTGAATGACGGCATCTAAGAGATGACCTGATTGAAGTTTATAAAAACATGCATGGTGTGGACAAAGTAGATAAGGAAAAACTGCTTTCCCTATCGCATAACACTAGAACTAGGAGGCACCCATAGGATCACTGGTCTATGGAACTCCCTGCCAGAAGAAGTGGTGACAGCTGTCAGTCTTGATAGCTTTAGGAAAGGATTAGACAAGTTCATGGAGGACAAGGATATTAATGGCTATAATTAGGGATACCTAAGGACAACCTCCGGGTTGGAGAGATAGGCAGGATATCTCTCGATGCCATTTCCAGGGAATCCTAAGCAGGTGAAGGCATCTGCTTGGGAGAACTCTGAAGCAAATGGTGAGCCACTGTGTGAGATAGAATGCTGGACTGGATGGGCTGTGGCCTGTTCCAGCAAGGCTGTTCTTATGTTCTTAATTCTTACGGACAAAGTCTTCATTATCCTCTTTTTCCATTTAACATTCCAACATTCATCTGTAATTTTAATATCTAAATCCTGTTCCCACCTTGCTTTTAGTACTGCCTGAGGTTTGTCCAAATCATTTAAAATCTTATATATTTTGCTTACTAAACCTTTGATTTTTATTTGACCATTTCTTAAGTTATATACCAATTCCTCAAATTTTGTCACGTCTCTATCTAAGCTCTCTTCTTCTATATATTTTTATTCCAATTGTTAATAGATACCATTTGAAGCTAATTCAACCTAAGTTGACTACATATTTGTAATATTCTTTCTCTATCTTTACAGGCTACTAACCAATCTTTTAATAAGGTTACCGTATTTTTCGCCATATAAGACGCTCCGGCATATAAGACGCACCCAATTTTAAAGGAGGAAAATCTAGAAAAAAAGATTCTGAACCAAATACTGTACTGTACCTGTCTCTCCCCAATGGGGCCAGTGGCATGGGCTGCCGGGGTGGGACAGGGAGCTGCTCGAGGCGGCTGGCATCATCGTCCCTTTTCTGCTTCCCATTCCCGGGCCAAGCAGCGAGGGCCCCAGGAGAGGCAATGCGGCGGCGATGGCGGGGCTCCGGCGGCGTCTCCTTTTAAGCCCTCCCGGCAGGCAGGGCTTAAAAGATGGATCACCTGGAAAGATGGATCACTCCGCTTTCCTCCCACGGAAAGAGGGGGAAGGAAGAGCCGCGGAGTGCGGGGGGGGGAAATATAATAAGCCGCGGATGCCTGTGCATGGGGAAGAGCGCGCAATTGGCAACTCTGTACATTTGTTGTTGTTCAGTGGCACAGTCGATTCCGACCCTTTGCGACCCCATGGACCATTGTCCTCCAGGCACCTCTATCCTCCACCATTCTCCTCAGCCCACCAAGCTCTGTGCCCATTGTGTTTACAATACCATCTATCAACCTCATCTTTAGACGCCCCCTTCTTCTTTTGCCCCCCCACCTTTCCCAGCATCACGGCTTTCTCAAGTGAATCCTCTCTTCTCATTTGATGTTCAAAGTACTTTAGCTTCATCTTCACTATTTGTCCCTCCAATGGACAGTCAGGCTTGATTTCTTCTAATATCGACCTATTTCTTCTCTTTGCCGTCGAGGGGACTCTCAGGACTCTCTTCTAATACCACATCTCAAAGGCATCTATTCTCCTGCGCTCAGCTTTCCTAATGGTCCAGCTACGCCACCTCCCTCGGCACCCGCCTCTCCCCGCGACCCTCGCCCCCCTCCCCACTTTCTCCTTGACTCAGTCAGGAGCATTTAATCGCCCGTGGCTTTTGCCTGCCTCGGCTCGCTCTTTTTGGGCGGGGGAGGAGGTTGCGAGCCAAAGAAGCATGCTCGGCTCGCTCCTTCAGCCGCCGCCCCCTCCTTCCCTCCTGCCTGGCTCCCTCAGTAACCCGACCTCTTCTTTTTCTCCACACAAGTAGGCGCTGGTCGGGAGTCCGAGCAGGGGGCAAAAAGACCCCTCCAGGCAGCTGGTGGAGGAGGGCGAACCCGCCTGGGCTTGAGGGAGAATACGTGTGTGTGGGGGCATACAACGGCAGAAAGGGGTGTGTGTGTGTGAGAGAGAGAGGAGGTCCGGTATCTTCCTAAACCTCCTTCGGAGGAATGTTGAGAGCCCTCAAGGAGCCACGAAGACGGAGAAGCCTTTCTCTCTCTCCTCCCCCACCATTTTCTGACTAAAACAACCACTCCTCTGACAGTCTATGGGGCGGGTATGCTCGCGCCAACAGGGGGGGGGAATGCTGTGTGCGGACGGGGTAAGGTGGCAAATGAATGCCCGCCAGCGAGCAGAGTCAGCTGGAGTGGAGGCCGCCCCGCGCGTTTGTTCCGTTTGCTGCCTCACTCAGCCAAGCAGCGAGGGCCCCGGGAAGAGGCAACGCGGCGGCGGCGATGGCGGGGCTCCGGCGGCGTCTCCTTTTAAGCCCTCCCGGCAGGCAGGGCTCGGAGGGCGGGGAGACGCGCCTGCCTCCCATTCCCAGGCCGAATGGCGAGGGCCCCGGGAAGAGGCAACGCGGCGGCGGCGATGGCGGGGCTCCGGCGGCGTCTCCTTTTGAGCCCTCCCGGCAGGCAGGGCTCGGAGGGCGGGGAGACGCGCCTGCCTCCCATTCCCGGGGCCCTCGCTGCTTGGCCCGGGAATGGGAGGCAGGCGCGTCTCCCCACCCACGGAGCCCTGCCTGCCGGGAGGGCTTAAAAGGAGACGCCGCCGGAGCCCCGCCATCGCCTGCCTCCCATTCCCGGGCCGAATGGCGAGGGCCTCGGGAAGAGGCAACGCGGCGGCGGTGATGGCGGGGCTCCGGTGGCGTCTCCTTTTGAGCCCTCCTGGCAGGCAGGGCTCGGAGGGCGGGGAGACGCGCCTGCCTCCCATTCCCGGGGCCCTCGCTGCTTGGCCCGGGAATGGGAGGCAGGTGCGTCTCCCCGCCCTCCGAGCCCTGCCTGCCGGGAGGGCTTAAAAGGAGACGCCGCCGGAGCCCCGCCATCGCCTGCCTCCCATTCCCGGGCCGAATGGCGAGGGCCTCGGGAAGAGGCAACGCGGCGGCGGTGATGGCGGGGCTCCGGTGGCGTCTCCTTTTGAGCCCTCCCAGCAGGCAGGGCTCGGAGGGCGGGGAGACGCGCCTGCCTCCCATTCCCGGGGCCCTCGCTGCTTGGCCCGGGAATGGGAGGCAGGCGCGTCTCCCCGCCCTCCGAGCCCTGCCTGCCGGGAGGGCTTAAAAGGAGACGCCGCCGGAGCCCCGCCATCGCCGCCGCCGCGTTGCCTCTTCCCGGTACCCTCGCTGCTTGGCCCGGGAATGGGAGGCAGGCGCGTCTCCCCGCCCTCCGAGCCCTGCCTGCCGGGAGGGCTTAAAAGGAGACGCAGCCGGAGCCCCGCCATCGCTTGCCTCCCATTCCCGGGCCGAATGGCGAGGACCCCGGGAAGAGGTATTTGCCATATAAGACGCACCAACTTTTCCCCCCCAGTTTTGGGGAAGAAAAAGTGCGTCTTATATGGCAAAAAATACGGTACTTTGTTCTTGATCATTATCTCTTCTACTCTACGATCCATTGTAACTGGAAATGACTTCAAATCCCTCATTTCTGTGATCGGGGACAATCCTGGAGCCAACTTATTTTTTTAATACTGTCCATGTTTTAAAAAGAGTTTTTAACATTTTATTTGCAGTGCTAATCTTAACCTTCCCTTTACCCAAAAACATTATTCTTTCTTCTCCCAATTTCCCCCGCAGGTTGATTCCTCTCTCATTAAAATTTTCCACATGTTCTTCAATTGAAATACCCAATAATAATTTTTAATGTTTGGAATTCCTTTTTTCTGTGTGGAGTACCATAACGATTTCGGTATTCTAGCTCTTTTTCCTTCATTACAATAATTATTCAATATATTTTGGAATACATTTAATTCTTTCTCCTTAATATATATTTGTAGTGTATCAAATAAAAAAATTATTTTAGGCAATAGCTTCATTTTACATAATGAAACACGTCCAAACCACGATAAATTTAGCTTTTTATATCTTAATATCTTTTCTTTTAATTCTTTCTCCATCTTGTCATAATTCAATTTCTTTAATTCATCGTATTTGCTTGAGATATTTATCCCTAAATATTTTATACTATCTCTAATTTGGATTTTAAACCTGGCTTTCATACTTTCTTGTGCACCCTTTTTCTTCATTGAAAAAGATTGCCTCTGACTTATCCCAATTTACTCTTATTGCATTTTTTACATTACTGTTGTAATAAATCTAAATCTAAATCTTTATTATTACAGCCAAAAGCCAGACAGAGTGCACCAGATAACACAACCATTCTGGCATCACATATAGAATAAAAGGATTTCCAACACACGTAAAATATTAAAAATTAAAAATTTGTTTGAGAATCCTATAATACACACCATAGTATTTTACTTTAGTCTGACAGTTCCGAGTTCACGTTCGTGAATTTTAACACTGGAGGCTCACTATTTACTGAGCACTATTGGGGTCAAAAGACATGAATCACCATACTTATGTAAATGCAGGATGATTTCCATGCAAACCTGGCGACAGCGGCCGTCGTTGCCTTGGAACTGTCAGATAGTAATACACTCAAGTTTCTATTATCGCTGGAGGCCAAGTACAGAACTGCTAAAAAGAGCTCTTTTCTGATATCTTCATAAAAGGGACACTCCAAAAGAATGTGCTCAGAATTTTCTATCTTGTTGGTGCGACAAGCACATATACGTTCACAAACTGGGATTTTCTTAAAAAGCCCCTGCCTAAATGCCGAGGGAAGCATATTGTATCGAATGAGACTAAAAGAGTGTCTGTTGTCTCGGTTATTTTAAGAGGAAAGATAGGACAATGGTTTAAGCATGTTAAAATGCGGCCACTCAAACAAGGAAGAGGTAACTTTGGTTATATTTGTTTGGCGGTATATATCAGTTACCCTTTGTCTAATTTCCTGCCTGGCTCGATTTGGTCACAGGGAAACAAAGTGAGTTTTAGAAAGTCCATATGATGTCGAAACTGCTTCTATATGAGAAATCCAAGGGGAAGTTACATTACCTAAGTAGACCCACTGAAGAAAACAGAAGTTTCACCCAATACATAGCGGCGCATATTAATAATCTAGCCTTCATGGTTAGCATGCCCATTTCTAACGTTAGGGCAACATTAGAAATGCAAGATGGAGTCTGCATAATGGACCTCAGGAACTTAGGTTGGACAATTTCTAAAGGATGAATACTTGATGCGGCGCTAAATGGGGCCCCATAAGACATTTGAGCAAGGGGTTTGGCTGAAAACAGCCTTAGAGTGGCTACGTTATAACCGCCTTTCTTCCAGAAAAAGTTTTGGATGGCGCCGGCACTACTCCTTGCCTTAGAGGCTAGGTGCATTATGTGTGAATTTTTGCTACCATTAGATTGAAAGATTACCCCCAGGTAATTGTAATAGTGGGTCTGTTCAATTACTTGTTGCGATACCACTGGTGTATTTTAGGTTTTGTGGCAAACACCATAGTTTTAGTTTTGGAGTAATTAATCTCCAGTTGGTGTTGGTGACAGTAATTGGCAAAGGTGCGAAGAGCCCTACACATCCCAATTTGCAACCTGGATAGTACAACCGCATCGTCAGCGTAAAGAAGTCCTTTGGTGCATGAAAGTCCCTGCAGTTAACACACACACACACACACACACACACACACACACACACACACACACACACACACACACACACACACACACACACACACACACACACACACACACACACACACACACACACACACGTACGTATATATAATACATGAGCTAAAACACAACCCTGCCTAACACCCCTATCCGTTTTAATAGATCTAGACAAGTGTCCCTGCATGCTGCATTTTACCCTGTTTGTTGTATTGTGGTGCAGCGCTTGAATTAGAAACAATAGCTGAGGGTCGATGGAGGCTTTCTCCAACTTACTGTTGTAATATTTAGTATTGTTATGTTTTATATTTTGCACGTGTAAATTTGTATTATTGCCTTGTGATCCTGTATTACTGTATGTTTTTGAATACTGTGAACTGCTTTGGGTTGTCCACAAGATGAGGAAAGCGGTATATAAAAATAAATTCAAATTCAAAAATTCAAATTAAGTCCTGTCACCCTTTGAAATTCCTCTAAATGACTATATACCCTCCCCAATGAGTTCTGTGGATTTTTTATTGTTATTAAAGTATCGTCGGCATATTGACTAATACCTTCTATTCCAATCAGCTCCTTATCTTTCCTTATTGCATTAGCAAGCAGTTCCATGGCCATAATAAAAAGAGATGACGACAATGGGTCACCTTGCCTTGTACCTGCTTCCAGATTAATGTCTTCTGTTAGCTCATCATTTACCTTGACACTAGCTGATCCTTGGTGATATAATTGCTCAATTACCCTACAGAATTTTTGTCCGAATCCATACTTTTTTATAATTTTCTTTATAGTTATCCACTGGATCGAATCGAATGCTTTGAAAATGTCTAATGAGAAAAGGCCTGTATGTTCCTTTGCAGGCGCACCCCCCAAAGAAAGACTCAGACACCGGTATATGGATAAAGGCATTGGGCCACTTTTATTGAATAATGCCCTAGTCCGAATTATAACTTTCAATTGGTACTCATCCAATTATAATTCTTTAAGGCAAGCAGGCCACAGTAACACTGGTAAGGTTCCTCCCAAAATTGCCAATGGCAATTGGCTACAATGTATCCATTTTGTGTCAATTTGTTTGTTGACACAAACAAATTGTTGACCGTAGTCAATAAACTATCTACTGACCCCACCCTCTGACGTGTATCCGTCAAATCAGGGGGTGATGCATGCTGAAAAACTTGTGCCATTACCCCTTGCCTGGTTCGTCGTTGACCAGTCAACGTTATTACACCTGTACCTGTCTAAGTGTTGGCCAGTCAATTGCGAACCTGCCGGATACCTATGGGTCATAAATCTTTACCTTACCAGTGCTACCCGCCACACGGGGAGGCTTCAATGAAGACTCACCGCCCCCCCCCCAGACCGTCAGCTCGGTCAACAGGCCTGCTTGCAAATCTTCCAAAAAGAGGTTCATACCTCTATCCGACAGGTGGACCCCATCCCCTGCATACAGATCGTAATTTTGTAAACTAATGGTGGGGTGTCGGACGACCATCCCCAAACCCTTGTCAGTCAAGAACCGGGCCACTGCCCTGTTCACCGAGCGACGAGCGCGGTCAAGGGCATGGAGGTCAATACCTCCCCTGTAAGCGTGACGTGGTATGATGTCCGACCATAGCAGCCTGGTGAACGGCCACACATAGTGCAAATAAGCTAGGTCCCTGCAAATCGCAAATTTTAAAGAAAGGCCAGTGACCTGGCCTAGGTCATTGCCACCGAGATGCAGCACAAGGGCATCAGGCGGTTCAGCATCCCTAATGGAGAAAAGGAATGGCAACAGTTCCCGCCATCTCATTCCACGCTTACCGTACCAACGTATGCATGCGGCCGCATGCAGTCCAAGCTGGGGTCCCCACCCTGTCGCCGCAGCATACTGAGCTGTCCAGTGCACGTAACGGTGGCCCACCAGCCATACTGCCACCGGTGTGCGGGGACACACAGGGTCTGTAAGAGAAAAAGAGAACAGTGACTTAAATGGTACTCATGTCTGAAGAGGACGAACATACAATGCAAAACGCATAGATCCCCATCTTCCCATACGGCGTATATCAGCCTCATAGTACCCAAATGCAGCTGAGGTTGAAGCAGCGCCTATTCTAAATGAATGGGTGCCGTAACGAGCCCCAGGGAGGCCAACACTGGAAAGTGCCATACCGGTCACCTTCCAAAATTGAAATTTAGTAAGGGGAGACCCATCCTGGTGGCAGAAAAACGGGCCAAGGTGCGTGCCACGCACTGCCAAGAACTCCTGTAGGGCACCAACCGGACAGATGTCTGCAATGGAACATCGTAGCAGTCTAATTCCACTGCCTACGCCGTGCTGATCAACTTTCGAGGACCGTATCCTCAACTGAGCCCACTCATTAGAAACATAGACATCGCCGAGTTCCAGTGCCCTACGAGTCGCATCCGCCTTAGACAGTAGTACCAACTCACTAATGCGGAGCGCTCCAAAGAAGGCCACCGTGGTAGCCGCATGAAAAAGAGCTGCCTCATACCTGTCAAAACATAGGTTAGGCCAGCCTCGTGCAAGGTGTGTGAGCACCCCTGGGGAAATTGGGTGCCGAGTGTCCGGGCAGCGGCCACGTTCCCGTGTCCACCCCTCCAAAACATGCCGTATGCGAAAATCGTTCATGCTGTCAGCAAAACCCCCCACCTTGGCAACAAATGCCAATGCTGACAGCCTAGATGCTATAGTGCGGGGAGCGAGGCCCTGACTGTGTAAATGAACCATGAATTGTAAAACCTGTGCCACTGGAATGGGCCACAACTCCGGCAACCGAAGTTGCGCACGAAAACTATTAAATTGAACTAAAGCATGATGATACGCCTTAAGCGTGCGGGGCACCAAGGACATGCCGATCGCCCGGTTCTCCTCTCCTTGCCAAATGTCCACATCTCGGCCGGAAGTGGCGAGGGGAATTCCTCTGCGTCCGGAGCCAAGGCACGGAACCGGGGTATCTGCAGGCGGGACAAAGCATCAGCAATATCATTATCAATGCCTGGTACATGTCTGGCCCTGAAAAGCACATTAAGGCGTAGGCTACGTAACACGAATTAGCGAACTAAAGCCATCACCCTGGGTGATTTAGATGTCTGAGCATTGACAATGTGCACTACTGCAGCATTGTCACACCAAAAATGAACCACTGAGTTGGCCCACTCCTCGCCCCATAGCATCAAAGCTCCCAGAATTGGAAAAAACTCAAGGAATGTAAGATTGCGGAGGCGATCCGTGCCCCGCCATTCTGGAGGCCATTGGCCATAAGCCCACCTCCCGTGGAAGTACATCCCATATCCCAGGGAGCCGGAGGCATCCGACTGCACTTGAAACCTAGGTGAAACTAAAAGGTCGGACCTCCAAAAGGATACCCCGTTGAAGTCCCGCATGAATGAGAGCCAAACCAAAAGGTCAGCCCGCATGCCCCTGGTTAGTCGGACCCTATGGTGGCGCCTTGTCAAGCCAGACATGGCATCGCACAGGCGCCGAGCAAATGCCCTGCCAGGCGTAACCACCCTGCAGGCAAAGTTAAGATGGCCATGCAGTACCTGCAGCTCACGAAGTGACACCTTACGTTTGGCCAGCAAGGCCAAAATCATCGCAGAGATCCGGGTAACCTTGTCAATGGGTAACTGGGATGCCTGTGCGACCGTGTCAATTTCGATACCCAGAAATGTGAGGGTAGTGGATGGGCCCTCGGTCTTTTCGGGCGCTAAAGGGACACCCAGTTCCTGCATTAGCGTCTGAAATGTGGTGAGGAGACGCGTGCACGTGTCCAAGCCCCGTTCACCCCCGAACAAAAAGTCATCGAGGTAATGGGCTACAGACCGAGACCCGGACCTGCGAACGAAGGTCCACTGAAGGAAAGTGCTAAAACGTTCAAATGCTGAACAGGATATAGAGCAGCCAAAAGGCATGGCCTTGTCTACATAGAACTTCCCTTGGAATCGAAAACCCAGTAGCTCAAAGTCCTCAGGGTGCACTGGCAACAATTGGAATGCCGATTTCATGTCACATTTTGCCAGGAGGGCACCCGGACCACAAGAGTGCACGATCCGTAGGGCTTGGTCAAAGGACGTATACCTGACTGAACAAAGGTCATCAGAGATAGCATCATTGACAGAATAACCCGCCTGGTACGATAAATGGTGGATTAAACGAAATTCCCCCGGGGCCTTCTTAGGTACCAACCCCAGAGGGGAGACCTTCAGGTTGGGAAAGGGAGGCACAGAAAAGGGGCCTGCCACCCTCTTGGCCCCAACCTCCTTAGCAATACTCAGGGCAGCCACCTCCTCTCTACCCTTCAGGGACATTAAATTGGGTGCATCTTGGGGTCCCCACACTCCTTTGAATGGGATTCAGAAGCCCCACTGGAAACCCTCCAGGAGGTACCTCGCGTCCTCTTTCCTTGGATAAGTCGAGAGCCATCGCTCCAACATATACACATTAACCGGGGAGGGGGCCTTTTGCCTGGCTAGCTCCCTCAGCAGCCGCTCTGCCCACTCCCTGTCCACCTCTACCTCTGCCCCGTGACCCGCCGGCCCGCGGACACGCGGCGGCGGCGTGGGGGCCAGCGCAAGAGGGACACTCATGTTTGTATTGGCACTGCCGCTTATTGCACACACCGCTGGCCGAGAAACTCCAACACAGCAAGCGGGCTGGAACCCCCTGCCCCGCCAGCTGGCGGGAAGCCTGCGTTGGAGCAGCTCGCTGAACGGCATGGCAACAATGATACCTATCCCCAGGCGCAGGACGCGTGGGGGTCATGTATAATACCCACAATTTCTGACAGGGCTCATCCCATCTCATCTCCGGGTGCAATGGCACCCTCATTCTGAATTCCTCATCGTAATCCAACCACGACGGGCCAGGAAAATCCACCATTGCCCTGTAAATATTGTCCAAATATTGGACCATAGGAATGGCTAGGTCTGGCCGGGCTCTGAGATACACCGCCATATAAATAAGATATGCGGGCAACCAGTTGGCCCAGGTGCGTGGTGGCTTACGACGGCGGGCCAGCTCCTTGTCTTTGTCATCCTGTCCCTCTCTCTCTTCCTTAGTGGGCTCACGGTTCAATAGGGAGAATATATCCACGTACTCCCCCCGCCAAATCTTTTCCCTCGTGGCATGGGACAAATGATCACCAAGGGGCAACGAATAACCAGCCGTCGGCAAAGCCGTCACCGACACATTAGGTACCCGGGGCATGCGCAGCGGAACCTGGACGGTCCCTGCGATGCCCGGCACTAGCCCGGGGGAGGACACCCCCACCCCCAATGTCACACCAGTCTGGAACCAAGGGGCACTGGTATAAGGTTGCAACTGATGCCCACTCGCCCCGACATTACGAGGCCATGGCCACTGAACCCCACCATTGGAAGTGGACTGAGATGTGGGTGCATTAACTTGAACCTGATACTCATTAGTTGCACCCCCGTGAGCCGCCCCCACTGGGGTTCCGGCCCACGGCGGGCGTCGGAGCTCGCGACCGGAATCGAGCTCTGGGGCCGCACCGGACCACTCTCTTGCTGCATCTCTGGCTGAACTCGGAGCTGCGAGACACTGGCCGGGGTAGGCCAGAGTGTCTCCAGCAGCTCAACCCGGCTAGCCGCCTGCTGCAGTGTGGCGGCCATTGAGGCAGGCGGAGGACCCAAAGGTGCCCATGCAGCAAATGAAGGGCCACCAGGCACGGGGTTGTGTGCCATCCCTAAGGATGCCTCGAGCACCGCTAAACGCGTTAGCAATGCATCAACTGCCACAGATCCCCGGACGGCCCACCAGGCATTGGACCAGAAACCCCTACATGAGAGCCCGGGCCTGAATAGGGCCATGCCCAAAATTCCGGGCCATGAGGGGCCAGAGGTGGAACGTGCTGCGCACCAGCACCAGACCCACCCCCGCTGCCTGGACCCATGGCCGGTATCTGCGGGCCAAGGGCCGAAGCCCCGGAAGGGCCAGCTGAAGGCTGACCGGCCAAGGGCCAAGCAGCCTGCATCGCCCCACCGGTATCGGTGGGGGTCGAGTCCTGGCGCGTGGGCGCAGCCCTGGTCCTCCGACCCAAGGGCTGGCCCCCACGCTGCGCAGGGCCAAAGTCCTCCCCGCGGGCCGCGGCTTCGTCGCCGAGGCCCTTCGTTTAGGAGGCATATCGAAGGAGCAGGATCCCTTTCCAGGGATCGAAGAGCAGAGAAAAGGCACAGAGGAGCCTGCAAGCCAAATGCTCCATGGCGAATCCTTCCTTCCCAGCCGGGAAGGACCAAGAAGGAACAAGCAGCGACGGAGAAAACTTCTCCTCTCCGTCGCTCTTTTTTAAAAATGGCAGCTCGGCTGCCTCGTGGCCACCCCTTATATAGAGGGGTGGCCACGCCCCCTAACTCACCCGGATGTCTGAGTCTGGGTGGGGTGGGGGCCCGCAAAGAGCGCGGCAGCCATTTTGGCGCCGCGCTTTCATTTGTTGCTGCGTGAAGATTGTTAAATCAACAGTCCTTCTCGTTAAGTCTGATACGTTTCTGTACCTGCATGAGCTTTGAAGAAACAAAGGTAACTGTGTTAGCATTCCCCTCCCCTGTCCACTGTGCATGCCCTGGACCAGAACAGTTAACTGCCAGCCCATTTCTCATTGATTCAATAGATGTACTGTAGCTGGATCAAACAACAGTATCTAGTCCAGTGTCTATATTTAAGTTTGGGTAAATATTTGTATATTTGTTTTGTTGAGTATTTATCTAGTATAATATACAGTGGCCCCCATGCTGTTGCTTAGTGCAGTAAATTGGATTAGAGAACAACCATTGAATCTGAAGTTGACTTGCTTGGCAAAAACTGTGTTGTTTTGCACTGGGCAGCCAGTATGGTTCCTTCTTGAAGGGGAACAGTCAGCAGTTTAGTTTTCATTGCATTAAAACATACCCTGGTGGCTCAGTGGTTAAACTGCTCTACTGCAACCAAAACATTGTGAGTTTGATCCTGACAGGAAACAAGGTTTACTTAGCATTACATCCTTTCAAGGTTGGTAAAACAAGTACCTAGCATGTTGGGGGCAAAATGCTAAATAACTTGTGAACCACCCAGAGAGTGTACTAAGCACTATGGGGTGATATATAAATGTAATTGCTATTTCTATACATGTGATAGCAACAGTTTCTATCTTTGTTGTTGTTCAGTCGCACAGTCAATTCTGACCCTTTGCGACCCTATGGACCATTGTTCTCCACTGTGTCTACAATACCATCCAGCCATCTCATCCTTGGCCTCTCCCTTCTTCTTTTGCCCTCCACCTTTCCCAACATCAAGGCCTTCTCATTTGAATCCTCCCTTCTCATTTGATGTCCAAAGTACTTTAGCTTCGGCTTTGACCTTCCAATGAGCAGTCAGGGTTGATTTCTTCTAAGATCTATTTGTTCTCCTCGCTGTTCAGAGGACTCTCAGAACTCTCCCACAACACCACATTTCAAAGGCATCTATTCTTCTATGTTCAGCTTTCCTAATTGTTCAGCTCTCGCATCAGTACATTACCACTGGGAATACCATTGCTTTAACTATTCTAATTTTTGTTTGCAATGTGATGTCTCTGATTTTCACTATGTTCCCCAGGTTTCTCATGGCTTGTCTCCCAAGAATCAGTCGCCTTTTTATTTCATGGCTACAATCCCCATCTGCAGTGATCTCTGATCCTAAGAAAGTAAAATCTGTCACTGCTTCTACTTCTTCCCCATCTATTTTCCATGAACTGATCGGACCTGTTGCCATTATCTTGGTTTTCTTGATATTGAGTCTCAAGCCAGCTTTTGCACTCTCCTCCTTCAGCCCAATCAAGAGATTTTTTAGGTCTTCCTCACTTTCTGCCATTAGGGTGGTATCGTCTGCATATCTCAGATTGTTGATGTTTCTCCCAGCAATTTTAATCCCATATTTTGATTCCTCCATCCCTGCATTGTGCATTATGTGCTCTGTGTATAGACTGAATAAGCAGGGTGATAAAATGCAGCCTTGTCTTACTCCTTTTCCTATTCCAAACCACTCTGTCATTCCGTGTTCTGTCCTGTTGCTTTTTGGTTCATGTACAGATTTCTCAGGAGGCCTATGAGGTGTTCTGGTATTCCCATATCTTTAATTACTTGCCACATCTTGTTGTGGTCTACACAGTCAAATGCCTTAGTGTAGTCAATAAAACAATAGTAAACTTGTTTCTGGTATTCCTTTGTTTTCTCCATGATCCAACGTATGTTGGCAATGTGGTCTCTAGTCCCCCTGCCTCTTCTGAAACCAGCCTGCACCTCTGGTAATTCTCTCTCTACATGCTGCTGAAGTCTATCCTGTATTGAGCATCACCTTGCTGGCGTGTGGGATGAGTACAATTGTTCGGTAATTTGAACATTCTTTGGCATTGCCCTTTTTTGGGATTGGTACGTATACTGATATTTTCCAATCCTGTGGCCACTGTTTTGTTTTCCAAATCTGTTGGCATATTGAATGCAGTAATTTGATGCCATCATCTTTTAGAGCTTTGAAAAATTCAACTGGGATACCATCATCTCCACTAGCTTTGTTGTTTGCAGTGCTCTTTAGGGCCTTTATGACTTCGCTCTCCAAGATGTCTGGCTCAAGTTCAATTTTTTCATCATTGTGATTATCAGGGATAATCACATTCTATCTGAAATGCAGATAACTGCGGGTTGTTCATAATGTGTAGCACAAAGAGCATGCTCAAAGATTGTGGTAACCACAATCAGGCGTACTCTGGTAATGGCAACCTTGTGTTGCCAGCTAATCTTTCTCACACTAGGTCAGGCCAAAGGAACTGCAGATTGAACTCACCAAATGGTGCCTTCATTTTGGCAGTTTCACATCTGGCCTAGATAATGGAAGAAGAAGAAGAAGAAGAAGCTTTTTTGAGATGCTTCTTCAACTAGTACCTTCAATTGAGCCTTTCTGATGTGTTGAGCTTAAGGGACTGCTGTATATGGAGCATCCAGATATGTTTGGATAGCTGTTGCTAAATTCCCATCTTTTTTTTTTAAATGCCAAACATGGAACATTTGAAATCATGCTTGCAATGGTCTTTTAAGAATTAGTCCCTTAGAGACTCAGATGGGGGCAACCAGACATTTGTAAACCAAGGCTCATGATTTAGCTATACCTCATGTGCTTGATGACTAGCAGCTAATTGTGCAAACTCACCAAAAAGCACTAATATCAGAGGGAACAGGAAGCATGCTGCTTTTCAAAAAGAGATCAGCTTTTCCATGGTGTGTGTTGAGAAATTATTTCCCCCTTCTAACTTTAGTTAGAATGCTTTAGTGGGAATACTACAGTCTTAATGTATTGCTACACAACCCACATATTGTCGGAAGAATGCCTATCAGTTCAGGTGCATTTACTACATTTCAATGGTAAACAGCAGAAACATTTCGAAACGTCAAATTTATTTATTACATTTACAGTATATCCCACTTTTTTCTCTATGAGAGGATACCCACTGTATATCCTTAATACCCCAGGAGGTATGTCATAATGAGAGAAAGTAATTGGCCAGTCAGTGGTGTAATATTAAATTTGGAATGTTGGGATGACTGATAATATTCATTCACTCTATTTGTGTGATTTCTTCTTTCTTCTTCTTTTTTGTCAGATTCAATATATTCTGGTTTTGCATGCTAATAGGATTCTTTTTTTCTTGGGATTTACTTCCATTTATTATCTCCCATTTATTTTTGGTCATTGAGACTTGAACCTGCTCTAATCACTGTACCAAATGGTGAGGATATTATTTTGGGAAATTTGTAGCTTTCTCCCTTGGACCAAGTTTTCCAGAATGCTGTTTTAGGTTGTTGTAATGCATGAATCATGCTCATATCTAAACTGGACAAGAATTTAGCATAGTTGAATGGTCCCATGTATCTTTCGAGCTATGACTACTAAGCTTATCTTTTGAAAAGATTCTTCATACATAGAAGAACCTTCACCCCCTGCCATCTTCCTAACAAATTGGACTTCAACTCCCATTATCCCCTCCGGCATGGGCAATGGTTTAGTCAGGATATTCAAGGACAATGCCCTTTGTTACTTACTCAGAAATGTTTGCAGTTGAGAAGGGACTTACTTTCCTGTCACATTTATTTTTTTAGATAAATCTTTATTGTCATTGTCCTGCACAGAACAACGAGATTGGGGGAAAAAAACACTTATCAACCCAAAAAAACCTAAACAAAATACAACTATACAAAATTATCAACATATTCCCACCCCACATATACACATTTAACCCCTAAAAAGCTCTAAAACTCTAAATACTCTAAAACTCTAAAAACTCTATACAGAAGCTCCCTCATAGACTGCATTGCACTGCATTCAAAGCCAGAACCGCTTTTGGGTAGAAACTATTTTTCAAGCGGCTGGTCCTGGTCTTTATGACCCTATACCTTCTTCTAGAAGGCAGAAGCTGAAAGAGATCATTTCCGGAGTGCATACTATCTTGCGCAATCTCTACAGCTTTCTTATAACACCTGGTGGCATAGATTTGATCTAGAGTGGGAAGAGTACGCCCGATTATGCGCTCCACAGTCTTTATGACCCTGGACAGCATTGTTCTTTTCCTAGCTGTACAACTCCCAAACCATACACACAGACCATAGATTAACACACTCTCTATGGTACAGTGGTAGAATGCCAACAGCAGGTCCTTTGAAAGATTGTTCTTCCTGAGGATTCTCAAGAAGTATAACCTCTGCTGTGCTCTCTTCATCAGATCTTTGGTGTTTGCTCCCCATGTTAGATCATCCCTCAGCTCCATTTCCCAGAAATCGAAACACTGAGACCTGTTCCATACAATTCCCTTCAATAATAAGTGGCTGGATGTTCAATTTGCATTTTCTAAAGTCCCCAATGATCTCTTTTGTCTTTTTTACATTGAGGAATAAATTGTTTTCCCTACACAACTCCGTCAGCATCTCAACCTTCTTCCTGTAAGCCAACTCCCCCTCCCCAGCAGTAATCAGACCAACCACCGTTGTGTCGTCAGCAAACTTGATGATCTTATTGCTGGGGTAACTGGGAACACAATCATATGTGTACAGAAGTGGGCTCAGCACACACCCCTGCGGCGTCCCCGTACTTATACTAAGATCCACAGAGACATGAGAGCCCATCCTGACCCGTTGGGAACGATCTGATAGAAAATCTAGTATCCACCTGCATAAGCATGGCGGATGCCCCAGATCTAATAATTTGGGCACCAGTCTATGTGGAAGAATAGTTTTAAAAGCATAACTAAAATCTACAAATAACAGTCTCGCATAAGTTCCTTGTTTCTCCAAATGGGTCAGAACAGCATGTAGGGCCGTAGCCACAGCATCCTCCGTGGATCTCTTTTTCTTATATGCAAATTGACAAGGGTCAAGTCCAACTGGTAAACAAGCCATAATACGGTTCTGCACCAACTTTTCATTGTGACAGGTGTAAGTGCCACAGGGCGGAAGTCATTCAGACTATCTATGTTAGGCTTTTTTGGCAGAGGTATAATAGTAGAGGATTTCAGACAATGTGACATTTATGTATGTCCCTTAAAATATGCTGAAGCTATTATGCTAAATCTTAATAAGGCAAATGATGGAACTGACCCTTAAAAGATATATAGGGGTGTGTGGTGAACCTTTGAAACTTGCATCAGAGTTATTCCGCCCACCCAAAGGAACTAACCTAAACTCATATTTCATATCTGGAATTCGATTAGATGCAGATTTCTCTTTGATACAATCCCCGACACATCCAGTTAGAAGGATGAGGCAACAGATGACTACTTTGCTAGGAGAACAGAATCTTTAGCTCATCATTGCCTGAGATGTGTGGAAAAGTGCTCATATTTCTCCTTCTCCTATTTTAACATCCAGGAGCAATCTAGCATGGGTTGCTTTAGAACATGTGGCTGGTGTGGTTTGATTACATCAGTGCTTTCCAACATGGGGCCCACACCCCACAGGGGGACTTCAATTGCCAGAAGCCTAAATCAGTACATTGGCTGATCAGTGCTTTGGGGGATTGACTTAGGCGACTGGGAACTGAAGTCCAAAAACCAAAGGTTGGGAAACACTGGATTAGATTGTTCTAATCAAGGGCCACCATTCCAAAGGCCATATCGGGAAGTGGCTGAATAGGTCAACCACTTTTGGATATTGAGAAATTAATTACTTCCCCTGCAAAAGGCAGGGGAAATGAAAAATCTCATTAACACTATTTCTGATGTGCTATTTCAAATGTTAAAAAAAAAGCTTTTCCAGTTGAAAAAATCATTTGCAATTGAATCCATGGTGGTTTCAGCTGCAGGTAGTTTCTTGAACAGTGAGGCAAAGAAAATATTTTTTTCCTTTTTTTTTACACAATTGACACATCATATCAGAGATTGTCTTAAGACAAATAGGTTTTTTTCACTTCCTCTGCCCTCTGCCAAGCAGGGGAAGAGATTCATTGGACAATATCCGGAAGTGGCTTGCTTATTAAACCACTTTCCAATGGGCTGCAACTGAATCCCAGCATGACCGAGTGGCTATGGATAGGGGCCCCTGTGCTATCCTGGGAGCTACCATCTTTGGTTCTGGATGGGGCTACTTTGCCTCAGACAGACCCGGCGTGCAACTTGGGGGGCCTCCTGGACTTGCGACTGCTGCTTGAAGAGCAGGTGGCAGCCGTGGCCAGGAGGGCTTTTGCTCAATTTTGAGTAATTTGCCAGTTGCGCCCACTCCTGGACCGGGACTCCTTGCTCATGGTCACTCACTCTCTGGTGACCTCCAGACTAGATTATTGCAATGCGCTCTACATGGGGCTGCCCTTGATGACCATTCAGAGGCTGCAGCTTGTCTAGAATGTGGCTGCCCGGGTGGTGATGGGGTGTGGACGTTATACCTGCACCTCCCCACTACTTCGGGAGCTGCACTGATTACCAGTTTGCCTCTGGGTGCAATTCACGGTGCTGGTTTTGACCTTTAAAGCCCTATATGGCAGTGGGCCGGGATACCTAAGAGACCGCATTGCCCCAAGAGTGTCTGCCCGTCCAACAAGAGCAGACCGGAGGGGCTCCCTAGTTGTTCCATCTGCTAGAGGGGCCCACCTATCTAGCACACGAAGAAGGGCCTTCTCCGTGTCCGCCTCTGGAACCTCCTGCCAGTAGAGCTAAGGCCTCCTGGCCACGGCTGCCCTTCAGGAAAGGTTTAAAAACCTGGCTGGCGGGGCAGGTGTGGGGCCTTAATGGGAACATGGCCCCAGCCTGCTGGCTTATTCCAAGTTGAATTCAGAGTGTCCCTCCCTCGGTATAGCATGTATCCCGTTTTACTCTTTTTATGAATAGGGTGGGGGTAGGAGGGTGGGTAGATGGGTAGGTGGGTGATTTGGGGTTTTAATTTGTTTTTATATGTTTTTTTAATCTGTTGTAGCCGCTCTGAGTCGGGTTCACCTGAGTGGGTGGCATAGAAATCTAAAAATTAAATTAAAATTAAATTAAATACTGGTACAATCTAGGATAATTGGACATCAAGAAACCATGGTTACCTGGAACAATCTTTAATCGTCCCAAGTAAATGGCAGCTCCTACTCTAGACCAATCTGAGATGGAGTATTCAATATTAGGGACAGGTTGGAACTCTCTAACAAGAATTTTATGTGGCCAACATTTTTACAGTGATCTCAACCCTTCCCACAGAAGCTAAAGAGTGGGATAAACTGCTGTGTAGCCAACCTCTCACTATTAATACCTATCCTCTTTAAAGGTTGAGTCCCCAAGCTTTACAATTCTCTAATACACAAAAGTATAAATTTTCATGTCTCCAGTACCACTCATTAGATGTGCCTTCCTAGCTGGAGACCATGGAAGGTATAGCACTTTGCTGAGACTTCAGCTGGCTCCCTGAGACTTGGCAGTCCTTGTCAAAGGTGATGTTTTTGATCAGTTTGAAAGCAACCGAATAGATTGATCTTGGTATGGTGCACTGTACAGACAACCTGATTAGAAGGAGTTTCTCCGTAATGTTATGCATACAATTAATCCCCATGTGGGTACTTAGACTTCAAGCAGAGTTAAAGGATTCATATATTGCAATTAAGTTATATGGGAAAAGCAAAAGTAAAGGTAAGATAATATAGGCATTAAGATCACCTCCAGAATTCAGAACTCATGGATGAGGCCTGTGGGGGAACTAGGGATCCACCGATCACACTAATTAAACACTAACAAGACGTTTGCCCTTGGTTTCCCAAAATCAGCATCTCCTCAGTATTAATTCCCTGCTCAATTAGAATTTTCCTTCATGATTGTTAAATTTGTCATCATTTACTTCTGCACCATTTGCACAGCAGGAGTGGTAAACAATAAACCCGTCCCCTTCCCTGTTTCTTTGGTTCCTATATTTCAACTGCATCTCAATTAATACATCCAGAATGTTTATTAGCATCAGAAAAGATACCAAAATGAGTTTCTAAACTTTTCTTTTCCATCAGGAAGGAAGAAAAGAAGGAAGGGAGGGAGGGAGGAGGGGGTGTTATTTGATTAAAAGAAGCCATACTTGGTAGAATTAAACAGTTAAAAAAAACCCAACTAAATCTAGAATAGATGACTGAATCAGTTGGGCTTTGATCATTAAACCAATATGTAAATACCACTGATTCAGTAAGTCTTCTTTGGCTGAGAATAACAACTGGATTTAGACTAGATGTTTAACAAAGGATTGTCTGTTGAACTTTGACTACTAGGTTCAGGATCCACTCAAGTGTGGCAAACTTAGTTGTTGTTTTTTGTTGTCCCTGATAGGATTCTTTATGCAGACCTGCAGCAAGGTTCTTCTTAGGACAGTGATGGCCAACCTTGGCACTCCATGTGTTCTTGAACTTCAATTCCCAGAAGCTCTGATCAGCAGGTATGTTGACTTTGGCTTCTGGGAATTGAAGTTCAAGAACATCTAGAGTACCAAGATTGGCTATCACTGTCCTGACTAACCTTGCTGCAGGGGAGACCATGTAGAGAGAAGATGGTGAAGGGAGAGTTTATGTTTAAGGGGAACAAGCCAAGGTTAATTCATAGCCCAGGTGTGGTAAGCAGATGGAGATAGACATTTTGAGTATACTGTACAGTATAGAAAACAGCACACAAAAAGGTCTTCACAAATAATGAAGGATTCTGAGAGATGTGTTAAAACAACACCCGGTTGAGTAGGACAACACAAAGTATCTCAGCAAAATGCAGCACTGCGGTGTTTTAGTGGTTAAGACGTTGAGTTTGAAGACTGGAAGGTCGGGGTTCGATACCTGAGTGCTGCACGATGGCTCTTGGGAACATAAAAGGAGCCTCATTCAGGTGACCCCTGAGCAGAGTTTCTCCAGCAAAAATCCTTTCAACCCAGCGTAATTTCTGGCATGTAATTTATTTATCCTATCAAAATGAAGTAAGAAAAATAAAAAATGTGAACAAATAGAGGAGAGGTTCTTGTCTGTATTTCTGACAGATATATAGAAAAGTAACTTTCCTGAGCTCCCAATTTTGATTTCTCTTTGATTTACTTCTTGAGCAGAACTTCCCAAACAATAGTTTTTTTGTTACATCAAAACAGAAATGTGGAGAAGTTTGCCCGATTATATACTTTAGCGAATCAGAATTGTCTCTGTTGGTTTATTACTGCAAGGCTTAAGCTGTACTTAAAGCTCTAAAAATAATAATTCCCCAATTCAGAAGGGAGTGTGTATCCTTTTCATCCATTGATCTTGTTGACTGAACTTGAGATGCTCTGAAAGAAGAGTGGAAGAAAAAGAAGACAAATGATAGAAACTTAATAGACCCCTTTCTCTGTATTAACCACCAGACAGCTGGTAGTGTGTGAAGAGCTAACAACAAAAAAGTCTTCAGTGGTCTTTTGTCAAATTGCTGGGAGCGGGTGTCGCTTGAAAGAAACTATTCTTTAGTGAACAGACACTCAATTAGTGAAAAAGCTCAGTGTTGAGCCTACCATGAGGATACCAGCAATCACAGAAGGGAAGTCTTCTCTTGGATGACTTTCTCATGACTGTCAAACATTTACGAGCATCCTGCAAAAGAAAGCATTGTAAGGAAAACATACAAGGGACCATGGTGACAGCTAGCAAAAGTTCGAAGCACTCAGACAACTTTATGAGTAAGGGAAATCTTTTGTAGTGTTGCTACTGCTGTGTGAGTGTTTTTTAAAAGAGTGTTTCTGAATAGCTTGGTTTGTAGAAATGAAGAAAGCAATTTTCTGAGAAAGGCAGATAGTATTGCGTGCACACATGCGCGTGCACACGCACACAGAGACAGAGGTATATAGCGATCATATAGCGATTTTCATATAGCGATTTTCCCTATGAGATGTATTGTACAATGATTTTGTTTGCTAAGTGGTTTTTCCCATTGAAAAACTGTTCTACACGATTTTTCCCATAGAGAAAATTGTTATGTGGGACACCATTTTCCCCAAAAACCTAATTTTTATGCAATTTTGTTGCTTTATGGGTCAATTGTTGTATGAGGTTCCACTGCGCACGTGCATGTGTGTGCGTGCGGTGCACACGTGCATGTGTGTGTGTGCGGTGCACGCGCACACTATACATTAATATTTTTAATGGCTTGGGTTTTACAAATGACCCAGTCTTGCCTACAACTATCTACCCATCTTTCTTCCATTTTGGGACTCAAGGTGATTTGTGGTTTGTGTTCATTTTGCCACTATTTGACTCGCTGTGAGCATGAATGACAGTCCTTTCCATAAATCAGGATAAGCCTAGGACTGAGGTTTGGAAGAACTTGCCAAATACTTGCCCAGTGAGTGCTTTTAGGGTAGTTACTTCTTCCTCAGCCTGACAGGGAAATGAAGAGCCACCTTTGTCTAATGGGAATAAAAGATGGATGCAAACATAAGAAATATGGACCCCGGTCATGTACTTGGATGGATTTGCCCAAAGATAATGTGTGATCTCCAATTGCCTCTCTCACAGCAAGACTGGTATAGTTTTCAGTTTCATGTGCAGTTAATCTATTATATTAACTCATGGGTATGTTCCATTGTGATGAACTGCATCAGAAATTCCTAGCAGATGACTTTGGGAGGCAGGGTCTGTCTCTTTTCACTTGTTTTCCAAATTCCTCTCAATAGCACTGTGTTACAATCCTCAGACAATTGAAATAATGTGATCTTATTGGCCTAGGAGAAAAATGGAAGAATTAGCATTGTCTACATTGTCTGCTGGGTTAATCCATATAGGAGGCAAAGCGGAAAGTCTGTCATTAAGTCCTATTCATGCAAATATCCAGGCTAATTAAAGTACTGTCATTCCATTTAATGTTTTGGCTTCAATAGTTTGATGTCAGGTGGTGAGTTAGCTGAATCAGTGGTATTTTCCAGGCACCATCTGTTCTTGCAATGATTTCCAGAGTCTAGACACAATCTTCAGTTTTTTTTAATCATTCCTTTACTTGAAGTAGGGTAAATTATGCACAGATTGCTCTTTAGAAAGCAGCAACACCTACAACAAAAAGCAGAGTAATTTATGTAGGACAAGGAGTTTCACATTTGTTCAGTCTGAAAAATTCTTCTTTTCTTGTGGTATTTTGGATATCTTGGTCTGGTCTGTAACACTGATCTTTTATATATATACTGTAATGTTCAAACAAATAATCACTGTACTCACGTAGCTGAGTTCATGATCAGCGTTGTTGGTAGCTGAGTGAGAAGGGAAGGAATACTGCGCGGACAATCCAGAACAAAGCCTAAAAATCACGTGGCAGATATGGCAGTCTAGAGAAAGAGTTACATACAGCCTCTGGTCATTATTCCTGTAAATAATTTGTGGAAGAATATTTATATTTAGAATGTTTATTATTTATTTATTTGATTTATATGGCCACCTTTCTTGCCTCAGCAACCCAAGGCGGCTCACAATTGATAAAATCCCACCCCCTCCATACAATAAGGCTAAATGCTAAACTAGAAAACATTTAAAACGTCCCTAAAATGTCCCAGATCTCTTTTAAAACCCTTTAAAATGGCACAGGCATGTTGTCCAGTCTTTATAGCATGTAAGATGTGTCCAAACACAATGGCTAACATTTAGTAGTAAGCTGCAACTATACTAAGCCAATTGAATCAATAGAACTTAATGGAGAAATTGACTTACCAAACCTCCACTGATTCAATGTGCCTGCTCTGCTTGTGATTTCAGCCAATATTGGATTTCAGTCAATATTACTTGAACAAACTCAGTTAATCATATATGTTATGTTATGCCTCTATGTTCTTGACCCCTTCTGAGAACTTTTCAGTTTAGGTTGCACAGTTTATAGGAAGAGTTGGCAAGTTGTAACTGGGCAGATGTTCACACTGCCATTCTCCCTCTGAGGGGACAGTTTGCAGTCCAACAACATTCCCATATGTTCACATAGTAGCCAGTCCTGATCTAGTCATCTGAAATGTAGAGGTGAAAGTTGTCAAACCAAAGCAGACACTCATCCTATAATCTAAAATTTTCAGAAGAAAGAGAAGACTGAAATATTCAGTATTATTATTGCTCACTTATAAAGTACAAAGCACACACGATTGCTTGAAAGTAGCAGTATTCAGAGTAATCCTATACTGTACATGGGAAGGTTGAGGCTCCCAATTTTGAATAGTATTGATTCAACCATTGCAGAATTCAGAAATATTTCATTTTAATGCACATAACCACAGTTCCCATGGTTTCCTATGAATCCAGAGCAACTATTAATCAGTTGCACATTTGAGTTTGTATGAGAAATCACTGTCAGACACTAATATAGGGGTTCTCAACATTTTTCAGCTGTGGGCCGCACCAGGCCCCCTCTGACAGCTGAGCAGACTGAACTGGTGGTTCCCTCACTATAAACGCTGCTGTAAAATGCATCTGCAGCTGTCGTAAATGTGTTTATGATGGCCACAGACTCATTTACAGCTGTAGTAAACACGCTTATGACAGCCGCAGACTCATTTACGGCTCTCGTAAACATGTTTACGTGGCCACAAATGAATAAACAGTCGATTCCGGTGTTGTTGTCATCGTCGTTGGTGGCAGTGGTAGCAGTGGCTGGAGCAAAGTTGGATTATTTGCCCCATGGGCTGAATCTGGCTCATGGGCTGTAGTTTGCAAACCCATGCACTAATACAAGATATTTTTCAATTACTGTATATGCAAGCAAAACCAAGAGAGGATTGTGGAATATTAAAAACTAACAAGTTGTATTTGCCATGAGCTTTCCTGAATTGCAATCCACTTCAACATCTTGCATTACCTGGACTGCATACTACATCATCATATTGGAAGAGTACAGCAATCTATGAAATCTTATGCCAAACAAAATTTCATTGTTTTCAATATGCTAATAGTGTATGTCTTGATTATGCTGCAACAAACTACCTCCTCACTCATCCATAAAATAAGCATGATCTGCTTTAGGGAACACATCTGCCACACAGCTGAAACAGAGAAAGACAGAACACTTATCGACAGCATTGCCTTCTTTCAAAATGCCGTCAGCTGATTGTTTGAAGTAGCATATTTTGCAGCATAAAATAGCTTTAAATGCCTGATAATAGATTCTTAAAACATAGATTAGGTTTATGGCAAACAGTGCACATATTAACATTTCCAACAGAAGAGTCTGGTTGAACTCAAAACTCTCTGGAAATCATATCCTGAGATTCCCCATGCCTGTCCTTGATCTCAAAGGAGGAGAAGAGTAGGGGATCACTCTGAGAGTCTGAAATTACAGAATAAATTTGAGGCTCTTTCCCTCATCACACCTGATGAGGAACACACAGAGGAACAACTAGTTCCACCTGATGATCTCTCCTTCATCACACTTGATGAGATCCAGGAAGATAAACAACAGGAACAAACTGAGGTTCCCTCCCTTAATATGTTTGATGAGGTGCATGTAGATGAACAGATTGCAGGAGAGAGGCTCCTTGTACTAGGCGATTCAATAATTAGAAATACAGAGAAATGGATTTGTGATGCACATGATAACCGTATGGTGACTTGCCTGCCAGGTGCAAAAGTTGCAGACATCACAAGAAATCTAGATAGATTATTAGAGAGAATTGGGAATGAGCCAGTTGTCATGGTACACATTGGTACCAATGATGTTGGGAAGGCCAAGCGGTCTGTCCTGGAAGCCAAATTCAGGTTGTTAGGAAGAAGATTGAAGTCCCGGACTTCCAAGGTAGCATTTTCAGAAGTGCTGCCTGTCCCTCGTGCAGGACCTACCAGGCAGGCAGAGCTCAGAAGCCTCAATGCGTGGATGAGGCGGTGGTGTTGAGAGGAGGGCTTCAGATTTGTCAGGAACTGTAGAACATTTTGGGACAAGCCAAATCTGTTCAGGAGGGATGGGTTGCATTTGAACCATGATGGGACCAGATTGCTGGCACTCAACATCAAAAAGGCTGCAGAGCAGCTTTTAAACTGATAACTGGGGGAAAGCCGACAGGAGCTGGGCAGCATCCGGTTCGGGAAAGTGTGTACTTGAGTAGTGAGGAGGATGCAAAAATTACTGAGCAAAGCAAGGAGCTAGTCACCAGCACTCTAGCAGAAGGATGCAAGAGGCAGTCTAACAATGCAACTGGACTCAAAAGACTGTATCAGGAAAGCATATATAAATGCTTGTATACAAATGCCAGAAGCCTCCGGAACAAAATAGGGGAGCTGGAATACTTAGCAAGAGATAAGAATATTGATATTATTGGTATCACTGAAACCTGGTGGACGGATGATAGCCAATGGGATACAGTTATCCCAGGCTACAAACTGTACAGGAAGGATAGGAAGGGGCAAACAGGAGGTGGTGTAGCCTTGTATGTCAAATAAGTGATAAAATCGTATGAATTGGAATATCTAGGTGATTTGGAGTCACCATTAGAAGCTCTATGGGTAAGAGTACCAGGCCACAAGGATGGTCTAACAGTAGGCATATAATATCGGCCTCCGACCCAAACTCTTGAGGGAGACTGGCAGTTGGAGAATGTTGTAAAGGAAGCATCCAAGAAGGGAAGTCTGGTTATAATGGGGGACTTCAATTACCCTCACATAGACTGGGTGAACTGTTGTTCAGCACATGATAAAGAGATAAAGTTCCTAGATATGCTAAATGATTGTTCCCTGGGAAAGATGGTTGAAGACCCAACTAGAGGTACAAGAATCCTTGACTTGATCCTGAGTAATACTCAGGATCTGGTGCAAGATGTTAATGTGACTGACCCAATAGGGAACAGTGACCACAACTCAATTATGTTTAACGTGATCATAGACCGCAAGTCACTGATAAAATCTAACACAGAGACCTTAAATTTTCAAAAATGAAATATCCCAAAGATGAGGAAACTAGTAAAAAAGAAGCTGAAAGGGAAAATTGAGAGAGTCCAAACACTCCAAGAGGCATGGAGGCTGTTTACAAAAACAATAACAGAGGCCCAATTGGAATGCATACCCAAAAGGAAAAAGGGCACTGCCAGGTCCAAGAGGACTCCGATGTGGCTTACAGGAGCTGTTCAGGAAGTGATCAAAAGCAAGAAAAGCTCATTTAGAAGATGGAAGGCTTGTCCGAATGAGGACAGCAGACAGAAACATAAATTCTGGCAGAACAAATGCAAGGCAACAATCAGGAAAGCAAAGCAAGACTTTGAGGAGCGTATAGCTAAAAATACTCAGAGAAATAACAAAGACTTCTTTAAGTACATTAGAAGTAAGAACCCAACTAGGAAGGCCATTGGACCATTAGATGACAATGGAAGGCAAGGTGTTATTAAAGAGGAAACAGAGATTGCAGAGAGACTCAATGAATTCTTTGCTTCACTATTCACTGGAGAAGACAGAGACCACATGCCCAAAACAGAGCCTATCTTTGTAGGGAGGGAAACCGAAGAATTAAGCCAGATAGAAATAACCAGGGAGGAGGTCCTTGCATGTCTTGTTAAACTAAACACTAACAAATCACCAGGACCAGATGGCATCCATCCATGAGTTCTCGGGGAACTTAAAGATGAAATTGCTGATCTCCTAGCCAAATTATATAATATTTCCCTCAAATCAGGCTTTGTGCCTGATGACTGGAAGGTAGCGAATGTAAAAGGATCCAGGGGTGATCCAGGAAATTACCGACCTGTCAGTTTGACATGTGTCCCAGGTAAAGTGATGGAAACCATCCTAAAAGATAGAATTAATAGGCACATAGAAGAGAAGGCGCTGCTAAAGGAGAGCCAACATGGCTTTTACAAGGGCAAATCATGCCTCACCAATCAGTTGGAATTTTTTGAAAGTGTCAACAAGCATGTGGATAAGGGGGATCAGTTGACATTGTTTATCTGGACTTTCAGAAGGCTTTTGACAAGGTCCCACACCAAAGGCTCTTGAATAAACTTACCAGTCATGGAATAAAGGGACAGGTCTAGTCCTGGATCAGCAACTGGCTAAGGGACAGGAAACAGAGGTTAGCACTAAATGGACACTTCTCCAAGTGGAGGGAAGTAAAGAGTGGGGTCCCCCAAGGTTCAGTACTGGGACCCCTGCTTTTCAACCTCTTCATATCGCCAAGGCAACCGCCAAAGACAAGGTTCTTTCCCAGGCATTGGCATGAGTAAAGAAGGGCTGGCCCGCAACGTCCCCTTTCGAGGAACTTGCATTGTTCTTCAGAAAATGTTTCGAGCTCTCGCTCGAGAGAGGATGCCTCTTCTGGGGCTAGAGGGTAGTAATTCCCGAGGTTGTTTGAGCCAAGGTGCTCCATTTGCTACACACGAGTCACACAGGGATCATGAAGTCGAAAGTTCTGGCTAGGAGCTATTTCTGGTGGCCCAACATAGATAAGGATATAGAGCAGTTGGTGGGTGCATGTGAGAGTTGCCAATACTCACGGCCCGAGGAGCACAGATTACCCCCCAGGGAGTGGGACACAGCCCGCAGACCATGGTCAAGGGTCCACGTGGACTTTGCGGGGCCCTTCCGGGGTACAATGTTCTTGTTAGTGGTTGATGCGTTCTTGAAATGGCTGGAGGTCATTCCAGTGCGAAACACATCCTCCGCAGCCATAGTCAAACACCTGAGGAAGGTGTTCATGTGTTTTGGCCTGCCCGATGTGTTAATTTTGGATAACATGACCACATTCATGTCCGCCGAATTTCAGGCATTCCTCGAGCGGAATGCGATCAGGCATGTTACCTCCTCCGTTTCACCCTGCCACAAACAGTCAAGTAGAGTGCCTGGTCTGCACTACAAAGGAGGCACTAAGGAGGATGGGTCTGGGGGATCTGGAGCTACAGCTCTGCAAATTCCTCCTGTGCTATAGGGTTACTCTGCTTGCGTCGGGGCAATCCCCCACGGAGATCCTGATGCGAAGAAGACTCACAACATTGTTTGACCGCTTGGATCCTTTCAGGGTGGAGGATAGAGGCACGAATGTGGCAGTAGATCAGAGGAAAGTGTTCGGGGCAGGCAATCCAGTGTACTGCACAAAATTATGTGAGCTCAGGGCCAGCGTGGGCACCCTGGGAAGTGGTGGAACAAACTGGGCCCATATCGTACCAAGTAAAGACAGGGTCGGGGTTGCTGTGGCGGAGACACACCGATCAGCTTAGGAGAAGAGTCACGGAAGCCACTGGGGGAAGTGGGTATTTTGACAAGTCAGCGTTAGGGTTGTCCCCCACCCGCGTAACCCAAGGGGGGAATACAGGACTCAGCTTAACAGGCAGCATAGACCCACAGGAGACCGTCTCCCAACCCGGAGATGAACAACCACAGTTTGATTTTTTGTTACAGGATGGGGGGAGTTTTTGTGAGTGTTCCCCCACTCGTCCCAGTGAGCTGCGGGGCTTTGAGTTGTCCCAGACATCCTCCCATCCTCCCCTACACAGTGATACTCCATCCCTGCCCTTGCCGGGATTCAATGGGATACTGCAGTTTTCCCAGGGGGAAAGTTCAGGCGCAACAGCTGATTCAGGCAGCACTGCTGAATCGACCGGCCGACCGCAGCACGCCCACCGGCCCCCACAATGGTTGAGGGACTTCGTCCCATCCTAGGGGGGAGGGATGTTGTGTATGCATGCAGTTCAGCTGCTCACCATTAGCCCAGCTGATGGAGCTCACGTGGCTCCAATCTACCCAATGAGTAACTAGCATTGGAAACCTTCCCGCCACAGGTGAACTATGTCAGGTATGCAGTACGTCAGAAAGACATCGCCGATACTGCAACCAATAGGCACCTTTGGGCAAAATTCAAATTATTATGTACCATATATAAGGAGGCAAGGCTCCGCCATTGCCTCATGTACAGATTGACCATGTTACAATAAAGTAGTGTTTAGTCCATCTGCCGGCTCGTGTGCAATCAATCTGCCTACATCAAACTGCCATTATATCTGCTTAAACAAGGGATGTCCAAACTATGGCCTGTAGGCCAGATCTGGCCCCAATGCCAATTCATCCGGCCCACACTGCCCTCGTCGCTCCCATAAGCAGAAGTAAAAAGTGCCCACATGGGAGAGTCGGCGTGGGCTTGATGAATTGGTGTCAGCGGCCAGATCCGGCCTATGGGCCATAGTTTGGGCACCATTGGACTAGTAAATAAAAAGGAACGAAAAAGAAAAGGCAGAACTTGAATGCTGCTGATACAATATCTTTTCCCATTGGAGCAAACTACACACTGGCTGACAGTAAACCCAGTAACACTGAACCACCTGCCATGAAAGGAAATTTGTGTGTATGCGATAGCAGAGGAAACAAGAGTGGAGTGGAAGGAAAAACATCACAGAGGATGTTGTGATGACTGGCATTTTTGGATTCACTAGCTAGGGTGTGGCTCTTTCTGTGTTCTGATCATTAAAGGCAAAAAGGATGTTTGGATACAGAGCGAAAGCAAAGGGTATTTCCATTAAGTAGTAGGAAAAGGGTCAATATGTGTGTTAAAGCAATTATCGAATGTAAGACAGCAGAAGTATCATTTATTTATTTTTTAACATCAGAGCACAACTGAAAAGGTTGTGTATACTGTGTGTGTTCCAGTAAGTCATTACTTATTTCTCTGCATCAATCTGTCTTCAATTAAGCATGAATATTTCCAGTTTTAGAGTTACAGGGCAGGCATAGAACTCAGTGTGACTGAGCTAAGTCATAGCTAGCTTTTGAGATTGAATTTGATTAAAACAGACTAAATAAAACAGTTGAAGCCTCTACATTTTGATTTTAAAGTATGTGCCACTGGACTAAATCTTATTGCTAGTTTCAACTGGTGTAGACCTATTGCATCCATGGGATTTATATAATTATTTACTTATCATTCAACTATTGATTCAATGGGTCTATTCTAGCTGGGACTAGCAGCTGGATTTAGGCTAGTGAGCAAAAGAGGGCTTATTCTAAAGTAACATGGTAAAGGATTGCAGCTTTAGGTTGTATCCAGTCAATTATGTATTGTTCTTTCTGTGACAGACCGTTTATTCAAATAGCAATGACACAACATTAGGACTGTCCTAAACTGGCATCACTGACCCCTGCAAATTTCAGTTCTTGCTTCCTTTATTACCCTTACTTGAAATACATTCTTCAGAGACTAAAGCACTGGATTTTCATTGCCTAAAATGGAAATAAATTGCATTGGAACTTGCTTCTGTATATATTTGTTTATAATATCTAAATCACACTATCTGCCTCAAGACATGCGACGTGATGGATTAACCTTAAAGCTGCAACTAGTCTCTGGAAAATAGCAATAGCTACTGTAGATATGGTAAAATCAGCTGAAAAATCTTATTTTTATTTTAGGATAGCTTGGAAAGTTACTTTTTAAAAGTGATCAGTTATAGTTCATTGAGTATGTTCTAGTCAAATCAAAAGGACTAGGACCACGACAAGAATACACAGCTTTTTGGAATTAGGGGACAAATATATAAAAATAATGTTATATTTTGACACTAGGTTGTAGGCATGTAATGTCCCATCAGTATTGGGTGCACATATTTGTTAATGTAATTGTTTACTTCTTTTTTGTTTATTTTCTTATGTTATTTTTATTTTAGTTGTTATTGTTGTTAGTTTTAGGAGTAATAGCTTTATTATTTCTTTATAATTTGTATTCTTTGTTTTAAAATTATAAAAAATAAAAAAGTGATCAGTTATACTTCAAGGCCCTAACCCAGAAGTTCTCAACCTTTTAAAGCTAGGGGTTGGGTCACGCTCCCTCAGACAGCTTCGGGGGCCGAACGGCCATTCTGCCCAACGTACACCACATGGCACTTCCTGGTTAGGATTGCCATACATGACAGAAAACCGGGATTATGACAGATTCAAGGTCGGAAGCATTGTCCTGTGTGGTTCAATTAAAATCAAGTTAAAGTCCTGGATTTCCCACCTGCCCAAGGCAGGTGCCACTGGGGAGCTAAATTACTGGGACGGGCAGCTGTGCACTGCTTCTGAGAACTCAGAACTTTAAAGGCCATGGTGCCTTGTCTATTTCTGTTTCTGCTCCCTTTACCGGGCTTCCCTTGGCCCTGTGAGAGAAAGTCCGAAGGCCCTCCCTGGAAGGAGGGAGGCAGCAGCATGGAGCACTTCGGACTTTCTCCCACAGGGCAGAGGGAAGCCCGGTGAAAGGAGCCGAAGCAACAGAAAAGGGTGGCCGGGGAAGGGAGCAATGAGGAAATGGGTCTTTCTCTTTGCCATGCAAATGGTTGTATGGGACCCAGTGGCCCCTTGCCTCACCAGGAAGAGAGGATGTCTGTTGGATCGGAGCCTGATGTGGGCCAGAGGGTCCCAGAGGAGACTGGTCAAGCAAGACACACGAGGCAAGATGGAGCGAAGACCAGTGTTTATTGAGCAGAAGGCTATAGACTTTATACCTTGCCTAGCTTGACAGCGTGCATATGTTGCACGCCGCCATTACAGGGAAGCCCTGAGTCTGCACAATACACAAGTTACCCATTAAGGGTGACTTCACCCGGGGAAGTTCCTTATCTATCTAATTAACTACCGGGGACATGCATTGTCTACTGTTTATTGGGAGCAAACAGGGGCTGAAGTTGACTCTAAGGCTTAGAGCTTCTGCGGATGCGAGATTACTCATTACATGCCTGTCGAGTTAAACATCTGGTGATCTTTTGCCCTCTATTGTTATGTTACTCGGCGCAAGAGTGGCATCAGCTGACATGGAGTGAGGACATCCTGGGGTTTCCTCCATGGGGGACACTTTGACAGCAATGAGGGAATGCATTGCGTGAGACAGCAAACCGCTATCCCCAAGATCGCAACACCCACAATCGCCTAGAGCGTTGTTTGAACCCATCCCCATGGCGCCCATGACCAAAGCGAGTCCCACCACTCCCACGTGGCATCTTCCCTGATATTTTTGACCAGGGTATGGAGATCTGTGATCTGACTTTGCATCTTGCGAGAGTTGTCCGTGAGGTTAAAACAACACATGCCATGGACTGTCTCGCAACCCAAATGGTGTAAGAGCAGGAGGTAATCGATAGCTGCTTGATTATCCAATATTGCATGACGAAGCTCCGTCTGCTTTTGATAGAGCATCGCTATTGCTGAGGAGGTATGATTAATGGCTTTTGCCAGAGCGCAAGCCAATTGACCAATCCTGCGAGCATTGCCTACGGCTAAGCCTAGCACACCGAACAAACTGACCGCAAATGAGACGTACTCAGCTTTGCTCAGAATCCTGATGTTACTGTCACATGAACTATCTAGCTGGGTGGCACGAGCGTGCCATGTATGGGCAGATACATCGGTGCTTGGGACAACCATATCCTTTGTGGGAAGCAACAGTGTCAAACGACTGATACAACAGAAGGAATCAGATACATTTGCGGGAATATAGTTCCAAGTGTGTTGGTTACATGTAAAAAACCAGCCTGAAGGCAAAGTGACATGAAGAAACATCGAGTTAATAGTTTCTGGATGATTGCAAGTCCAAGTGCTGTTGCCGGGGTTGAGGCAACGGTGATGTGGCCCTTTGACTGTGGAATAGCCGGTCATGCGAGCACAAGTTGAGTTCAGGCTGACCACCACTCGGGGAGTGTACAGAGTGGCCGCATCAGCCGGTAGGACCTTCGTGACTTGGGTTCCCCAGTGCGCGTATGTCGAGTACGTAATGAGGCCAAATATCCACTTCACTAACCAGTCACTATTCCTGATGTGCGCGCCTGGGGAATGACACACTGGGATGAGACAAGTACTAAGAAGAGAGGCAGAATCGGTGGTCTGCCACAGGCAAAAATCGGACTGATTGACGAGGTTCGCCAATCTTTCCCAAATGTTGTAGTGCAGCCGGGCAGAGAGATCTCCACCAGGCATCAGGTTTTCTGCTTCCAATGAAGCAGCTTGAACCCCTCCCCCCATAAGCAAGGAAAGGATCAAGATGATCGTCAAGGAGTTGAAGGTGATCTGGGACAAAACTGCAACCACGATGTTCTCTGGTGTTGGTTCTGCATTCTGCTGCCACATGATGTCAGTCGCCTCCTGGCACAGGGACTTGACCCCCCACCCCAGGTGATCTTCGGCGCTGGCATCTGCTGTCGTTGCCTCCTCCACTTGGTTTTCCCCATCAGGGTCAATTCCTCCACCTCCGGCAGCGGGTCTGGGAATGCCTGGCTCCATGCCATTGGACTCGAGATGAGGTTTCACCCACCGGGATGGAATCCAGATGACACCTGAAGGAGACATAATTGCAGCATACCCTCTTCCCCATGTTATGAGTGGCGCCGGGCCCCTCCAAGAAGGATCCAGTGGCACTCGATAACGCACCAGAGGACACGGAAGAGCATCCGTGCGACGGAAATGCTTCTCCTGCGGAGTATAATCTGAAAAAACATTGAGGTGGTTGTGCGTAAACAGTACCTTGTTCAGACAATGCTGTGCCTGACCCTGATTCTTGGGGAGGGCTAGTTCCCCCCTTTCTGTTTGTTTATCAATGTAGGACTTGAGCATCCGATTCACCCGTTCCACAATCGCTTGCCCTTGCGAATTGTATGGAATGCCAAAAGTGTGCTTAATGTCCCATGTGGCCATAAACGTGGCCAGCTGCCTGGAGCTGTATGCCGGACCATTGTCAGTTTTCACTTGCTGAGGTTTGCCCATGGCCGTGAAGCAGGAGAGGAGATGCTGCTCCACAAGCCGTCTCTCCCTTCTGAGCCGTAGCTGATAAAATGCGAAAATGTGTCTATGCAAACGTGCATAAACTGCCATCTCCCAAACTGCAGAACGTGTGTGACATCCATCTGCCACAGCTGGTTGGCCTCTGTCCCTCAGAATCTGTTGCAATTCTACGAGGGTGACTGAGTCTTTGAGGCTAATTTGTGGCAAAACTGGTGCCACAAAAGAACGGAGAAGCCGATGGCCCAAGTATAAGAAGGGCTCAGTTCTCTGAACCTTCTCCAGGGCAATGAGTAACCCTTTTCCCCCCAGAGTGGTCTGGAGGTCTTTAAACATTTCACTGCCGAGTTGCGGCGCTGCGATCAAAATATCATCCATAAAATGACATACTAAGACTGTGGGGTGAAGGTTTCGAAACTTTTCCAGTGCGTAGCGAACGTAAATTTGACACAGGGTGGGCGAATTGAGCATCCCCTGTGGCAAAAATTTCCACGCGTAATGTTGCGTAGGCTCTCTGTCGTTCACGACTGGCACTGTGAAAGTGAACCTTTCCCGATCCCTTTCGTCTAAAGGAATGGTGTAAAAACAGTCTTTCAGGTCTACGACCAGGATCTCCCAACCCTCAGGGATCATGTTCGGATTTGGGATGCCGCATTGAAGCGAGCCCATTGGCTGAATGCACTTATTGATCTCTCTTAGATCGTGAAGGATTTGCCACTTCCCTGACTTCTTTTTAATGATGAATATGTGCGAATTCCAGGGACTGGTGGACCATTCTATGTGTCCTATGTCTAACTGCTCTTTAACCAGCTGTTTTAGGGCAACTAATTTCTCCCCTACTACTGGCCATTGCTCTAGCCAGACAGGCGTGTTGGTAAGCCATTTGAGCAGTAGAGCCATTACCTGAAGGTAAGAGTGGCACAATACTGCTGCAAGATGTCTCGCCCCCAGAAGTTGACGTGCACATCCAAGATATGCGGCCCTCACTTACTCCATGTACTAATCATCTTAGCTGGGGCTCTTGGCTCTTGCTTAATGCAGGTCCCTATCCTATCCCAAAGTTGGAGACTAAGCATGCCTGTTTCTGGATAAAACAGACAATGCTCCCCCAAGTACACCAAAAGATCCTCTAACTGGTCTCTGTGAAGGCGTGTATGATTTACCCTGGCCAGGGCCTTGAGTTCCATTAAGTGAACTCTCTGGTTAGCGGTCGGACGTTGCCGCTGCGGACAAGTCCCCATATTACCTGCCGGTCCTTTGAAGTTGTCTCCGCGGGACGAGTCGATGCATCTGGGTTAGGTAACTGGATTCAGTGCGACGGACCTCTGGGAAGGAGTTGGAACGTGGGCTGCTGCCACAGGCCCTCAGTGGCCGCTGCGATGGTGTCAGGGTTCACAGCCGACCCTGAGCATTCGGAACGCGTTTCCGATGCGCAAGATGCCTCAGAGCTTTGGAGCGCGCTCTGCCTCTGGAATGCCTCTCAGCGTAGCTGTCACTCAGACTGGATGGCTTTCCGACCTGAACCACTGCGTGATCCTCCAGGAAGACTTGGACACGGTTCTGGCATAGAACCGAACCATAGAACTCGCTACTCACGAGTAGGATCACGTCGGTGTCACCATATGTTGGATCGGGGCCCGATGTGGGCCGGAGGGTCCTGGAGGAGACTGGTCAAGCAAGGCACATGAGGCAAGATGGAGCGAAGACCAGTGTTTATTGATCAGAAGGCTATAGACTTTATACCTTGCCTAGCTTGACAGCGTGCCTACGTTGCGCACCGCCGTTACAGGGAAGCCTTGAGTCTGCACAATACACAAGTTACCCATTAGGGGTGACTTCACTGGGGGAAGTTCCTTAAACCATCTAATTAACTACCGGGGACATGCATGGTCTACTGTTTATCGGGAGCAAACAGGGGCTGAAGTTGACTCTAAGGCTTAGAGCTTCTGTGGATGCGAGATTACTCATTACATGCCTGTCAAGTTAAACATATGGTGATCTTTTGCTCTCTATTGTCCGAACTGCCTTTCAGGTCAGCGATCGGTGAATTAAACTATATATATTATTCCGCTCCCAAATTTCTGTCCCCTCGGAACCAGCAGCTCGAAGGAGTGTTCTCCCATAACTGTGGTTCTGCCAGGGACAGTGTGCCAATTACGTATGCGGAATCCACAGAAGTCCAGACAGACCGACAAATGGGTGTCACGTGTGATGCGTGTGATGTGCCGCTCGCCTGCCTCCTGCCAAAATGCCACAATCAAGCCTTGGAAGCCATCAGTGAAAGAATGGAAAGGTGAGTAGTGGCACACATACACATGGGGTGGGAGGAGAGGAAGATGCAGGTCCCAGAAAGCAGGGGAAAACTGGAGTTTCAACACAGACACTTCTCATTAATCCAGTCGTCTTTGTTTGAATGCTGGAGGACCAATTTCCGTGGGGTTAATTTTCAGTTTTCAAAAAGACTGCAGACTTGACTGTAATGGGGTGGGGGTGGGGAAAGAGAGATTCACACCCAAAAACCCAACCAGGCATTTTCTGGAAGACTTGGGTGGAGTAAGTTTATTGTAGACCTTTTAAAAAGGGAGTTAAAAAGCCCCACCATGCTTGGACTAAGCCCCCTCCGAATCCTGAATCCCAGGGCGCAGGTGCCACCCCGGTTTCTCCCCGGTGGGCTTCTCCGGAGTGGTGGTGAGAGGTGTGTCTTGTCTGGGGCCCGACTCTACGGTTCAGTGCTCATCTCTGATTATAGCTGAAAAGCTAGTGCTGTCTGCATCTGCAGATGTTTCCGTGGACATGTGGCAGGCATGCCTCAAAACTAGAATGCACGGAACACTGTTTACCTTTCCATGGAAGTGGCCCCTATTTATCTACTTGCAATTTCTTGTTTTCGAACTTCTAGGTTGGCAGGAGCTGGGACAGAGATGGGAGCTCACTCCATCATGCAGTACTGAACATCTTGTCAGCGAGTTCAGCATCATAACTACTTGAGCCACTGCAGTCCCAATACATAATACTTTTTTTTAAAAGAAAGAAGAGTCTCCAACCTCAGACACTTCTGTTCTTTTGCAGGTAGTGTACTTTCAAGAAATAAAAACTAGTAACATGTTCAAGTATGTTACATACCTGTCAACCACGGCTCCAGAAAATATGGGACCTGTGCAGAACAGTTCTGTGCAGGTCGCCTTCTACGCGACCTGCGCAGAACGGTTCTGCCCAGATTGCCTTCTATGCATGCGTAGAAGGCTTTTATGCTTGCGTAGAACCCTTCTACACTTGCGTAGAACCCTTCTACGCATGCGTAGAAGGCTTCTATGATCTCCTTCTGTGCAGATCGCCTTCTACACATGCGTAGAAGGGTTCTACGCAAATGTAGAAGGGTTCTACGCAAGTGTAAAAGCCTTTTACGCATGCATAGAAGGCGATCTGCACAGAAGGGATGCGCAGTACCTCTCCCCCCCCCGCTGCCAATTCCGGGGTTTTGGCAGCTGCGGGTGAGAAATGGCACAATTCGGCGCTGAAAATCGGGAAATCCTGGCCAATCCGGCAAGGTTGACAGGTATGGTATGTTATTAAGCAGATGAAGGTTGACCTGGTTAAAAAAAATCCATTCTTCTTACTTTAATGAATATATCTATTGAACTCTCTTGAATGAAATGGGGGAGAGGGTGGGGAAGTGTGGTAGAAACTGTCATAGAAATGGAGTATACCCTGTGTTTTTTCACATCTTGTTTTTTGGCCTCCGTTAAAATGGCGATTTAACCACATCTTAGCCTCATGAGCTGCCTTGTGGTGGAGAGGAAATGGAACCTATTGTGTGACTAACATGTCTTGCTATGACATCATTGGTTGGAGCCCCTGAGGAGGAGGGCCAAAGGGGAGTGTGGGAATTCATCTGCTTTTAAAAACTGCCTTAACCTGCCTGTGTTGCCTTTCTGTGTGTTTCTGAGTCTATGGACTGTGTGACATGAGACAATGCTTGCTTTCGTACATGCGCAGACAGTTGAAAAATGCTGATTCACCCTCCATATATGGGTCTGAGATTCTGATAGGCTGATGTGTGTATGACTCATGTATCTTATACTCTGTTTAATAAAGAGACACCATTATTATTCCTTTGTTGAGCTCAAAAGGACTGTCGTGTGTGTATTTCAATCTTTCTCTGTTTCTTCTCTATTATTCCTAATGGAGCTGGCCTTCGCTAGAATTCCTAATTCTTCCTGTGTTTATCTGTGGCTATAAATTGCTCTGCCTCAGGCTGATGAGATCTCTATAAGTGGTGCCCCGTGTGAGGCTCTGAACTGCAGAAAGAGCTTTTCAACTGAGACAAGCTTCTAACACCTTATAACGACCGGATAATTGCTTTATTGCCTCTCACCCCCGACCGAGTAAGGTCCGACCAGAGAAAAAGGTCTTCAGGTGCCTGACATCATCCAAGCTCTATCTTGGATCCCACAGGGTGAGTGACAGCTTACGTTATGGGGGGTGTTTTTACGTCACCGCAACAGAAGTTTTGCAAGGATTTGACTTATCTTTTGCATAAGAATGGACAAAGAGCAGACACCACAGAGGTGCAGGAATTACTTCAGACTATAGAAAATGTTTCCCCTTGGTTCCCAAGAGAGGGCAGTCTTGATCTAAAAACATGGGACAGGGTTGGAAATGACTTTCAGAGACATGCTGGGGTTTCTGTTCCAGTGCAGTTCACTTGGTGTATGATTAGAAATTGCCTTCAAAAACTTACTCCAAGAAATATTCTTTTGTCTCAGAGGCTTGCTGCCACATTGCCACAGCTTTTGCCACCAGCCAAGGGAGAGCCTCTGTCCCCTACTGCCCCCCCACCATATGGGAAACATCAGCATGAGCCCCCTGATGGAGGTGGGGGTGGAGATGGAGATTGGACATTATATCCTGCCTTGCAGCAATCAAGTGCTGTTAGCCCTACAAAAACACCGTTCTCTGCTGCTTTAACTGCAGCTGTGCTGGATATGGAACCTGTTGCTGTATATCCAGTGAACAGAGAGGCTCTGGCAAATGGGAATGCTGAAACACTGCCTGCCAGGTCTAAAAACAACTAGTGCCAGCTGATTGGGAACAAATGATTAGGACCTCATCGCAGATGAAAGCTATTACTGCATGCAGAGTGGAAGGAAGCAAGGATTGTGATTCCAAGGGCAGCACAGAAGACCTCAGCTCGCCCCTGAAGCAACCCTCATCATGAAAGGAGAAGAGGACCAAGCAGGAGAAGATGAGTGGTAAGCTTGATTCCTCACTTGTGGGCAGGAATTGGAAGGATGGGCCAGAGGAGGAATGCAGAAAACCCAAGCCCAGAAAGAGGTCTTCTCACAAATCCAACCTAACAGGTACAGTTTGTCATCAAGTTAAGATTCAGATGCTGCAGATGAAAGAAGTCCAGAGGAAAAGTGGTGTGGATCCTTCCTCTATGGACAGCAGGCTTTTGCAAAAATACAAGGAGGGAGAGGACATACTCCAGTTTTTGGCTGATTTTGAATTGCTCAACCCTCAAGCAAAGAGATCCAGAGTGGGCTGTTCCAAGTTTCAAGCATCAGGACTGCAGGGGAAGCAACTGGGAAGTCCCTGTACTGTTCATCAGTGTGGAAGTTACTTGCAAATTCTGGAGAAGCTGTTCTTTGTGCTCATACCTCATCTGCCTGCTTAAATACAGATGGGTGTGCCTGGAGCATGAAGGAGTGTGTTTGGCTGAAAAGCTGAAAGATGTGGTTGTTTGGAGGGTGGAGGGTTGCCTGGTTGTCTTGTGAATTCAGTGTGAATTAACTCATGGCCTAATTTCAACCTTGCCATACCAAGAACTGTGCTGGAGAGAAGATGGTGTTTAAGTTCTAATCTGAGAAGAAGAAATCTTCAATCAACATTTGGACTCTTAATTTGGACATTTTAATTGGACTAAAAAGTTTTTGTGGACTCTAAAAAAGAATTGGCTTTGTTTGCATTATAAAACCTGAAAACCTTTTTAAAATTGTCTACATGCTTATGCAATGAGTTTGAAATGCTCTGCTGATATTTGTACTGTACCTATTTGATCTGCCATGCTATGCTGGTTTTAAGATATTGTATGCCTCTTTCACTTATACCTAGTGAGAGAAGAAATGTAATGCCTTACTCATGTAATTGGGGAGTGAGAAATGCTTGCTAGAATGCTACAGAATGTTCCTGTTTCTTAGAGGAGTTGGTCATCGGACACTTGCAACATATTGACAGGTGTACCTTCTTTTCAAACCCCCAGGAACAATTTAACAACACCCGCTGGCGAAGCATGATGTTCAAGAAATACACTAAAGGGCTTTGATTCTGCTGTCATAGTTCTGGGGTCTGGAATAGTAAATGGAAGTACTGGACTCGAGCAAAAAGGGTTTTGCAGAATGTAGGCAATTATACGGGATGTGATGATTATTTTTGGTTATGGGGTAGTTATAACAGTTCTTATAAGCTTAATTATACCTTGTTTAACACTACTATTGAGGATATATATGATGTATTTCCTATGTTTACTCCTGATTATTCTGCTATAGCTAGTGGTTCAATTTGCAATGGATGGCAAATTAAGGATCCCAACACGTGGTTCTTTTTTAATGGAGTTGCCACGAATTTCCATCCAGGACAATATCAATGTGCAGCATTGGGTTATTTTACCTTACCCATACAAGTGCAAATGCCGCTTCAGGCTGATGCACAGTGCCGGAGGGTTGTTGCCGGCCCAATGGGTTTTGGTTGCAATGATGAAGTGATAATCGATGTTCAGCTTTCTGATGGTAGCTCCTGGGGGAGAGCTATAGGGAGTGTTATCACTGGAGCACTCACCTTGGGATCGTACCCAGGTGTCATTTCCCAGGAGAATAGAAGGTCCATTTTGGAACTCACCTGTAGGCTGGAGAAATCAATCAATGCCACAGGGAGGGTTATACGGGATCTTCAAATGGAAATCACTGAGCTTCATCAAGACCAAATGCAGGACAGACTGGCCATAGATTACCTATTAGCAAAATCCGGAGGATTTTGTAAACTGGTCGGGAACCAGGGGTGTCAGGTGAAATTCCAGGATCTGAATAATACTATTGAGAAAGAACTTCAGGACTTACAGGAGAGCATTACTAATAATGTACACACTGATGTTAATCTCTTTGATTGGATGACCTCTTGGTTGCCTGATCTGTCTGTCCTTAGACAAGTTTTCTTTTATGGGGTCATTGCTATTATTTGCCTTATATTTTTATGTTTTTGCATTTATTGTATTCCTAATCTTATTTCTATGTGTAATGCATGTCCACTGCGTAGAAGGGAGACATCTGGTTTTGCACGATGGCAATTGTACTCGATGAGGTATCATCCTCTGGAACAAGGTACCAGGAGTCAGGAGGGGTACAATGTCCAGGAGGACAGTGATGACGAATATGGAGGAGTAGTTATGGAGTATACTGACATGCAGGGGTATAATTGGCCATCCCTCTCTCAACATTAAAGTAAAGAAAGAGGACATGTGGGAATTCGTCTACTTTTAAAAACTGCCTTAACCTGCCTGTGTTGCCTTTCTGTGTGTTTCTGAGTCTATGGACTGTGTGACGTGAGACGATGCTTGCTTTGGTACATGCGCAAACAGTGTGAAAAATGCTGATTCACCCTCCATATATGGGTCTGAGATTCTGATAGGCTGATGTGTGTATGACTCATGTATCTTATACTCTGTTTAATAAAGAGACGCCATTATTATTCCTTTGTTGAGCTCTAAAGGACTGTCGTGTGTGTATTTCAATCTTTCTCTGTTTCTTCTCTATTCTTCCTAATGGAGCTGGCCTTCGCTAGAATTCCTAATTCTTCCTGTGTTTGTGGCTATAAATTGCTCTGCCTCAGGCTGATAAGATCTCTATAGGGGAGGAGTTCTAACTCCCACAAAAGCGCGCACACACACACACACACACACACACACACACACACACACACACACACACACACACACACACACACACACACACACACACACACACACACACACACACACACACACACACACACACACACACACACACACACACACAGACATTCTTCTCTTGGAGGCTGTGCTTTCAGCAGCAGCAATGCAACCTCTTGGGAGAGAAGGGGAGAGGCGGAAGGCCCATCCCCTTAAATAAATAGTTTGATGTATTTCTTTGCTTTTGCTGGACTGTATCCTGATTTGCTATGCTTACAATATATTTCTAAAATGCCTGAAAAGACTATGGAGTGATAATACTTGGCACATGTTACCTGAATTTTCTCTAGTTGCACATGCACCCTTTGTTCACTACCTAGATTTAGGTCAGGAGTCACTGGGCACAAATGCTCTGAACTGCTGGGTCCAATCTGGACCAGGGAAGCAGGGTCAGGCACAATCCCTTCGCCAGGAGGCCGGAGGACTACTGGGGTCTACCTAGGAATAAGTGGGTTGTTATATAAACTTATCAAATTATTTGTGAGTTGCAAGAGTTGATTAACAAGAGTATTTTGATTATGGTTTTGCTATTTAATTTAGGCTAATTTCTTTTAAAATTATGGTGATTATCTCAAGCAGATTACAAGCCATTAGATTGCTCTCACTTGCACAATGTCATGGTCAGGAACTCCAACCAAAATGAGACAGTTGTCTAACTACTTATGGCAGTTGGATGTATATAACAATTGCAGACACTGAGGGAAATCTTTTAGATTGCTGGGTTGGTAGTGACGGGAGCATCGTCTTTTCTTGATAAACAAAGCTGTGTCCTGTTTGAGAGTTTCTGTCACTCTTCTCCACTTGAGTTATTTTCTGGCAGAGTAAAGGGGGAGGTTTATTGCAGTTCTGTTCTCTTTAAAAATTCCAGCTGTCTCAGAAGTGAGTGTAGAGAATAGTGGAACATTTTCCCAGGCGAGGCATCTCAGTTGAAAAACGGACCCAAGATACACGTTTTGCTGCCTTGGGTAATTTAGCATAGCACATAATTCTATCTTCCCATGTCTTCTGTCCCTCAAAATCTGCTGCTCAAATGAGTTGCCTCCCACAATGGTAGGGCTGGCCCTGCTCAATCATGTTGCTCTGCAGAAGCTCTGTACTCCATCTCAGCTGTGGACAGTTTCTTTTAGATTTTTTCGGTATTGGAACAATAATAGAAGACTTTAGGCAGGATGGAACAATAGCCTGAGATAGGGGTCGATTCAATATCCCTGTAAAAACTCCTGCGAGTTGATCTGCACAGTCTTTCAATACTCTTCCAGCTACTCCGTCTGGCCCTGTGGCTTTTCTTGGGTTAATTCCCTTCAACACCTTTCTCGTCTCTCCTTCTTCCACACTGAATGCTACATTCCTTTGTACCGATGATGGTGATGGTAGTGATGGTGACGAAGCCTCTGAAGATATCACTGCTGATGTTGTTTCAAAGCGGGCAAAAAAGACATTCAACTCCTCTGCCAGTGATTCCCCTCCCTCACCTGCCAGGGAGCCTTTAGGTTTATACCCAGTCAATTCCTGTACACCTTGCCACACCTGCCTGGTGTCGTTACTCTTTAAATGATTTCCCAGCCACTGTCTGTATGCCTCCTTGGCCATACCGATGCCTCTCTTTAGGTACGCTCTGGCTAGGCTATACAGTGACCTATCTCCACTTCTAAAAGCAATATTCCTTGCCTTTAGCAACCCCTGGACCTCCCTTGTCATCCAGGGCTTCCTGTTTGGATAGATCTTTATCCGGCGCTTTTGTGTTACATTGTCAGTGCAGAACCTGATGTAATCCAACACTACCTCCATATGAATCTCTACATCCTGTTGGTCAAATACCTCCCAGTCTGTGTCATAAAAGCAATCCTGTAGCTGTTGAGACGCTTCTGCCAGCCATATCGTAATGTCCTTCTTTATTATTGGGGTCCGTTTCCTCAATGGGATGTATGCAGGAGTCAGGAGCAGGGACACATGATCAGATTGTCACAAGTGCTCCAATGGTTCAGCCCTGTATGCCTGTTTGACATTTGTGTACAACCTGTCCAAAGTCCTTTCTCCCCTAGTTGCACACTTTATATGCTGATAGAATTTAGGTAGGACCACTTTCAAATCCACCTGGTTGAAGTCCCCACATACAATGAGTGCAGCCTCAGGATATTTGCATTGTTGTCTACTAATAACATCATGCAAAAGACCCAATGCTTCGTTGATATTTGCATCAGGTGCAATATACACTATAGTTATCAATACTACTGTAAATTCACGGGGGATATATATAGGTCTGCATTTAAGCGTCATAAATTCCACAGTTGGAGAACAGTGACTGGCTATCACAACGGGATTTGTGCACCAACAGCTATTCACATATGCACACAACCCCCCTCCTCTTCTTTTACCAGAGTCCTCTGTCCTATCATGACGAAACACTGTGTAGCCTGCTAGTTCTATGGCAGAGTCCAAAATAAGTGGTGTCAACCAAGTCTCTATAAGCAGCAGAAGACAGCAGTCACTGACAGTTCTCTCAGTTGCTATCCACAGCTTCCACTCTTCCAGCTTGTTCACCAAATATCTAACATTTGCATAAAAAATGCTGGGAAGCGGTAGTTTGTGATGCTGTGTCTTTAATTTATGCTGCTATGTCTTTAACCTTAACCTTAATTGCCTTCCTCCCCTGCAACCTCTCTTCTGTTTATGATCTCTCCTGTGCCTCTTTCCTCCCCTGCTCTTAGAAGTCAAAATATCTTCATTACAGACGCTGAGACTAAGGAACAGCAGACTGAGGAGAACTAAGTGAAGACAGAGGTTAGAATGGGAACAGTCTCCTGACTGCAGGGACCAAAAGAGCAATAAATGGCTCAAAATTAATCTGTAATCACCAGCATGTTAACTTTTCTGACAATTTTGGTATTTGTTGAAATCTTTAAATATTAATATTGAATAGTGGCTCATTACTTTAATCTGTTATATGCCATATCTAGTAATTTGGAATTATCATTATATTACACAGTTTAACTGTTTAATACACTCACAATTTATGCAGCACTCGCTCCGCAGCTGAATAGATAACAAATCCTGTTGACTGTAAATAAGTCTAAATTGGCAAGGTATAAAAGCCAAGTTCCGAGTTGAGGAGCAACCAGCCACTGCGTCTGCACTCGCCGCCATCTTGATTTCCAATATTCCATTGAATTAAATACATCACTAGTATTTAATTTGATGAGTTCAGTAGTAACAGCCTGGTCAGGTTATCCTGCTATGGTAATAGAGTAGACCACACTGCCAGCGACTCAATGCCAAATGTCAGGCATTGGTTAACTAACCTTGCAATCCTGAGGACTAACGGCCTTGGGTACCAAAGTCCGCTGGGAAGGATGATGGCCTCCAAGTGGATTAAATACCACTTAAATCCATCTTGACGGAGGACAGCAGCTTCATCAATACTGGCCTGGGGTTGAGGAATACTTTGTGTGCCAAACAAGCTCAGGACCAGAAAGTGACTCACTGAACTGGATCAGTGGTACAAGTGCCATGCTGCGATGTGGAAGGTAGATGAAAGGCCACTGCATTATATTTTCAGAACAGTGTTCATGGCTGATCACCATGAGGATCGCCAACATTCGGATTTGGATATGGCAGAAGTAGTAACGACTCTCCCTCTCACCAATGGTGGGAAGACCAATGTGTGCTGACAAAGCACTTGGCTGAAAAATCTTTTTGTACCCTGATGTTGATCTTAAACAAATTTCTGAGCCAGTCAGACCTCCCTTATCAAGTAGATGAGTAGTAACAGAGATTGGGATTTTACCTGAAGGCCAGGGTCAAAGGCCTGCCAAGGTTTCTTTACTCTTTTGGAGAGGATTATAAAATCTGCCAATATGAAACCTCTGGGAACATACATTTGAGGAGAACTAAGTGAAGACAGAGGTTAGAATGGGAACAGTCTCCTGACTGCAGGGACCAAAAGAGCAATAAATGGCTCAAAATTAATCTGTAATCTCCAGCATGTTAACTTTTCTGACAATTTTGGCATTTGTTGAAATCTTTAAATATTAATATTGAATAGTGGCTCATTACTTTAATCTGTTATATGCCATATCTAGTAATTTGGAATTATCATTATATTACACAGTTTAACTGTTTAATACACCATTCAAGTCATGAACACATTTTGTCAAATTTCTTAGCATTTTAATGTTGGGAAGGATACACAAAAATAAGAGCATTTGCAGCACTCCAAAGTTGGACAACTAATAAGTGGAAAGATATGAATGTTTTAAGTGAACATAAAATGAACTTCATATTAATAGCCAAGGAAAGCCCAAAAAAGATATTAGAAATATTTGGAATAAGAAAATCCTGAATTGGCTTATATAAGGCCATCTTGACATTCAGTATAGTTTATAGCAGTGGTGGCGAATCTATGGCATGTGTGCTGGATGGGGCACTCAGAGCCCTATGTGGGCATGCACACCATCACTCCAACACAGACTTCACCCCATCTCCTACCCAGGAGCTCAATGGGAGCACTTCCTTCTTTCCCCCAGGAGAGTTCACCTCACCCCTCTATGGCACTGATGGCAGTCTGTTGAGTTTGGGCACTTGGTCTCTAAAAGGTTCACTATCACTGGTGTTCAGCCTAGAAAGACAGACTAGAATTCTGAGTTCGAATCCCCGCTCAGCCATGGGGATGCGAACCTGGTAAAGCCACACCTTAAACAGGTCATATATCTTGAGTGTCCTATTAAGGTCACTGTAAAATAATTCTTATTTGACAGCACTTAACAACAACAAAGCTGCCTTCTGCAAGCAAAGGGAAAAATCATTGGGAAGTATGGGGCTAAACCAGACAGTTCAAGGAGACCAGTGTGAAGATATATATAAAACAGTAAGAGTCCTCTTAAAAAAGAAATAATACACAAGATCAAACTTTCTCTAAGACTTGAATTGGCACAAAAGGCCCTGATTTGCTCTGGCTTTTTGGCACTTGTCCATTATCTGATGTATAACTCTACCCAATAACGTATTTATTACACTAAATTCATTTTTAGACTAAACTTGCTTTATAATTGATACAAAAGGGGAAAAAAGACACACACAGGGATTCTTTATGTAAAGAAACTGTATACAAACATCTTTATTAAGAATTCAGTTTGCTAAGATTGTGGTAATCCTAACTACCACTTTTATGTGAATCATAAAAAAGAAGCATACAAAGACTTTACAAGTTCATAAAACTATACCATAAAGAACAAATTGTTGCAATAAACAGTCTGCATTGCCTGTTCTAATCCATCTGCATAAGCAGCAAATTGAAGCTAATACTGTTCAGATAGGCAATACAAACCTATCTTGTGAATGCATCCTAATCCATAGATTTGGTGGTGGTGGGGATAAATGGAATTTTCCTTTCAGATGAACCACAAATTTGTGGAATACAGTTGGACCACTTTTATGCATGTGATTTATTAAAAAGATGAAAAGTCAACATGAGCTTTGAATTGGAACCACTTCACACTTTATGTTACACTATTCATGCAACTGGCATTGACCTCACTTAACATAAAGGCCACAATTTAACCCAAAGAAGCTGAGGAATTATAAAATAGATCCAGATTTTGTCATACTGACACTGAGCCAGGGTAGGCAATCTGTGGCCTTCCAAATGTTGTTGGATTATCCTATTTAGCAGAGTTCATAGTAGATGGGATTTGCCATCTACTGAGGATCACACATTACCTAATGTCTGGAGCAGACTGCAGGGAAATTGATGCCATTTAGACGTGCCTACCATAAACCACACTGATTTCAGTGGGCTTGTTCTTAGTATGATTAAGCCTGCTCCAGTTCAGAGTTCCCAGAAAGAGACAGCCATATTAGTCAGCAAAACCAGTTTACAGGCAGCTCATAGGGACTAACACATTCATTGGGTTTTCGCTTTCCATGGACTTGAGGTTTATTTTTAGATATCTATACAGGTCACCCACCCCCATATTTATGGGTTCAGTATCTATGATTTCAGTTATCCACTGATCTAAAACTATTTTTAATTGAATAGTTTTAGACCAGTGGATAACTGAAACCATATGCAATAAAATGGGTCACAAGTTATTCAACATGGAGTCTCTTTGGTTTTTAAACTGTTTTAGAATGTAGCTTTGCTTCTTTGCAAAGGCCTCATAATTCTTTCTGCTGAGCTTATCAAGCAGATGGGCCTCGTAGAAGATTCTCAAAGCTTCAGGCCTACGTTTTGTCTTCTTCCCCAGGTCTGGAATGCCCATTTACGTCAACACCCAGAGCCAGGGAACACCAGACATTTGTTATGGGAACCAGTGGTTGTTTATACAAACCCTGGGCTCTAATTGGCTATATAGCTAATTAGGAGGGCCAAGCTCATGTCTTTCCTATAGGCACATGGGGTTGAGAGTTAGTGCGAGTTTGGGGTTTCTGAGAGTGACACCTCAGAAGGAAGAGGGGGACTCTAACACCGAGTCCAGACTCCAACCCAAGCTTAGTCATGATTACCTAGATTAGTCAGGTTTTCCTTTTGTTTCTGGGGGAAGGCCTGAGTGTGGATTTCCCTAACTGTCCTTTTTGATTAGTATTTTTGTATGCTTTAATTCTGTATCCTGAACCAATGGAAGAACTGTTATTTCTACAATATGCTTCGAGAACAATAAACATGTTTACTTCATCAACAATGCCTGTTCTTTGGGAGAGGGGGTAAGACAAGAGTTAAGCCATAAGCCACACACTACCACATTTAATACAATACTCTCCATAACACTCGCTGGGCTCTGTCAATACAGGTAAGCCCCAGGTTGCTGCAGGATATGCAGGACGGCATTTAGGCCTCCTGAGCTCGGGAGTTCCATAGGGCAGGCTGGTAAAAGTCCCTCGCCATGAACGGGAGAGCCTCAAGGGCAAGGGCCAGGTGAAAGCCTATCTGTCACACCATAGATACTGAACCCATGAATACATACTGTATATAACATTATATGGCACATTATCAGTGCTGCCACTAGAGGACACTATCTGCATTCTAAATATAGGGTTTGCTGTTATCCGCAGGCTGGGGATTTGTGGTAGGTCTTGAAATATATCCCCTGCAGTTGGGGGGGGGGTACCACTTTACCTGCACATTTATGACTTCCAACTAGAAATGAATATACAGTACACACATGCACTTAAGAGTTCAAAAAGCAGTGGGATGTAAAAACTACAGTATGAAACAATTCTATTGGTGGATGTAAAATAAGCTCTGAGAAGTTTCAGAGAGGCTTGAGCAGAACTCTGAAGTCAGGACATCTGAACAGAGAAAAGTAAAAAAATACAGAGGGGTCTTCTGAAATATTTATTCAGCTGTAGCATTACCTTATGTTTGCATCATCTGAGATAGCACCTGCATGGCTACAAAAGATGTAGAGGTAGTTCTTATTGTGGCTATGCTTTTTTTTTCAAAGCTTACTTCTAGGCTGGCTTTGTTGCTCTGCTTTGTGCTCAAATTAGAATCACCAACTGACTAGGAAACAAAAACAAAAATGTCCTACAATACATTGTAGTCCACAATGAAGGCTTTTGGCAGCGTGCAAATATAACCATTATCTCTTAATAAAGCTCACATCTTAAACTGTGTTTGAAGGCACAGGAGCATGGCCCAGTGAAAAAGCTGGCAACTTGAGTCAGCCTAAGTTATTTTTTAGTCCAATTAAAGTTTGTGCAAATATAACATTTTTAAAAATGTAAATGCATTGTATTGCATATTTAGTACACACAAATTTTTATAAAACAGGGAGCATATATGTTCTGAGTCTATAATAAATATTTGGCTAAAATATACTCCTTTCACGGCGTTTTCCATGAAGAAATATAATGATGTATGAAACAACCTTATGTGTTCATATGACAATTCATAAAGAGGAAAAATAGCCCAACATAACATCACGACTATGAAATCAGCTTCTAAAGAGCATAATAACACTAAGGTGAAAGTAGTGTGTATGTGCGTCAATGCAGCTCTTCAAAAGTGTCAGTATAGGTCATCCAAATGTTATCAGGGAAATTTGTTTGCTGGTGTTCGTTGACATTTGTGACCGCAAATTAAAAAATTCAAAACAAAACTGCAGACTCTATTGGTACACACAGATCCGTTAAGACTGTGATGGAGAATCTTGGCACTCCAGATGTTCTTGCACTTCAATTACCAGAAGCCCAAGCACCCTGTGAATCGACACGAATGGGTTTACTGCGATTCATCTGGCCTGCACTGCCCTCGTCGCTCCTGGAAGCGGAGCGTTTTACTTCCGCTTCCAGGAGCGATGAGGATAGCGCGGGCTAGATGAATCACAGTAAACCCATTCGTGTGGATTCATAGGGTGCTTGGGCTTCTGGGATTTGAAGTCCAAGAATATCTGGAGTGCCAAGGTTCGCCATCATGGCGTTAAGGTCTCAACAGAGCTAAGGAAAATCTGTTTTTTCCCCAATTATTGTTGGAACCCACCAGCCAGTATAGTGAATGGCTATGGTGCATGGGGGTTCTGGAAGCTGTAGTCCAAAAAGAACAAACATTTTCAAACTCTAGATTTGGGGCACAATATTTTTAATCCCCGACATGGACATTTTTAGCCTGATTTATATTTTCTGATTGTGTTTTTTTTAAACCCACAGTTCTTTCATCATATTTAATGTTACAACAGACTGAGTTACAGGCTCAAAGTGGTGAAGGGTGAGATGCACTGAGGGCAAAATCCACATGGTACATTTCTTTGTATGCCTGTTTGTGTAATTCCCATTCATTTCTGGATGAGCTTTGTATGCAAACAAATTCCTCTTGTACTATTCTTTAACACTTAAATGTTATACAGATTTATACAGAAGTATTCATCCTTGATCAACAGGGGCTTGCTATCTATTAGGTATGTACTGCACCATAAATTATCCTTCCAAGAGGCTTTTAAATTGGTATAGTTCCATTAAAATCAATGAGAAGACCCAGTCTCAGAATTTTAAAAGGCACAAATACAGTACTAAACAATCTGGAGTTTTTCAATTGTGCCCAAATTCTGCTGGGTGGCTGATAATAATCAATATTGCCACAGTTGAATAGAATGACCAGCCTTGAAGATCCTTATGGAGGGAGAGCAACTTCTGGCCCTTGGACCACAATTCCCATTATCCTTCATTGTTGCCCATGCTACTTAAATGGATGGAAATTGTAGTCCAACAAGTACCTGATTGTAGGGGCACACATTGCCCACCCCTTAGCTACACAACATTTCCAACTCTGATTCTGTATAATTCAGAAGAATTTTAACAGCTTTTAGTCTTGTTAATATGCTTAACACTCATGCTAATTAGTGACATTATTTTTGAAATGAACTACTATACTGTATCTGTGATGCACACACACAAAATGTGACCTGCGCCTGGCAATACACATTATGCTTTATTGCGGACATTTCCTACTCTCTCTCTCTCTCTGCACTTCATACAGGCAAACAGTGGGACCTGCCCATATTTTATTACTTACCACCCAAGATTTAATTATGTCTCAACCGGAATATATACAAAAACAGAATAAAACATTCTCTAGAAAAACAGCGGACAAAGAATGGGAGCAATTGGGTTTTCAATACATACAACACCAGTGGCCCCCTATGCTAGCTAGCTAATGCTCTGTGAACAGAAGTGCAGAGAATGGAAATGTGATTCCATTCCATTTTCAGGCTACAACCCCCCATAACCAACCAGCCAGTGTGGAAGGCTGCTTGGGAAATTCAGGAGCAGTATCCCTCCAAAAACACCTTCCCCAAAGCTCTTTAGAGGGGTCTTTTTTGCCACAGCAGTGGTGAATTTTAATGCATGCAAGAAACCAGTGATGATATGTTTCTTTATATTAGGGTTAGTTAGTGTCTTATAAATGGGGTGGAGGGTGATCTATTGAGGGCTGAGTAGAGATATAAAATTTCCGGAAATTTTGAAGCTCGGGGAAAAACTCGGGTTTCCCCCCCCCCCCCCCGAAAAAACAATAGAAATTTTCGGAAAATTTGAAAATAATCTGATACCATACATATTTTTTTAGAAATGATTTATAAAATATTTGAACCTGGCCTTATCTTAAAATATTGTATTCATCAAGTTAAAATAAAACATTCCATAATATATTTTTTATTTTTTCAATTTTTCAGGAAAAAACTAAAAAGGCTTCAGAAAAAAACGAGAGAAAAAACAACAACCACGGTTTCCCCCTGATTTTTTTCAGTTTTTTCTGGGCCTTCACATCTCTAGGGCTGAGTACTAAGACCTGTTTCTTTAAAAAAACAGGGGCAAAGAACTAAGATCCTATCTGTATAGAATCAAAAACTGATATGTGGAGTAAAAGGAACTTACATTGGTGTCTGGCCTCTCTAACCTTATCCAGAGCCCTCCTCCTGCAGCTGAGCTTTTCTGCACATATCACCTCCACATTTATTTTCATATTCACAAAGACTTGAGGAGCTGTAGTTATTGAAAATATCTATATCTAAAAAAGATGCACTTTCTTTCTATACTGCACCATGTTACACTATGGACAACAGTATCTATGGTAGTGAAATGATTATGGTAAAAATAATAATCTCACCCCAATTAAATCCAAATCTTTCAAGCTGTAACACACTATTCCAGATACATCCTGTTTATGGGAAGTAGTTTCCTAGCGGTTTGCTAAATCCTGGCTCTGCTATCTGCCAGGGGATTGCATCCAGTTTTGAAGATCACAAAGTGGGATTGAACCAATCTATTCTGCTAATAAGTCCCTATTAATAAATTCCCTAACTATTTTAATAAAAAAATAGTTCTGTTTTAAAACTATTTTTAACCAGGGTAATGTGACTGAGTGTCTGTGACTGATTCATAAATCCATAGCTGGAGGATTATGGAGACACTTAAAACAAATTGCAGGGATGGGGAAAATTACTTTGAGGGTGTGTGTGTGTGCTACAATTAGATAAACTACCATCAGGATTCTGGGAGTGGTAAACAAAACCAAAAAGGAACATTTCCAATGTCGTTCCCAATCTTTGTCTGCAAATGTATATTCCTTTTTTCTGCTGCTCCATTCTAGCAGTTATATTCACATTTTCTTACAGAATAGTAGCTAAATGCTACTAAGTCTACCTCCATCTGCGCTCTTTTAATTTTGTGCCTTGTGATGTAGGTACAATCTGTAGTAAAGATTTCTATTTGTGTCTTAAAACCCTGCAACATGATGCAACATGTTTGAGGGACAGAAGAATAAACTGTGCATATAACAGAGGATTATCATTTACTGACAGACTTGCTTGTGTGTTTTTTAGGCGGGGGCGGGGGCGGGGAGAGAAGAAATGGAAGTTACAGTATTTTATAGACCAAGCTGGCTTTGTCCCAATGATGGTAATGGTAAAGTATATTTCCCCGAGAATTATTACTCAGGGCTGCTTCTATGAATACACACTTATTTCATTTATAGGATTTGTGGATGTTCTGGAAGTGCTCAGTCTGAAAAGTTCAAGTGCTCTGACAAGACTATTATTTTTTTCTCGCGGGGGTAGAGGGAGAGTTATTGTATCTCCCTGCAACCTCCACGTGTTCTAATTGTTATGGGCACTGTGGCTGGGTGTAATCGGTACAGACTGCAGGTGGTTTTGTGTCAAAACCCCAAAATATGTACACCCAGATCCATTGTGATAAAAGTCTTGATCATCCATACTCTGAAAATCACTTCAGGAGTGGAAGGCACATTTTCTTCCTTTCTTAAGATGAGCTGTACTTGTTGCTGGAGCGGAAATTGTCATATCCGTGATCATTAGCTCTAAACTTTAAGCAGGAATGTTTCTCTTCCAGGGACAGCATATCTTTGGAGTGACACCAGCAACACAGACATGACTGTTGAAAGAGAAGAGAATCTCTGTTAGAAATACTGGAGCATGGCACTAAAAGAGAGAACTGCTCCAGCATCAATACAGGAATCCTACAAGAACAGCCAAATATAGGATTTATTATTATGCATTGATAGAGTTCAAACCATGATCCACAATTGGTAGAAGAAAAGGTAGACAGGTATGGAAAATGAATGAAGATTAGTATGGCTGGCATGGTGGTAGATTTGGAAATGCAGATGCTGATTCTTACCCCCATCACCCCACACAAGGAGAGTGAAGCAGGCATCTGGAATGTTCATGTTAACAAATGAGGAGCAGGTGGGGTTTTGTTTTGTAAAGTTAACAGGTATTAATTGCCCAATCAAGAACCAAAAAATCTCAAAGACTTCATTTTTTTACTGGGACAGCCTGCAACAATAAACAGTATTGTTCCTTAGGAAATCTATTATCTAAGTACTGTGTGTGTGTGTGTGTGAGAGAGAGAGTCTACAAATTAGTATGACAGCAATTTGATACTACTTTAATTATAATGATGTCATTGGATGGAAACCTGTGATGTTCAGCTTCTGGAGATATCCAGACCACTTTGGTTGGAAAAGATCTTGGGGACATGAAAGGAGCCTCAACTGGGTGTCCCCTGAGCAGTTTCTCCAGCAGAAATCCTTTCAACCCAAAATAATTTCTGACAAGAAATTATTATTGAATTATAAAGCCTGGGATTCTCTATGCTGAAGCCATAACAGTTAGGGTAATAGCAAGGCATTGTAACAGCATTGAGCATGTACACGAAAGCCTCAAAGGAAGGAAGGAAGCAAATGGGTGCCAATGCAAAGGAGGGAGTGTCTGGAGAAGTAGGAGAACAGGGGAGAAATAAAGCAATTTCACAGTAGCAGCTGCATCACACACTGCTTTGGTTACAAGGCTTTCCTCCATTGGCTGGTTGCAACTCTAGTCCAAGGAAGCTAGCAAAGGGAATGCATGTAAGGTGATCACATGTAAGGCAATCCAACAATGTGAGTGAGGTAGAGCCTCAGAGCAAAGCACAGGGAAACAGAAAACTACCAGGTAAATGAATCACATGCATAAGATTAGGGGCAAGCCAGCATGGTATAGTGAAGAGAGAACCGAGGAGATCCGCTTTGCCGTGGTTGTTTACTGGAAGTAGTGGTGTCAAACCATTCCTCAAATATTTTACCAAGCTTGAAATCCCAGCAAGATTTGCCATAAGTCAGAAGCAACTCTGGTGGCACATAGCAACCAATGAAATTAACAAAAGGATGAAGCATCATCAGCTTCTCTCACTATTCCTTCAAGCCAACTCTCTTGCCTTTCAGATTTAAAACATGCAGCCTTTCCTATGAAAGCAGTTACAAGGACAAAGCCACCAGTGATTCAAGTTGCATCCAGTCTTGTCTCTGCTTACTTGTACAGTTATTGTGTGGGTGCAAGGAGCTCTTGGCTCTGAAGGGTTGAGGCAGTTAAAGAGGCAAAGCAAGGCAAGAGAGGTACACAGATGAGGTCTTCAGAGTTAGGGGTATAAAACTGAATCCCATGTTCATCATTTGTTTGCTGTTATGGAGAATGAATGAGGCCTTCATGGAATGAGGGAAAACTCTGGAGGAAGAAGAAAACTGTCACTAGCTAATGACATGCCATTTAAGATTTGGACAGAAAAGATGAGTTGATGATGGATGGTTGATCCCATGGCAACTTGCCTGCCTTGTATGAAGGTTGAGCCATCACACGTTGCATAGGTTAAGTAGGGGAGGAGTCAATAGGTATGGTGCACATCAGCACCAACAACACTCGAAAGCGTAGCCACAGAATCCTGGAATAAAAAAATTAGGTTGCAGAGTAGGAACCTGAAATACTTGATAGGGTATTCCTTGTCAGAGTAGTATCACCAATTCCACAAGAAGGGCCAGTGAAATAAGCAGAATGGAGTCATGGCAACAGGTGGATGGTATGTTATTCAGGGATAATATTGAGAGTAGGAAGGAAACATGTTATGGGAGTAACGATCCTGGATTTGATCTTGCAAACTCAGGATCTGGTGGCAGATGTAAGTTTTGGCAAAATGCCATAGCAATGCTTTTAAGTTCAATGTACATGTAAATGGACAGCTGTGAAAAAGTCCAGTATGATTACATGTTCTGCCAATAGTGGCTATTTCTGGGCAGACAGAGCCTGTTGTAGTTATTTATGCTTTGGACGCCCCAGGCTGGATTACTATACTGTAATTTGGGGCTGCCTTTGAAGATAGAGTTCATGATATAGCTGATAACTGAGATTAAGGAACAGCCTGCAGGCTCATCTGTCATCTATACTGAAATAACATTGATGGCTCTTAGTCAGTGCACTATTGTTAACCGTCAAAGTCTTTCCCCATTATTAGTCTACTTAATTGCTGGGATGGTCATCAGAACTCATCTGCCAATGATGCCTCTCTCTGTGATGATCAACAGGGATTATCAGAGAGAGATCCTTCTTGGTTGTGATATCCCTTTTGTCTGGAACTGAAGCTTGCTGGTTTTTATTCTGTGCTAGGTGAAGTTCTTAATTCCCCAAGGCCAGTAAAATGTTTTGAGCAGTTGGGGTTGTGTGTCTCATTCTACAGGTTTGTTTCTTAGCAAAAATAAGATTGAAGGGAAGAATTATGATACTTACAGGTAATGGAAATCATGGTAATTTGAGACAGAATGCATGAAATAACATCAAATTCAAGGGGATGCCAGCACAGTTAAAAAACAGAGACAAGGGAAACTATAAAAGATTAGAATACTTTACTTAGCTGTCTCCCCCTAATGAAGACAACCAGAAAGAAGGATAAATTCAAAGATAACAAATGAAAATTGATAAAGGAAGCAGAAAGAGAGTGTGAAGAGATAAAAATGTGAAGACCAACAATAAACATTTCTCTCAATAAGAACATAAGAACAGCCTTGCTGGAACAGGCCACAGCCCATCCACTCCAGCATTCTGTCTCACACAGTGGCTCACCATTTGCTTCAGGGTATTGTTCCCAAGCAGATGCCTTCACCTGCTTAGGATTCCCTGGAAATGGCATTGAGAGATGTGTCAGAAGCAAGGAACTGGCTTAATAGACAAGTGAATCAGCAATTGTAACATTTTCAAGTATATGTTATGAAGGTTGACCTGGATTTTTTTCTTCGTTTTCTTACATTAATCAATATACTGCAGGAGTTCTCAGACAGCTTCGGGTCCCGGACGGTCATTTTGCCCTTCCTCCACCACATGGCACTTCCTAGTGTGGTGGAGGTGGGCCACATGAAATGGTGCTATGGACCACAGGTTGAGAATCCCTAATATACTGCTTTGTGTCGTTAGCTTAACCTTTTGTGAGTTTTGAAAGGAATGTAATTAAGGTAACTATGGAGAGAGGGGAGCCCAGGTAAGATATTGTACTTTTGGTTGCACTGTTTAAAAGATTTTGAGCAATTCCCTCACCAAAGGCCACAAGCAAATCCAGCAATCATGAGACAAGTAATTGGTAAAATTACAGAAAACAGAGAGTAGGAATAAAAAGCGGTTCCTACAAAGGAATGAATTAAGATACGGTACCCCCTAAATCTGTACTGGGACCAGTGGCTTTTAACTTCTTCATAATAGTGTGCCATAAGTAATGGAGTCACATTTCTGGGACCAAGTTGCTCAGGATGGTTAAAACATACACACTGGTTGGAACTTACCAGGTAGATATGGGCAGCAGACCACTCGTGAAACAATAACCTTCATTAAAACTGAGTTACATAATTAACAAAATCCTGTGATGCAACCCTTCTTTCTCTATACCACTTCAGACAGCAGACAAAGGCTCTCATTTTGGAATGCTCTTTTAAATCATCAATTTCATGCAAGCAAAAATCAGGAAACTTAAAGAGCATTTTAGTGTAAACTTCTCCCTACAGTGACATTTTAAAAAGTGACCCATCCCCCTTCTACAACATGAAGTAGTTCAATTTGAAAAGTATGCTACCATTTTGTGTTACTGAAAAGCGTGATTAACCTTTGAAGTTATCCTAAGGTAGTTTTGACATGATCAGTCTCTTTTCCTTTGTTCTACTTTTGGTGGAGTCAGAAAGGAAAGGAATGCTACCTTTTCTTTCTTACTTACAAAAGTTAAGAAAGTTTTTAACACTCCCAGCTTCTGCCAAAGGACCTAGGACACTCCATTTTCTGAAGGTATGAGTAAATTCCTCATTAGAGATTGCCTGTTTTCTTTATGGTATCATAGTTGTCAAGATTCTATCCTTCCAACACTCAAACAATTTCCATGGTCTTTCGTCACGCACAACCCTTGTGTTCAGTGCTGTGCTTCAGCACAGAAATAATAAATATACGTGTGAATTCCACCCCATGGCACACAAATGAATATAGATTTCATGCTTAATGATATTATTTCTACATTGTGGACAATGTGCTGTGAACTGTAAAATATGCATTGAAACCTGCTGGGCCATCCTGTGGATTATGAAATGAGGAATTCTTCATCTCAGTAAGAGAAGTGCTGAACTGTTTGGTACATCCTGGACATATTTGCCAAGTGCAAGTCAAGTTCACACAACAGCTGCAATCCAGCAGGTGAGTTCCACAGACACAGCTGGGCTTTTCCATCATGTGTCTGTGGGCCTGTCCTTTCATCTGCTTGCATTGACTTTTGCTTTCATAGTCTATCATGGGCTCTGACTGTGTGTTGTTCTCTGAGCAAACAGCTATACACAGAATATAGTCTACAGCAGGGATTCTCAACCTGTGGTCCATGGGCCGAATGCAGCCTGCGGTGCCATTTCATATGGCCCACCACCACCTCTATCACACTAGGAACTGCTATGTGGTGTAGGAAGGGCAAAATAGCTATCCATCCCTAGAAGCTGTCTGAAGGAGCGTGACCGGGCCCCAGCTTAAAAAGGTTGAGAACTCCTGATCTACAGAGTGTCAATAGTTTCCTTCTGAAACCTAAGTAGTTCATTGTTTCTTGTTATTTGTGACAAGGTGTTACTTCTGCTTTAAAAATATTAAACATGATACTTTTTAATTCTCTTGTTAAAACGTAATGCAAAACTAAAACATGCAAATTCAAGAATGGCAAAAAATCTGTAAAACACTGTTGCATGATTAAGAACATAAGAACATAAGAACAGCCTTGCTGGAACAGGCCACAGCCCATCCAGTCCAGCATTCTGTCTCACACAGTGGCTCACCATTTCCTTCAGGGTATTCCCAAGCAGATGCCTTCACCTGCTTAGGATTCCCTGGAAATGATATTGAGAGATATCCTGCCTATCTCTCCAACCCGGAGGTTGTCCTTAAGTATCCATAATTATAGCCATTGATACTCTTGTCCTCCATGAACTTGTCTAATCCTTTCTTAAAGCTGTCAAGACTGACAGCTGTCACCACTTCTTCTGGCAGGGAGTTCCATAGACCAGTAATCCTCTGGGTGAAAAAGTACTTTCTCTTATTTGTTTGAGAACTAGTACCCAAAAGTTTCATGGAGTGTCCCCTAGTTCTAGTGTTATGCGATAGGGAAAACAGTTTTTCCTTATCTACTTTGTCCACACCGTGCATGATTTTATAAACTTCAATCAGGTCACCTCTTAGACGTCGTCGTTCAAGAGTGAAGAGGCCCAACCGTTGCAGCCTCAGATGGTAAGGAAGGTGTTCCAGTCCCCTAATCATTCTGGTTGCCCTCCTCTGCACTTTTTCCAGCTCCATAATATCCTTCTGAAGGTATGGCGACCAGAACTGTACACAGTATTCCAGATGGGGCCTCACCATAGATTTATAAAGAGGCAAAATGACACTTGCTGACTTATTTTCTATACCCTTCCTAATGATCCCTAGCATTGAGTTTGTTTTTTTCACTGCTGAGGCACACTGGGTTGACACCTTCATTGAGTTGTCCACCAGGACACCAAGGTCCCTTTCCTGGTTTGTCGCAGAGAGTTCAGACCCCATCAGTTTATAAGTGTAATTGGGGTTCTTTGCCCCAACATGCATCACACTACACTTACTAATGATGAAACTCATTTGCCACTGTTTTGCCCACTCCCCCAGTGTCGAGAGATCCCTCTGGAGCTCCTCACAATCTCTCACAGTTTTCACTACCCTGTATAATTTAGTGTCGTCAGCAAATTTGGCTACCTTGCTTTTTACTCCTACTTCTAGATCATTTATGAAGAGGTTGAAAAGCAGGGGTCCCAATACTGAACCTTGGGGGACCCCACTCTTGACTTCCCTCCACTTGGAGAAGTGTCCATTTAGTGCTACCCTCTGTTTCCTGTCCCTTAGCCAGTTGCTGATCCAGGACAAGACCTGTCCCTTTATTCCATGACTGGTAAGTTTATTCAAGAGCCTTTGGTGTGGGACCTTGTCAAAAGCCTTCTGAAAGTCCAGATAAACAATGTCAACTGGATCCCCCTTATCCACATGCTTGTTGACACTCTCAAAAAATTCCAACAGATTAGTGAGGCATGATTTGCCCTTGCAAAAGCCATGTTGGCTCTCCTTTAGCAGCGCCTTCTCTTCTATGTGCCTATTAATTCTATCTTTTAGGATGGTTTCCATCACTTTACCTGGGACACATGTCAAACTGACAGGTCGGTAATTTCCTGGATCACCCCTGGATCCTTTTTTGAAAATTGGTGTTACATTCGCTACCTTCCAGTCATCAGGCACAAAGCCTGATTTGAGGGAAAGATTATATATTTTGGCTAGGAGATCAGCAATTTCATCTTTAAGTTCCCTGAGAACTCGTGGATGGATGCCATCTGGTCCTGGTGATTTGCTAGTGTTTAGCTTAACAAGACATGCAAGGACCTCCTCCCTGGTTATTTCTATCTGGCTTAATTCTTCGGTTTCCCTCCCTACGAAGATAGGCTCTGTTTTGGGCATGTGGCCTCTGTCTTCTTCAGTGAATACTGAAGCAAAGAATTCATTGAGTCTCTCTGCAATCTCTGTTTCCTCTTTAATAACCCCTTGCCTTCCATTGTCATCTAATGGTCCAATGGCCTTCCTAGTTGGGTTCTTACTTCTAATGTACTTAAAGAAGTCTTTGTTATTTCTCTGAGTATTTTTAGCTATACGCTCCTCAAAGTCTTGCTTTGCTTTCCTGATTGTTGCCTTGCATTTGTTCTGCCAGAATTTATGTTGCTGCCTGCTGTCCTCATTTGGACAAGCCTTCCATCTTCTAAATGAGCTTTTCTTGCTCTTGATCACTTCCCAAACAGCTCCTGTAAGCCACATTGGAGTCCTCTTGGACCTGGCAGTGCCCTTTTTCCTTTTGGGTATGCATTCCAATTGAGCCTCTGTTATTGTTTTTGTAAACAGCCTCCATGCCTCTTGGAGTGTTTGGACTCTCTCAATTTTCCCTTTCAGCTTCTTTTTTACTAGTTTCCTCAACTTTGGGAAATTTCCTTTTTGAAAATTTAAGGTCTCTGTGTTAGATTTTATCAGTGACTTGCGGTCTATGATCAAGTTAAACATAATTGAGTTGTGGTCACTGTTCCCTATTGGATCAGTCACATTAACATCTTGCACCAGATCCTGAGTATTACTCAGGATCAAGTCAAGGATTCTTGTACCTCTAGTTGGGTCTTCAACCATCTGCCCCAGGGAACAATCATTTAGCATATCTAGGAACTTTATCTCTTTATCATGTGCTGAACAACAGTTCACCCAGTCTATGTGAGGGTAATTGAAGTCCCCCATTATAACCAGGCTTCCCTTCTTGGATGCCTCCTTTACAACATTCTCCAACTGCCAGTCTCCCTCAAGAGTTTGGGTCGGAGGCCGATAGTATATGCCTACTGTTAGACCATCCTTGTGGCCTGGTACTCTTACCCACAGAGCTTCTAATGGTGACTCCAAATCACCTAGATATTCCAATTCATACGATTTTATCACTTCTTTGACATACAAGGCTACACCACCTCCTGTTTGCCCCTTCCTATCCTTCCTGTATAGTTTGTAGCCTGGGATAACTGTATCCCATTGGTTATCATCCGTCCACCAGGTTTCAGTGATACCAATAATATCAATATTCTTATCTATTGCTAAGTATTCCAGCTCCCCTATTTTGTTCCGGAGGCTTCTGGCATTTGTATACAAGCATTTATATATGCTTTTCTGACACAGTCTTTTGTGTCCAGTTGCATTGTTAGACTGCCTCTTGCATCCTTCTGCTAGAATGCTAGTGACTAGCTCCTTGCTCTGCTCAGTAATTTTTGCATCCTCCTCACTACCCAAGTACACACTTTCCCGAACCGGATGCTGCCCAGCTCCTGTCGGCTTTCCCCCAGTTATCAGTTTAAAAGCTGCTCTGCAGCCTTTTTGAGGTTGAGTGCCAGCAATCTGGTCCCATCATGGTTCAAATGCAACCCATCCCTCCTGAACAGATTTGGCTTGTCCCAAAATGTTCTCCAGTTCCTGACAAATCTGAAACCCTCCTCTCGACACCACCGCCTCATCCACGCATTGAGGCTTCTGAGCTCTGCCTGCCTGGTAGGTCCTGCGCGAGGGACAGGCAGCACTTCTGAAAATGCTACCTTGGAAGTCCGGGACTTCAATCTTCTTCCTAACAACCTGAATTTGGCTTCCAGGACAGACCGCTTGGCCTTCCCAACATCATTGGTACCAACGTGTACCATGACAACTGGCTCGTCCCCAGTTCTCTCTAACAATCTATCTAGATTTCTTGTGATGTCTGCAACTTTTGCACCTGGCAGGCAAGTCACCATACGGTTATCCTGTGGATCACAAATCCATTTCTCTGTATTTCTAATTATTGAATCGCCTAGTACAAGGAGCCTCTCTCCTGCAATCTGTTCATCTACATGCACCTCATCAACCATATTAAGGGAGAGAAACTCAGTTTGTTCCTGTTGTTTATCTTCCTGGATCTCATCAAGTGTGATGAAGGAGAGATCATCAGGTGGAACCAGTTGTTCCTCTGTGTGTTCCTCATCAGGTGTGATGAGGGAAAGAGCCTCAAATTTATTCTGCAATTTCAGACTCTCAGAGTGATCCCCTACTCTTCTCCTCCTTTGAGTCACATTCCTCCAAATATCTCCCTCCTGAGTTGGTGAAGGGCCTTCTCCCTCAGAACTGTGCCCTGTCTCTTCTTTGTCCAGCATAGTCTGCTCCGCTCTGTCCAAGAACAGCTCAAGCTCCTTAATTTGTTGATGGTTAGATATGCGGGCCTCTAGCTGCTGGACCTTCTCTTCTAGTAGTGCAACCAGCTTGCACTTGCTGCAAGTGTAGTTCTCCATATGCTTTGGCAAGAACACAAACATGGCACAAGTATTGCAGGTAACTACAACTGTTCCCTCAGAATCCATTTTAACAAGTGCAGTATTGTGGGCCTCAAAAATGTACACGTTTACTACCTTTCTACCTAGTAAGAATATATTCTCCCTTTGTTATTAGTTTGCAATCTCGCGCGCCGTTAGCCATTACATTAAAGAAACAATTACTGGTCATTCATTTCATTATGATTTTAAAAAAACATTCTCACCTCTCAAAAACATTCTCACCTCTCAAACCATTTATTCTAAAACTATTTCCAATCTCTTTATACTACTACTAGCCGATTACCCGGCCTTGCTCGGTTTTTTTTCTTTAAAGGAAGTACAGTAATACCTTTCTGCACTATTCCTGCCTTCCTAAGAGGTCCCTGGGCTGCACAATAGCTGAAAATAGTTGTGGCTGCCATTTTGTTTTTTTAAAAACAAAATGGCGGCTGCAACTATTTCCAGCTGTTGTGTGGCTCAGTGACCTCCCAGGAAGGCGGGAATACCATGAAAAAGGTCCTCTCACCCCCAGAGGCTGCAGGGGAGCCGGAGAGCCGGAAAAATGCATCCGAATACTGCGATTTTTTTGGCCCCAAACAGTGTGAAAAGGTAGCAGAAAACGCCATCCTTTTGTGGGGGTGGGTACTCATCCACTGGCCCTCCGGGAAGGGAAGCGGCCAGGTGCTTGGCCGCTTCCCTTTCCGGAGGGCCAAACACGACTGCATCGGATAACGTTGAGATAACGTTATCCGATGCATTTAAAAAAATATTTCTCAACATTATCCAAATTTTTCATTGTCCAATGTAAATGTTATCTGGGTACCACTGTATAGTTCTGCCGGCATGTCCTGTACAGAGGCCACGGCTTGACAGAACTTTACTGGCCTCCCCTCCCTGCCTGCCTTCAGGCCCCAGTGCCCAGCGTGTCAGCTTGCCCCGCTGCCCCCAACACCACCCCGGGCTCACTGCTCTCCCTCTGTGACTCCCAGTTGGCGATTTCTCCCCCCATCTTGTGCCACCTCACTTTCAAAGCCCGCCTGACTCCACTGCCTCTGCCTCTCGTGGCCGGGCGGTGGGTGGTGGTGGTGGGGTGAGATAGTTCGGCACGACGGCTGACACAGATGCCGCTCCTGCCAGCCACCTGAACCCGCCGCAATGATGCCTCCTTCTCCAACTGCGAGACAGGGCTGGAAGTGAGAGAGCAAGTGACCTGGCTGGCTGGTGCATGGCCTGGCTGGCACGCAGCATGCTGGGAACAGAGTCTGGCTTTCCTCCCCCTCTCCCAAGAGAACTACAGTGCGGATGTGCAGTACTGCTGTGCCTTTGCTTTTTCTCCCATCGGGGGTGTGTGTCCCCCCTTATGTGTCCCAATTTGGGGGGGCATAAACTCCCAAATGGGTTTCAAGACCCCCACAGTGCTGACCTTGCAAGCCCAAGGTAGGTGTGTGCCAATTTTCAGAGAGATTGGTTCAGGGGTGTGGGTTCCTATAGAGCACATACAAGACCACACCTCTGTTTTATAGATATAGATTATATGGTACTCATTACAGAGATTTTACCTAATGTGTCTAGATTCATTAGAATCATAAACATTTAATGAAGCTGTCTTACCTTAAAGCAGTTTTTGAATCTTTTGCTCACCAAGTAGAGGGCAATGGGGTTAATGCAGGAATTCAGAGATGCCATGTTGATACCAATATAGTTAAACACCAGCAAAAAGCTGTATGAGAAAAGAAGGGGGAAAACATTAGGAAGCATGTTGCTACCAGAGAGCAATAACAAGGTGTTCTTTTAATTATGTTTCTTAGAATGTCATGAACATCCAAGCTCTTATCAGCTTGCAAGACTGTTTTTTTTATTCCAGCACAGAAATGCGTGCATATTTTTCTGCAAACATTTTGTAAATGTTAGGGTGTGCATTTGGATTTGAAAGTACAGGACCTGGGATTCACCAAAATTGCCATATTTGCATAGTTCCAATTACATGCAAATCTGAATTTTATGGTTCTGAATACAGTAAAACCCTGTACAATGACTAATCATACAATGATGGCATTTTTTTGGGAGGGGGGAAATTGCATCATACAATGATTTTATTTGTTGTACGATGCAATGCTTTTCAGCTGTCCATTTTCAGATGGGGGTGGTGGTGGAAGGGAGCCTCCAGCCTCCCTGATTCCAAAGTAGAGAGCCCACTCAGGCTGTCCATTTTGGGATGGGGTGGGTGGGGGTGGAAGGTGCCTCCAGCTGCCCTGATCCTAAAGCGGAGAGACTGCCTGGGCTGTCTGTTTTTAGTACGGGGTGGGTGGGGGTGGAATGCACCTCCAGCCACCCTGATCCTGAAGTGGAGAGCCCGCCCAGGTAGTCTGTTTTGGGATCAGGGTGGGTCGGGGTGGAAGGCGCCTCCAGCCACCCTGATTCCAAAGTGGAGAGCCTGCCTGCGCTGCCTTTTTTAGATCGGGGTGGGTGGGGGTGGAAGGCACCTCCAGCCACCCTGATCCTAAAGCAGAGAGACTGCTCCTCTACCCCACCCCCTTGATCCCAAAAAGGACTGACCGGGCGGGCTCTCCGCTTTAGGCTCAGGCTGGCTGGAGGTGCCTTCCACCCTCACCCACCTGGATCTAAAAATGGACAGCCTGGGCGGGGCTGGAAGGATCCTCCAGCCTCCCTGATCCCAAAATGGAGAGCCCGCCCAGGCAGTCCATTTTTGGATCAGGGGTCATGGTGGAGGGGAGTGTGTCCCGTAAAATGATTTTATCATACAACGGTGTAAACCAAGGAATGAATTAAAATCATTGTATGGAGTACCACTGTATCTGAAATAATAATTACAGTCCCATTTGCGCCTATGAATTAGAAAGCAAAAGGCTAGGTTTCCACTTGTTAAAAGAAAAGTGAAACAGGAACCTATTTCTCAGGCATGCTGGGGTGATTTCTTGAGAAATGAAACTTAAATTTCCTCAAATACTCTTGCGCCAAAGGTAGTGAGGGCAGCCAACAACTCAGTGTCTTCTTGTTGGGGCTGCCACTGGTGTTTCCCAAGAGAGGGGGGCTTGGGTGAGAACATCTATAAATGACATCTGTCTCCACCAAAGAAATATAGAAGCATACACAGACACCAGAAGACATTTTTTCACACTGGTTCTTTCCATGTAAAGGGTAGGCATAGCTGTTTATAAACCCTGAGCCTTTGCTATTAGGTTATGTTGTCATGCAATCCTACACTGCAACAGTCTTCTCTGTGGCCTTTTCTGAAGCCTCAATTTACAACTATATTCTCTACCTCCCATTGTATATTGTTAATTTATTATAGTTATGAATAAGATTTAAGACTGATAGATTAATACAGGTATTTTCAACCTGCAGCCCGCGGAACCATTTCATGTGGCCCACCACCACTTCCACCACACCAGGAAGTGCCATGTGGTGGAAGAAGGGCAAAATGGCCTTCAGGCCGCCAAAGCTGTATGAGGGAGCATAACCTGGCCCCCGGCTTTAAAAGGTTGAGAACTCCTGGATTAATACATTATTATGTTATTAATAGATACATTTTATATTTGGTTTAGGCCCCTTTTGAGTCTATCAATCAGGGGAATAAGATTTTGTTATATATAGACAGGTATAATCAGTTAACAGATTGTGTGTGTGCATGCATGCATGATTTTCATTGGAAAGGTTTGTATTCTGCTATAGCAGAACCAGATATTGTTCTCTGGGTAAATTCTGCATGAAATATGAAACATGGATGTGATTGAAGTAGGCACTTGGGAAACACAGCTGGAATGTTGCTTACATCCACTACAGTAGCTTCTACTGCTACTATTAGTCTTCAAATCTGTCATCTGGCTTCCTTTTAAGCCCTGACACTATGAGATAGTAGGCAGCAGTACCGGGTGTATTTGTCTGCCAAGGAGGTGGCTGAGAAGTCTCTGGTTCAAGTTGGGACAGATATGAGGGAATGTAAGACATGTTCTAATCATGTCTTTGTGCAATCCAACCAAGGCAACCAAGGGCAAGGGATCCAAAAAAGAAGGTGAAAATGCAAGCGTGGCGCCAAAATGGCAGCCGCGCTCTTTGCGGCCCCCCCATCGGATGAAGGCATCCGGGTAGTTAGGGGGCATGGCCAGCTCCCTTATAAAAGGGGTGGCCATGAGGCAGCTGAGCTGCCATTTTGCGAAGCGACGGAGCGGAGAAGTTTTTCCCTCTTACCTCCGTCGCTTTTGCTTTTACCGGGAAGCCTTTTGGCTGCTGAATTCTCTCGTTTCGGCTTCCCATCGATTGGCTGAGAGGCCCGCGAAGAAGAAGGCGGCTGCGAGTGCGGCTCGTGCGGTTCGGAGGCGCAATCTGGGTCGGAGGACCGCGGCTGCGCCTCCCCAGCAGCCGCCTTTGCCTGCACCCACCGGGACCGGTGGAATGGGGTCTATTCCCCCTGGCTAGAGAATCGTGGCCCACGCACGGGGCCAGTAGGGGCTGCGGCCCTCGGCCCGCAAGCGGTGGACACCTCTCCTGGTGTTGCCCATTCCGCTGGGCCTTCCTTTATAGGAGCGCGGCTCGCTCCGAGTCCTTCCAGCCTTGGGGGGTGGTCCGGTCCCCTTCCCTGGCAGGTTGCTACATCGGCCCTAACAGGCCCGGGTGTGGGGTTGTGGCCCTATTCGGGCCCCGGGGTGCAGGGACCTGTACCCATGCCTGTAGTAGGCGGGCCGGCTGGCCCTTTGCCCCATGTCAGCGTGGAAGCCTTATTGGCCCGCGTTGCGGCCCTCGAGGCATCCCTGGCCCGGGCTAGCCACTCTTGGGCTCCCTTTGGGGTTCGTTTCGACGCGTCGTCTGCTGGGCAGCGGCAGGCAACGGGACGGGTCGAGCTGCTTGAGGCGCGTGGCACGACCTAGGCCACTGCCTCGCAGCTCCCCATTCAACAGACCGGTGCGGGTCAGGCCCCATCGACGAGCTCGACGGCGGTTGTGAGCTCCGACGCCCCCAGTGGGCCGGAACCCCCGGTGGGGGCGGCCTACGGGGGTGCAGCATGTGAGTATGCGGTCCAAGCTAGTGCACCTACACACGTGGCCACGTTGGGGGGGTTTCCAATGGCCTGGCCTCGCGCGGGTGGGGCGGCGGTCCAGCCGCTGACGCCCCACCTGGCGATGACAACTACCACCCAGGGCCCCATGGTGGGGGGTGTTTTCTACCCTGTGGGGAATGTTTTGGGGGTGGCTGGGTTAGTACAGGCCCCCTTTCGGATGCCAGCAGTTCCTGTTGTGCCTGTGTCGGCCTTGCTGACGGCGGGGTATTCCTTACCGCTGGGTGACCATTTGGCACAGACCACCAAAGAGAAGATCTGGCGGGGGGAGTACGTGGATATCTTCTCACTCCTCAACAGAGGGCCCACCAAGGAGTAGGGGGGGGCAGGATGAGAAGGATAAGGAGCAGGCACGTCGTCGCAAGCCACCACGTACGTGGGCCGACTGGTTGCCGGCCTACCTCATATACATGGCGGTGTACCTTAGGGCCCGGCTGGATTTGGCAATTCCGATGGTCCAGTATTTGGACAACATCTACCGGGCGATGGTTGACTTTCCGGGCCCATCGTGGTTGGCTTATGACGTGTAATTCCATATGCGGATTCCCCGGCACCCCGAGATTAGGTGGGTTGAGCCATGCCAGAGGCTGTGGCTTTTGTACATGACGCCCACGCGCCCCGCGCCCGGGGAGAGATACCATTGTGGACATGCGGTCCAGGGGGCAGCCCCAGCACAGGTCCACTGCCAGGGGGCGGGGCAGGGGGTTTCCAGCCCGCCTGCTGTGCTGGACTTTCTCGTCCAATGGTTCCTGCAATAGGAAGAATGGCAAATACAGACATTAGTGTCCACCCCTGTGTTGGCCCCCATGCGGCCTCTGCCTGTCCCAGGCCTGGAGGGATGTGGGGCAGAGGGAGGGGTGGACAGGGGGCTGGCAAGACTGCCGCAGATGGATCTAGTTCACCGAAGGGCTCCCTCCCCAATTAATGTGGACATGTTGGAGCGCTGGCTCACATTGTACCCGAAGGGAGAGAATGCGGATATCTCCTTCAGGGTTTTAGGCAGGGGTTACGTATCCCTTTCATGGGTGATAGGTCCCCTCAGGATGCCCCCAATCTTTATCCCTTAGGGGGAGGGAGGAGGTGGCTCCTGCCAGCAATGATAAGGAGGTCTATGCGGGCAGGGTCGTTGGCCCTGTCCCTGCGCCCCCGTTCCGGGGAGCATATTATTTCAATGATGCCATGCCTTTTGGCTGTTCCAATTCAGGCTTGGCATTCGAGCGTTCCTCCACCTTCCTAGAGTGGGCTTTTGTTCGCAGATCAGGGTCCCGGTCTGTAGCCCATTCCCTGGATGATTTTATTCGGGGCTGAACGGGGCTGGGACACGTCCACACGTCTCCTCAACACATTTCAGACGCTAATGGAGGAACTTGGTGTCCCTTTAGCGCCCGAAAAGACCGAGGGCCCGCCTACACAGCTAGTATTCCTGGGGGTGGAGATTGACACGGTAGCGCAGGCTTCTAGGTTGCAGCGGGATAAGGTGTCAAAGCTAGTGGCCCTTATCTCGGACTTGCTGGCCAAGCGCATGGCATCACTGAGGGAACTGCTGGTGCTACATGGTCACCTCAATTTCGCTGGCAGGGTCGTCGCACCGGGCAGGGCATTTGCTCGGCGCTTGCGCGACGCCCTGGCAGGATTATCCAGGCCCCACCATAGGGTTAGACTTACCCGGGGTATCAGGGCATACGTGCTTGTCTGGCTACAGATCCTGAGGGATTTCAATGGGGTGTCATTTTGGAGGTCTGAGCTCCTGGCTTCCCCTCGCTTTAAGATACAGTCCGATGCCTCGGGATCCCTGAGTTATGGGATGTACTTCAATTGGAAGTGGGCCTATGGTGGGTGGCCACCATCCTGGGCAGGCACGGGTCGCCTGCGTGGTCTCACGTATCTGGAATTTTCCCTATCCTGGGTGCTTTGATGCTATGGGGCGAGGAGTGGGCCAACTCGTTTGTCCATTTTGGTGTGACAATGCGGCTGTTGTCCACATTGTCAATGCACAGACCTCTAAATCGCCAGGGTTATGGACCCAGTGCGCCAGTTTGCGTTGCGCAGCCTGCGCCTCAACGTTCTTTTCAGGGCCAGGCATGTCCCAGGGGTTACTAATGATATTGCTGACGCTTTGTCCCGCCTGCAGATCTCCCGGTTCTGTGCCTTGGCCCCGGATGCGGAGGAATTTCCCTCGCCACTCCCGGACGAGATATGGAACATTGGCAAGGAGAGGTGAACCGGGCGATTGGCCTGTCACTAGCGCCACGCACGCGTAAGGCGTATCACCACGCATTTAATTCTTTCAGAGCATTCTGTACCCAATTTCAAATGCCAGGAACCTGGCCGATCCCGGTAACCCATGTTCTGCGGTTCATGGTTTACCTGCATGCCCAGGGCCTTGCACCTCGCACCATAGCATCTAAGCTCTTAGCGTTGGCTTTTATGGCCAAAGTGGGAGGTCATGTGGACAGCACCACTGACTTCCGTGTGAGACATGTTTTGGAGGGGTGGGTGCGCGCGCGTGGGCGTTGCCCGGACGACCGCCACCCGATTTCCCCAGGGGTTTTTACCCAATTGGCCCGGGGCTGGCCTGGCCTCTGTTTTGATAAGATGAGGCAGCCCATTTCATGCGGCTACAACGGTGGCCTTTTTTGGAGCGCTCCGCATCGGCGAGCTTGAGATGCTGTATAAGGCGGATGCAAGTCGTAGGGCACTGGAACTCGGAGATGTCTGTGTGAACAATATTGGGCTCAGTTGGGGATACGCTCCTCTAAAACGAATCAGCACGGCGTAGGCAGTGGAGTAGACTGCTACGATGTTCCTCGGCAGACATCTGTCCGGTTGGTGCCCTACAGGATTTCCTTGCACTGTGTGGCACGCACCATGGCCAGTTTTTCTGTCACCAAGGTGGGTCTTCTCTTACTAAATTTCAATTTGGAGGGTGCCGGGAAGGCACTAGACAGTGTTGGCCCCTCTGGGGCTCGTTGCGGCACCCATTCGTTCAGGATAGGGGCGGCTTCTACTGCAGTTGTTTTTGGGTACTCCGGGGCTGAAATACGCCGCACGGGAGGGTGGGGATCACAATGTTTTCAGTTTTGTGTTCGCCCTCTTCAACCGTGAGTACCAGTTTAGTCACTGCACTGTTTCTCCCCCCCTTTTTTTCCTTGACAGACCCTGGGTGTCGTTTTACACCGGTGACAGTATGGCTGGTGGGCCGTAGCCACGTGCACAGGGCAGCGCGTTACGCTGCATGGTGCAGCGCGTTACGTTGCACAGGGCAGCGCGTTACGCTGCACAGGGCAGCGCGTTACGCTGCGGCGACAGAGTGGGGACCCCGACTGGGACTGGGTGCAGCCGCACGTCTCAGGTAGTATGGTAAGTGCGGCATGTTATGGCGGGAACTGTTGCCATTCCTTTTCTACATCAGGGATGCTGACTCGCCCGATGTCCTGGTTATGTACCTTGGGGGCGATGGCTTGGGGTGGGTCACTGGCCTATCGCAGAAGCTTGCGGTTTGCAGTGACCTGCCCTACTCACATCATGTGTGGCCTGCCACATCCCTCAATTGGTCGGACACAATACCGCGGTACGCTTACAGGGGGGCGTTCGGCCTCGAGGCTCTTGGCTGAGCCGACGCTCCGTGAACGGGGCTATTGCCCGGTTCCTTTTCGACAAGGGCGGGGGACGCGTCATTAGCCTCCCCTCCGTCAGTCTGCAAAATTATGAGCTTTTCTCAGGGGATGGGGCCCATCTGTCGCAGGGAGGTATGGACCTCTGGTTTGTGGAATGGCGAGCAGGCCTGTCGACCGAGCTGACGGTCTTGGGGGGGGGGGGCGGTGAGCCTTTTGGGAAGCCTCCCCGTGTGGCGGGTATCACTGGTAAGGTAAACATTTATGACCCACAGGTATCCGGCAGGTTCGCAATTGACTGGACAACACTAGACAGGCATAAGTTGGTTAAACGTTGTCCGGTCAATGACGAACCAGGCGACGGGGTGATGGCTACAGCTAGACAGCATGCATCACCCCGTGATTTCACGGATACGCGTCAGAGGGTGGGGTCATTAGTTAGATATTGACTACGGTCAACAATTTGTTTGTTGTCAACAAACAAATTGATACAAATAGATACATTGTAACAATTGCCGTTGGCAATTTTGGGTGGTACCTTACCAGTGTTACTTCGGCCTGCTTGCCTTAAAGAATTATGATTGGTCAATTACCAATAGAAATTTATAATTCGGACTAGGGCATGAATCAATAAATGTGGCCCAATGCCGTTATCCACTTTTACCAGTGTCTGAGTCCTTTATTGGGGGGTGCGCCTGCAAAGGCCTTTTCTCCCTGATACGTCAGGGAAGGAAAAGCAGCAGAGATGCTACTTTTGTGGTTGGGAAAGAAATGTATGAAAAGCATCAGTGAGGATTTAGTGGGTCAACTCCTCTGTAAGATATATTGGTTTAAATTGGCCTGCTCTAGCTGTGGCACTATTACTTTTGCACTATGACAACTAGCTATAGATTTCAACCTATATCTGAAATCACAGATAGCTGGAACATGTAGAATTTCTGATGCAAGTATATTCCATGCTCTGGGTACAGCTGTGTGAAATGCCCTGTGCTGCATAATGGTCACACAGATCTGAGAAGCACTTGGCATTTTTAGGAGTGCCTCTTCACATGACCCAGACTGAGCGAGTCTCTAAGAAAGATGGTCTCTCAGCTAAGCGTGTTTTTGGATTCCTTATGGTTGTGTATAACAACAGAACCTTAAACCTGGCCTGCTAGTACAGCTTGGGACATGCATTCAGGATATGTCTATGGGGACCTGTTTAGGAGCATGAGGATGCACCGTGCACTTGAACCACAAGGGTAGCCCATGCAGCCACAATGACTAATGATTGACTGGGCAGTGGTGGAAGAGACCACACATGTTCCGTGGTGGCTGTTTGACTTTGCTCACCATGAAAGCACCTTGTTTCTCATTATGAATGGATCCTGTAGGAGAAAAATATCAGCAACGTACTGCTGAAAATATAGCTCTGGGAGTATTGCCTCATGAGAGTCTTACCTCAAAAGTTCACATCTATTTGGGTCATGCTCATCATAAAGAGTGAACTTCAGTATCCTACCGAGATGAAGAGGGAGCCAACACAACGCAAAAACAAACACTAAGCAGAATACGGTTTTGGCTACTTCACGTCTCTGAAAGCAAGAAAGCACCATTTGGAGAATTAGATTGAAAGCAGCTTTATTTCCCTATTTGAAAATTATCCCTCACATTCTCTGCATTCATTGTATTTATTCTACATGTTTTGGAATGACCTCGTGTCAGTGGATTAATGTTTTAAAAAAGGCAAGGGGGTTAGATAAAATGGCAGAGATGCTGGAGACACTAGAAACAGTCAGTTTCCCACTGCTTTAAAAGGAAAAATCTGTTTGTTTACATTGTAAACTATGGCTCTTTGGTCGACTTTAAATTATCCCAACTAACAAACTAGCCAAAGGATAGAAACGTGACTGCTATCATCTGGAGGGACCTCCTACTGCTAAAATAATTAACAAACAAAACCAAATGATACTAAACCAAATACTTCAGATATTACATGGTTACACACACATTCCACCACTGTAAGCAACAGCCCTGGAAGACTAAGGGGCTTAACTGTTGCTTCTGGGATGACTTTGATTGGATAAGAGCTGTACGGTCACAGGTATACCAGCACAACCAATCAGAAACCGGTATCTCTCTGCCTTCCTAGACATGAAGATATGAAATTTTACCTCTATGATATGAACAGCTTAGAGCAGTGATGGCAAACCTTGGTACTCAAGGTATTCTTGAACTTCAATTCCCAGAAGCCCTGGTCAGCAGGAGTGCTGACTTGAGCTTCTGGTAATTGAAGTCCAAGAACACCTGGAGTGCCAAGGTTTGCCATCATGGGCTTAGAGAAACACTGTCCCCAAAGTCTTTCATTTTCTTACATCTGTCTAAGGAAAAAAGCATTTCTTGGAACATAGAAGAAAGGCTGGGCAGAGGAAGCAAAATATGACAACACTATCTTGCAAAGGGATAAATTAAGCACAGTACTGTAGAAGGGGCTTACAGATGTTGTTGGTTACAACAAATAGATCAGGGATGGCGAACCTTGGCACTCCAGCTGTTCTTGAACATCAATTCCCAGAATCCCTGATCAGCAGGAGTGCTAACTTGGGCTTCTGGGAATTGAAGTCCAAGAAGACCTGAGTGCCAAGGTTTGCCACCATGGAGGTAGACGGACAAACATCCCACTCTTCAGAGATTTGGTGCTTTTTGTAGGTGCTTAATTCAACAATGTACAGGGTTTTCAGTGTCCCCCAATAAATTAACAAGAAAGCTGTTAGTAGTTGGGTTCCACTTCAACAAAGACACTAAAGTTTTGAGTAGATATGGACAGAACTGAGCTGTGCTTTGAATGCATAAGAATAGATTGGTGGGAATGCCATTTTTTCCACCCTTGATTTATATAAGCTGAAATCCACTAGAAAGCTGCAACAAGAGCCAGCCCATTGAATCAATGGAGCTTGAGAAGTTGACTCACCAAATCCCCACTGATTCAATGGTCCTACTCTTGTTGCAGCATATTCCAAGATTTTGGCTTCAGCGATGCTGGTGCCAACATGTTACCCTCTTCAAGAAAAGCTGAGATTTCATTTACATTACACCCTTACCTGTTTTAAGTGGTCATTTAAAGCAATCTGCATCCCACTCTTTTTCCTCAGCATCTCGCAGGTCATCAAAGTGTAGAAAAGAGCAGTGATTGCCAGCGGCAAACAGAAATAAAAACTGAAGAGCCACCAGTCTTTTGCTTGTTTATAAAGCTAAGAGAAAGAAAACAACAATTTAATCACAATGCTTATAAGCTTGTTTTCTAGTAGCACATGCATGCCAATGGTGTGTAAAGATCACATGCCCAAATTAACTGACTGATACTCTCACTGCCCTGCCCTGAAGAAATCAGTTAATCAGGTTTTTTTAAAGTCCCACCTTTAGGACTTTAGGACTAGTTACTGGGGAAATAGGGAAATTCCAGAGCCTGCTGTTATTTAAAGCTAATGAAGATATGTGAAGTCAACTGAGTCTCTCAAGGCACACAACAGAAATACGTGAAGTGAATGAAGAAGACCCAAGACCTGTTAACTTTCTCCCATCCCATCTCTTTAATGGAAACAAGCAGAAAATCAGAAATTACTGTGGACCCTCCTAGGCATCTGGGAACCTACCATTCTTTTGTCATCACCCTCCACAGGTGGATAGTCTAAAGCAGAGTTCCCCAAACTCTGGTTTTGGGACTTAAATTCCCAGAAACCTAAGTCAATTACCCAAAGCACTGATCAGCCAGTGTACTGACTTAGGCTTCTGGGAATTGAAGTTCCCCTGCGGGGCATGTGCCCCATGTTGGAAACCACTGGTCTAAAGGGGTCTTTAAATATTTCCTAGTCTGCCTGCTCACAAATGTTTATGACTGTCATCAATGCCATACCAACAGCTGGAAAGATTCCAATTTATGGAGATTTTTCACACAATCAGCTAGACGAACCTCCTAAGTATAAGCTATAAGCCAGTGATGGACAACCTTGGCACTCCAGGTGTTCTTAGACTTCAATTTCTAGAAGCCCAAGTCAGCACTCCTGCTGATCAATGCTTCTGGGAATTGAAGTCCAAGAACATCTGGAGTGCCAAGGTTGGTCATCACTGCTATAAGCTATAACCATTATGTAGTCATTTTGCTTATTTGCATTTATTATCTTCCAGCTCTCCTCAAATATATTCAAAGAGGCAAATATGGCTCTTTCTCCTCAATATTACTCTGTAACTGCTGTCATACTAGAAAGGACAACCTGGAACCCCAAGTATGTTTTGACACTGATTGGGGGACTGGGATCTGGATCTCCCAAATCCGAAAGATGACGAGTAACTTTATCTGACTCTGAATATCAGTCATGGCTTGAGACTCACCCAGAATCTGACATTCCTCATAGGCTTGCTTTCGGTCTCATTCTGATTCAGCTGAGGAGCCCATGAGGTGCTACAGTCCAAGATGAGCTCCCAACTTCCCACAACAGCATCTGGGTCAAGGCTGAGGCTTTTTGTGTTTGAAGCCCAATTTTTCATGACTTGGCCTTTTGCTGGAGAAGCAGAGGTCCTTAAAAGGACATCTACATTGTTAGCATGGGTGGGACAACAAAGGGATCTGGGGCCAAGGTGTAGTAAGCTTTGATTCTGCAGGAGGTTCAAGATCTGAAGAAATACTGGAGTGCACAGAATGCTGTTTACTATCCCACTGAAGTGGTACCTATGTATCTACTTGCATTTTCTTGCTTTTGAACTGCTAGGTTGGCAGGAGCTGGGAGAGAGACGGAAATTCACTCCATCATGCAGCACTCGGGTCTTGAACTGCTGACTTGGCCAACCTTCCAGTCATCAAGTTCAGTGACTTAACCACTAAGCCACCACAGTCCCTAATGAGACTGTACATTTGTTTAAATAACTAAACACAGCGACTAACACAAAAAGTGGTGGCTCATATTTTATGCTTGTTGTTCAGTCGCACAGTCGATTCCGACCCTTTGCGACCCCATGGACCATTGTCCTCCAGGCACCTCTGTCCTCCACCATCCTCCTCAACCTGCCCAGCTCTGGGCCCATTGCATCTACAATACCATCTAGCAATCTCATCTTTGGCCGTTCCCTTCTTCTTTTGCCCTCCACCTTTCCCAGGCTTTCTCAATTGAATCCTCTCTTCTCATTTGATGTCCAAAGTACTTTAGCTTTATCTTTACTATTTGACCTTCTAAGGAGCAGTCAGGGTTGATTTCTTCTAAGATCGACCTGTTTGTTCTTCTTGCTGTCCAGGGGACTCTCAAAACTCTCCTCCAACACCACATCTCAAAGGCATCTATTCTTTTGCACTCAGCTTTCCTAATGGTCCAGCTTTCACAACCATACATTGCCACTGGGAATACCATTGCCTTGACTATGCGAATTTTTGTTTGTAATGTGATGTCTCTACTTTTCACTATGTTCCCCACGTTTCTCATAGCTTGTCTCCCAAGAATCAGTCGCCTTTTTATGCTTACCTGCATAAAATATGTTTGTTGCTGAGGATTTAGCAGACAAACCCTGAGCTTCTCTCCTCTGTAATTCACAGTAATCATATCAAAGCCAATAACTTCAGGAATAGCTAAAACAAGAGATATGACCCAAATCAATACGATTTCAACCGCTGTCCACTTTGGCACGCCAATTCCCTTGATACGGCTCCATGAAGCTACCGCCCTATACCTAAACATAAGAAATAAATATTGATTAGATACTGATTCAGCCTGGAGAAGCTTAGACCAGACTAGGGCAACTCTTTTATTTCTTTAAACAAGGAAGACATTTCTGAAGTTTTGCAGAATGGCTGTTTCAAAAGATAACATACTCAGGAAGAAATAAGAACAGTAACAGGAGCTTCTGCATCTAAGAAGAACACAGCAGGGCTCTGCTCCTATTCCATCATCCATTCCATCAGGCTGTACCAGAGGGAGAAAAAGGGCAAAGCTAAAAAATGATGGGAGGCTCCTCTTGCCTTAGAACCATGTCAATCCCACCTTCTTTTGGTAAGAATGTTGTAACAAAATTTCAGTGGCTGTAATATGTTTTCCTTCCTTCCTTCCTCTTTTAGATTGTAGCTCTCTGAAGGCAGAAGCTGTCTCGTTGCTGATCTTTGTAAGCTACTTAATAATAATAATAATAATAATAATAATAATAATAATAATAATAATAATAATAATAATAATAATAATAATAATAATAATAATAATAATAATAATAATAAAATTAAAAAACCACTTACCCATGTGAGATAGTAATGAAGAAGCAGCTTGCCCTGCTTTAAAGTCACCACCTCTGCTCTCCATCAGTCTCTTTCCCTTTCTTCTCAGATAGATATATGGGTCTCTTTTTGTCATGAACTTTTCTTATTGCCCAAGCAACAGGCCATGTTTCCAAAAGGATCTGCTCATGGCAGGGGTTTTCAACCTACGGTCCACGGGCCAGGGCCAGCCAGTGGCACCATTTCATATGGCCCCCATCACCATCGCTGCCACTACCAGAAGCAGACATCTTTACAACAGCCATAAATGCGCCCATGGCTGTCATAAACACATTTACGACAGCCGCGGACATGTTTTACGGCAGTGTTTACAGCTGGGGGAACCACCAGTCAGTCCCACTCAGCTGTCTGAGGAGGTGTGGTCTGGCCCATGTCTTGAAAAGGTTGAGAATCCCTAGCTTACAGTCTAGCATTTTGCTCTATCTTAAGGTCTGTTGCGGGGTAACAAGAAACTCAACTTGCTACAGTAATTGTGAAAAAGAACCCTAAAGCAGGGGTATATGCTTTGTGCTTCAGGAAAAAAAAACTAGTTTTGTGCAGTGGTATTTTAAGTCAATTGTTGCCTCAATGGGGCAAAAAACAAAAACAAAACCCAAATCTGCTTACAGTATCTCATTTTCCCTGAAGTCAACAGTTTTACAATGAACCTGTGCTGAGAATGTTTTGAGATAGCATGTCCCACTAAAAATGAATAATGTTGTGTAAATTATTTCCATCTGTAAGAAAGCAGCAGGATCAGCAATTCACTTTCATTTCCACTCCTCCCTTTTTCAATTACTGGAAGCCCAAGTTAGCACACCTGCTGATCAAGGCTTCTGGTAATTGAAGTCCATGAACACCAGGGGCATCAAGGTTGGCCACCCCCTGCCCTAAAGCATGGGGTGTTCATAGAGCTGGCTGAGAAACTTGATGCTTGACAGTGAAGCGAAGGAGCTGGTGAAGGATACAAACTAGGTCCAACCATTACATATCAACTGGAAAACCGTATCAAATTGGGAACAGCAATACAGCAAAACCCCAACTTACATATGCCTCAAGTTACATAAAATTCGACTTACATAATGATTTTGTGCTAAAATCATGTCCCGATTTACACGATTTCTTATGGGCTTGCTTCAAGTTACATAAAGATTCTTTTTCCTATGGGTTTGCTTTGAGTTACATAAAAATTCATTTCCCAATGGGTTTGCTTCGATTTACATAAAAAATTGACTTTTCCTATGGGTTTGCTTCGAGTTGCGTAAAAAATAATTTTTCCTATGGGTTTGCTTCGAGTTACATAAAAAACCGGCCTACGGAACAGACTTTTTTTTCGTACGTAGTGGTTTTACTGTATCCCATTTCTGCCACATTTCTAGCATGTTATGATAAAATATAGCTGTTCACAACAAACTGAGGCCTATCTGCTTATTAATGCAGTCTTCCTCAGGCAGGGGGGATTCATGGAAATTGCAGTCCAATGCCTCTGGAGTTGCAGGTACACCTTGCCATAGGCATGCCATTTCTCAGTGACCTTTATAGGATTAATGGTTTGTTTTCATAGGGGTAAATTACAGGGATGCAAATCTTCATTTATCTTGTTCTCCTGCTCTAGGCTGAGAAACTTCAATTTTCTTCCTCCTCACCTCTCAGATGACAAGGAATCTTCAATCACTTTCAACAGGAGTTAGTATGTTTTTCAAAATATTTTTCTGCAACGGGCATAAACTGTGCAAAACTATGACAGCTGCTGCCATTCTGCATGGACTTTAAAAATCGGGAATAGCAGACTGGGTGTTTGTGTCTTTTTGATCCATCAACCAGTCTTTTTCTGCTTCCTTTGTGTATATGCTTTGTGCTTCAGAAGGAAAAAAAAACGTTTTGTGCAGTGGTATTTTAAGTCAATTGTTGCCTCAATGGGGCAAAAAACAAAAACAAAACCCAAATCTGCTTACAGTATCTCATTTTCCCTGAAGTCAACAGTTTTACAATGAACCTGTGCTGAGAATGTTTTGAGATAGCATGTCCCACTAAAAATGAATAATGTTGTGTAAATTATTTCCATCTGTAAGAAAGCAGCAGGATTCAGCAACTCACTTTCAATTCCACTCCTCCCTTCTTAGCTTGAGAGGATTTTCCCTCTGTTTGCCCTTTTCCCACCCCTAGATAATGCCTTCCTAGACTCATGGCTCAGAATTTTCTGGATTTAGTATTTCAAGCATTTTGTACCAAATGTGCATTGTGGATAAAAATACAACAGGTGCTTACCTATCAATACTGAGAGCACATAAACTCAGTACTGTGATGCCCACCGATGTCTTTTGAATGAAGGGGACCAGTTTACATAATTCAACTCCAAAAGGCCAGTTTTCTGCATGAAGCTGTGGAGAGTAAAAGCTCAATGGTTAACAACTGCAGGCTGCAAATCTCTTCAGAGTACAGTATTCTTTCTAACTAAGCACAAAGAATCTAAGCTTAATCCTGAAGCCAGGCAAACAAGAAACCCTCAAAAAACTATGAGAAAAGTAGTTGGCTATACTTTGGAATGTATGTTTTTAAATACATTTTTGTTTTGCAAGACAAAAATAAGGCGCATATATTAAGCCTAGTCCAGGAATGTAAGCCTCTCATGATGGGGGTCTGTCTTACAAATTCACTTGGCTGGGAATCTTATATATGCACTGAAAGAGAATGTGTGCTGATTCATGTGTGAACAGCCTGTTCTTCATGAATTTTCTTTCCCATTGCTCACACGAAAGAGGAATTTGCTAACCCAAGGATTATAAGTGGGGAGATCTCTAGCAACTGTTAGCTGGATACTGAACAGCACTTGGGAAATAGTGACAACCTTATACAATAAAATCCCCGGGTTACAACTGCCTCAGTTTATGTTTGCTCCAGTTTACAGTGGCAAATCCTATGAAAATGCCATCCAGGTTTACAAATTTTTAATGTATTTCTTTCGGTTTACAACGATCAATTCAGGACCATTTTTTATTTTCCAATGCATCCCCATGGATGTTTTGGGTTACAATTTTTCAGGTTACAACGGAGGCTGTTGGAACTGACCTCCGCCGTAACCCAGGCGTAACCCAGGGTTTTACTGTACTCTGTGCTTTACAAGAAAATAATTGCCCAATGAGTGCCTCAAAGGATTTGTTCACACATACAGCTTGGCTCAATATGCGTAATTGTCCTTCCCTTTTGAAGGCAAAGAATTATATGAATTGGACCTGCATGTGTTCCAGTCTTTGTTGTTATTACTCACATCAGGCTACATGCTGTACATGGTAGGTAAAGGCAAAGGTATCCATTCCTCGAAAGCCAGTCATGTCCGACTCTAGGGTGTAGTGCTCAGCTCCATTTACAGACATGTGGCAGGCATAACTAGATGCTGAAGCACATGGAATGCTGTTACCTTTCCTGCTGAAGTAGTACCTATTTATCTACTTGCAATTTCTTGCTTTCAAACTGCAAGGTTGACTGGAGCTGGAACAGAGATGGGCACTAAGTCCACCCTGCAGCACTCAGATCTTGAACTGTTGACCTTCCAGTCCAGTTCATCTTAATCACTAAACCACCGCAGTTGTACAGACTCACTAATGCACTCGTTATTCCACCTGCCACAAAAGTTTTCTGTTTGAGTATGTAAACTTGTACTACCCTCTTTCAATTGTTTTTAGTGATCTGTTTATAATTTACTCATGTGTTCTCATACATCCATACACGTAGCCTGTTGCAACTGGGAGAAGGGAAAATGGCTACATATCTCAGCATCCCTACCTGAAGCCATGAAATCTCAACAAAGGAGGAGAGGTGAATGGAAATGAATAACAGGGAAGTCTTTTCATATTATATTGGATGTAGCATGCATGATGACATGCACGATGACATAAAATTAACATTTGATTTCCAGGCTGAAATCTTGATTACATTTGATATATGACTACAGTAAAACCCAGACTTACATAAAATGCCCCGAGTTACAAAAAAATTGACTTACATAATGATTTTCTGCTAAAACCATGTCCCGATTTACATGATTTCCTATGGGTTTGCTTCGAGTTATGTAAAAAATAATTTTTCCTATGGGTTTGTTTCGAGTTACAAAAAAAATCAATTTAAGCAAAAGCCTACGGAACTGACTTTTTTCTCCTAAGTAGGGATTTTACTGTACTGCATATTTTCTGGGTGGATATAATATGTGATTAAGATGAGGAGAGGCTAATTAGTCAACAAAATCACCGAGAAGCACTGACTTGTTATGTAGGGGGAAAGTACACAGGAGAATGCAAGTGGCGAAACAAAGATCATATGACTGACAGATGAGATCTGACACTCTGCTCTCCACACCCTTAACAAAAAAGGGAAACCAATCTGCAGCAAAAAAAAAAGTCTATGGCTTAGATACTGGTTAAACTGGAGGACAAGTAACAGGGAGACAGTACATAGGAAGAACTGTCCCACATGACACATACATCTGTATATCTAGCACTGGGAAAATGGTAAGCAAAATACATGAAGCAAGAGGCAGAGGTATAATTTCATACCTAAGTACAGTACATTCAATTATGTTGGACTTAATGGTGCTGAAGCATGTCTAAACCTGTTCTAGGTCTGAGCCAGAATGCCTGAACCAATTGCTCTTCTGAAGTTTACAGCTGATTCCACCCCTCTCACATTTGCTTCAACAACTGGAACTAACACAAACCTATCCCTTGATTTAAAGCAAGATTGCGCTTTTTGAGAAATTTAAATAGTTTCACACACTCTTTCCAAAGCATGCCAGTGACCTACACATCTCAATCCCAGCAAGTGGTGGTAGCAATAGCAAATTGCTTTTTATGTAAATGTAAAGCTTTCCCTTACTAGAAAGCCAGTTGTATCCGACTCTAGGGTGCAGTGCTCATCTCTGTTTCAAAGCTGAAGAGCCAGCGCTGTCTGCTTCTGCAGATGTTTCCGTGGTCATGTGGCAGGCATGACTAGACACCGGAGCGCTTGGAACGCTGTTTACCTTCCCACCGAAGTGGTCCCTATTTATCTACTTGCAATTTCTTGCTTTCAAATTGCTAGGTTGGCAGGAGCTGGGACAAAGACAGGAGCTCATTCCATCCTGCAGTACTCAGGAATCGAACTGCTGACCTCCGGCCTTCCAGTCAGCGTCTTAGTCACTTGAGCCACTGCAGTCCTGCTATTTATGACTATATTCATATCTTACTGGGAAGGATGTAGAAAGAATGCAAAACTAGCACTTACCATATTGCTATAAGTATACCAAAAAGGTACCTTCCAGCTTTATAAATGCAATTTGATTGTTCACCATTACTTTCTCACTGAAACAGACAAAATCTGCAGGAGTTTTGGCTGATCAGCTTTGACTGCATCATCAGCCAGAAGATATGTAACATAGATGAAGGATGGGTGGTGGATTTTTTTTAAAAAAATCTAACATGCATTTATTTCACTTCTGACTTAATTTTATTTGCTGAACTGACAGACCTTACCTTCTTGGGATCTAAGATCACTGCAGATGGTGACTGTGCCATGACATAAAAAAGATGCTTACTTCTTGGGAGGCATGCTATGGCAAACTTAGGCAGCATAGTAAAAAGTAGAGACATTACCAAAAGCTGGAAGGAGCATTGGGAAAGAATACAAGCGAATTACTAGAAGTGGCCAAGAAGATCTATTTAAACAGGGAAGATGAGGAAGAGAAGAAGGAGAAAATGAGAGAATATAAGAAAGCTGAGATGATCGCCCTTGCTTTGGGAAGAGGCAAAGGAACACTTGATTACAATCAGTGTGCTTACTGCAAGCAAGAGGGCCACTGGCAGAGGAATTGCCCCGAGAGAGGAATGAGAAAAATACACCCGTTTGGCAGAGGAAGTTATGGATACAGACAAGAAGAACATGATGAATTGGCTGAGATGGAATGGGATGATTGAAGAAACCAGAGGAATTTGGGAAATCCCAGAAAAAGAAAAAAACTGGGTAGAATAGTAAAAACAAGTGAAAAAGACACAACAGCCCCACTTATAGGCCACAAGAGTAAAAACAAGTCAAAAACATAACAATAAATCACAATTTTACACAAATCACAAACATGTCAAAAAAATAAAATAAAAAGATTTATAACATCTGGTGTTTAGTTTTAACTCAAATAAAAACCCAAAACATCTAAACACAGTGTAAAAACATTGAATGTAAAAAACATGTACTTACACATTTTTAAAAATATTACCTACGGTACAATTTTTTGGGTGTTCTCCAGGTTCAACTCTGGACACACCTACCCCAAACCATTCACAAGGGAGACACGTTAGCGCAACTGATCATGGTTCCTTGTCACTCACCAGCAGGCAGCCAGGAAAGGCTCAGGGACAGCTTAGAGTCCGGGTCGGAAGACTGCTTGAGCACAGAAGGGGCAGTGCAAGGATACCAGGTCTTAGCAGCAGTGGAAACCAACATAGAGTGGAAGCGGCGGCCAGTCATAAAGGTATTTTTAAATAAAAGACCTTTTGACGGATTATTAGATACCAGAGCTGACGTCAGCGTGGTCAGCCAGAGTCAGTGGCCGCGTGAGTGGGCTCTTGAGCCGGTCTCCGATGTGTGTGTGTGTGTGGGGGGGGGAGGCGGTGTTCAAGAAGCGTTTAGAAGCCAGAACTGGGTAGAAGTCACGATCTCCGAAGCTGACAACACAGCGGTCATCCGGCCGCACATTTTGGATGTGCACGTCAACCTTTGGGGGCGAGACATTCTACAGCAGTACCGTGGCACTCTTACCTTCAGGTAATGGCTTTACCGCTTAAATGGCTTACCAACACGCCAGTTTGGGTAGAGCAATGGCCGGTAGTAGGGGAGAAATTAGTCACCCTGAAACAGCTGGTTAAAGAACAGCTAGATGCAGGACATATAGAATGGTCCACCAGTCCTTGGAATTCACCCACATTTGTTATCAAGAAAAAGTCAGGGAAGTGGTGACTCCTTCACGATCTGAGAGAGATCAATAAATGTATCCAGCCAATGGGTCCGCTTCAATGCGACATCCCGAATCCGAACATGATCCCCGAGAGTTGGGAGATCTTGGTCGTAGACTTAAAAGACTGTTTTTATAGCATTCCCTTAGATGCTAGGGATCGGGAAAGGTTCGCTTTTACAGTGCCAGTCGCGAACCACAGAGAGCCCACGCAACGTTACGCATGGAATTTCTTGCCACAGGGGATGCTCAACTCGCCCACCCTGTGCCAAATTTACGTTCACAATGCACTGGAAAAATTCCAAGACCTTCACCCCACAGTCTTAGTGTGTCATTTCATGGATGACATCCTAGTCACAGCACCACAACTCGGCAGCGAAATGTTTAAAAACCTCCAGGCCACTCTGGGGGAAAAGGGGCTACTCATTGCCCTGGCGAAAGTTCAGAGAACTGAGCCATTTTCATACTTGGGCCATTGGCTTCTCCATTCTTTCGCAGCACCAGTTTTGCCACAGATCAACTTAAAGGATTCAGTCACCCTTGTAGAATTGCAACAGATTCTGGGGAATATTAATTGGGCTAGACTGTATTTTAGGCTAGATACGGACCTTCTAAAGTCGCTCTTCTCACTGCTAACGCTAGGTAAGTAGCCGGCAGACCGGATACACATTCCTCGAGAGGCGTGCTTGACTCTCGAAAAGGTCAACCAAGTTCACAGCCAGAGATGGGTGGACAGGATTAGTCAGGGGCCATACGCTCCTGTTCTAAACCTGTACATCGTCCGGACAGGATCCATGTTCACCGGAGCTCTAGGGGTAGACTCCGAGCGGGGGGCGAGTATCATGGAATGGGTGTATTTACCACCCGAAACATCGTTCCCCCACAGGAACTGGTCTCCACGGTGATTTACCGAGGAAGGCTGAGAGCAAGGGATATCTCAGGGAATGATTTAGCAAAAATCGTGGTTCCAGTCACAAAAGAGCAAATCCAGGAACTGATGCAGCTCGGTGACTCACTTCCGATTGCATTGGAAGGATTCACTGGATGTTTGGCATACCATTTGCCGAAAGACCCCAGACTCATCTCGCTTCAAACACAGACAGTCAGTTTGTGTGAGTTAATGTCCCTGGTTCCACTTCAGGGGGCTAGGACAGTTTTCACTGATGGGGGTCGTACATATGGTGTTCTTACTTGGCAAGAGGGCCAGGCTTGGTGCACGCTTTTAACTCTTCCACAGAAATCCATGCAGCGGGCGGAATTAGCAGCAGTGAACCTTGCCTTGCGCACCTTTGCCAAAGAACGCTTGAACATAATTACTGACAGCCAGTATGTTAGGAATTTGCTTCACTGTCTACCGGGAGCGTACATCACTCCTGCGATAGACAAAAATTTGTTAGGTCTTTTCCTCACAACTCAATTTCATTTGCGGAACTGCACCAAAGCACTCTATATCGCCCACATCAGAAGTCACCAGGATTTGCCTGGACCGATTTCCGCGGGCAATAGTAGAGCGGCTGCGGCTGCAAAGGAAATTCAGCAAAGGTCAGTCTTGGGAGTCTTCACGACTCCAATTCAGAGTCATGCATTTTTTCATCAAAATGCCAAAGCATTTGCACGGCAGTTCAACCTGCCACTTTCCCAAGCCCAGGGCATAGTCCGTTCCTGTCCACATTGTGCAGGGGCATTAGGGGGGCCCTCGTGGGGGGTCAACCCATGAGGGACAGAGGCCAACCAGGTGTGGCAGATGGATGTCACACACGTTCCGCATTTTGGCAAATGGCAGTACATGCACGTTTGCATTGACACTTTTTCACAGTTTGTTTGGGCTACAGCACAGAAGGGAGAAACAGCTTCCCATGTGGAGCAGCATCTCCTTTCCTGCTTCGCGGCCATTGGCAAACCACCGCATGTGAAAACTGATAATGGTCTGGCTTATAGCTCCAGGCAGCAAGCCACCTTCATGGCCACCTGGGACATTAAGCATACCTTTGGCGTTCCATGCAATCCGCAAGGGCAAGCGATTGTGGAGCGGGTCAATCGGATACTTAAGTCCTACACTGACAAACAAACAGAAAGGGGGGGGAACTAGCCCTCCCCAAAAATCAGGGTCAGGCACAGCATTGTCTGAACAAGGTATTGTTTATGTACAATCACCTTAATGTTTTTTCGGATTACACTCCACAGGAGAAGCACTTCCGTGGCACGGAAGCTCTCCCGCGGCCGATGGTGCATTACCGAGTGCCACCGGATCCTTCCTGGAAGGGCCCAGCACCACTCATAACATGGGGAAAAGGGTATGCTGCAATTATGTCACCTACAGGCATTATATGGATTCCAGCCCGGTGTGTCAAGCCTCACTTTGAGTCCAATGGCGTGGCACTCCCGGACCTAATACCAGAGATGGAGGAATTAACCCTGATGGGGAGAGCCAAGCGGAGGAGGTGATGACAGCAGATGACAGCGCCGAAGATCACCTGGGGGATGGCCAAGTCCCTGTGTCAGGAGGCGGCGGACGCCATTCGGAGAACATCTTGATTGCAGCCTTTTCCCTGATTACTGCTAATTCCATGATGACCACCATCATCTTGATCCTTTCCCTGCTTGTGGGGGGAGGGGTTCAAGCAGCTTCACTGGAAGCCAACAACCTGATGCCAGGCGGAGATCTCTCTGCCCGGATGCATTACAACGTTTGGGAACGATTGGCAAACCTCATCAATCAGTCCGATTTTTGCCTGAGGCGGACCTCTGATTCTGCCTCTATTCTGAGTACTTGTCTCATCCCGGTGTGTCACTCCCCAGATGCGCGCATCGGGAATGGTGACTGGTTGGTGAAGCGGATATTTGGTCCATTTTACAAGATTGCGTTTTCAACATACGCGCACTGGGGGACCCAAGTCACGAAAGTCCTACCGGCTGATATGGCCACTCTGTACACCCCCCCCGAGTGGCGGTCAGCCTGAACTCAACTTGTGCTCGCATGACCGGCTGTTCCGCGGTCGAAGGGCCACAGCGCTGTTGCCTCGACCCCGGCAACAGCACTTGGACTTGTAATAACCCAGAGACTATTAATTCATTGTTTGCTCACGTTACTTTGCCTTCAGGATGGGTTTTTACATGTAACCAGTATACTTGGAACTACATTCCTGCAAATGTATCTTATTCCCTTTGTTGTATCAGTTGTTTGACACTGTTGCTCCCCACTAAGAATATGGTTGCCCCAAGCATTAATGTATCATCCCACATACGGCATACTCGTGCCACCCAGTTAGACAGCTCATGTGATAGCAACATCAGGATTCTGAGTAAAGCTGAGTATGTCTGATTAGCAGTCAGCTTGTTTGGCGTGCCAGGCTTAGCCGTTGGCAACGCTCAAAGGATTGGTCAATTGGCTTGCGTGTTGGCAAAAGCCAATAACCACACCTCCTCGGTGATAGCGCTGCTTAATCAGGAGCAGACGGAGCTTCGCCATGCCATACTGGATAATCGAGCAGCTATCGATTACCTCTTACTGTTACATCATTTGGGTTGCCAGTCTGTCCATGGCATGTGTTGTTTTTACCTCACGGACAACTCGCGCAAGGTACAGAGTCAACTCACAGACCTCCATACCTTGGTTAAAAATATCAAGGAAGATGCCACGTGGGCGTGGTGGGATTCGTTATGGTTCTGGTTCCCATGGAATTGGCAACAAACGACACTCAAGGTGATTGTGGGGGTGACAATACTGGGAACAGCTATATGTTGTTTCATGCAATGTATTCCCTCACTGATGTCAAGGTGTCCCCCATGGAGAGGACCCCGGAATGTCCTCATTCCACGTCAGTTGATGCCGCTCCTATGTCGAGCCGTCTGTCAGGTCCAATAAACAAATAAAGGGGGAGTGTGGGATCCACGCACACAATTGGCATAACTGGCCCTGACAGAACCCCGGTAATGGGTGATCACCTCGTTGCCAGGGGTTCCTGAGGGGACAGAAATTGGGGGAGCGGAATATTAGATAGAGTTTAATTCATCAATAGCTGATCTGACAAGCAGCTCGAACAATAGAGAGCTAATGACTAACTCGCTAGGCACGTAATAGGTAATCTCGCGTCTGCGGATTCCTTTAAGCCCTAGAGCCAATACTAGCCACTTGTTTACCCCAGATAACATGGAACAATATATTTCCCCTGCCATTAATTAAGTTAGTTAATTAAGTTCCGCTGTAGACTTCCCCAATTAACTTGTGTAAACATAATGTGTGAAGCCTGCCAGTACAATGGGTCGCTACGCTTTTGCATGCAGCCAGAATAGGATAAATACTGATGATTTGTCTTCATTAAACTACTGGTCTTCGCTCCATCTTGCCTCGTGTGTTGTTATTTGACCAGTCTCCTCCGGGACCCAACAGCTGCTTCATGGTTCCGATCCAGCTTGCGCAACCCGCTTTGCGGCCCAGATCCAACATTTTGTTTTAAATTTACGGGGCATCTGTTGTATATCTCTATCTACCTATCTACCTATCTATCTATCTATCTATCTATCTATCTATCTACACAAACACACGTCTTTCTTAGAAAATGCATCTAAGAAATTTAAGAAGCTGGATTAAGTCAGATCAACTGGCTTTAGGGGGTCAGGAGTTGTTTACCCACTATGCCTCCTTAGAAAACAGCCAGCTTGTGTAGCCTTGGGTAAGCTGCAGTCCCAGGGGAATCTTAAAACTACATGAGATTTTTCTGTCTAGGAAACCCTGGAAAGAATCTCCATAAATCAGAGTCTACTTGATGAAACACAATTATTGTCATTATTATAATGGCTCTTTCCCTCATTGGTGGCTGGTCCATTTGGGCCAGTGGGGTGCTGACACACTTTAGGCTACCTCCAAATCTCATGTTCCTGCCTTCCTTCCTACCACCAAAGCAGAATTTCCAGGTCCCAGTGGTGTCTCCTTCCTTCTGAATTCTTAGCTTCACCCTTTGGACCAAATGCTACTGCAAAAAACCATGAGACCAATTATGCATGTAGCTTTTGCTCTTTGCTGTCTGTCAGTCACATGGTCAATTGCTACAGAATGACAGGGCATGTGACAGATAGTGACAAAAAGCTTCTCGCTGCTTGCACAACTGTGTAAGCAACAGGATTCTCTCTGTGTGTGAGTGAGAGAGAGAGGAGAAAGTTCTGCGTGAGAAGATGGAAGTAACAGTATAAGGTAAGAACATTTGGATCTAGATAAGTGGTTCCCAACGTGGGTCCCATGCCCCATGAGGAGACTTCATGGTAGTGGGCCAGGATACCTTAGAGACCGCATCATCCCAAGAGTGTCCGCCCGTCCAACCAGAGCGGATCGGAGGGGCTCCCTGATTGTTCCATCTGCCAGAGGGGCTCGTCTCTCTGGCACACGAAGGAGGGCCTTTTCCGTGTCCGCTCCAGCCTTGTGGAGCCTCCTGCCTGTAGAGTTGTGGGAGCAGATGGAGCTGCTACCTTTCAGAAAAGACCTAAAAACCTGGTTGGCAGGGCAGGTGTGGGGCCTAGATGGAAGAGTGGCCCCTGCCTGTTGGCTTATAAATTAAGCCCCCATTTCTTTTAATTGTCTTTTTTTAATGTGGGTTTATGTGGGTTTTAAGAGGAATGGGGTAGGTGGGTGGGTATGTTGGGTTTTAATTGGTTTTAATTGGTTGTACTGTTTTATGTGTGTTTTAACTTGTTGTGAGCCGCCCAGAGTCGGGTTTACCTGATTGGGCGGCATATAAATTTGAATATAAAATAAAATGAATAAATAAAATAAATTCCCCAAAGCCTAAATCAGTACATTGGCTGATCAGTGCTTTGGGGAATTGATGTAGGCTTCTGGGAATTGAAGTCCAAAAACCAAAGGTTGAGAAACACTGATCTAAATTTATTTTTCTGCGCCTCAGGTGAGTTGCAGAATACAGTGATACCTCACACAATGTCCAAACTTGGTTCCACAAGTTTGGACTTTATACGGATTTGGACTTTGTATGAGGTATGCAAAATCCTAGCCGCGATGCCTCATACAACATCCAAGTCCTTGCCGCGATGCCTCATACAACGTCATTTCCATAGAGATACATTGTACTGTAACAGCACAGACCTCAGGGCAAAGTCAAGGAAACAGACAGGAAACTGACAGAATTTTAAGAAATCATTGTCTAAAGGCTAAATACATTACAAAAACATGTCAAACAACCCTGATTGTCCAAGAACCTGAAGAATGTTGCAAAAACCCCAGGAATGCTTCTAAAAATTCTGATGAAAAAATTCAAAAAAATCAAAAGTTGCGCTCAAAACCACTCCTAAACACTCTTCGCCTCATGCAAAACCCACAAGAGCAATGCATGCATGTGTCCTGCCTTTTATACTGCCCAGGCACAATGCAACCTGGGAAAACCCCAATGCCTCATACAAAGTCGCACGACTTTGTATGAGGCAACTTTTTTCAAGGAATTAGGCGATGTTGTATAAATCCGATGTTTTATGAAGCGGACTTTGTATGAGGTATTACTGTAAATGAATGGGCTGGGGTAGGCTAGCGTCAGAGTGAGGGAATGCCTACCTGTCTATCATTCTCTGTGTGTCTATGATGGTGAAAAATAGAGAATACCAGCTTATCACTCTGGTTCTGCCCACCATTGGCCACTGTGCCTTCTATCACACCAAACAGGGTTACAACTAATGACCCAAGTCTCCTCTGCTAATAAAACTGCACTCACTTTGACCCCATTTATCTTTTAGCTTTCAGATTAAAAAAACATTATTTAAAGGGCTTTTACTGTGACAAAACCATAGCAGCTGGAAGTAAAATGAATTTGGCAAAGACATTTTCAATTATTATTATATTTTTTTAAAAAGCAGAAATAGATGTGGGAGATGCAGGAAAAGTTGGCAAACATAGTAGGCACTCCCAATTTTTTATATAACAAGCAAAATGAAAAGATAAGAAGCCTGTTTAAGATTCCCTATGTACCTGGAAGTGATTAAATCAGGACATATATCTCATCTGAAAATGATCATGATAATCCCAGACTGGGATGGGTCTGTAAACTGAGGGGGGTGCAAAGAGACAACAAAAAGGTGCAAACGCATAAAAGTGAATGGAGAACAAGGGTTTGCTCAATTGCCCAGCACTATCTTTGAGTGGACAAATGTTATCTATCTATAAAGATAACTGTCTGGATAATTCGGTGGTTTAGGTACAGTAGTACCTCATACAACGTCCGCTTCATACAACATCAGATCCATACAACGTCGACCAATTCTGGGGGGGAAAGTTGCCTCATACAACATTGCCGGACGTTGTATGAGGTATTAGGGTTTTTACCGTGGGAGTTTGGACTTGCAGCTTGGAGGCCCCTCGGAGCTCGACCAGCAGCCAGCCAGAAGAGGCGGGGAAAGAAAGAACTCGCCGCACTTGGGGCTCGCCTCTCCATGGCCCCAAAAGTGGCTCCCTGCCTCCAACAGACCCCACCAATGCCGGGGCTGGGAGGCCCCACAGAGCTCGACCGGCAGCCAGCCAGAGAAGTCAAGGAAAGAAAGAACTCGCTGGAGAGGTGAGCCCCAAGTGCGGCAAGCTCTTTCTTTCCCCGCCTCCTCCGGCTGACTGCTATTTGAACTCTGTGGGGCCTCCCAGCCCTGGCATTGGTGGGGTCCGTTGGAGTCGGGGAGCCACTTTTGGGACCAGAGGCAGCCGGAGGAGGCGGGGAAGAAAGAACTCACCGCACCTGGGGCTCACCTCTCCGCGGCCCCAAAAGTGGCTTCCCGCCTTCGGAGATGTAAACCGCGTTGAGTCTCCCTTTGGGTAGAGAATTGCGGTACAGTATATAAATTATTATTATTATTATTATTATTATTATTATTATTATTATTATTATTATTATTATTATTATTATTATTATTATTATTATTATTATTATTATTATTATTATTATTATCATCATCATCATCATCATCATCATCATCATCATCATCATCATCATCATCATCATCCCCCCCCCCCCCGCTGGTGGAGAAACGCACCCCTCTGGCCCCTCTTAAAGTTCTGTTAGTTTCCTGTGTTTCTTTGACTTTGCCCTGCAGTTTGTGCTGTTACAATGTATCTCTATGGGAACAACGTTATACAAAGCATCGGTGGCAATAATTTGGATGTTGTATGAGGCATCGCGGCTAGGATTTTGCATGCCTCATACAAAGTCGGAATTCATACAACGTCCTAACTTGTGGAACCAAGTTTGGACGTTGTATGTGGTATTACTGGGAGTTTGATTCCTCTCTGTGCCTTCTGCGAGAAGAGCCAGCATGTTATCATCATGAGCAAGCTGCACAGTCCCAGGGTACCCTTAGAAGAAAGGAATGACAAAACAACATCTGTGCATACTCTATCTAAAAAAACCTGGAAAGGGTTGCCATAAGTCAGATTTGACAATGGAACATAATCATAATTACTACCATCCACAAAGGTAACTGGCTGTATACTGAAAATAATGTGTGAAAAATGGCCAGAGCTATAGAAGAAGAAAAATCCATATACATTTTTTTTGGGTTCCTTTTCTGTATTTCATAACAAGATCTGGCTGTCCCATTGTTAATGGTAGATGAAGGTTTACTGTAAACTGTGATACAACCGGAAAATGGATTTCATCTAACACGTATAATGAGTTTTCATTGTTCTTTTAACTCTTTCAGGATCATTGCTGGATTCCAGACAAGCTTATCTGTTATCAGCAAAGATTACAGTAAAAATACCAGCAACGTCTGGCGGGCCGCTTTTTGTCCACCCCTAATCTAGTGGTACTGTTATCAATCTTAGTGGGAAAGGCATAAGCATGACATTTCCATGTCATAAATGCCATGGTATATAAGTATAACTGGTATTATAACTTAGGCCAGGAGTTCTCAACCTTCTCAACCTTTTTAGGCTGAGGGCTCGGTCATGCTCCCTCAGGCAGCTTTGGGGGACAGATGGCCATTTTGACCTTCCTACACCACGTGGTAGAGGTGGTGGGCCACATGAAATGGTGCAGAGGGCGGCATCTGGCCCATAGGCTGCAGGTTGAGAATCCCTGACTTAGGCATTCACCTGAACATGCACAGGGCTACATCGGTGGTAGAAACATGAGAGGGAAGCAAACATGTATCAAGGTTACTGCTCATAGAAGCTCTTTGTGGGGATGTTGGAGGGGTACACAGAAAGAGCCTCCTCAAAGACTGAGGTATTTTTGAACCCCCATCGGGCATAACCTGGTAACAGCAACCTTGTGTTGCAGGCTAATCTTTCTCACACTAGGTCAGGTGAAAGGAAATGCAGAATGAACTCACCAAAAGGCGACTCCATTTTGGAAGTTTCACGTCTGGCCTAGACATTGGAAAAAAGAAAGGAAAAGGAGGTTGGGACCCAAATGAGTGCCCATCATACTTTTAGACCTTCCCCATGTCGAAATGTAAAGAGGGCAGGACTTCAGCCTTTACAGTTATATATAGTAGGGCCTCCCTCCATATCCACGTGGAATACGGTAACCACAGAAAGTAGAGCATTCTATATACTACGTTTTATATAGTGGCACCTAGAGGCCACTGCAGTGGCTCAAGTGGCTAAGACTCTGACTGGGAGGCGGAAGGTCAGCAGTTCAATTCCCGAGTACTGCAGGAGGGAATGAACTCCCATCTTTGTCCTAGTTCCTGCCAACCTAGCAGTTGGAAAGCAAGACATTGCAATTATTTATATATTTATATATTTATATTTTATTTATTTCAGTTTCTATACCGCCCACTTGGCCAAGGCCAACTCAGGGCGGTTCACAGCATAATAAAAAAATAGTTAAAAACATAGCTAAAACTGCTTTAAAAACTACCCACCCACTCACTAAAAAAGGGTGCAGGGGCCGAGGGTGCTGGGATTCGCTATACCAGCCACCCCACGGAAGTCACCCCTCCACCTGTACCCCATACTTGGCCTGACAACCAGGTTTTAAGTTCTTTCCTGAAGTTCAGCAATTCCGTCTGGAGATGTAACTCTGTTGGTAAAAGGTTCCAGAGAGCCGGTGCGGACATGGAGAAGGCCCTCCTGCTTGTGCTGGAGAGGTGAGCCCCTCTAGCGGATGGCACAATGAGAGAGCCCCTCCGGTCCGCTCTGGTTGGACAGACAGACGTCCTTAGGGCGATGCGGTCTCTTAGGATAGACAAATAGGAACCACGTCAGTGGGAAGGTAACAGCGCTCTGTGCGCTCTGGTGTCCAGTCATGCCTGCCACATGACCATGGAAATATCTGTAGAATTAGACAGTGCTGGCTCTTTGGCTTTGAAACAGAGATGAGCACTGCACCCTAGAGTCAGATACGACTGGCTTTCGAGCAAGGGAAACCTTTACTAGAGGCCAATACTTGTAATTACACCTTGGAAATATGTTTTTTTTAAATGTTCTATTTCAAGGCATGATGAACCGAAACCATGTATACCGATTCTATGGCTATGTGAATCCTGCTGTATATACAACAGCATTCAGTCAATAATCCTACTCTCCCCACATAACAAGAAATAATGGAACCCCAGCTATGGAGGCATGAGATCAGACCATAGCTGCCAAGTATCCCTTATTGGCCGGGAAAACCCCTTATTTTACACTCTTTCCCGCCGTCATCCCTTATTAATTAGACTGCAATGCCCTATTGCCACCATTGGAGGGCAGCACATGATAAGCATAGCTGCCAAGTATCCCTTATTTGCCAGGAAAATTCCCTTATTTCTAAATCCAAAACTTGACAGGTATGGATCAGACCAAACCAGTTTGTTCTTCATTATGGGTTTTCTGTATCAACCCAACAAACAGAAAGGAGAGCTTCTACCACTACTGTATTATCCCAGTTTCTGTGGAAATATAGCTAAAATTTTCCCAGCCAGCAGACAGACAATGGCCTTAAAAGGAATTTGCAGCAGAGGCTATGGAACAAAATATTGCAGAATACTCTGGGAGTATTCTCTCAGGAAGAGAAGCAGAAGACTGTAGAACAGAATAGTAGAATCAAAACGCTGAAAGGTGTAATGAAATAAAATGAGGGGAGCTTGCTTTTTAAAACAGTAAATTTGGTCACACCAGTGGGAAGGTATTTGGCCTTCAAAGTGGTAGCTGGGACAGATAAAGAGTAGACATAATAATGCTATGTTCTGTGAGGACTGAACTTAGTTTAATAAACATCTAATGCTGTGTAGTAATAGGCTTGAATCCTTCTGAAGGAGGGCTGAAACCCGAAGGTGGAAATTGTGTTCCAATATTGGAAAAGGAGAGAGAGAAAGGGGGAGTCTTTTTTGCCATGTTTTTGAGATGCTTAGATATGCTGTGAGAGGCTTAGATTCACTACATGCTGGATAGAAATGTATGTGACTAGAAAAAAACTGCAAAAATGTAGTTCACTAATTAGCTATCAGGGACTGCAGTGGCTCAAGTAGCTAAGACGCTGACTGGGAAGCGGAAGGTCAGCAGTTCGATTCCCGAGTACTGCAAGACGGAATGAGCTCCCGTCTTTGTCCCAGCTCCTGCCAACCTAGCAGTTCGAAAGCAAGAAATTGCAAGTAGATAAATAGGGACCATTTCGGTGGGGAGGAGACAGCGTTCTGTGCACTCCAGTGTCTAGTCATGCCTGCCACATGACCACGGAAACGTCTGCAGCAGCAGACAGCGCTGGCTCTTCGGCTTGGAAACAGAGATGAGCATTGCACCCTAGAGACGGATACGACTGGCTTTCGATCAAGGGAAACCTTTACCTTTACTATTTAGCTATAGCCAGGCTGAAGCTTGGGAGTTAGAGGGTTTTTATTTTCATGTTTGGGATGGCTAGTTTGCAAATCATGTTCCTCTGCTATAATCAATTGAAACTTACTAACTGTGTAATAATAAAAGAAATGTTTGGAACCACTGTTATCTCTGGTGAATCAAGAGCTAAGCTGAGCTGAGAAATATCTGGTGCCTTTGCCAAAGCTACCATACTTTAATAAAGCATGTTATCTATGTCCTATGGGGAAGATGACATGATGTGTTTTAGGGGGCAGAGGGTATAACCCAGTGGTGGGCATCAACAGGTTTGCACCAGTATGCCAGAACTTGTAGCAGAAATTCTGGCTGGCCCCACCCATGCAAGTTTTGAAATAAAGTAGTCTTAATTCAGGTGCAACACAAGGCTTTTCCCCTGGTCACGCCCATCATACCATGCCCACAGTGTGGTAGTAAAAATTTTTTGGAGCCCATCACTGGTGTAACCCTTCCAAACAGAGTGGGGTTAACCCTCAAGGATCATACGTAGTCTGTTGAAGCTTCTCGGATAAACAGTCATGTAGCCTCTGCTTCAACATTTCCAATGAAGGAGACACTTCAGAGGCTTTGAGAACAAATCACAATTGCCAGTGTGCTTAGCAGTTCACACAGCAGGAGAGAGGAAGTCATGAAGCTTAATCTAGGCTGCCACATCCCCCAATTTAGCCTAAGGAAGTTCCCTGGTCATCCCTTCCTGGAGCCACACCTCCACCCCCCCCCACCCCACCCCCAGATACAATAGACGGGTGGAGCCGCAAGTAGAGTCAGTATGCCTGGACAGAGGCACCACTTCCACTTTACTGCCAACAAAATCTAATGCTGCAAAATTAATGGGTTAAGCAAGCTGGAGCTCCCACAGCTTCACTGGCACTCAATGCTAGGGAGACACAGCAGGTTCAGATAGATATACTGTACATTCATATGTAACAATGCAAATGCTAATTTTATTTCACAAAACATATATAAGCATTAGCTATCATGCAACACTGGGAGTAACACCGCACACACGCACATGCGCGCGCGCACACACAAAGAAGGGCCATATTTCAAACCCCTCTTCAAAGGTTAAAGATTTAAGCAGAATATTACGATAGTTCAGTCTATTATAACTGGTTCCCAAGATGTCATTGGACTAGAGTTCCTATCACATCTACAACCAATGTAGTCAATGGCCCGAAGTGACATTGAAGTTGTGGTCCAGGAACGCTTGGGCATTAATCTTGGAATATATTTTAGCAACAGTCCATCTTTGAAGCTTGAGTGTTGTAATCCAAGACATCTGGAGGGTACCAATTTCCCTACTCCTGTGTTATTCTAACGAAGAACAGTTGTCAAACCAATGAATCATCATAAACCATTATGAAATGCTCTACAGTGGACTGCTCTGAATACTTCAGCAACAGATCACTAAGAAGATTCCAAAAACCACAAAACGAGGTGAGATAATCACAAATTGCTGCCCTTCTTTTTATTTATTTATTTCATTTTTCAATAAGTAAAAAAAAAGAAAAAAGAAAAACATCAATAAGAAAAACATCAATGCATAATACAAGATGACATAAAAATAGAAGTTAATAACTCAAATCTCCTAATTAAAAGTACAATAATGGCAAACAGACAAAAAAGCAACAAAACCAAACAAAAAAAAAGATAAATAAATAAATAAATAAATCTTTCCATCAGAGAAATCAGCAATAATTCTATTTCAATATATTATAACTCTCTTTCCCAAAAAAGGAACGTATCTGGGCTGGGTTGAGCCCCTTTTTTCCTATTAGAGTATAATCAACAAAATATTTCCATATTTCCCAAAAGGGTATTTTAACTGACAACCCTCTTCCTTGTCGTAGTTGCATCGCTAATTTTTTTATTGAGGGCAAGTTGCCACACTTCTGCATACCATCTCTTCTTGTTGATGTTCCCCCCCCTCCTTTCCACTCCTACGCGGCCACTTGTCTCGCAACCAACAATAATGTTAACAATAATTCCTTTCGACCCTCCTCCAAATTCAACTGATCCATTTCCCCCAGAATTGCCAATTTTGGTTGCTGCCCTTCTTCTGTACAGCAGGGTCATCTAGACGTAGCTCTCCACCAAAATTCCTCAATATGGCTGAGATAATAATGAAATGCAGCAAGCAACCCAAAGTTACATAGCTTGTAGCAGTGGTGGCGAACCTATGGCACACGTGCCAGAGGTGGCACTCACAGCCCTCTCTGTGGGCACATGTGCCATCACACCAGCACAGAGTTCGCCCCACCCCTTTGCCCAGCAGCCCAATGGCAACGCTTCCTCCCTCCTCCCAGTACAGAGTTCACCCTGCCCCTCTGCCCAGCAGCCCAATGGGAGTGCTTCCTCTCTCCCCCCACACAGAGTTCACCCCGCCCCTCTGCCCAACAGCCCCATCCGAACACTTCCTCCTTCCTCCAAACAGTTCACCCCACCCCTCTGTTTGGGCACTCGGTCTCTAAAAGGTTTGCCATCACTGGCTTAGGCCCATGATGGTGAAGCTTGGCACTCCAGGTGTTCTTGGACTTCAATTGCCAGAAGCCCAAGTCAGGACTCCTGCTAGTTAGGGCTTCCAGAATTGAAGTTTAAGAAAACCTGGTGTGCCAAGGTTCGCCATCACTGACTTAGGGCTTTCTGTCTCTTTTCAGGACTCTAGCGATTTTGACCCAAGGACATCTGTTTCTCAAACCTTCAAAGGGCAACCAAGTGGCCCTAGGGTGATACAAACCCCACCCTCTATTTTTCCTTCATATTATCAATCATACATGGCAGAGAATGCTGACCTTCCAGATATTTTGGCTTTAGCTCCCAGAAATCTCAGCCAATAAGGGCCCACGGGAGTTTTAGTTCAAAACATCAGGAGGGCCAAAAATTATCTACCCTGATGCATAAATGAACAAGAGGAGAGCAATCTGAGCAGTTCACAGCAAACCATCTGTTTTAACTCAGGCTCCAAGAATTATTAATATTGATTTGAGCTGGCTTTCAAATTGCTATGTCTGTGATTTACATTTTACCTCTCAACAAGGGTTATCGCCTTATAGATAAAATCATGTAGCATTCTTTCCATTCCGATTTGCACAGTGCAAAACACAGGGGCAAAAACAAACCACATGTTAAACATCTTAAACCAGGGGTTCCCAAACTTTTCATGCCATGGGCTGAGGGGCCAGTCACGTGGTTCCTCCCACTGTAAACGCTGCCATAAAATGTGTCCGTGGCTGTCGGAAACACATTTACAACAGCTGTGGGTGCATTTACAGCAGGGTTTACAGCAGACATGGATGTGTTTACGCAGGCACGTTTATGCAGGCGTGGGCGTATTTTATGGCTATCACAAACATGCCCGCTTCCAGTAGCGGTGGCGGAGGTGGCAGGCCACATGAAATGGTGCCATGGGGTGGATCCAACCCATGGCTGTAGGTTGGCCACCCTTGTCTTAAACCATGCTAGATTCCTGGGGAACATGCCTTCCAACTGAATTTTTTTATTTTTTGTCAGTGGTGTGTGAGACAGATGGCTTTCTCCTTTCAGTTTATGTCTTGTACAAGCACATTTCATGCCACATTCTCTGCTTCCAGCAACAGTCTATCCCTAGCCAGGTTTATACAGAAGTAACCCTCACAAGACTCAGTGGAACTTGCTCCAAAGGAACTGGTTGTGCCCTGAAAGAAGCAAGCAACTGTTGCCAGGATTCAGAAAATAGCTTTCAAAGCTAAAATTCCAATTTAGAACCAGTGGACATGCTGACTATAGGGCTGTGATGGCGAACCTTGGCACTCCAGGTGTTCTTGGTCTTCAATTACCAGAAGCCCAACTCCTGCTGATCAGGGCTTTTGGGAATTGAAGTCCAAGAACATCTGGAGTGCCAAGGTTGGCCCTCACTGATATAAGGGGTTTCTGGGGTTGCATCCTGATCTTTCCAAGCTCTGCTTAGAACCCATAACAATGCAGTAAAAATATGAATGCCTCTGAACATGTGTAGAGTTCTGTTCAGTCCAGTCACCTCCAACCTATATGTGAACAGGCAAAAACAGTTTCTGTGATAGAGGGCATGGTGGGCAAAACCCAACCCTTAGTCCTAGCTAAAGCTGACTCATTTAAATTCTTGTCACTATCAAGTTCCATTCGTTTCAATGGATCTACTTTAAGTAAGAACAATATTTTGGTAGTGGAAACTAATCACAACCTCTCTTCCATTCCATTTTAAACATGCTTGCAACTGCTCGTAGCATGTTGGGTTGGATCCTGACTCAACCACCCACCAAACTTTACAACGATCATCACAAATTGAAAGCTCTTTCAATTTGTTCTAAATACGAAATAAAGTTGGGTCCAACAGGTTTTCTGTCATGATGACTGGAAACAGCTGGAAAACCAGATTTTTCAGAAAAAACTACCAATGGCTCAAGTGCTTAAGATGCTCACTGGGAGGTCTGCAGGTCAGCAGTTTGAGACCCAAGTACTGCATAATGGAATTGAGCTCCCATCTCTGTCCCAGCTCCTACAAGTAGATAAATAGGAACCACTTTGGTGGGAAGGTAAACAGCATTCCGTGCACTCCGGTGTCTAGGTATGCCTGCCACATGTTCACGGAAACATCTGTAGATGCAGACAGCACTGGATCTTTGGCTATAAACAGAGCTTATTGGCTACCGGAAAAGCTTTGGAAATTTACTCTCAGAATCGAATTGTTGTTCACAAATACAGTGATACCTCATACAACGTCCAAACTTGGTTCCACAAGTTTGGACTTTATATGGATTTGGACTTTGTATGAGGCATGCAAAATCCTAGCTGCGATGCCTCATACAACGTCCAAATCCTTGCCGCGATGCCTCGCACAACGTTGTTTCCACAGAGATAAATTGTACTGTAACAGCACAGACTTCTGGGCAAAGTCAAGGAAACAGACAGGAAACTGACAGAACTTTAAGAAAACATTGTCTAAAGGCTAAATACATTACAAAAACATGTCAAACAACCCTGATTGTCCAAGAACCTGAAGAATGCTGCAAAAATCCCAGGAATGCTTCTAAAAATTCTGATGAAAAAATTCAAAAAAATCCAAAATCACACTCAAAACCACTCCTAAACACTCTTCACCTCATGCAAAACCCACAAGAGCAATGCACGCATGTGTCCTGCCTTTTATACTGCCCAGGCACAATACAACCTGGGAAAACCCCAATGCCTCATACAACGTCACACGACTTTGTATGAGGCAACTTTTTTCAAGAAATTAGGCGATGTTGTATTAATTCGATGTTGTACGAAGAGGACTTTGTATGAGGTATTACTGTATATCACTTCATATATACAAGCGTTGGACTTGATTTTTCATTGTTGTCAATTGTGGATATATAATAGTATTAACTCTGCTTTCACTATATTCTATTCCATTCCACCCGATTTCCTATTTCATTTTTACAATACCATCTAGCCATCTCATCTTTGGCTGCCGCTGCCTCCTTCTTTTGCCCTCCACCTTTCCCAGCATCAAGGCTTTCTCAAGTGAATCCTCTCTTCTCATTTGATGTCCAAAGTACTTCAGCAATGAAATTGGAAATCGGGTGGAATGTAATGTAATGGAGTAGTAGTAGTAGAAGAAATCCATTCGTGGCCAATAGGCAGAGTTAATAAAATTATATATCCACAATTGACAACAATTGTGGCACTACACCTGGTTAAGCAAGAAACCTTATTTAAACCTACGTACCCTACGTATTCTAGCTTTTCTAACGTCCACTGGCACATAGCACACTTCGCATTGAGGCAAGGACACAAGAATTTCTCATTGACACATTTGATATGCATACTATTTATACTGAGGTAGGATTGTAAAAGATTGTTTTGTGAAATATTAAATAATTGATCTTAAAGGTTAAATCTTGATAAAATTCTATTTTAAAAATGTTTAAAAATATGATTAAAAATGTGATATTAAAATGCAATAAATATTAATACAGTTAAGTGTCTAATAATATTACAAAATATGTACATTTTAACTCTTCTAGCTTTATACCCCATTATAGTTAGACTAATTTTTGCCATATTGTACTTATACTGTATTTGTATTTATTCTGCACTATTGCACTATTACTGTATATATTACCAACGTTTCTGACAAAGCTAATGATCTCTCTCTCTCTCTCTCTCTCTCATACACACACACACACACACACACACACACACACACACACACACACACACACACACACACACAGGTAAAGGTTTCTCTTGCTCGAAAGCCAGTCGTGTCCGACTCTAGGGTTCAGTGCTCATCTCTGTTTCAAAGCCGAAGAGCCAGCGTTGTCTGCTTCTTCAGACGTTTCCATGGTCATGTGGCAGGCATGACTAGACACCGGAGCACATGGAACACTGTTACCTTCCCACCAAAGTGGTCCCTATTTATCTACTTGCCATTTCTTGCTTTCAAACTGCTAGGTTGGCAGGAGCTGGGACAAAGACGGGAGCTCAATCCGTCCTGCAGCACTCGGGAATCGAATATATAAATTTTTAGATTCCCTGATGAAAGGCTATTATCCCTGAAAAGCTTATTGGCTACCAGAAAAGCTTTGGAAATTCATTCTCAGAATCGAATTGTTCACTAATATACCACTTTATACACACAAGAGTTGGACTGGATTGTTTATTGTTGTCAATTGTGGATATATAAATTTATTAACTCTGCCTATTGGCCACCTCCTGCCAACCTAGCAGTTCGAAAGCAAGAAATTGCGAGTAGATAAATAGGGACCACTTCGGTGGGAAGGTAACAGCATTCCGTGCGCTCCGGTGTCTAGTCATGGCTGCCACATGACCATGGAAATGTCTGCAGAAGCAGACAGCGCTGGCTGTTCGGCTTAGAAACAGAGATGAGCACTGCACCCTAGAGTGGGATACGACTGGCTTTCGAGCAAGGGAAACCTTTACCTTTACTTATTGCCCACGAACGGATTTCTTCTTCTTCTTTTTCTGCAAAGTACATCAGCTCCATCTTTACTATTTGACCTTCTAAGGAGCAGTCAGGGTTGATTTCTTCTAAGATTTGGGGATGAAACGGCCGGATCCTCCCCGCACCCAGCCACCTGCCACTGCTGCAGCTTCTTGAGCTTTGCCCAGCGGCGGCGGTGGCCTCAGGCGGCCACTTACCTTGTACAAGTGGATGGGTATGTCGACGACGATGAGGAGGAGGTCGCCCAGCGCCAGGCTGGCGATGAGGATGTTGGGCCCGTTCCTCATGCACTTGTTCTTGTAGATGATCCGGAGCAAGGTGGAGTTGCCGATGAGGCCCAGCACGAAGACCAGGCAGCCCACGGCCGTGTTGACGTACTTGAAGGTCTTGGCGATGGCCGTCTGTCCGGTGCACATGGGCGGCTGCGCCCGGCCGGCCCCTCGGGAGAGGTTGGTGGTGGCCCCCCTCCCGCTCTCCGCGCCGGGGGTCGTCGGGGCCGGGGGGGCGGCGGCGTGCCAGGACGGAGCCAGGCTGTGGCCGGTGCCCAGCTGGGGCGTCGGGGCGTCGCTTTTTTCCTCCTCCTCCAGCCCGGCGGCGGCGCAGCTCACCAAGAATGCCAGGGCGCAGCAGCGTCTCCAGAAGGCGCCCCCCATCATCGTGGGCCCCCCCGGGGGGATCTGAAGCAGGAGAGACAAGCCGGGCGAGCGAGGGTTAGTCCGGAGGACGATTGACCGGAGGGTTTGATCGGGGGGGTCAAGGGATTCGAACCTCCTCTCCCGGGTGGCAGAGGTGGCCAATCGGGGCCAAAGCACGTGCGCCCACCCGGAGCCAGCCCTGGCGCGCCGTCGGAGCGCAGCCACAAGAGGTGTGTGTGTGTGTGTGTGTGTGTGTGTGTGTGTGTGTGTGTGTGTGTGTGTGTGTGTGTGTGTGTGTGTGTGTGTGTGTGTGTGTGTGTGTGTGTGTGTGTGTGTGTGTGTGTGTGTGTGTGTGTGTGTGTGTGTGTGTGTGTGTGTGTGTGTGTGTGTGTGTGTGTCGCTTTGATCCCTGCTGGGGCGAAGAGGGCCAGCTTTGGGAAAAGGGAACCAAACAAGGCGAGCAAGACTATTTTGGGAAGGTGGTGGTGGGGTTCCGCTTTCCCTCCACTTATACCACAGCTCTGGAGGGAAGGAAGACTCCCAAACGGGATATATAAGGCGGAGATAGCAAAAAAATAATAAAAAAAATTAATCCCACAAATTCTAGTCCAGGGGTGCCCAAACTATGGCCCGGGGCCGGATCCGGCCCCCCGATGGCAATTCATCTGGCCCACGAAGCCCGCGTCGCTCCTGGAAACAGAAGTAAAACACGCCCATAAGGAGCGAAGAGGGCTTCGTGGGCCAGATGAATTGGTGTCGGGGGCAGGATACGACCCCCGGGCCATAGTGACCGGCTCCCTGAACCACGTGACTGGTCCGGGCCCGAAAAGTTTCGGCACCCCTGCTCTAGTCTAAAGAGACCTGAGAGTGAAACCATTAACAGGAAATCAGTAAAGGTAAAGGTTTCCCTTGCTCGAAAGCCATTCGTATCCGACTCTAGGGTGCAGAGCTCATCTCTGTTTCTAAGCCGAAGAGCCAGCGCTGTCTGCTTCTGCAGACGTTTCCGTGGTCATGTGGCAGGCATGACTAGACACCAGCATGCACGGAACGCTGTTACCTTCCCACTGAAGTGGTTCCTATTTATCTACTTGCAATTTCTTGCTTTCGAACTGCTAGGTTGGCAGGAGCTGGGACGAAGATGGGAGCTCATTTCCATCCTGCAATGCTCGGGAATCGAACTGCTGACCTTCTGCTTCCCAGTCAGCATCTTAGCCACTTGAGCCACTGCATTCGGTCACCAAAAAAATAATAATGCAACTTCAGTCCCATTGAAAACAAGCAGACTACTTCATCATGACAGAACCTGTTGTTGTTGTTGTTCAGTCACACAGTCGATTCCGACCCTTTGCGACCCCATGGACCATTGTCCTCCAGGCACCTCTGTCCTCCACCATCCTCCTCAGCCTGCCCAGCTCTGTGCCCATTGCGTCCACAATACCGTCTATCCATCTCATCTTTGGACACCCCCTTCTTCTCTTGCCCTCCACCTTTCCCAGCATCAAGGCCTTCTCAAGTGAGTCCTCCCTTCTCATTTGATGTCCAAAGTACTTTAGCTTCATCTTCACTATTTGTCCCTCCAATGAACAGTCAGGGTTGATTTCTTCTAATATTGACCTATTTGTTCTCTTTGCTGTCCAGGGGACTCTTAGGACTCTCCTCCAACACCACATTTCAAAGGCATCTATTCTTCTGCACTCAGCTTTCCTAAAGTCACATTAATTCCAATGAGAATTATGCTCAGTTAACTTTAGTTTAGATCCAAAGCTGGGTGTTCATAACAGATTGTATTAAATACCAACCCATAGCACTTAGTGCACTCTTTGGGTGGTTCACAAGCTAATTAGCATTTTGCCTCCAACATGCTGATACTCATTTTACAGACCACGGAAGAATAGAAGGCTGAGACAACCTTGATCCTAGGTCAGAATCAAACTCACAACCTTTTGGTTGCAGCACAGCAGTTTAACCACTGCGCCACCAGGGATCTTTATAGCATCATAGGTGGACAAAACATCCCGAGAGGTCCCACGGAAAACAAAATATTTACTTTTAAAATAAAATCATGTCTTTTATTGCTTTTCCAATTATTGATTTTTAAAAAGTCCATACTCCATACCCAAGCCGTTTTGGGAACCAAATTCCATTTCTTTCATTTGTACCTACTTTCAAGTTAGGATTCCGCAGAAAGTGGTAGCTTTGAAAAAATAATAAGCATCAATCTGCATGCATGGCTTTTCCCGCCCCAACAAAAATGGCTTGAAATCGTTTTTTTACCTTTGCAAAATTTTCAAGTAGAAGATTGGTCGGTTTAGCTGCTGGTGGCTGCAGAAGCCTTTCTTTTCTTGATGCTGTCTGCAGACGATGTCTGTTTTACTGCGCTGGTTCTCTCTCTCCCCGCCTTTCCACAGCTGGAACTGACGGCAGAGATGTGTGGGTCAAATGCTCTTGTGTGCTTAATGTCTAGCAAAAGAGGGCCGTCTCCCTGTTTTGTAAAACACACAGGCACACTTTTATTTTTCCCATTCATCTCTGACAATCCCCGCCCACTCAGAACAGAAGAAGAGCTTTTCCCTCCTCCCCTGTCAGCTCTGAAGTCTGACTGTCCTGGAGAGCATCAGCAAAAGGTTTCCTGTTAGATGAGGCTTGGAGCAGGGGCAGGGCGCATAAGGGGGCAAAGAGACAGCATTTTTTAAAAATGTAGAATTTAGGTGGCTAAAATAGCTAAGACGCTGACTGGGAAACAGAAGAAGATCAGCAGTTCGATTCTCGAGTACTACAGGACGGATTGAGCTCCCGTCTTTGTCCCAGCTCCTGCCAACCTAGCAGTTTGAAATCAAGACATTGCAAGTAGATAAATAGGGACCACTTCAGTGGGAAGGTAACAGCATTACGTGCGCTCCGGTGTCTAGCCACATGATCACGGAAATTTCTGCAGAAGCAGACAACGCTGGCTCTTCGGCTTTGAAACACAGATGAGCACTGAACCCTAGAGTCGGATATGACTGGCTTTCAAGCAAGGGAAACCTTTGCCTTTATTATTTAAATAATAATAAAAAAATCCTTGGATACCAGTTAGCATAAGAGTCAGAGCAGATTTCACTATTAAGACGAATGTTTGGACTCCAGCTCCCATCCTCACTGGGGAAGATGGGAGCTTCAGTTCAGACCTGCAGGGTGTTGATTTGGGGACAGCTGAGTTGGATTGTCAAGTTAGATCAAGGATTCTCAACCTGCAGCCCATGGGCCAGATACGGCTCATGGTACCATTTCATGTCTGTCTCCCCTGTCTCCACCACACCAGGAAGTGCTGTGTGGTAGAAGAAAGGGGGAAATGACCATCTGGTCCCCGAAGCTGGATGAGGGAGCATTACCTAGCCTCTGGCTTAAAAAGGTTGAGAACTCCTGGGTTAGACAATCGGGCGTACCCTGGTAATGGCAACCTTGTGTTGCCAGCTAATCTTTCTCACACTGGGTCAGGCGAAAAGAACTGCAGAATGAACTCACCAGAAGGTGCCTTCAGTTTGGCAGTTTCACGTCTGGTCTAGACAGGGAAGAAGAAGGATTACTGAACTGGTAGCCATATTGGTCAGTGTTTCGAGACTAATATTAATTAATATTAATTAATTAACAATGCTTAATCAACCATACTGGCTGTTAAAGATAGCAGGCTCGTTGTACTGTACATCCCCCTTGCTCCCAGATGGGCAGCTGGCAGACCTCTCCCCAGCAAAGTGCATTCAGCACAGAGACCACAAATTCCTGTTCCTTGAAATAAGCAAAGCTTAGAGTCCAAATTAGTGGGACTGCAGTGGCTCAAGTAGCTAAGAAGCTGACTGGGAAGCAGAAGGTCAGCAGTTTGATTCCCGAGTACTGCAGGACGGAATGAGCTCCCGTCTTCGTCCTAGCTCCTGCCAACCTAGCAGTTTGAAAGCAAGAAATTGCAAGTAGATAAATAGGGACCACTTCGGTGGGAAGGTAACAGCGTTCCATGCGCTCTGGTGTCTAGTCATGCCTACCACATGACCATGGAAATGTCTGCAGAAGCAGACAGCGCTGGCTCTTCGGCTTGGAAACAGAGATGAGCACTGCACCTTAGAGTCAGATACGACTGGCTTTTGAGCAAGGGAAACCGACAGAGTCCAAATTATTTTTGCATTACAACTCCCAGGACAAACTGTTAGCCAGCAAAGCCAGGCAGTTTATGGAAGTTGCAGACAAAGCACACCTGGAGGGCTATGAGTTAGGAAAAGGTGCTTTAGAAGCAGGGGTGGCCAAACTACGGCCAATGGAGCCAAGTCATTTGGCCCACGCTGCCCTCACCTCTACTGGAAGTAAAAGTAAAATGTGCTTGCGCATGTTTGAACGATGCCGTAAATGCACCCGTGGCTGTTGTAAACATGTTTATGACAGCCGCAGACATGTTTTACAGTGGTAAACCACATGACCGGCCCGCTCAACCACATAAATGACCCGTGGCACAAAATGTTTTGGATCCCCTGCTGTAGGGGAACTGCTAAGACCTTATGTGCTTTTAGAACGTTAGGCTTGCTCACAAGTCATATTTGCAATATTAGTAAAGTCAATGTTAGTAAAGATAAAGGTTTCTCTTGCTCGAAAGTCTGACTCTACGGTGCAGTGTTCATCTATGTTTACAGCCAAAGAGCCAGCACTGATTGCACCTGCAGATGTTTCTATAGTCATGTGGCAAGCATGACTAGACCCCGAAGCACATTAAATGCTGTTACCTTTCCTGCTGAAGCGGTACCTATTTATCTACTTGCAATTTCTTGCTTTCAAACTGCTAGGTTGATAGGAGCTGGGACAGATGACCGGAGTTCACTCCATCTCACAGCTCTCAGGTATCGAAGTGCTGACCTACTGGCCTTCTGGTCATCAAGCTCAACATCTTAACCATTAAGCCACCGCTAATAAGATAACATTACATTGTATTATAATTGGGCAGAGATGAAGTGCATAATTTTAAGCCCTTGGAAGATATGACCATTTGGGAGAACAGTGTCATTAAGCACTCTGTCCTGTAAATCATGGAACCTTCCATTGACCTCTAGCTCCCCAAGATGCTGATCCCGCTTTTCCAAAACTTACCTTGAATGCAATAAGGCTTACAAGCTTACTTTTGTCTCCTTCCCCTTTATATATGTACAAATGAAAGCCATGTTTCTTAGGAAGCTGAATTCTGCCCACAGTATGGCTCTCTTGAAGGGAAGCTGTAGTTCCAAAACTTTTATTTTTTGCAATTTTTAACATTTTTTCCAATCAAACATCAATATCCACATATACCTTAAACAACAATAGACAGCGAAAAATGCTACAACAAGAGAGAGACTCATATTCTACTCTCATTTATCACAAAAACAAAACAAGCAAAAAATATAAAACAACAACAAAGCATAAAATAAAATAAGGTAATAAAATTGAAAAAGAAAGAAAAACTCTCTGAAGGATAAAAGAAAATAAAAAAAGAAAATGCACTTCCAGACATAAATCATATATACTGGTGGCTTCCAAGTTACGAAACTTGTGGTGAAAAAGCAAGCGAACAAGGAAGGATTTAGGACAAATCAGCAGCTGCATGAATCCCTTCCCAGCTTCTTTATCAAAGAACATTTTCTCTAGGAGGGCACCCCTCTGTTCACAAAGGGAAAGTGGATTGCTGAAGCCGGAATTAGGAATAATGTTATTTGTTTGTGAGAAGAAGTTCCCTATATTTATAAATTTTGATCCTTCTGGAGATGGGAAGAATTTAAGATTAGGAAAATCCCATTGTGGGAGAAACAGAAGCACATATTGATCCAGACAGGCTGAACACTTTGGGTGTGTAACTATTGAAATTATGTATTTTAATCCCTTTGTTAGCACTTTCTTAAGGCTGACACATTTCTCCCTCAGAGGTACCTCATCATCATGTGGTAGGCAGGCATGTGGTCTGTTCATTTTAGGAGAAGCTGGTCCCATTCATCTTGACAGGTGCAAATAGAGGATAACTTTGGTTCAATTCCTTTTTGAAGAATTTACCCAAATGAACACTTCCCCCCCGCCCCCAATGGGAACAAGAGGAATGTGAAATCAAAGGACTGACAGCTTTCCCCATCCTTACCATGAACGGAAGTCGCATGCAAGTGCCTGATTAATGTGTAGTTTGGCCCTTAGTGACAGATTCCAGCTGTGGAATGAATTTGGCAGAGATTAAAAGGTGTACATATTGCTGGGGTGTCTTCCCGAAAGTGAGAGCAAGAAAGAATTTCCTGTTTAGTTCAAGGAACTCTGTTTAGAAAGTCCTCTTTCAAGTCCTCATAATACGGAGGGGCATAGTTCTGAGAATTACAGTAGTCCTGGATGTATATCTAAACAAAATGAGTTTGAGAAGTGACTCATTTTTCCTGGTTACATTCAAACTGCTCATTATGATCTTGCAGGAAATCTGTGAATTGCAGTTATAGCCAATGTAACTAAACCCTAAACAAAAGAAAGACCTTCACAGTGAAAGTCCCATTTTCCATATGCCATCTCTTGGCGGCTATATTTTACCTTTATGTGAGGAAGGAATGGACTACTTCAATTGCCTAGTACATGTGATTGCTCCTAAAATGAGATGGAAAATAGCCATACTGAGGCACGTTCTATGCTGCTCTGCTAGCATGGACCAACTATTTGTCATCAGCTGCTACTCGTGTCTGAGTACAGTATACATTCCCCCCCCCCCCCCGAAGATCATTTTCAAATAGGAAAAATACCACTGGCATTAATTTGTTTAAGGTGGATCCCAGTTTGCCATGAAGTGACCCACACACTATGATCACAGAGCCATCTCCTGCGGAACATATGAAATGAGACATGCAGGATTTGGCACTGGGACTGCAATGGATTGCCACAGCTCTGAGGATATTAACAAAGCCATTGCATCTGGCATGGCCTCTTCCACCTCCATGACTCTTGGGAATCAAAATAGTGAAGTGGTTCCTCCTTCACTCATTTTGCCTTTGGACATAATATGATGGTTTTCAGTGGCATTTCTTCCACTAAGGGGAAGTATCACCAAGGGGTTCATCAACCAACTATTAGTAATTGGTCATACAAAGTATATAGGGTTTTTAAAATTATGAAGATCAGAGCATTTGGAGGCACAAATAATAGGGGTAGTCAATAGAATATATTTGTTTATTGACAAAATTTCAAGATTTTTATGATAGGAAAATTGCACACCCTTCTTCCCAGTTATACAACTGACAATGCATGACTTTTCTTGATCAGCCTCCCCTTGCCATTATTTGCTTACCGCTATCTCATTCTTCAGGACACTGATGTATTAAACTATCTTGTTTAGATCTCAGTTCAGTTGTAGGAATAGATCCATCAAAATCAATGAACTAAAGTAATAAGGTCTGAGTCAAGCTCCACTGATGTCTACTTATGAGGTCATGCATGACTAAGTGATTATAGTGTTGTTTTGCAACTCAGGGCATTCCCAGTGGACAATTTTGGCTCTGTCTTCCTCAGTGTGACCACTGACCACCTCAGGGGCAGCTTATATGCTGTAGATGGGGGTCACTCTCTCAAAATTCAGGAGAAAAGGATCCACTAGTTGTTTATGTTCTTGAGATTGTTGCAAGTGTAAAATGTGGAGAAGAATAATTATGATGTGGTTTTGAGTTCACTGGAGGAAATTTGGGAATGTAACTTAGGTGATTGCCAAAACCTATTGTCATTTTGTGATGATGTTAACACAAAAAGAGTAACATTTGGTGGTGAATTGTGGCAAGTTGCAAAGTCAGCATAGACACGATTTGTTCTACAATTCAGCACATAACAGATAACATCTATGCTGACCTTGTAACTTTTGACAATTCTCTACCAAAAGCAATACTACTTTACATTATATTCACAGGGGTTAACTATTTTGGTCATTGAATAAGTAAACCAGGATCTAATGATTTCCTTTAAGACTGCATATTAAGCAACTTGTTGTATCAGCCACTTGTGTGTAATACTGCTGCAGCTTTCACTTGCATCTGCACTGTTATAGTTGTACCATTCACTTATAATGACCTGCTTATTCTGGAATTTTTTTTATTAAGATTTTGGAATTGTGTTAATAACTGATAACAGTTCTCCCTGTGTCAGGGCTATCCTTGGTGTACAACATCAATGAAACTGCTTCTCTAGCCAGCAATGAAAGCCTCTGTGGATATTTCTACACATATAGATGCCTCCCACCCCTACATCAAACTCTTTCCTTTGTCCTGCATAAATGAATGGCTTCTAATTTGCTCCACCTTCCCCTCAAAGGAAAGGGCTTTGTTTGTACAGGATGTTTGTTTAGGAAGCAAACAGACATATTTGGCAGGGAGATGGAATATGCATTGCTCTCACCTATTCTCTAGTCAACAAGAGAGAGTGTATTTGGACTTTTCTCCACTCCCTTTAGGGGACTGCAGTGGCTCAAGTGGCTAAGACGCTGACTGGAAGGCGGCAGGTCAACAGTTTGATACCCAAATACTGCAGGACGGAATGAGCTCCCGTCTTTGTCCCAGATCCTACCAACCTAGCAGTTTGAAAGCAAGGAATTGCAAGTAGATAAATAGGGACCACTTGGGTGGTAAGGTAAACAGCATTCTGTGTGCTCCGGTGTCTAGTCATGTCTGCCACGTGACCATGGAAATGTCTGCAGAAGCAGACAGTGTTGGATCTTCATCTTTGAAATAGAGATGAGCACTGAACTCTAGAGTCTAATACGACTGACTTTCAAGCAAGGGTGACCCACTCCCATTCCCAGGCTCTAAAACCTAGTACCAAAGAAGGTTAGGTTGGCCCCCTCCCTGTTATTCTTCTGCCAGGAGACACCTAGACAGTTATTCAGGCTCCATGGCAATTGAATTGAATTGAATTGAAATTTTCATCTTTGTGGCTACAGATGGTTTTTTTTTAAACTGACTACTAGGTTTTTCCCTTTTATTGATATATTTTAATTGATTTTAGTTTGTTCAGTGATTTAATCAATCTGTTTTGCGTTGTAAGTGCATTTATTTTATTTTATTGTTAGTTGCTATGTGTGCCATTTTACAGGGGAGAAGGATGGGCCACAAATCAAGTAAAATCAATCAATAACCAGTGCTGAGCTATATAGGCTTTGTGTCATCATGAGCAGTGATTTGTGAATGGTGATGTAGCCTCGTATGTTATGTGCACATGCCGCTAGGTTGTTGATATGTTCCTTCCTTCCAAATGGCAAACTTGGCACTGGAGAAGAATAATGTTACTCTTCTTTATATGCAAAGGCAGCTGTGTTGACCAATAAGCAATCTTCCATGTCCAGAGGATGGTGATGCCTTTATTTAAAAGAAGAAAGAGGAGGAAGAAGAGGAGAAAAGGCACAGCACTTGTCTAAAGAAGGAACAATACTAGTGTGGTTTGATGGATAAAGTGCTGGACCAGGATTTAAAAGACCAGGCTTCAAAGTCCAGGCTTAGACACTGGAAACTTACTGAGGGATGGCAATTATAACACCACTCACACCTCAAAAAATCTATTAGGGTCACCATTTGTTGGAAGCAACTTGAGAGCACAAAACAAGCACGCAGGAAAAGAAATATCTCTAGATCATAAATTTGGACACAGCAGCAACTATGAATTTAACATTTGCAAGTTAAAAGTGTTGAAAAAGAGTCTTTATGATAGAATTGGATTGTGAAAGTGTTGTGTATTGAAGCACAATTGCAAAGTAGCGTGGAGGCGCTCTTGCAAAAGGAAAATGGTGGTTTCCCACCATTCTAGCAAGAAGCTCAAAGTGGCGTGAAACCCTTATAAAAGGGCACGCCTAGTAATCTAAACCAAGCCCTATGATTGGTTACACTTTTGGATCCTCTTCTCCATTTGTTAATTACATACATCCCCAGTTATGATTGGTTAGTTGCGTCCATCCGGCGGGTCGCTACCTTGTATCCAGGAGCTACCACCGGAGAGACACTATATAAGCCCCATGGGTAGACCAGGGTGGGGCCGGACCGGATCTATACTTCCCACACACCAGTCGGGTAGCCAGGTAATGCTATGCCCTGGGTCTCTCCACTGCTGCGCTTCATGGTAGCGCATATATTGCCCAAAGATGGGCAAGAGTCTGGAGGGACTGAATACGCTGGGATTGTACAGCCATCTCGGGATCCAGAAACACCTTGTAAGCTCATCTCTATTTGACTGTTAATAAAGCCTGTTGCTGTTTGTTACATTGTTGTCCTGAACTGGTGCTTATAAGGGCCAGAGCCAACAGAAAGTGTGCTTCCAAAGTGGTGTCCACAGCTGTGTGGGCACAGACATAGAAGATTAAAGGGGAGGGGAAGACATTTTGTTATCCCACATGGCTATGGATGTCAAGGTAAATATGATTCTGTTTTTTAAATGTTTTGACAAATAAAGATACACATTTTTAAAACCATTACTGGGTACACAGAAAGAGTCTCCTCAAAGATTGTGGTATTCTTGAACCACAATTAGGCATGCCCTGGTAACGGCAACCTTGTGTTGCCTGCTAATCTTTCTCACACTAGGTCAGGTGAAGGGAACTGCAGAATAAACTCACCAAAGGGTGTCTTCATTTTGGCGGTTTCACATCTGGTCTAGACATGGAAGATGAAGAAGACTGGGTATTCAAGATGTCATTGTGATCATTTCATGTTGTAGTCCTATATGTGTACATTTAGGAAACATGCTCAAGTAAAACAGTGCAATAGATCAAGCTGTAAAACCCTGTAAAATATACCATATGTCCTGTTCAAATCAGCCACCTTGGGGCAAACCAAAATATAGCTCTGTTTTGAAGACATAGTGATATCTAAAGTGTTGCATGACAGATTGATTCACCGGACACCTATTTTAATAGCAATTTGGTCCTAATAAATGTGCCTCCCCAAAATATGAAAGTAATCAAAGTCTTTTCTAATAACATTTTGATTTTTTTTTCTTGAACAACATTCTATATTATTGACCAGAGTACTATGGTAGTCATTTAAGATTTTGCATAACTTACTGTGGCTAATTGTAGCTAACTGATCAGAAGCCAAGTTTCATCTCAGTTGTGTACCTTGTCACCCACCCAACCTGTAGCCAAGATACGTTCTGGCACCTTATCAATTAGCTGTAATTAGACATGGCAGGTTAAGCAAACCAGATGCAAATGTCAAGAGGATTTCATTGATTGATTTGTAAGCTGCCTGGAAGATTTATGATCAAAAGATGATTTACAGTCATTTTAAACAAACAAATAAGGATCACTTTTCACAATTTGGAAGTATCCAGATTTCAAAGTCAGATTCTGAAATTCTGTTAAATTGCACATTTTTACCAAGTTATTTTTCACTTTCTATCCTTCAAAAGGAAAAAAAAACACCTTTCTGTTTCCTTTAATATGTGAAAATGTCTTGAGAAACACTGTTTATGAAATAAACAGTTTCTTTGCAAAAATAATTTTAAAAACAAAACAATCCTGTATGATTGAATCCTGTATCCCCTTTGAAAAGGGGATACTCCGCATATTTGCAATTTCCCGTAGTACAGACTTTGAAGCTCCCCTGTTTGCAGCCATTTGCCTCAAAGTAGTTTATAACATTATCTTGCTTTTTCAGCAAGAAAGAAAACACGGTAATGGTGTAATATGCACTCTTTCTCCCCTTGTTTGGTAAAGGCTCAGGCTGCAAGTGTGTGCATAGTACACACATCTATATTTAGTATAAAAGGGAGAACACATCCTGAGCCAAACTGGAGCAGGAATTCTGACTCCAGAAGATGTTTTGGTATAAAGTGGCCCCCAAAAACAAGCTTTCATAACCAGTATTGACTTTACCATGACAACATGAGCTTCATTTGTTATTATTTCTCAGACCAAGTTGTTTGGTAGATACACTGTATCCTACTGAACCTGGGATGATTATCTTTGTATCATGTGGCAAGAGTACATTTTCAACACTGATGGAAATGTTTTTCAGCGTTTCTCAACCTTGGCTCCCCAGATGTCCTTGGACTTTGATTCCCAGAAGTCCAAGTCTGTACTTCTGATCATCGGGGCTTCTGGGAATCGAAGTCCAAGAACCTCTGGGGACCCAAGGTTGAGAAACCCTTCAGCCATCTCCATACACTACACAAGTGAAAATAACCCATTGCAACTGCACAGGGACTCTTGCCATAATATTCTCACTACTGTGCTCCATCTCTCCATCCCTCTAGGGCAGTGGTGGTGAACCGTGGCACTCCAGCTGTTCTTGGACTTCAATTCCCAGAAGCCCAAGTCAGTAACCTGCTTACCAAGGCTTCTGGGATTTGAAGTCCAAGAACAGCTGGAGTGCCAAGGCTCGCCACTGTGAATGAGTCTTTTCACTCCTAAAGCTCTGGATGACTTCTTTCTGGTTTCAAACTTCATTGACTGCATACCTATGCTCTGGCAGAAAAAACAAGACTTGAAGATGGAACTATGGCCATGATGGCGAACCTTGGCACTCCAGATGTTCTTGGACTTCAATTCCCAGAAGCCCAAGCCCCCATGAATCCACATGAATGGGTTTGCTATGATTCATCTGGCCTTCACCACTCCTGGGAGCGGAAGTAAAACATACCCGTATGGGCGCACAAACATCTGCAGTGCCCAGGTTCGCCATTACGGAACTATGGGTTTCAAACATAATTGTGTTTTTCCACCCTACTGTAGTTTCTTTAGAAACACTGTAGACTAATTCTGCATTTAGCTGGAAGCTTAGCATGCACTCTTACAGTGAATTGTATCACTGATTCATCCAAATCAGCATTCCTGGTGTACTTTAACAATGACTGGCAACTACTTTCCTGTATAATATAGATAATAATACCTCCCAGCCAGGGCTGTAGCCAGAATTCTAGGGGTTTTTTTGGAGGGGGTGGGGAACAAAAATTTTCCAGGAGGGGAAAATTTTTTTGGGAGGGGCAACAATGTCACATTCATATATATATAACATTGGCGCCACCGGGTGGGTTGGGGAGGGCTGCTAGCTCAGGAGGGTTTTTGCTACGGCCCTGCTCCCAGCACTACCTGGAGACATGGCAGACTAAAATGGAAACCATTTGCACGCAAAACAAATGCTGTACCAATGAGAGATAGGAGGTCTTGATTAGGCTTGATTATGTCACCTTTGACAAGAAATAAAAACAAGCAAAAGAAAAAAACAACAACAAAAAGGAGAGTAGATTAACTGCTGTATTTTAATGTAAGCTTTCATGGATCAAGTCAATTTCTTCAGACTATCCCCAAAAGCTCACATTAAAATATAGCAGTTAATCTTTAAGATACCACAATGTTTTTGTCTTTATTTTTATTTTACTTTTGTTTTCTTTCTTGTCTGACATTATCACCCCCACAATCACCTTGAGTGTCGTTTGTAGCCAACCCCATGGGAACCAGGACCATAACGAATTCCACCATGCCCACGTAGCATCTTCCTTGATGTTTTTAACCAAGGGTTGGAGATCTGTGAGTTGACTCTGTACCTTACGCGAGTTGTCCGTGAGGTTAAAACAACACATGCCATGGACAGACTCGCAACCCAAATGATGTAACAGCAAGAGGTAATCGATGGCTGCTCGATTATCCAATATGGCATGGCGAAGCTCTGTCTGCTCTTGATTAAGCAGCGCTATCGCCAAGGGGGTGTGGTTAATGGCTTTTGCCAAAGCGCAAGCCAATTGACCAATTCTCCGAGCATTGCCTAAGGCTAAGCCTGGCAGGCCAAACAAGCTGACTGCTATCACATGAGCTGTCTAACTGGGTGGCACGAGCATGCCGTATGTGTGAAGGTACATTTGTGCTTGGGGCAACCATGTCTCTAGTAGGAAGCAACAATGTCAAATGACTGATACAGCAAAGGGAATCAGATACATTTGCAGGAATGTAGTTCCAAGTATACTGGTTACATGTAAAAAAACCATCCTGAAGACAAAGTAACATGAGCATACATTGAGCTAATAGTCTCTGGGTTATTGCAAGTCCAGTTGCTGTTGCCGGGGTCGAGGCAACGGCACTGTGGCCCTTCGAACGTAGACCAGCCGGTCATACGAGCACAGAGTTCGGGCTGACCGCCACTCAGGGAGTGTAGAGAGTGGCCACATCAGCCGGTAAGACTTTGGTGACTTGGGTTCCCCAGTGTGCATACGTTGAAAAGGCAGTCTTGTAAAATGGACCAATTATCCGCTTCACCAACTAGTCACCGTTCCTGATGCGCACATCTGGGGAGTGACACACCGGGATGAGACAAGTGCTCAGAATAGAGGCAGAAGCGCTGGTCTGCCTCAGGCAAAAATCGGACTGATTGACGAGGTTCGCCAATCTTTCCCAAACGTTGTACTGCAGCTGGGCAGAGAGATCTCTGCCTGGCATCAGGTTGTTGGCTTCCAATGAAACTGCTTGAACGCTTCCCCCCGCAAGCAGGGAAAGGATCAAGATGATGGTGGTCATCATGGAATTAGCTGTAATCAGGGAAAAGGCTGCAATCAAGATGTTCTTTGGCGTCGGCTCCTTGTCCTCCCGCCGAATGGTGTCTGCCGCCTCCTGGCACAGGGACTTGGCCATCCCCCAGGTGATCTTCAGCGCTGTCATCTGCTGCCTCCTCCTCCTCCTCTTGGCTCTCCCTGTCAGGATTAGTTCCTCCATCTCTGGGATCGGGTCCGGAACTGCCTGGGTCCACGCCATTGGACTCGACGTGAGGCTCGACATACAGGGCTGGAATTCAGATAACGCCTGTAGGAGACATAATTGCAGCATACCCTCTTCCCCATGTTATGAGTGGCGCTGGGCCCTTCCAGGAAGGATCCGTGGCACTCGGTAACGCACCATCGGCCACGGGAGAGCCTCCGAGCGATGGAAGTGCTTCTCCTGCGGAGTGCAATCCGAAAAAACATTAAGGTGATTGTACATAAACAATACCTTGTTCAGACAATGCTGTGCCTGACCCTGATTTTTGGGGAGGGCTGGTGGTTCCCCCCTTTCTGTTTGTTTGTCAATGTAGGACTTAAGCATCCAATTGACCCGTTCCACAATCGCTTGCCCTTGCGAATTGTATGGAACGCCAAAGGTGTGCTTAATGTCCCAGGTGGCCATGAAGGTGGCCAGCTGCCTGGAGCTATAAGCCAGAGTGTCATCGGACTTCATGTTCCGAGGTTCGCCCATGGCCGCGAAGCAGGAAAGGAGATGCTGCTCTACATGGGAAGCCGTTTCTCCCTTCTGTGCTGTAGCCCAAACAAACTGTGAAAAGGTGTCAATGCAAACGTGCATGTACTGCCAAAATGTGGGACATGTGTGACGTCTATCTGCCACACCTGGTTGGCCTCTGTCCCTCATGGGTGGACCACCCCACGAGGCCCCCCCTACCACCCCTGTGCAATGTGGGCAGGAACGGACTATGCCCTGGGCTTTGGAAAGTGGCAGGTTGAACTGCCATGCGAGTGCTCTGGCATTCTGATGAAAAAATGCATGACTCTGAATTGGAGTCGTGAAGACTCCCAAGACAGACCTTTGCTGAATTTCCTTTGCGGCCGCATCCGCTCTGCTATTGCTCTCAGAAGTCGGACCAGGCAGAAACTGGTGGCTTCTGATGTGGGCGATACAGTGCGCTTCGGTGCAGTTCCGCAAATGAAATTGAGTTGTGAGGAAAAGACTCAACAAGGTCTTGTCTATCGCGGGAGTGATGTACGCTCCCGGTAGACTGTGAAGCAAATTCCTAACATACTGGCTGTCAGTAATTATGTTTAAGAGTTCTTTGGCAAAGGTGCACAAGGCAAGGTTTATGGCTGCCAATTCCGCCCGCTTGCAGAAGAGTCAGGAGCGTGCGAGGTTCGCCAATCTTTCCCAACTATGCCAAGCCAACTATGCCAAGTAAGAACACCATATGTGCGATCCCCATCAGTGAAAACTGTCCTAGCCCCCCGAAGTGGAACCAGGGACATTGATTCACACAAGGTGACTGTCTGCATTTGAAGCAAGACGAGTCTGGGGTCTTATGGCAAACCTTGGTGCATGATGTCCCAGGCTTCCCTTGGATAAATTTCTCTTGAAGGCCCCCCTGTGCACTTCCGCCCATGGCGTGCGTGTGCACATTTCCTGGAGCTATTCTTGTGCTCCTGTGAGAAGGGTACCAGATGCTGTCTTAGCCTTTTGCCCATGCTTAGACTAACAGCAAAAAAAGAAGGGGTGGCCTGAAAATGCCTGTGTCTGATTGAAAATGTGACTTGACTGTATTCTGAAAACGGTCCTAGGCATCCCTGGCTAATGAGTGGCACTCTGTACATTCTCAGGAGCTCAGGGACTAATCTTATTTCCTCCCTTTGTGCTCTGGAGTTTGTGAAATGTGTCTGCTCATTTAGAGTGGGTGCTGTGGTCCAGGTGCTATACTTAAAATGACAGACTAAGACTTATTAAAAACAAGCCAACTATGACGTGCCTGCTGTAAGGAAACTATACACAAAAATGAAAAGACACACAAGTTAAACATTTCCAGCAGGGAGTTCCAATGGCGAAAGGAGGAAAGACAAGTCAGAAGTTAGCACAATGAGAATGCAACAACTCTTATCATAAAATAATTAAGACAGCTGGCTGGGATCCTCCTGTTAAGTAATCCCTACCAGTAATTAACTCAGGAGCCTGTGAAAGGAAGCAATTTAAGACTATAGAAATAAATAAATTGGTTACTTTTAAGGCCTGGAGAGGAGTGTTGTTCCTGTAAAAAGGAAAAGATTAAGCATTTTCTGAATATACAGAGCGCAAGAATGTTTTGTGCATTTTCCTGTGAAAGGGGTACAATGAGTCAGTTACTTTACACGGATTAAAGTCAAAATACCAGAACAACAGCTTTCTTAAGAGACTGAAGGAGAGTTAGAACAATTCTCAACCTGCTGGCCAGATGCGGCCCACATTGCTCTGCCACTACCTCCACCAAGCCAAGAAGGTCTGTGTGGCGAAGGAAGGGCAGGATGACTGTCCAGACCTCCAGAGCTGCCTGAGGCCGCAGAACTTGGCCCCTGACTTTAAAAGGTTGAGAACCTAGGTTACAAGATGATAACACAGTACACACATGAAGACAATGCAATTCTCTAATTCCTAGTGAGATATGTGATTTAAAGACCGCTAAGGGACATTCAAACAGAGAAATAGGGGTTTGAGAAACACAGACGTAGGGAGGGCCCCCATAATTTATGATTTAGTGAGGAAAACTCATAGAAGTGATTTTTGTTTTCAGATCATGCTTCTGAAAAGAAAATCACCTCTTTCAGGCAGGTATCTACATTGCAAGGCTTTTATCATTTCCAATTATCTGTTTGCTTGAGTGGCACGGATTGCAAAACCAGTTCTTAAGAGTGGCTTAATCCTTGAGACAAAGAAAAGTCTCCCTTGCATATCCAAAAGAAAAGCATTTTGGCTGAAAGGAGGAAGGGGGGTCACTTTGCCCTATTGCAGGTTATCCCCCCCCCTCCTGCTTTCGTTGCCCTAGGTGCCTTAAGCTGCTAAGCAGGCAAGGCAAATAGGTCTTGCTCACCATGCTTTCTCAAACTTTAAATGGTTCCTGCCCATGAACAGAGTGCAAACTGTTTAACACACAATGCCTGATATTTCACAGCGACATTACCACGCAGTTACACACAAGGAACACTTTTGCAATCATACTGTGGTCATAGAGACAAAGCTTTTGCAATCATACTGGTTCTTGCAGTCATACATTCAGTGGTGCACCACGCATACACACATTTATTTATGCATTCGCACATTCCTCCCCTGATCTGCAGTGTTCTATCCTGCACATGAGGAGATGACTTATACACAGCTTGCCCTTTACAACCATCTGGGTGCTTCTACTTAGGGGTGAGTTTCTTTGGGCTACTCCCAGGCAAGACAAGTAGGTTCTGCCTGTGCCTTGGGAGAGCTTGGGGTACTATTGCTGGGATGGTTCCTCTGGCATAGCCAGGGTGATGGCTGCCTCCTTTCGAGCCTGGGCCAGATGCATGCCAGAGGGCCGGATTCCCGGATCTCGATGCTGTCTCGCCCTCCAGTGCCAGTGTGGCCATTTGGTCTTAGGCTTATTTGGACAACATTTTGAAGATCTGCCTGGTCTAGATTGGCATTCTCTTCTAAGGTGTCTCATTTTTCCACACTGGAAGCAGGCGCCTTTGGGTTTTGGCACTGCTCAGTGCCTGAGTGTGGTAATGGGTCTGCTCTGGAGCCCTGCGTGGCCAGGGGCCATGCAGATTTCTGTGAGCAGTGGGCGCTGAACAGGCAGGTAGACAATAGTCTGTCTGCATGAATGTGTGTCTGCCTTCAGACAGGCTGAACACAGCAGCTGGGTGTTAGCTAACTGTACTGCTGGCAATTTCCCCGTGAATGGATCTTCCTCACCCATGCGCTAGATGGAACTCTTAGTAGTCTTAGAACTTTTAACTGTCAGAAAAGTGCCAGTGCTTCTCATGCCATGAATTCCTTCAGTGACGTCTGCAGCTGTCACTGAGGGAAAGCTCCCTACACTGCCCTGCTTAAGCTGAAATGACAGATAGAGAGCCGTTGGGGCTGATGGCTCTGACTGCGCTGGGGGTTCCTTGGTCTCTATCCGGACTGGGTCTACCTCTGCTAAGAGCTTCCTACACTTGCTCCATGTGCTGATTATGCAATCTGGAGCTCTCAGGGCTTGCTGAATGCAAGCTCCTGTCCTGTCCCAAAGTGGGAGGTTAAGCATGCCTGTTTCTGGATAAAGCAGACAATTATCCCCCAAGTACGCCAAAAGATCTGCTAACTTGGCGCTGTGAATGCGTGTCTGGTATACCCTGGCCAGGGCCTTGAGTTCCATTAAGTGAACTCTCTGGTTAGCGGTCGGACATTGCCTCTGAGGACAAGTCCCCATGTTACCTGCCGGTCCTTTGAAGTTTTCCTCCTCAGGACGAAGCGATGCGTCTGAGTTCTAGGTAACAGGTCTGGCATGATGAACCTCTGGGAAGGAGCTCGGAGCGTGGACTGCTGCCACAGGCCCTCAGCAGCCTCTGCACTGAAGTCAGGGTTTCACAGCCGACCCTGAGCAGAACGCATTTTCCCACTGAGCAAGCTGCCGCAGAGCTTTGGAGCGTGCTCTGCCTCTCTGGAATGCCTTGCCGCGTAGTTGTCACTCAGATCGGATGGCTTTCCAACCAGAGCTGCTGTGCTGTCCTCCGGGACGATTCGGACATGGTTGTGGCATAGAACCGGACCACGAAGATCGCTTACTCACGAGTAGAATCACATCTCGGGGTCACCAGATGTTGGATCGGGGCCGCGAAGTGGCTGTTGGGTCCCGGAGGAGACTGGTCAAGCAATGAGACACAAGGCAAGATGGAGCAAAGACCAGTGATTTAATGAGGGAAAATCATCAGTATTTATCATGTACAGGCTGCATGCAAAAGAACTGCGATCTGACAGGATCCACAGGCCATGTTTACACGAGTTAATTGAGAAACTCTTCAGGGGAGTTAATTAACTAACTTAATCAATGACAGGGGAACTCCATTGTTCCAAGCTATCTGGGGTAAACATGTGGCTGGTATTGGTTTTAGGACTTAGAGTAATCCGCAGATGCGAGATTACCTATTACATGACTAGTGAGTTAGTCATTAGCTTCCTATTGTCCGAGCTGCTTGTCAGGTCAGCTGTAGGTGAATTAAACCCTATCTAATATTCCACTCCCCCAATTTCTGTCCCTTCAGGAACCCCTGGCAACAAGGTGATCACCCATCACCGGGGTTCTGTCAGGGCCAGTATACCAATTGTGTGCGCAGATACCACAAGAGGCCTCTTCTAATATAAGACTCCAAGCTTTAGCTTAATTAGCTCATTAACTTACAGGGGGTCTCAACCTTACCACACCACAGGCCGGACAACTCCCCATTCAGACCGTGCCATAGGCTGGATGCAATGGCAGCAGGTGTGTTTGTGCATGTGTGAATGTGTTTATGCATGTATGTCTATTTCCGCTTCCGAGGTTGTCATCACAGGCCAGATGGAATGATGTCAGGGGGGGGGGGGCTGGCTCATGGGCCATAGGTTGCGAACCCCTGGGTTATTAAGCCAAAGTATTTACACAAATTGTCTCTACATGATTTATTCCTAATGCTTGTAGACAGGCCGAAGTTCAAACTCGGACATTGTCACATGCTAAATCCTCAGGTTCATGTTCACTGCCTGCTGTGGTCCTGATAATATTATTTACTGTACAGTATTTGCTTTTTTTTCATGGAGCTCAGTGGAGTATAAATGGTTCTCCTCCTCTCTACATTTCCTTGACAACAATCCTGGGAGGTAGATCAGGCTGAGGAATAGTGCCTGGTCAAATATGGTCCAGTAGGGACTAGAACCTGGATTTTGAAAGCCTTTGTCTAACATCCTGATTACACACTACAGTGACCAGTATCCTGCTGTTGCTCAGGTGGGGTTTACGTAACTTGCCAGAGCCAATTGCAAGCAACTTATGAGGTGCTGGGGTGTCACTTGGTTATGTGCCTGTTCATGTGTTTAAATGTGGCACTGTTGTCAGTTAGCAACAATCAGCCATGGCAAGTTACACAAACCTTGTGTGAACATACCAGTAGGATTCTGGCCATTGTGGCAGGTTCTACGTTTAGTTCACACAACCAGAATGAATCCATACATACAAAGTGGCCACTCACACATTATATGCCTCTTCAGTTACACAGACAGCCAACTTGTGAAATGTGTGGGCACACTTGTCAATGTAAATACATGTATTAGACATACTTTGTTGAGTCATGATTAATGGCTCTTTCTTCTTGTACAATGTGTGAGATATTCCCAAGCTTGACTTCCTTACTCACCCTGAACAGAGAGAATTCCTGCACAAAGCTTAGCTAATTTTTTTGGAACAAATCTTTACCTGAGATGCTGAGTAAAAAGGCCAGTTTGTACAAATTTCCATAATATGCTAATTAATGCTCATGTTATGCAATTTAAGCACATTTATTGCTGCATTATTTTTCTATCAATGGCCAGTATCATAACTACAACAGTAGGGTAGGAATGATGACAGCAGCAGTGGCAGATTGCTGCTAATTAAAGAGTACCTGCTTTGATTTCAAGTTATGCCCAACTCATGCACAATGAGATGAAGTCATTTATACCCCTGAAATCTCTATAGCAGAGAGATTGTGAGGAGCTCCAGAGGGATCTCCTGACACTGGGAGAGTGGGCAGAACAGTGGCAAATGAGCTTCAACACTAGTAAGTGCTGAGTGATGCACGTTGGGGCAAAAAAACCAAGCTTAACCTATAAAATCAAGGGTTAACCGTTGGAACTGGCTATAGTTTGCTATGCCTCACCCTACTTGCCTGCACTCACCCTTCGTGCACACGGCCGATCTGGGTCCGCAGGTCAACGAAGGATTGAGAAAACCGGCAGTGGGGCAACAGCCCCACAAACACGAAAAAAAGGAAACAACTTCAATTCCCAACATTCCTTGCACTGCGCCAGAGCCAATCAGGCTGAGAGGCTCTCGCATGGTGCAGCGTTCGGAAACGTGCCACGGCCAATTCAAAGAAAACCATTTTTAAAAAATGCAGCACAAACGCAAAGCACAAACCCATAACTACAAGCCCCAGCGTCCTGCGTGCCATGAGTGCGCAGAACGCTGAGGAAGCCGGCACCCAAAAATAAAACAAAAAACACCGGGAGAGCAAGTCCGTCAAGCCGCGGAACCAAAGCCCCCCTCCCCAACTGCGCCTAAAGCTCCCGATCGGAGTTTCCCCTTTAATATCACTGGGTGGGGGGGTGGTCCCCCTCTCTACTGGCTCCCCTGGGATTGGGAGGGTTGGGGGAACCAAAGGAGTCTGTCTCCCCAACCCTCCTAACCCCAGGGGACCTGGCAGAGAGGGGATTCCCCTCCCCCCCCACACACGCCCCATATTAAAGAGAAGAAACAAAGCGGTTACTTCTCTTTAAAAACGGAGTTGGGGGGGGAACCCCCTCTCCGATGGCTCTCCTGGGTCTGGAAGGGTTGGGGAGACAGAACCCTTTTCTCCACCCAACCCTCCCAAACCCAAGGAAGCCAGCGGAGAGGGGGGTCACAACCCCCCCCACTGATATTAAAGGGAAAACCACAATTGAGATTTCCCTTTTAATATCAGAGGGTGGCCTGGATTCAATCCCCTTGAGTCTGGAAGGTTTGGGGAGACAAAAAGGGGTCTGTCCCCCCAAGCCTTCCAGAGCCAGGGGAGACGGCAGAGAGGGTATCCCCCCGTAGGACACCAAAAAACACAAAAACAAATAATCAGAAACATCCAAAAATACACAAAAACAAACAAAAATAACACCAAAAAACAATACAAAGTAAACAACAACAAACATTTCCAAACACACCCAGCACCCAGCCAAACACCACAAAATCCAACCACCACCACTCCAAATAAAGAAAAAAAGCCAACTCACCACCACACGACCTCACACCACAATGACCGGAAAAGAAATGAATAAAGAAAGAGACTACTTACTGGAAGAAGCTCCACCCAGAGGCCACAAGAGAAAAAACAGTTAAAATACAAGATAACCCCTACCAGTACCACTTGCTGCCCACAATAGTAAAAAAAAAAATCAAAAAGACACAACAGCCCCACACAAAAGGCCCCAAGAGTAAAAACAAGTAAAAACAAATAACACAAAATCACAATTTTACACAAATCAAAAACAGATGTCAATAAAATAAAATAAAAACTATTCAAAAATCCCGTGCTGAATTTTTATTCAAAAAAACAAAAAACAAAAACATCAATACATAGTTTAAAAACATTTATTGTGAAAAACATGTAATTTCACATTTTTTAAATTATTACCTACGGTACAACAATTTTTTTTAAAAAATACATACTATAAATTATTGGGTTAAATAATTTTTTTGAAAAAGTATATCATCCTTTATTCTTTTTTTCATCCACAAAACCAAAACACCAAACAAAACTCATCACAGTTTATAACAGGCCACCAAAAAATTTTGTATAAATAAACATTTTAAAAATTTAAATTATAGACTAACCTCTTCTTTACAAACATTAACAACAACAACAAAAACTTTCCAACACCATTTAAAACAGCCCGGCAACGCCGGGCAACCTCTGCTATTACATTTATAAACTGATGGGGTCTGAACTCTCTGCGACAAACCAGGAAAGGGACCTTGGTGTCCTGGTGGACAGCTCAATGAAGGTGTCAACCCAGTGTGCCTCAGCAGTGAAAAAGACAAACTCAATGCTAGGGATCATTAGGAAGGGTATAGATAATAAGTCAGCAAGTGTCATTTTGCCTCTTTATAAATCTATGGTGAGGCCCCATCTGGAATACTGTGTACAGTTCTGGTCGCCATACCTCCAGAAGGATATTATGGATCTGGAAAAAGTGCAGAGGAGGGCAACCACAATGATTAGGGAACTGGAACACCTTCCTTACCATCTGAGGCTGCAACGGTTGGGCCTTTTCACTCTTGAGCGATGGCGTCTAAGAGGTGACCTGATTGAAGTTTATAAAATCATGCACGGTGTGGACAAAGTAGATAAGGAAAAACTGTTTTCCCTATCGCATAACACTAGACTAGGGGGCACTCCATGAAACTTTTAGGTACTAGTTCTCAAACAAATAAGAGAAAGTACTTTTTCACCCAGAGGATTACTGGTCTATGGAACTCCCTGCCAGAAGAAGTGGTGACAGCTGTCATTCTTGACAGCTTTAAGAAAGGATTAGACAAGTTCATGGGGGACAAGGGTGTCAATGGCTATAATTATGGATACTTAAGGACAACCTCCGGGTTGGAGATATAGGCACGATCTCTCTCAATGCCATTTCCAGGGAATCCTAAGCAGGTGAAGGCATCTGCTTGGATATACCCTGAAGCAAATGGTGAGCCACTGTGTGAGACAGAATGCTGGACTGGATCGGCTGTGGCCTGTTCCAGCAAGGCTGTTCTTATGTTCTTACTCTTAACTAGTGGCAATTTGTAACTGTTGCTGACGTCGTTCAAGCTATATTCAAAAGGATGTTGGCCAACATATTTTAGCCTTTTAATAAGTACTGTAACTAATGATCTGAGGGAAGCAGTATACAGTAGAGTGTAATGGTTTGAGTGCTGGATTTGGGAGGGGGAGATGCAAGTTCAAATCCCTGCTTAATCAAAGACCTTATATGGTATTTTCAGATCAGTCATTATTTCTCAAACAAACCTATTTTAACAAGATCAGTTTCAGAATAGAACGAGGAGAGGAGAATCAAACAAAGTGGCCATGAACTTAATAATTACATTTTACCATGTTCTTCTGGTAAGATTCTTACAAGATGTCTGATTTTTTTTGCTATCAGTTTTGATCAATGGAGAAATAGATCCTCCTCTAAGATTGTGGTATTTTTGAACCACAATCAGGTGCATCCTGGGCAACGGCTACCTTGTGCCAGCTAATATTTCTCACACTAGGTCTGGTGAAAGGAACTGTAAAATGAACTCACCAAAAGGTAGCTTCATTTTGGCAGTTTCATGTCTAGCCTAGACATGGAAGAAGTAGAAGAAATTGAGAAAAAGCTTATCTCCCTACAGATTCATGACTGACATGTAGTTAGAGTACCTTATTTGCCAGCAAAAATTGCAGGTGATAGGCGGGCAAGCTGTAGACTTGGGGAGAGGAACAAAGTGCCCTTTCCCTTAGAGAAGCAGATTCAAACTAGAAAATACTGAAGCTTATTTTCCCCCCTCTACCCCCACCGCACACATACCTGGTGCCTGATCCAACTTACCACCTGCATTTTAAATCTATGTCCCATAGCCGTGGTTTTGTTTCACTGCTATCCTATAGTGGAAATGAGATTTATAGGACAGCTTGAATACATTTTCAGTAAATAAATTACAACAGCCAGAAAGTCCTTTCTCATGGCCTGAAGTCTCTTTTTCATAAATGTAAGATTCACAGAAACCATAAACTCAATAAAACAACAAAAATAACAACCAGAATTTTAAAATACTTTAAATGCACGTGCACACATACGCACGCATGCACACGCACGTACATGCGCATGCAAGCATGCATGCACATAATTGGCAACTGTGCTGTTCCTCAGGGTAGTCCCCAACCTAGACTTTAGAAACACTCCCAGACGTCTGGGAGAAATAAATCTGAACTTAATATTTCACTATGAATTACTGATAGAAAGACCTATAGAATTGTAAAGCTGAGAGGGACTGCCAGAGTCATAAAGTCCAAATCCTGCCAAGAAATGTGGAAAAATGCAGAGTGTTGCAGTTTTTAAAAGACATGGGTGTAGGAATCGGGGCCGCTGAGGGCCGTAGGTCCCGGAGGAGACTGATCAAAGAACGATATGAGGCAGCATGGAGGAGGATAAGATCAGTGGTTTATTGAGGAAAAGGCATAACCATTTATAGATCAGAAGGCAAGGTAGAAAAAACCGTCACCCAACAGTGAATCACATCACCTATTTACTCAGGTTAATTGGGAATCTCTCTGGGGGAAGTTAATTAGTGCGGACAAACACTGGCTGGGACAACACCATTGTTTTGGGCTTAGACTAAGGCAATCATGACTCCTGTTTGCTTCTGGGATGAGACTGAGACTCGGAGATGAGGGATTACTCTAATAGGTAATGTATTTGCTCTCTCAGCAGGTCCGCTGGTCAGGTCAGGGAATTGGGTGAATCAAACCCTATAATTTATCCACCCCCCTTAATTTGGGTGCTCGCAGAGCCCACGGGCCAGGGAGTCTTTCTCCCGAAAGTGGCCTCTGCCGGGCCGTTCTGTGCCCATGGGGGCACGGGGAATCCACATCTCCCCTTTTAATTTCTCTTAAGAGCCTGACCAGCGACCCTGCGTAGGAGCGGGACCAGCTAATGAGCGGGAATGACGTCTCGGGGTTTCCTTCTGGGGCGGCACCTTGAGATCAGCGAGGGAATACATTGCGCAAAGCAGCAGATTGCTATGCCTAGTATAATCACCCCCACAACCACCTTGAGTACCGTTTGGAGCCACCCCCAGGGGATCCATGACCACATCCAGTTCCACAATGGACTCCACCAAGCTCCCCATGCAGAACCCTCTGTGATGCCCTGGACTATGGTGTGGAGATCAGTGAGCTGACTCTGTACTTTGCGGGAGTTGTCAGTAAGGTTGAAACAGCACATACCATGAAAGGATTCGCAACCCAGGTGGTGCAACAATAAGAGGTAGTCGATAGCCGCTCGATTGTCAAGAATGGCATGGCGAAGCTCTGCCTGCTCTTGATTAAGGAGCGCTATCGCGGAGGAGGTATGGTTGATGGCTTTTGCTAGTCCGCAAGCCAAGCGACCAATCCTCTTTGCGTTGCCGACGGCTAAGCCTGGCACACCAAAGATGCTGACTGCCAAAGAGAGATATTCGGCAGGGCTCATTACTCTAAAGCTGCTCTCACATGAGCTGTCTAACTGGGTGGTGCGAGTGTGCCGTACGAGTGAGGGAACATTTGAAGCATTTGTAACATTTGTGCTTGGGGTGACCATGTCCTTAGTGGGGAGTAACAATGTCAAACGACTGATACAACATATAGAGTCTGAAACATTTGCAGGAATGTAGTTCCACGTATACTGGTTGCATGTGAAGAACCAACCGGATGGCAGGGTGATATGAGCGTACATGGTGCCAAGCGGTACCGGGTTATTGCAAGTCCAATTGCCACTGCCAACGTTGAGGCAGCGGCGCTGGGTACAACCAGCTGAGGCACAGCCGTACATTCGTCCACAGGTAGAGTTCGGGCTGACTGCCACCCGAGGAGTGTGGAGGGTGGCTGCGTCAGCCGGCAAAGTCATGGTTAGCCGCATCTCCCAACGGGCATATTCTGAAGAAGCCGCTGGAATGTATGGGCTGAAAAGTCTTTTCACAAGCCAATCCCCATCCCTGGGGTGCGCGCCTGGAGAATGGCACACTGGGATGAGGCAGGTGCTGAGGATCGAAGCAGAACCAAGGTCCTGCCGGAGGCAAAAATCGGACTGGTTGACGAGACCCACCAACCTCTCCCAAATGTTGTACTGCATCCAGGCAGAGAGGTCTCCGCCGGGCAGTAGATCGTTGGCCTCCAACGAGGCGGCCTGAGCGCCTCCCCCCAAAAGCAGGGAAAGGGTCAGGATGATGGCGAGCGCCAGGGTGTTGGCATGAATCTGGGTGAAAACTGCAGCTGTGAGGTTCTCCGGCGTCGGCTCCTTCCTTTCACGCCGGACGGTGTCCTCGGCCTCACGACAAAGGATCTTGACCATCCCCCAGGTGATCTTGGGTGCTGTCGTCGGTTGCCGTTTCCTCCGACGGGTCCTCTCGGTCAGAGTGAGGTCCTCCATCTCCGGGATCGGACTCTGGTCGGTCTGGGTCCACGCCATGTGGTTCCAAGTAAGGCTTGACACACCGAGCTGGAATCCAAACAACACCTGTAGGAGACATAACTGCAGCATACCCTCTTCCCCAGGTTATGAGCGGCGCCGGGCCCCTCCAAGAAGGATCCGGTGGCACCCGGTATTGGACCATCGGTCGCGGGAGAGCTTCCGAGTGGCGGAAGTGCTTTTCCTGCGGCGTACAATCCGAAAAAACATTAAGGTGATTGTAAGTGAACAATACCTTATTCAGGCAATGCTGTGCCTGGCCCTGTGACTTGGGGAGGGCTGGTGGCTCCCCCCTTTCTGTTTGTTTGTCAATATAGGACTTGAGCGTCCGATTGACCCGTTCCACAATCGCTTGCCCCTGCGGATTGTAAGGAATGCCAAAAGTATGCTTAATGTCCCAAGTGGCCATGAAGGTGGCCAGCTGCCTAGAGCTGTAGGACGGGGCGTTATCGGTTTTAATGTGCCGAGGTTTGCCCATGGCTGCGATGCAGGAAAGGAGGTGCTGCTCCACATGGGAAGCAGTCTCCCCTTTCTGCGCCATTGCCCAAACGAACTGAGAAAAAGTGTCTATGCAAACGTGCATGTACTGCCATCTGCCAAACTGCGGAACATGCGTGACATCCATCTGCCACACTTGGTTAGCCTCTGTCCCTCGTGGGTTGACCCCCCACGAGGGCCCCCCCGGCGCCCCTGCACAATGCTGGCAAGAGCGAACTATGCCTTGGGCTTGAGAGAGTGGCAGATTGAACTGTCTGGCGAGCGCTTTGGCATTTTGGTGAAAAAATGCATGACTCTGAATTGGAGTAGTAAAAACACCCAAAACTGAACGTTGCTGAATTTCCTTTGCCGCCGCATCCGCTCTGCTATTGCCCGCGGAAATCGGACCCGGTAGGTCTTGATGACTTCGGATGTGGGCAATATAGAGCGGCTCCGTGCGGTTTCGCAAATGAAATTGAGCAGTGAGAAACAGGCTAAACAAATTCTTGTCTATCGCAGGAGTAATGTATGCTCCCGGTAGACTGTGAAGCAAATTCCTAACATACATACTGTCAGTGATGATGTTTAAACGTTCTTTGGCGAAGGTGCGCAAAGCAAGGTTCACCGCTGCCAACTCTGCCCGCTGCGCGGACTTTTGTGGAAGAGTTAGCAGCGTGCGCCAAGCTTGGCCCTCCTGCCAGGTCAAGACACCATATGTGCGACCACCATCAGTAAAAACTGTCCTGGCTCCCTGAAGCGGAACCAGCGAGAGTAATTCAAACAAGCTGACTGTCTGCGTTTGGAGTGAGACAAGTCTGGGGTCTTTTGGCAAGTGGTATGCCAAGCTCCCGGTGAATCCTTCCAGGGCTATTGGAAGCGAGTCACCGAGCTGCATTAATTGCTGGACTTGTTCCTTGGTGAACGGGACTACGATTTTGGCCAAATCCTGCCCTGAAATGTCCCTAGCTCTCAGCCTTCCGCGGTAAACCACCGCGGAGACCAATTCTTGGGGAGGAACGATGTTTCGTGAAGAGGTGTTCGGAAGGTACACCCACTCCACGATACTCGCCCCTTTCTCGGCATCTACGCCGAGCGCTCCTGTAAACATGGATCCTGACCGTACGATGTACAAATTCAGGATCGGAGCATATGGCCCTGGGGTGATCCTATCTACCCATCGCTGGCTGAGAACTTGGTTAACTTTCTCGAGAGCCAAGCATGCGTCTCGAGAAATCTTTATCCGGTCTGCTGGCTGCTTGCCTAAGGTTAGCAGCGAGAAGAGTGGTTTCAAAAGATCCGTATCCAATCGGAAATACGGTCTGGCCCAATTGATGTTACCTAAAACTTGCTGCAACTCTACAAGGGTGACTGAGTCCTGTAAGTTGATCCGGGGCAAAACTGGTGCTGCGAAAGAGCGGAGAAGCCGATGACCGAAGTATGAGAAGAGCTCGGTTCTCTGCACTTTCTCTGGGGCAATGAGTAAACCTTTGTCCCCCAGGCTGGCCTGGAGGTCAGAAAACATTTCGCTGCCGAGTTGCGGCATCGCGACCAAGATGTCATCCATGAAGTGACAAACTATAGCTTTAGGGTAAAGGTTTCTGAACTTTGCCAGTGCATTGTGAACATAAATTTGGCACAGGGTGGGCGAATTGAGCATGCCCTGTGGCAAAAATTTCCACGCGTAACGCTGCGTAGGCTCGCTGTGGTTCACAACCGGCACCGTAAAGGCGAACCTTTCCCGGTCCCGGGGGTCTAAGGGGATTGTATAAAAGCAATCCTTGAGATCTACGACTAGGATCTCCCACCCCTCGGGAATCATGTTCGGATTTGGGATGCCGCATTGAAGCGGACCCATTGGCTGTATGCATTTATTGATCTCTCTGAGATCGTGGAGGAGTCGCCACTTCCCCGACTTCTTTTTAATCACAAAAATTGGTGAATTCCAAGGACTTGTGGACCGTTCTATATGTCCTGCGTCTAGCTGTTCTTTAACTAGCTGCTTGAGGGCAACTAATTTCTCTCCCACTACCGGCCATTGTTCTACCCAAACCGGCGTATTGGTGAGCCATTTAAGTGGCAACGCCATTACCCAAAGGTAAGCGTAGCACCGTACTGCTGCAAGATGTCTCGCCCCCAAAGGTTGATGTGCACGTCAAGGATGTGCGGCCGAATTACCGCCGTGCCGTCAGCCCTTGGGATTGTGACTTCCACCCACTCTCGGCTCCTAAACGCTTCCTGGACGCCGCGTACCCCCCACACATCGGAGACCGGCTCAATGGCCCACTCTCTTGGCCACTGGCTTCTGCTTATCACGCTCACATCCGCTCCGGTATCGAGTAACCCTGAGAACACTCTTTTGTTCAAAAATACCTCGATAACGGGGCGCTGCTTCCACTCAATGTTGGTCTCCACTGTCGCTAAGACCTGGTATCCTTGTACTGCCTCACTGGCGCTCGAGCGGTCCTCTGACCGGGACTCGGAGCTGTCACTGAGCCTTCCCTGGCTATCTGCTGGCGAGTGACAAGGAACCATGATCAGTTGCGCTAAGGTGTCTCCTTTGTGAATTGTTTGGGGCAGATGAGTCCAAAGCTGGACTTGGAGAACGCCTGAAAAATTCGAGTCAACGACTCCTGGAATTATGAAAATTCTGCGTGCTCCAGCTACACTGCGGGGCAAAACTAAACCTATAAAGACCTTGGGCAGTGGACTCATGTACTGGGAGTCCACCAGATAGACCGTGCCTGGCAGGTCACATGTAACGTCCGCCTGACAAGTCAAGTCTAACCCTGTACTACCCTTGGGGCTGGCCTGTGCCCTCGCAATGTCTGGAGTGTGACCGGGATTTAGTCTAGCTCTGGTGAGCTTTGGGTGAGGGGAGTCCCTGTTTGGACCGGGGCCAGAGACATGCCCGCGTTCCGGTTTCCCGAATTCGGACAGTCTCGAGCCCAATGGTAGCCTCTTTTGCACTTCGGACATGGGGTGTTTGGAGCCTTGGGACGGCCGGACTTTTGTCCGCCTCCCTTGGATCGGCACTCCCTAGCGAAGTGACCGACCTTGCCACAACTGTGACATGCTCCTTGGGTCTTTCCTTTTGGTCTCTTACCCCCTTGCACCGCTGCCGCTAGCAATCCCATCTTGTAGGATTCTGTGCCAACGTCGGCGCAAGCTCTAATCATGTCCGTAAGGGTCAAATCGGGACGATTGCCTAGTGACTGCAAGATTTTACGGCAGTCTAGATTGGCGTTGTCCTTGGCTAACTTCATCATGAGCTCTTGCTGGGCCTGCTCATTGTCAATCTGCCTGCTAATGGCTTCTTCCAGGCGATTGATGAAGTCCATATAGGGTTCCTGGGCTCCTTGCTTGATAGCAGTGTAATTTTTAGCCGCTTTGCCAGTTGCTGGGACTTTGAAAAACGCCCTAAAGGCGGCCTCGGCCGACATCTGGAGAGTGGCTAGAGGCAAGTTGATTTGGGCATCGATGGGCTCGAAGGCACCTGAACCATATAACTGGTCAGGAAGTACCGCGCCTCCCATCCTGGCAGCCCTTGTCTGCGCCTCTAGGCGAAACTCGCTGTCCCAAATTAAGTACTGGCTAGGGGTGAGCATCATCCGCATGACGGCTTTCCAGTCATGGGGAATCCACATGGTGTTCTCGCACACTTGCTGAAGCGTGCCCCTCGTAAAACGACTTTGGAGCCCTGTTTCTGAAATGGCTTTCCGTATAGCCATGAGAAGCTTATACGGGACTGGGGAGTGAACTATCTGCTGGGCGCCCGTAAGCGCGTCCATCTCCATGCGGATGGGACATATCTGACTGAGCTCTGCTAGCTCCTCTACTGGCAATTCCCCCTTCCTGAGTTCTTCCTCTACTGTGCGCTGAAGGGCACTTTTGGTAGCTAGGGAACCTGTTGCTCTCTGAGAAGCGCCTGCGCTCCTCATTCCTTGCATTCCGCCGGTGACGTCTGCAGCTGACACCGAGGGAAAGCTCCCTACACTACTCTGCCTAAATTGGAGTGACGGATAGAGCGCTGTAGGCGCCGTTGGTTCGGCTGGCGCATCTGGCAGACTTGGGGGTTCTTTGGCCTCTACCCGGACTGGCTCTATCTCCGCCAAGAGCTTCCTACACTTTCTCCATGTGCGAATTACGCCTCCTGGAGCTTTTGGGGGTTGCTGAATGCAGTCTCCTATCTGATCCCAGAGCTCAAGGGTCAACGTACCTACTTCTGGGTAAAGCAGGCAGTGTTCCCCTAGGTACACCAAAAGTCTCGCTAGCTCCCCGCTGTGAAAACGCAAATTAAATACCCTGGCCAGGATGTTGAACTCCTCTACACGAGTTCTTTGGCTAGCGGATGGACGCTGTCGCTGAGGACAGGTCCCCATATTACCTGCGATTGGGTCCTCAGAAGATTCCTCCTCGGGACGAGTCGATGCGTCTTTGGCAGGCAACAGGTTCTGGCGATGACGCTTCTGGGTAGAGCTCGGAGCGTGGACTGCGGTCACGGGCCCTCGGTGGCCACTGCGCTGTCAGGGGCTCACAGCTGCCCTGAGCGGAACACGTTTTTCCCTTTGGCGCAAGCCGCCGCGAAAGTCGGGAGCAAGCTGTAGGATGCCTCTTTGAACTGCCTCACCGCAGGCCGTCCCTCCGATCGGCTGGCTGCCGGACGGAGTGCCGCGCTGTCCTCTGAGATGATTCGGACACGGTTCAAGCGCAGAACCGGACCGTGTGATCGCTACTCTGAGGAAGACCGCTCGGGGGTCGCTTACTCATGAGTAGATCACGTCTCGGGGTCACCAGGTGTAGGAATCGGGGCCGCTGAGGGCCGTAGGTCCCGGAGGAGACTGATCAAAGAACGATAGGAGGCAGCATGGAGGAGGATAAGATCAGTGGTTTATTGAGGAAAAGGCATAACCATTTATAGATCAGAAGGCAAGGTAGAAAAAACCGTCACCCAACAGTGAATCACATCACCTATTTACTCAGGTTAATTGGGAATCTCTCTGGGGGAAGTTAATTAGTGTGGACAAACACTGGCTGGGACAACACCATTGTTTTGGTCTTAGACTAAGGCAATCATGACTCCTGTTTGCTTCTGGGATGAGACTGAGACTCGGAGATGAGGGATTACTCTAATAGGTAATGTATTTGCTCTCTCAGCAGGTCCGCTGGTCAGGTCAGGGAATTGGGTGAATCAAACCCTATAATTTATCCACCCCCCTTAATTTGGGTGCTCGCAGAGCCCACGGGCCAGGGAGCCTTTCTCCCGAAAGTGGCCTCTGCTGGGCTGTTCCGTGCCCATGGGGGCACGGGGAATCCACACATGGGAGTACATGTCCCACAATCCCCCAGTGAACATTTATTGCATTGCTTTTTCTGTATAAGAACAATGCAGGAACTCTGTAAATGGATTTCAGTCACATGCACAAAGGAGAATGCGTGCTCAACAATGCAACTGTGTTTACCCCTGAAACAGTGTATGCATTCCTTAAAGATTTGTGTCTCACAAGCAGCAGGTCAAAGCACTGACGCTACATTTTGCCTTATATCCCTGGTTTTATAAGGGCTAGAAACGTTTTTTTTTTTAAATGAAAGCTTGTATTTTGGGCCAGATGGTGGTCCAAATGTATATCAGGAGACACATCTAAACTGTGGGGGTGGGGATGCTAAATGGATAATAGAATCTATGTTTTGCAAGCCCAATCCCGCTATGCAGTATTATTTACTTCAAGATATAAAATTGCAGTGAAGCCACACCACTGATTGCACATATAAATGGATTCAGAGCTGAGAAAATGCATTATGTATTTCAAGTGCATATCTTGATTGTTTTCTTCTGTTCTACATATGTCATTTCGGGGGAATGACCTGACTAATTAAATTATCCAGTGGAAAAGTACATTGACCATGGTCTTTGGTAGGATCCATTTTATGTGCCCCTTCTCAGGGTTTTGTGGCCCCACAGACGCTCATCTCCCATACTTCCATGATGGGAACACAGGAGGAAAGGAACAAACAAACTCAGATCCAAAAGCAACTAAGACTGAGAGAAATTGAGCTGAAGAAGATAAGCATAGACACCATCATGCTGAAGAATGCAATGTTTGGAATATTTTGCAAGGTTCAGTGATAAAGAACTTAATAACTGTTTCTGAACTGGAGCGAAGGGAGGGAGAAGATACCCTGTTTTGATGTGCTACAGAAGGCCAAGAGAAAGTTTCCTATCTCTGATCTGGGAAGCTAGGAATGGAGCAGGCCTGTGTGTGCTCTCAGTAGCACAGCTTCACATTCTTTTGCCAAACAAAAACATCTACTACTAGCAGTATGGATATCTCTTAGGTCAGAATTGGAGAAGACACAGTTCTCCAGCAGATGTACTACAAATTCTATCATCCATCCCTATGCTGGCTCAGACAGCTCAGCAAAATTTGGAGGGTTGAAAACTTGGGTGGTTGGGCAAGGAAGAAGGGCAAATGGACTAAACCTTGGTTCCACAATTTCAGTGCCATTTTGTTGTATATTATAACGCAGTGGTGTACTGCTCCAGGTTCCCACCGGATCCCGGGAAATGGTAGCGGAAATTCCCCCACGTCATGCTCACTTGGCCGGCTATGCCCACCTCCCTACCCCAGGCCATGGTGTGGCCGGCTGTTGGATTGGGGCCGCAAAGCGGCAGTTGGGTCCCGGAGGAGACTGGTCAAGAAGAAGACGCGAGGCAAGATGGAGCGAAGACCAGTGATTTATTGAGGGAAAATCATCAGTATATATTATGTTCAAGGCTGCGTCAGAAAGAGCTGCGACCCACATGACATGTTTACACAGGTTAATTGGGAACCTCTCTCGGGGAAGTTAATTAACTAAATTAAACACTGACAGGGGAACTCCATTGTTCCAAGCTTACCCAAGAGTAAACATGGCCGATGTTGGCATTAGGGCTTGGGGTAATCCGCAGGTGAAATATTACCTATTTCCTAACTGATTAGTTAGACATTCAATCTCTTCTTGCTCGGCCCGCTTGTCATGTCAGATATGGGTGAATTAACTATTGCTATTAATCCGCTCCCCAATTTCTGTCCCCTCGGAGCCAATGGCTCAGAGTTATCTCACAAGTTATGGCTTCTGTCAGGGACAGTATACCAATTGTGCTCGCGGATCCCACAGCCGGCCAAGTGGGCATGGCCCACAGAGTTATCCACACCCACAGAGTTAGCTACACCCACAGTGGGGGGTAGTAATTTTTTTTTGCAGTGCATCACTGTGCAGAGTGTAGTCATCTGCAATTGGAAATCTTTTGCTGTTCTTGAACCTCTTTGGTCAGAACTTAGATTAAACTCCCAAACTGCCTGTGCTACATCTTGCTTCAGTATTAGAGATACTCCATTAGAGTTCCACTCCACAGGATTAGAGATCCAAGAAATCAAAGGAATTTTTAAAGCCTAGATTAGGTTTGCTGAATGACCAACAGGGAAGCACACTATCTGACCAGAAGAAAATATAGAAAAGGTGGAAACAATATACTGAAGAACAGATGAAGGAATGAGAGATTTATTTAAAGAGGTATCCTATGACAAAGGATCTGCAGGTCTAGAAAAAAAGTAAAAGCTGCTCTAAAAATACTGGGATGAAATAAATCACCAGGGGTATATGAGATACCAATAGAATATTTCAAGCCACAGAGACATATCTGTCACAATCTTGACAAGAAATATGGAAAACAATACAATAGCCCACAGACTGGCAGTGTTCAATATACATTCTAATTCCCGAGAAAGAGATGTCAAGAAATTCAGTAGGACTGGTGCTCTAAGTTCCCATATGATCAATGTGATATTCAAGGTGTTGCAACCAAGGCTTTTATTTTATACTAGCATGGATGCCTGGCTCCCAGTGTTGGCATCCCAGTGCAGTCCATTGCCGACGGCCACCTTATCCAGCCTGGTTGCCTCCACTGTCCTCCGGCCTTGCCAGGGTCTTGTACACTGCTTCGGGCGGCCTTTCATTGGCTGTGCCTCCCGCCATCTGCCGACCATGTCGCCATGGTTTTGTGTCCGCTGGTGGCTCGTCTGTCCCCTTCACTCTGTCCGCAAGGCCCTTCCATTTTTCTGAGGTATTTTTTTTTGGGGGGGGGGGAAGCTGGGCGTGCACATGGCCGGCAACTGCTTCCCCCTGCCTTCTGCACACGGCCATTGTCCACACACACACACACTTGTGCTGGCCTCACTGATTGGATGAGGTGTGCCACAGTGGTTGCTGGGGCATGTAGTTTTCTCTGTTTTTACAGGTTTGTGGGGTGCAGGGCCCCCCTGCCACCCCCAGACTCTGGCTATGCAATCTGTGATGCCAAAGGTAGGTGTTCACCAACTTTCAGGGGGCTCAGTCGAGGGGTGTGAAAATGCATTCGGGACACACGGACGCACACTTCTGTTTTATTTATATAGATTCAACAAGAAATGCCTGTTCAACTGGATTCTGAAAATGAAGAGGCGCTCAAGATCATATTGCAAATATCCACTGGCTATTGGAGTGCACCAAAGAACTTCATAAAAAGATATTTCTGTGCTTTATAGACTACAGCAAAGCCTTTGACTGTGTTGATCATGAGAAAATGTTCTGAAAGAAATTGGTGTGCCTCAGCACTTGATTGCCCTGTATTGTGGACAAGAAGCTACCATAAGGACAGAATATGAAGAGACAGAATAGTTTCCTATATAAACAAAGGTATCAGATAAGGGTACATTTATCCCCTTATCTGTTCAATCTGTATGCAGAACAGATCCTATAGAAAGCCAGATTAGATTCAGATGAAGGAGGACTGAAAATTGTGGGAAGAAACATTAATAATTTAAGATACAGTATGTAGATGACATCATCATACTGGAAGAAAAAAATAACATAAAACAATTTTTAATGAATGTGAAGGAAGAAAGTGTCATTGCAGGACTGTAGGTGAACATTAAAAAAAAATCCCTACAGAAAAACTATAAAAATTTAATGGTGAGACTGAAGAAATTGATTTAACTTTGTTCCATCATCAATCCAAACAGAGATTACAGTCAAGAAATCAGAAGAAGACTGAGACTCAGAAGGGCAGCAAATGAAGGAATTAGAAAAGATCATCAAATGTAAGGATATGTAATTGGAGACTAAGATTGAGATAATCTACATTCTTGTATTTCCAATCAATTTGTACAGGCATAAAGGCTGAAAAGTAAGGAAAACTAGTAGGAAAAAATGATTCATTTGAAATATGGTGCTTGTGGAGAGCTTTGTAGATACCCTGGACTGCTAGAAATACAAGCCTGGATTATTTCTGGAGGCAAAAATGATGAAATGTAGGCTGTCATATTTTGGGCACATCATGAGAAGGGAAGATTTTCTGGGAACGGTTGAAGGCAACAGGAGAATAAGGAAGACCAAATAAAATAGGGATGAATTCCCCTAAAAGGAACCACAGCCCTATGTTTGCAAGATCTGAGTAGGGTTGTTGAGGACAGGATATTGCTCATTCACAAGGTCACCATACGTTGGAGGTGACATGATGCAACATAACAATCGTCATCGTCATTATCGACTGCAACTCGTATCCGAGAAGGCATTTCCCCCCTGAAGCAGAAAAAGTGTCATTGGCCTGAATTTGTTTAAGGTGGATCACAGCTTGCCATGAAGTGACCGAAACAATATGATCATGGAGCCATCTTCTGTGACATACATGGAATGAGACATGCAGGATTCAGTACCGGGAGTGCAATGGACTGTGTAGCCTTGAGGATATGGACAATGTGCACCTTCACAGCCAGTCTATCTGGCATGGCCTCTTCCTCCTCATTGACCATTGAGAATCTGAGTTCTTCCTCCGCTCAATTTGCTGTTGGGCCTAATATGATGGTTTCCAGTGGCATTTCTTCCACTGAGGGAGCCATCATCCCACTTAAAGGGGCTTATCCGCCTGTAGCCATTGGCCCCTTTTGGGAGTCAGGTTATTTACCGCAGCCTGACACTTGCAGTTGATTCATTGGCTGTACGGTCTACTCCATTACCGTAGCGAGATGTCTGGCCAGACGTATGGCACATAACAATAACAACAATTCCAGTAGAAGCTTGCTCTCATGTAGACTTTTTAATACACCCAATCTACTGTTCAGTTTGGACAAAGTGAGAAATACAGGAGTAGGAAAGGGTTCAGAGGTAGGAGAGTTTGGTTTCACGGTTTACCATAATCAGGATTCCCCACCCAGCATAGTTGGTGGCTATATTGAAGAGGAGAATCTGGAGAAGGTAGCCCTCCAAAATGTAAATTTTCTAAATTTTGCTGCAAGTTTTCAGGACTTGACTCCATTCCTTAGTTTTTCTCTATAATAAATGAAGAACTCTGCCTTGAGCAGGGACTTCATCCAGCTATTCAGAGTCTGCAGTAAGCATTACTATTATTGGACCTTTGGTGTCTTGCACCTCGGGCCGGAGTTCCTGCATTGGAGGAGAGTGACTCGCTAGCAATTGGCTGTGAGTCGTGAGCCGGGGATTGGGAAGGTCTAGGTGTGGGAGTAAACTCCAGGGATGTGAGACCGGGGGCTCCAGGGACAAAAGAAAAATCCCGCTCTTCGCTTGGATGGGTGGGGGACCACTCCACAAAATCCCTCCGGTCTCCTAACTCAAAATCTAACAATTCTTCGAAATCCCTCTCTTCTAAATTGTTCCTGTTACCCGGCGGGTCAAAAGGATGCAGGTTTGTCTCATTTTCCTCCCCCCTGTGGTCTGTGTCTTCCCCTTGGGATAAGCGGTTGGGGGAGAACCCTAACGCTGACTGCTCCATTTGGTCACTCACGTCTTGCCTTCCCACTACTCTACCTCTGAGTTGGTTGGCGTGCCTCCTCCAGAGGAGTCCTGTGCCTGTCTCGACAATGTAGGAGACTGGCCCCGTCTGTCCGACCACTATTCCAGGTACCCAAGTGGGGCCGCCAGCCACATAGTTTCGGCAATGGCTGATCTCGAAACTCTTGGTGCCCCCCGTCTCTATGTTTCTACCCGTGTCCTCTACCCTGGTTGGGTCTAACCTTGAGAGAATTGTGGCGGGTTTCCTCCGCATGAGGAGCTCGGCGGGTGAGAGCCCTGACGCTAAGGGGGTTACACGGTACCTTAATAGGAATTGCAAGTTCAATTCCCCGGGGCCCATCCTACGCAGTGCGTCCTTCGTTGTTCACACCAGGCATTCTGCTTGACCATTTGTAGCGGGGTGAAAGGGGGCCACAGTTATGTGGCAAATTTTGTTAATCTCTATGAAACCCTGGAACTCCGCTGACATGAAAGTTGTGGTGTTATCGCTCACAAGCATGTCAGGTAAACCGAAGCAGCTGAATACCTTGCGTAATTGCTTAATCAACAAAACAACAAACAAGGCAGAACCAGAGATCTTTTCAAAAAAATCCGGGAAATCAAGGGAACATTTAAAGCAAAAATGACCATGATAAGGGACAAAGACGGAAAGGAGCTAGCTGATGCAGAAGAGATTAAGAAAAGATGGAAAGAGTACACAGAGGAACTCTACAAAAAGGAACTCAACACTCCTGATAGTCACAATGATGAAGAAATTGAACCTGAGCCAGACATCCTGGAGAGTGAAGTCAGAAAGGCCCTAAAGAGCACTGCAAACAACTGGTATCCCAGTTGAATTTTTCAAAGCTCTAAAAGATGATGGCATCAAATTACTGCATTCAATATGCCAGCAGATTTGGAAAACAAAACAGTGGCCACAGGACTGGAAAAGATCAGTATATGTTCCAATCCCAAAAAAGGGCAATGCCAAAGAATGTTCAAACTATCGAACAATCGCGCTCATCCCACACGCCAGCAAGGTGATGCTCAAGATAATACAGGATAGACTTCAGCAGCATGTGGAAAGAGAATTACCAGAGGTGCAGGCTGGTTTCAGAAGAGGCAGGGGGACTAGAGACCACATTGCCAACATACGTTGGATCATGGAGAAAACAAAGGAATACCAGAAACAAGTTTATTTTTGCTTTATTGACTACACTAAGGCATTTGATTGTGTGGATCACAACAAGATGTGGCAAGTGATTAAAGAGATGGGAATACCAGAACACCTCATATGCCTCCTGAGAAATCTGTACATGAACCAAGAAGCAACAGTTAGGACAGAACACGGAATGACCGAGTGGTTTGGAATAGGAAAAGGAGTAAGACAAGGCTGCATTTTGTCACCCTGCTTATTCAACTTATACACAGAGCACATAATGCGCAATGCAGGGATGGAGGAATCACAATATGGGATCAAAATTGCTGGGAGAAACATCAACAATCTGAGATATGCAGACGACACCACCCTAATGGCAGAAAGTGAGGAAGACCTAAAGAATCTCTTGATCGGTTTGAAGGAAGAGAGTGCAAAAGCTGGCTTGAGACTCAATATCAAGAAAACCAAGATAATGGCAACAGGCCCGATCAGTTCCTGGAAAATAGACGGGGAAGAAGTAGAAGCAGTGACAGATTTCACTTTCTTAGGATCTAAGATCACTGCAGATGGAGATTGCAGCCATGAAATAAAGAGGCGGCTGATTCTAGGGAGACAAGCCATGAGAAACCTGGGGAACATAGTGAAAAGCAGAGACATCACCTTGAAAACAAAAATTAGAATAGTCAAAGCAATGGTATTCCCAGTGGTAATGTACGGATGTGAGAGCTGGACAATTAGGAAAGCTGAACGCAGAAGAATAGATGCCTTTGAAATGTGGTGTTGGAGGAGAGTTTTGAGGGTACCTTGGACAGCGAGGAGAACAAATAGGTCAATCTTAGAAGAAATCAACACTGACTGCTCATTGGAAGGTCAAATAGTAAAGATGAGGCTAAAGTACTTTGGGCATCAAATGAGAAGGGAGGATTCACTTGAGAAGGCCGTGATGTTGGGAAAGGTGGAGGGCAAAAGAAGAAGGGGGAGGCCAAGGATGAGATGGATAGATGGTATTGTAGACACAATGGGCACAAAACTGGGAGGACTGAGGGGGATGGTGGAGGACAGAGGCGCCTGGAGAACGATGGTCCATAGGGTCGCAAAGGGTCGGAATCGACTGTGCGACTGAACAACAACAAATTGCTTAATCGTTGCAGCTGACGATGTACTGGCCATGGGAATTACCTCCAACCACTTGGAGTAGGAGTCCACTATTATAAGGAAAAGGGTACCCCTGAAAGGACCCGCAAAGTCCACATGTAGACGTGACCCCGGACCATGGGCCGTGTCCCATTCTCTGTGTGGAAGTCGGGACTCCTTGGGCCAGGTGCTCTGGCAGCTCTCGCAAGTGCCTACCATGTCCTCTATATCTGTGTCCAGTTTAGGCCACCAGACATAATTCCTAGCTAGCACCTTGGAGCGCACGATCCCCGTGTGACTGATATGCAGCATCTTAAGCACCTGGGACCTCAGAACTTCGGGGATTACTACTCGCTGCCCCCAGAGTAGGCAGCACCTTTCTAGGGAGAGCTCGTCTCTCCGCCTACCGTAAATCCTGAATTCCTCCGTAGGGGAGGTTGCCGGCCAGGCCTTCTGGACCCATGAACTGACTAAGGCCAATGACTTGTCTTTCGCCATAGCCTTGGCGATCTCAGCTGGCAGAATTGGGGGCGACTCTAGGGCTTCAATCAGGAGCACCTGATGGTCCTGCTTTACCTCGCACTCGGGGTCCCCTGCCTGTGGGAGGGGTGACCTGGAAAGGGCATCGGCATGGCTGATCTCCTTGCCAGGGCGGTAGGTCAACGTGTACTGGTACGCATTGAGGAAAATTGCCCATCGCAGCATCCTTGGGGACAAGATCTGCGGGGTTGGCTTATCTGTGGTGAAGATTCCTAAAAGGGGCTTATGGTTGGTCACGACTTTGAATGGCCTACCATAGAGGAAATCGTGGAACTTTTTGTTTCCTGCAACAATTGCTAGGGCTTCCCTGTCTGTTTGCGCATAGTTGCACTCTGCCTCGAATAGTATGCCACTGGGACTTCTCACCTGCTCTCTAGCACGTGGCAGAGGACTGCCCCCACCCCCACCGGTGAGGCATCGCAGACCAGCATAACGGGTTTCTTTGGGTCGAAGTGGGTCAACACAGCCTTGGAAGATAGAAGCTGTTTGAGCCCCCGGAACGCCCGTTCCTGGCTGTCCCCCCACCGCCAAGCCGCATCCTTTTTGAGTAATCTATGCAGCGGTTCTGCTACCAACGCCTTTCCTGGGAGGAAAGAGTGGTAGAAATTTAGGAGTCCTAGGAAGGACTGCAGTTCGGTCTTGGTGGTGGGGCGAGGAGCATCTTTCACTGCTGCTACCTTAGACTCTTCTGGCTTTATGCCCTCAGGGGTTATTCGGAAACCCAGAAACTCTATCTCCTCAGCGAAAAACACACACTTATCCTTTCTCAACCTGAGCTCCGCTTTCTCGAACACTATTAGTCCCCGGTCTAACCTCTTGGCCAATTCCTGTTCCCCTCCTGCTGTTATCAGAATGTCATCAAAGTAGGGGAAAACACCTGGGAGCCCTTTCAACAATCTTTCTACGAGGGACTGAAAAATCCCCGGAGCCGAATTTACGCCGAATTGGAGGCGCATCACTTTAAAAGCTCCCTTGTGGGTAACAATTGTCTGAGCGGTGGCTGTAGCTGGGGTTACCGACAATTGCTGGTATGCCTGGGCCAAGCCTAGCTTGGTGAAACACCTCCCCCCCATGCAAGGTTGCTAGCAGGTGGCTTACTACCGGCACCGGATACACATTTGGGCGAATTGCCTTGTTAATCGTGCACTTGCAGTCAGCGCAGATTCTGACCTCCCCGTTAGCCTTAAGTACCGTAACAATGGGGGTTTCCCACTCGGCGGAGTCCACCGGCACCAAAATCCCCTGATCCACCAGTTTGTTCAGTTCAGTCTCTATTTTGTCCCTTAGTGCAAAAGGCACTCTTCTTGGCTTCATCCTGATGGGTCGGATGTTGGGGTCCAATTCAAAGGAAACTGGGGGCCCTTTGAACTTCCCTAGCTCCTTCTCAAAAACGGCCGGGTGTGCGTTACACACCTTTGTGATTGGGTCAGCCTGCACAGCGTGTATGCCTCCAATGAAAACTCCCAGGGGCCCGAACCACTGTGTACCCAGGAGACAGCAGGACCCTTCCTTTAGAACTACTAGGGGCAACTGCACGGAGCGCCTTTTAAACTGAACCTTGAACTCTCCCACCCCCAACACTGGTATACTCTTGCCCTCTTGCAAATTAGTCTTAAGGGCCTTCAGCTTGGGGCGTGACTTTGGGGGAATGCGTGGAAATTCCCTGTGTGAGACGATGGAGTACGACGACCCCGAATCGATCTCCATCCTTATTGGGACCCCCTGTACCAGTACCTCAACAAAAAACCGGGGCTGCTGCAACTGCACGCTGTGGACCGCCTGGTCACGCTCATCGGGAACCCATTGAGACACGCGGTGCTCCTGGGGCTCGTCGTCGAGGATGTGCCCGACCCCGTCTCCCTTTCGTTGTGACTGTTCCGCCTGGCCCTTGCTGTCATCTCGACGCCACCTGTAGACCCTTGCGATGTGCTTGTGCCGCCTGCAGTTGTGGCACTCCGCCTTCTAGAATGGGCATCGGCTCTGGTCGTGGGATGCCCCGCATCCGTCGCAGCAGCGGTCCTTTCTGGTGCGTTCTCGAATCTCCGGGCTCTTCTGCACCCGCTGCACGTCCTCATCCTCGCTGAAGTCGGAGGTGGATGTGGTGGACTCGGAGGGCCCCTGCTCTCCGTGAGAGGAACAGCTGTAGACTGGGACCACCAGCGGGGGCCCCCCAACTGTGGCGGTCCTGGCCTGGCACACCCGTTCGCCTTGTTGCACTGACTCGGTGGCTTGGGTGATGTGCAGGACATGCTCGAATGAGATGCTCTCATTTTTGGCCAGTAGTTTTTTCCTGGCCCCCTCATCTCGCAGGCCCAGCAGGAGCCTGTCTCTCAGCACCTCGCTCAGGGATGTTCCGCACTGGCAAGGCATGGCAGCCACCCGCAGGGCTGCCACAAAGTCGGCCATGGACTCACCAGCCCACTGGCACCGCTGCTGAAACGCCAACCTTGCCGGGAACACGGACACTTTCAGGCGAAAGTGTTTCCTCAACTCGGCGAGGATCTCATCTAGGGGCACGGCCCTGAGCAGTCTCGGTGTTAGGAGGTTGGTGGCCAGTTCCAAAGTCTCTAGGCCGCACTGGGCCAGTAGGAATGCCTGGCGCTGGGCTTCCTCCTCGATGCCTTCGAGGTCCATAGCATAGAGGAACTGCTGCTCATAGCGTTCCCATTTTTCTGGCTTTGTGGTGTCGAAGGGCGCGATGTTCACTTTTCGGGATGCCATTTTTATTTATTTATTTATTTATTTATTTATTTATTTTTTAAATTTATATACCGCAACTCTCAGCCCAAGGACCGACTCAGTGCGGTTTACAAGATAGGAATACAACACAGTAATACAGCATAACAATCCCACAAAAAATACAATATATCACAATACATTACAATATATTCAATACAGTTCATTAAACAGTTACACCAATGCAAAGTGCAAAGCAAATACAAATATAAATTATACAAAATATCATTAAATACAGTACTGAATCCCCAGAACCATAGCCCAAACCCTCAGTTCCCTCCCGTCCATGAAAAACCCCTGGCTTCGAAACATTCTCACCGAAGCCCTAAAGTCCCCACTACTGGGAAAAACTGTTCCAGCTGGGCGGGCCAGGGAAGGGAGCCGAAGATGAAGCGTGGCTCTCGGGGCTCGGTGGCGGCGGCTATTCATAGCCCCGCGCCCGGCAAACTGTTCCAGCTGGGCTCCCACCTTCCCTGACTGGGCGGGCCAGGGAAGGGAGCCGAAGATGAAGCGTGGCTCCCATCCTGGGCCGGTGGAATGAGCCCAGGAGAGACGCGGCGAAGATCCTCAGGAACGGCAGGTCTGGTGCTCTTTTGAAGCCCTCCTGGCGGGTGGGGCCAGGAGGGAACGGACTGCCGGCGGCCTCAGCTGTCGCTCGTCTCCCATCCTGGGCCGGTGGAATGAGCCCAGGAGAGACGCGGCGAAGACCCTTCGTTGCCAATTTGGTGTCTTGCATGGAAGACAAAGAAGGAGCCGCAGTAAGGGCTAAAACACAACTTTATTGCATGGTAGTCAGAGTGAACATGAGGTAATGGTGGACCAAACAGCTCTATTTATAGTACACTGTACATTTTGAATAACCCAGGTGATAGTTCATTGGTTACTGTCCACGTGACGTCATGGACCGTCACGCCCATCTTCTCCAGGTGCGGCGCGGTGGGAAGATTTCCCGCCCTTCAGGTATTCAGGGGCATCTGTATCATGTGAGCTGGGTGCTGCTACTGGCACAAGCAGCATTATCCTTAACAGCTTGGAACAATGTGTCATTGATTAGTTACAATGGATACAATTGCCGGATACAATCAGTTAAAGAGTACTTGTCACATTCTATTCAGTACATAACAGGACCGCTGTTAGAAAGTCTAGAATCCTAGAATATGACACAATTTTGGAGCCTTTCCCAAGCTCTCTGTCTTGCTCTGGGAAGAAGCTTCTGAGCTTTGACTTTTACAAGATTGTTTGGGTGGTCTGTGACCAGCCTGCCTTCGACCTCTTCTGATCCCACAGAAGGCTGTTTACAACTCCTTCCTTTCTCCTCATAGTGACCATGTGCAGGTGTGGTTAGGGACTTGATTTTAATTGTTGAATGCAGAGGAAAACTATTTTTATTTTCCCCCTTTTTTTGGCAAGGGCACAAGCAAAGAAATAAATAAATAAAAAGGAGGGCGGAAATACTAGGGACGAAGTGTGCTTTAAGGGCACCATGTCACAGCCAAGAGGAAACCAGTTCAGGAAGAAGTAAAACGTTGATTTTAATAACGTTGGGACCTGCAGGAGTTATTTTAAACTTCAGCATCAGGGCAGATGGCCCAGAGGCAGTAATCTTGAACACGCTTCCTGGAGGTTAAATCTCATTTCTTCTCATGTACTTTTGGTAGCTTTTGCAGAATAGCAATGGATGAACAGTACTGAGAGATGTTAGCGTGAGAAGAGGCATTGGCAATTCTATTGGAGGTTAGGTCCTAAGTGGCCAGCTTTCAGCTTAACTGCAGACCTGACCTGTCGGCTTGGTTTTTCTGTCAAATCAAGATGTTGTTTAGTGCGACAAGGAGTGTACCACAGTTAGACATCAACTTATATGCTTCTCCTCTCCCACAGACAGATTTCAGAAGCATTCATGTTTTTTCTACCATACCACAGTTTGTTGTGCCCTTGGAATTCAACAGACTAGAACGGGGGTTCCCAACCTTTTCAAGCCGGCGGCCGGGTCATGCTCTCTCAGTCAGCTTTGAGGGCTGGGTGGTCATTTTGCCCCGTCTGCATGATGGGGGTGGCCATTTGGTCCCAGCAACCTCAATGGGGTGGCTATTTTGTTTCTTGAATGCCCTTGGAGGGGTGGGGGGCTACATGAAATGGCACCAGGGGCCGGATCCAGCCCACGAGCCTTAGGTTGGGAACCTCTGGACTAGAATTTAATTCAACTGTTATTTGTTTGAATCAAGGTAACATCTAACCATGGGTTATGAAGATGAATTGTTTGAACCATGACTCATATACAGTGGTGGGATTCAAATTTTTTTTTACTATTTACTCTGTGGGCGTGGTATGGTGGGCATGGCTAGGGGAAAAGCCCTGCATTGCACCCAAATTAGGACTACTTTATTTCAAAACTTGGATGGGCAGGGCCAGCCAGAATTTCTGCTACCACTTGTGGTGAACTGGTGCGAACCTGCTGAATCCCACCACTGCTCATATACTATAGCTTGGGCTTTGGATATTATTATTTAACTTATTAAAGCTTCAGATCTCATGGCCATGCTGCAGAGAAGAGGAATGTGTAAGTTGAAGATCCACAGACACCATTAGATCCCTGGCTGACATGTGAGGTCAAGCTTTTCCATCTGGCATTTTGGCCTGGGAACTGGCTTCTGTCCTGCTCCTGCCTCCCAAGGAAAGCGCTCTCAGAAAGCACTGAGAGCATTCACCATATTTGGTCCATGAGCTCCACCTGATTCCAATACTTTCAGGTGCTATAAGTGAGTTAGCAGATATTGAGAACCTGGAGCAGAGTGATGTGATCTTGTATCTTTTCAGATTTCACATGAGAGAAGTACTGTATGTGTAAGGATTTGTCCTTCTACACCATCTGGGTCATTCTCAGTCCAGCTACAATGTTGAAGTGTGTGCCTGTGTACCTGATGTGTATAAATCGATACCATGAGGCCTCACACATGTCTGATGAAGTGGATTTGGTCCACAAAAGCTCACATTTTAATACATGAAATAGTCTTTAAGGTTGTGATGGTGAACCTTGGCACTCCAGATGTTCTTGGACTTCGATTCCCAGAAGCCCAAGCCCCTGTGAATCCACATGAAAGGGTTTACTGCAATTCATCTGGCCCGCCCTGCCCTTGTTGGCGTTGCTCCCGGAAGTGAAAGTAAAACACACCCGTACGGAGGTGTGTTAACCCAGAAGAGTCTTAACCATACAGGCGCATTTTGATTCCGCTTCTGGGAGCGACAAGGGCAGCATGGGCCAGATGAATCACAGTAAACCCCTTCATGTGGATTCAATGATGCCATAAACATCTGGAGTGCCAAGGTTCATCATCACGGCTTTAAGATGCCGCAACATATTTTGTCTCCTCCCCTGTTTTGTTTTGTTTACTCTCTGATATACGTGCACAGACTAACATGGCTACCACTGTGAGGGTGTTCACAGCACGATCGCTGTGGCTCATGGCAAACCATGGTCATAAATCGTGGGTGATCGTTCTCCTGCCTCATCTGTTTATGCCGTAACTTAGAGGCCCCCAGCTTGGGCCTCTGACCCTTACTCAAGGCCTTCTGGCCCTCCCTACTATACCCAGGGATGGCACGCAGTCACTTAGCCAGTACGCAGCTGTCTGACCAATCAGCAAGGTGAGCACGAGGCAGGCATGCTGATATTTAGCCAATTATGTAACCTTATGCTATCGCAGGTAACCAATAAGGATATATTGCATACTCTTCTCTGGAATTTCTTTGTCCTGTTATTCCTAATAAACTCCGTCCGGGCTATCTTGCCCTATGCCTCTTCATGAATCAAGCCTCCGCTGTCTCCTTGATCCCAAAACACAACATCTGGCGACCCGCGACGCGATTGTTGGATCCCAACTCCCTGACTCACCGGCTGGAAGAGCCCCCTGGTGCACCTCTCTCAGCTTTCGAGCTCCCGATTGTGAGTATGGGGTGGGGAACTTTCTTTAGGGCAAAAGACCCATGCAAAGGAATTGCAGAAAATCATCAAGGAGAGCGGATGTCCAGACATCACGCTTAATAGTCTAGAAGACTTCATTAAGGAAGTCGAATGCCAATGTCCTTGGTACCCAGAAATTGGATCACTCAAACGGGATGATTGGCAAAGAATTGGAACAATTTTATTGGAAGAACCCAGGGCAGCGGTTCATCATTTATTGATTTGGCAAAGAATTAATGAGGCAGTCAGGAAATTAGTACCAGCAGAGGCATCCCTGACCAATCCTCTGACTCATCCACCCGAGGACCCACCACCTCCTTATCCAAAAGTGCTGCCCGCTATTTTACCACCTACGGCACCATTGGTGCCGCCCATCCCGAGTCTGGTTCTCCAGGCGCCGCCTGCCTACCCTGGCGGTGTGATGGGAAGTGTTCGCTCTGCTATACATCGAGCCAAGAGCGATGGGGTTTTGTCCCTGGAGGAGGCGGAAGAGTGGCAAGGAGAGAGTCCTTCTGCTTTTCCCATTACGGTTGAGATGAGGGTGGGGGCGGATGGGAATCCAGAGGATTGGCAAGCTCTGTCATATACAGTAATTAGGGAACTTAATAAAGCTGTTAGAGAGGCTGGTGTCCGATCAAATTTTGTGCAAGGGTTGCTTGAGGGAATTGGGAACGGGTACACGATGTTACCCCAAGACTGGAAGGATTTGTTTCAAATGATTTTGACTGCTTCACAGTATGTTGTTTGGGATAGTGAATTCCGAGCGGCTGCGGTGGCGGCTGGTACGCCACAAAACACCCCTGAGCAGATTTATGGAGCAGGTGCATTTGCTACCCTCCAACAGCAGATGCAACTCCCTCGGGAGTCTTTCCACCGCACCTTTATGTGCGTCATGAGAGCCTTTAAAAGGGTCCCCATCTCTGGGAAACCCACACGCTCCTTTACTTCCACACGGCAGCAGCCCACTGAACCCTACTCACAGTTCATTGATAGATTGAAGAAAGCCATACAAAGACAGATAGACAACCCTGATGCCCAAGGAGAACTCCTGAAACGGCTGGCTTTTGAGCAGGCCAATGCCGATTGCAAGAAGATTTTGCAAAATGTCATTCACCGCCCTGAGTATAGTTTAGCTGACATGATTCAAGCCTGTATGGAGGTGGGCACTCAAACACATGCAATGGCCCTTCTGGCTGGAGTGCTTCGTGCCGGAAACAAGCCCACTGGCAATTGTTTCAACTGTCAGAAACCGGGCCACTTCAAGAAAGATTGTCACGCCCCCGGAGGGGGAGCGCATAAGGGGGGTGGAAAGGATGTCAGGCGCCCCAGCAAGAAGTGCCCCTGGTGTGGCAAAGGCTACCATTGGGCTAGCCAGTGCAGAGTCAACCCCTCACCACAGGGAAACTAGATACAGGGCCCTCCCCGGGCCCCAGAAAAATAAAGGGGACACGGGTCGATCAGCGCAAGGCTGCTACTGCTGGCAGCGCTGGTCTCGATCTCATTAAAACACAGGACATGACAACTGTGTTGTCTGGGGAGCTTATCCTGATGCCTGCTGACCTTACTGGCCCCTTGCCAAAAGGGACCGTGGGTCTGGTACTGCCACGTTCATCAGCGGCCAAACATGGCATCATGATAGTTCCTGGCGTGATAGACGCAGACTACACAGGCATCATTTATGTACAATTTTGGAGTCACCTCCCATTGCAACTGCACAAGGGGGACTCCTGGGCACAATTGATCATTGTTTCTTATGAGACCCCAGGGGGAGCGGAGCCCGCCCTTTGCAGAGGGGGGTTTGGTTCCACCCGTGCCGGGGCCGATGGATATCATCCACAGGTTGCCGCCCTTCGAGAGCAGATAGGACAACAGAAGCCGACCCGTAAGTATTGGGTAAACGGTAAGTTGTTGGAAGGATTGTTGGATACGGGGGCGGATATTTCTGTGATAGCAGCTGGGCACTGGGATCCCTTGTGGCCAACCGAAACCACTCCCTCAGTTTGGGGCATCGGTGGTAGCCAGGCCTCCCGGAAAAGTGCTCAGTGGTTATCTGTCAGTCTCCAACCTGGCGGGCCTGAGATCGCTCGCATCAAGCCCTGTATTTTACAAATTGATCTCAACTTGTGGGGGAGGGATTTGCTGGCGCAAGTTGGCACCACCCTCATAACTCATGAATAGCCATCAACATTGTGCTCTTCCACTCTCGTGGAAGACCGATCAAGCCGTGTGGGTGGAACAATGGCCACTTCCGCAAGAGAAGTTGACTGCGCTTAAGCAGCTCGTCCAGGAACAACTGGACGCGGGTCACATTGAACTGACTAGTAGTCCGTTCAATACCCCGGTATTTGTCATCAAAAAGAAGTCCGGGAAGTGGCGGTTGCTCCATGACCTGCGGGAGATCAATAAGATAATCGAGCCGATGGGCTCGCTCCAGTGTGGAACCCCGAACCCAAATTTGATACCCCATGATTATGAGATGGCTGTCATCGACCTCAAGGATTGTTTTTATACCATTCCCCTTCAGGAAAAGGACCGGAAGTATTTTGCTTTCACGGTCCCAGTGTTGAATAACTCCCAGCCCACAGTCCGGTACCATTGGAAGGTATTGCCAATGGGAATGCTCAATAGCCCCACCATGTGTCAGTTTTATGTAAATGCAGCTCTCATGCCGTACAGAAAGGCTTACCCTAATTTGATCATATATCATCACATGGATGAAAAACTGACCGTTTGAAGACCGATAACGGCCCCGCCTATTGTTCTACTGCCCTAGCAGAGTTTTGTACCTGCTGGCAGATTGTCCACACATTCGGCATCCCTTATAATTCTCAGGGACAGGCCGTGGTCGAACGGGCCAATAAAACACTGAAAGAGGCACTGGATCGCCAAAAAAGGAAAAGGGGAACTGTCCCCCTCTCACTTCCGGAAAAGGAGGAGTGGCTTGCTAGTGTACTGTTTACTCTAAACCACCTTAACTTGTCTCGATTTAATTCTCAATTTTTATCCAGGGCTCAGCGTCACTACCGCCAGCTTGAGGTTCTGCCTGCCCCCCAGGTCCAGTACAGACACCTGCCGGACCCAGAGTGGAAAGGGCCTGTTCCCCTCATAATCTGGGGAAGGGGCTACGCCACCGTGTCTACGCCAGAAGGTCCTCTTTGGGTCCCTGCCCGGTTTGTTCGACTGTGGAAACATGGCATGGCATCAGGGTCTCAGCAACCCCATTCCAAACTTCAACCTTCACCTGCACGAGCTCCCGGAGAGGAGACAGAACCGAGGGGGAAGGCGAAGGGGGCAGAACCCGCCGATAACCTGGGGCCAGGTGAAAGCATTGTCGGATGAAGCCCAGTCCGTGCTGGACGAAATCCGGGTGGAAAAGACTCCTGAGAACTTTGTTGTTGCTATCATAGCTTGTCTAAATGCTAATTCTATAATGATTCTTTGTTGCTACATGCTTCTCTTTCCAGGGGCGCTTGCCGTCCAAGATGAGCTGTCCCAACGCTTTGAGTATAACCTGTGGTATAAGCTTGCCCGCATTTCTAATCAAACTGAGTTTTGCCTTAAGCAAAACATTGACTCCTATCACCTGTTAAGCACCTGTCTCATTCCCATTTGCTACACTCCCCAAAACGTCAGTAGGTCAGTGTTGGGTTACGATATGGCCGACTTTAATGACAAGGTCAAAAACAAATATGCTCTTAGCCCCCTTTGGGGAAAGGCAACCAAAAGGCTGCCCCTTGATGCCCTGTCTCTCTATACTCCTATTGTAGCTGTTAGTAATGCTAGTAAATGTGCCAGGGTTGTGAACTGTACTCAACATAAGTCAAAGCCTCGCTGTTTCCAGCCCAGTCGCAGTCTTAATTGCACCGGGAGGGAAACAGAGGACCTTCATTTTAACTTTCAGCACATTCTGTTGCCTTCTGGGTGGTTCTGGACCTGTGGGTCACGAACTTGGAACTATATTCCTGCTAACCTCTCTAAAACCACTTGTTGCCTTAGTCGTATGATTGTTGCTTTGCCCAACCGCACTACGCTGGTCCGTCAGCGTCCCGCCCGCAAATGCATCACCTGGGGTACTGCCGCTGAGCAGTTACCCTCTAATTGCGATAGCACTGTTAAGGTGCTTTCCCAGGCCGAGTACACATCCTTGGCCATCAGTATTGTTGGCGTGCCTGGCCTGGCAGCCGGGAATGCAAGGCAGCTTGGAAAGCTTGCTTGTGCATTTGTAAAAGCCGTTAATCACACTTCCCAAGCTATTAGCCTCCTGAACAGGGAGCAATTTCAGCTTCGCAACGCCATTTTAGATAACCGCGCCGCGATCGATTATTTGCTGATGTTGCATCATCAAGGTTGTGAGTGTGCATAATATGTGTTGCTTTAACTTATCCGATAATTCTAATAAGGTACAAAACCAATTGGATTCTTTAACCAAAATTGTTTCTGATATTAAGCAAAATCCTCTGCCTTCGTGGTGGAGCACTCTTTGGTCCTGGCTTCCCAACGGAGCTTGGGTACGGACCATTCTGCAGTATGGTTTAATTATTCTTGCCATTCTGATAACTGCCTGTTGCTTTATTCAATGCATACCTTCGTTGCTAGCCACCTGCCTGCAAGGATTTCGCTTGATGCCTCGTGCACGCAAGGACCAAATTTATTATGCTTATAAGCTTCTTAAAAACAGAAGGGGGGAGATGTGAGGGTGTTCACAGCACAATCGCTGTAGCTCATGGCAAACCATGGTCATAAATCGTGGGTGATCATTCTCCTGCCTCATCTGTTTATGCCGTAACTTAGAGGCCCCCAGCTTGGGCCTCTGACCATTACTCAAGGCCTTCTGGCCCTCCCTACTATACCCAGGGATGGCACGCAGTCACTTAGCCAGCACGCAGCTGTCTGACCAATCAGCAAGGTGAGCACGAGGCAGGCATGCTGATATTTAGCCAATTATGTAACCTTATGCTATCGCAGGTAACCAATAAGGATATATTGCATACTCTTCTCTGGAATTTCTTTGTCCTGTTATTCCTAATAAACTCCGTCCAGGCTATCTTGTCCTATGCCTCTTCATGAATCAAGCCTCCGCTGTCTCCTTGATCCCAAAACACAACATACCACTTCAAATATCTCTTTGTTTTGAATTGATAGTAGCCTAACTACATGAGTCCCCTTCCCTGGCCAATTTCTCAGGTGCGAATGAGAGGCTGTTAGCCTTCTTGTTTATTCCCTTTCCCTCTTTAATGGTGCAGAGTGCCAGGAGTTTTCCTGGGCTTAGACCTTTGGGAGTAGCAGGAGTGGCTGGCCATGGGTCATGGGAGTGTTGAGGTGATGTTGTGTATGTAACTCTATCACTTTAAGAATGTATGAATGTAACCTGACAATGATCACAATGTAACTCAGCTGTTAAAGGAATGCGAGCTAGCTACCCATAGAGGGCAGCTGCGAGCATTCAGCTCACATGGTTCAAATTCCCCCAATCACCGGCAGCCGCGGGAACCTTCCCGCACAAGGAACACCTGGAGAAGAAGGGCATGACTCAGAATGACGTCACTCAGGTAGCAGCCAATAAGCTACCGTGTAACCCTTTTCAAATGTATTGTTGCAGTATAAAAATAGCTGTACCTCCGCCATTACCACACGTTCATCCTGACCATCATGCAATAAAGCTGTGTTTTAGTCCTCACTGCGGCTCCTTCTTTGTCTTCCGTGCAAGACACTAAAGGTGATGAGGAATGCAGATGTATAACAGTATTATACAAGCCCATTCTGCTTTGGCTTCCTTGCCCCTTTTATTGGGGCTTGGAATAGTTTGGTGTCTGAGACTTGGGAGACCTTTGCCTGCCACCCCTTTCACTTCTCCCCATTCTGCCTTCTCCTAACTCATTGGCTTTAGGGTCTGGCTGTCTCTGGTGCAGGTGGACTTTTTGGGCTGGGGGCTCCTGGCTGGTATAAGCTTGTGTGGGGGTTGAGCTGTTTGGCAAGGACTTTCCACCCCTTCTCCTAGTAGGCACATGTAAACTAACTCATGGCCATCCTTACACCCTCCCCCTTTAATGTCGTTCAGTGGGACCCCTCACACAGCGTTGGGATTGTGGTGGTTTGACCTCATTAGGTACTTAAGTGCTATCATCGACATCATTTGTTCAGCCATTTATTCTGTCATTTATTTTATTTGGGACTGCGGTGGCTTAGTGGTTAGGACACTGTACTTGATGACTGGAAGGTCAGCAGTTTGAGACCCGAGGGCTGCATGACGGAGTGAGCTCTTGTTTCTGTCCCAGCTCCTGCCAACCTAGCAGTTCGAAAGCAAGAAATTGCAAGTAGATAAACAGGTACCACTTTGGTGGGAAGGTAAACAGCATTCCGTGCACTACAGTGTCTAGTCATGCCTGCCACATGTCCACAGAAACATCTTTAAACACAGACAGTGCTGGCTCTTTGGCTATAACAGAGATGAACACTCTAGAGTTGGACATGACTGGCTTTTGAGCAAGGACAACTTTTACCTTTACCTTATTTTATTCGGTTGTTTGTTTTATTCTGTTGCTTTTGTTTATTTGTCTGTACACTGCCCAGAGTAGGAAATATTCCAGATGAGCGGTATAAAAATGTAAGTCAGTAAGTAAAATCATAGGACCTAAGGAAAAGAAAAGACAAAGAAGGGTGAACGGGTGAGAAACCTTCCTCCAGCCCTTTCTCTATAGCAACACTTCTGAGTGAGAAATTAAATTGAATTCATGTTCGTCAACAGTTTGGACTTCTGCCACAGAGCCCACTGTTAACAGTGCACCTAGAATTTTTTCTCAGGGAAGCAATGGGAAATAAATAACCTTGTACCTTTGAACTAATGTACTTGTCTGTGAACACGTTTGCTTGCTTGTTTACGTTTGCCTGCAAAATTGCTTTTAGTGGCAACCAAGAGGAAAAGCCTTCCTTTGACGCAACTCCTAAAGATATTTCAGTTGGGCTGAGCAAATTCCTAAAGATAGCCTTGGCTGTTCTATGCCATTATTTTGTCTGAATAGCTCGGATTATCTTGGGTACCCCAATAATGTTCCTGGCCATTCACTTTCAAAGACAGCAAAGACCTGCTCACATTCATAAGCATGAGTTTCTAACTGGGGCTCCAGCAAGCACCTTGAGGCAAGGAGAGTGAGTTTTAATTATTCAAACCAAAGGAAGTCTAGCATCTAAGTGGGTTTGATGTTCAGGAATTGAAGAGAAGCAGCCAGCATATAAGGGCCAAACACAACTTTATTGCCAGCAACCCGAACATGAACAGCAATGGTGCAACAGCTCCTTATATACACTGTACAATGGATACATTTGGGCAGGAAACAATATGATTGGTTATGAGAGGAGTGGGGTGATTGTGGGGTTACCGGACCTGAGTGAAGATTTCGTGTGTCTTGTTAGAAAGGGTGGGGAACGCAAGTCCCGCGATAATTCAGTACCAAGAAGAAGACAAAATTGAGGATCACCCCAATCCCATAATAACAATTACACAACGTTACAGCAATAATTAAAGTTACATACACAACAGTGGGGTTGATCAATTCTTCACAGGTCTGAACCACCATTTCATCACCAAACTCATTGCTACCTATATGCAGACTTTCAAGACACTGTGCTGATAGGAGAGTCAATAACCTTACAACACGGCTCAAATCTGCCTGCATTCTCTTAGTAGTAGTAACAGCAGCAGCACCAGCTAGATTTTAGCTGTAGAGTTTTGGAATTTTGTCATACAAATTCCATTCCTTTTGATCCTTCCTAGCTGAGTTTATCTCTTTGAAAAGCTCTTTGGTACCAATTTGCAGTTCAAATGCTACATAACTGAAATCCAGAATTTGGAAACGCATTTACTGGTATTTGGACTATAGTTCCCAGAATCCTGATAATAATATATAAACTTATTCACATTCTCACTGCACTTCTGCTAACCATTTGCCTTGTCCACCCTGATTTATTATCAAGTTTACCCTTACAAAAATAAAAGCTTGTAATTCCAGAGCTTGTGAATGACCCTCAAGATGATAACCTCAGACTTCTCCCACAGATTCCAAGTTTCAAATCATACAGTTAGAGAGCCGAAGTACAATGACAGGAATTAAGCTAGTAAGGAACAGAGCTCCTGTTTCCCCAGAGAGCCACAGAGGAATATCATGGGAAGTACAGTGACGTCCTTCAAGCTGTATTTATAACCGCCAGGAGTCCCACCCACCTCTGCATTGTTTCAAGTGCTGTTACTTTTTTGCTGTGAAAAGCTTTTCTAATTTGGACAAAAAACTTCAGCTGTTGGTCGTTTTGCCTTGTTTGAATTATCCATTTGATACCCATGGAAGCAAACATCATTCTTCTTTGTGTCATGAGGCCATCCTCCTCCAGCCTGGTCCCTTCGAGCTGACAGGGTTGGTGGTGTCATCCTACACACTTAGGGATGCTATATATAACAGAAAACCGGAAATTTAACAGGTTGAACCTGTCCCGGCCCAGTTAAAAAAATGATTTAAAATTCCTGCTTTTCAGACCAAGGGGGTTGGAAGGGGGAAAATGCACTTTTTTCTTGCAATAGAGCTGCGCTTCTCTTGAACTGACCAGCAGGTGGCACAGCAGTAGTAGCTTGGTGGCTAAGGAAGACAGGAAAAAAAACCGCATCATTTTATTGTCACCTGTATTGAAGTTGTGGCAGCAACAGCTGAATGAGCTCTTGTCTTTGTCCCAGCTCCTGCAAACCTAGCAGTTTAATGGCAAGAAATTGCAAGTAGATAAATAGGGACCACTTTGGGGAGAAGGTAAGCAGCGTTCCGTGCGCTCCGGTGTCTAGTCATGCCTGCCACATGACCACGGAATACGTCTGCAGAAGCAGACAGCGCTGGCTCTTCGGCTTTGAAACAGAGATGAGCACTGAACCCTAGAGTCAGATATGACTGGCTTTTGAGCAAGGGCAACCTTTACTCCTGTCCCGTTTTTGGGGGAGGGAAATATGGCATCCCTGTACACACTTGGAGAGCACCAGGCTGCAATAGGATACGTTGGGCTGATTCACTGATATTTCATGTATGAAGTACTATCTTGCGTATTTCAAATGACTGATTTACTCTGTTGTCTTTCATTTTTTTCTAGGAAAATCAGACAAAAAGTGTCCAAGATTGTGACATAATCTGCAGATCACTGGCCTCATAATCTTCTACTTGTATACTCAGCCATTGTGTTCAACAAGACAAGGTAGGAACTGCAGCCTGTGGGACCCTCTCACACAAACTCTCTGCTGATCAACATCTTTATCTATCCACAAACATTGATGATCTTCCTCATAAAATTCTTTATGGGGAACCTATGGGGAACAAGACCTTGTGGAGCTTCTTTGAAGCATTATAACGACCAGGTGAAACAAACCATGAATGTGTCAGGTATCAACCCACAAACCTGGGAGGCAGTGGCCATAGATTGACCACTTTGGTGCCAAACCATCTCTGCTGCTTCCGATCACTTCGAAGGAGAACGCCGCAGACATGAAGAAGCTAAGTGACAAGCACCGAAGCTTTGTCAAACTCAACTACGCCCTCCACCATCTATTCAGTGTAATGTGTGTAGTCACATATTTCATGCCACAAATGATTTATTGAGTCACCAGAGACACATCTCTCAGCTGAGAAAATGACTTCCAGGGAAAATGTATGCTTGGATACTAGTAGCGGCCGATGACAATGATCTAGTAATAAGAATAATTTGCTTACTTACAGTGATTCTCTTAGGGTTTTTGAGGTATATACTACTCAGAAGTGAAATGTTATGCCTTTCTTCTGGTGGTGCTTGGGGCCAGCTTGTCCAAGGCTAAACAGACAGCAAGACATATAATCTCATCAGTTACAAATGCTCTGGATGATCTTAGGTGGACCTTCTCCTGAGAGGCACTGTGGAGATTTGAACTACCAACCCTTAGCTTTACAATGTGGCACTTTAGCCCTCTTAGCTATACTTGCTCAACTGATGATCTCCCCCCTCCCCCAAACAATTATTATGGCAAGTTCTTACTACAATGTAAACAACAATAATTAATAAATAATTCAAAAGCTGGTCATGCTTTTAGACCCAATCCTGCAGATAGTTTGCTTGTTTATCTATCTGAATTTTATACTGTCATGAAACTAAGTGGTTTCCAGATAGGTTTTTTGCAGGCATACTGTCTGTGAAGGGTACCTACCACAGAGAACATTCACTCAAAACATTGGGCTGATTTGATGTGGAGTACACTGTACAGCCAGCGACTCAACACTGAGTGTTGGGCGGTGGTAAATAACCTGACTCCTTAAAGGGGCCAATGAGCCCCTTTAGGTGGGGTGATGGTCCCCTCAGTGGAGGAAATGCCACTGGAAACCAGTTGCGACTGACAACAATGACGATGAACTCAGGCAGAACCACTTTTGTCTCTTGAAGGAAATGGAATCTAACCTGGAATATCAGAGATTTAGGTATGTCTTCATATTGACTTGGTTGAGGAAAAGAAAAAGATAACTACTGTCATTTCACTTTTCCCACTGTTGCCTTGCCCTCAGCTAACCACTTCTTCTTCTTCATCTTCTTCTTATTCCATGTCTAGGCTACACATAAAACTGCCAAAATGACACCACCCTTTCTTTGGTGAGTCTATTCTGCAGTTCCTTTGGCCTGACCTAGTGTGAGAAGGCAAGCGCGGCGCCAAAATGGCCGCCGCGCTCTTTGCGGGCCCCCCACCTGGATGAAGACATCCAGGTAGTCAGGGTGTGTGGCAAACCCTTTATAAAAGGGGTGGCCATGAGGCAGCTCTGCTGCCATTTTAGAACAGCGACGGAGCGGAGAAGTTCGCTCCGACGCTGCTGGTGTGTTTTTGCTGCCTTGATTTTGATCGGAGGATATCTCTCCTCCGATCAGTGCTCTAGCGTTTGGGTGGCCATGGCACCCAAACAGAAGGCTCATGCGGCCCAGCGGCCACGCGCAAGGGGAAGGGCTCACCCTACCCCTTTGACCTCCTCTCTTGGGCCGCCATCGGGCCGGAGGGCTCGTGCGGGGGCGCAAAGGGGGGGCGGCGGCAGGGTTAACTTGACCACTGCCACCAATGTGGGTGACCAGGCCCCTGCTTACCCGCCCAGTCGTAGGACTCGGGCAGGGGCCGTGCAGGCCTGCTCCTCTGGGGTTTCCGCCCCCATCGACCCTTTGCCCGGCTCGGGGCATGGCGACCATTCGGGCATGGCATGGAATTGTGCCCTGCCATTGCACCGGCCCCTCCACCCCCTCCCTAGTGGACAGTGTGACTTTGCTGGTCGCTTCAGGGCCGGGTGGGAATTTTTGCTTGAACCTACAATTGGCACTTTGGTTCTTGGCTTTTTCGCCCATCCCACACTGTCGCTAGTGTTTGAGATATGGGGTAAGTTGACTTTGGTCACTTTTGGTGGGTAGCACTGGTAAGGTAAAAATTTATGACCCATAGGTATCCGGTAGTTTCGCAATTGACTGGCCAACACGTAGATAGGTACAGGGGAAACAGGATTGGCCGGTCAAGGGCGAACCATGAGCGGGGTGATGCTAGGAGCTTCACAGCCTGCATCACCTTGATATTTTAACAGATGTACTTCAGCGGGTGGGGTCAATAGATAGTATATTGCCTTCGGTCAACAATTTGTTTGTGACAACAAACAAATTGATACAAATTGATACATAATAGCCAATTGCCATTGGCAATTTGGGTGGAATCTTACCAGTGCTACTGCGGCCTGCTTGCCTTAAAGAATTACAATTGGATGATACACCAATTGAAAGTTATAATTCGGACTAGGGCATTATTCAATAAAAGTGGCCCGATGCCTTTAATCCAATACCTGTGTCTGAGTCTTTATTTGGGTGGGTGCGCCTGCAAAGATTAGCTGGCAACACAATATTACCGTTACCAGGGTATGCCCGATTGTGGTTCAAAAATACCACAATCCTCAAGGAGGCGCTTTCTGTGTACCCGTACCATGAATACTGTCTTGAGAATATAGCTAACCACTGAGTGACTGACAGAGTATAGGCTTATCTAGACTAGCATCCACTCACCCATAATGGGTGACCAGCCAGATACCTATGAGAAGCCCACAAGCAGGACATGAGTACAACATGCGTCACATGCCCTGGGTTCTGTTTCTCATACTAGAGGTAAAGTGTGGCATCATAACTATTGGCTGTTGATTGTCTCATTCTCCATTAAGTTATAGTTCCAAATCTGCTATAGAACTCCAAGTTCTAGTATTATGAAAGACAGAGCAAAACCTCTTGACGCACATAATTCTGAGTTCTTTTTCTGTTTTTATAACCCTGGGGTCCCACAGCAACTTAACTCCCACCACTTGCTGATTTCAATGGTAGTTGAGGCCAATTAGCACCTTCATGATTACCTCCCCCCCAAAAAAAAAACAAAAAACTTCAGCTGTGGCATGATGCCTAGACACATTGGAACACCTAATGTTATGTGTTTTGTTTGGCAAGTTATATTGCCAGATATGCAGCTTTATTCAAACTGGGAGCCAAGCTCATTATTTTTATCATTATTCCAGTATTTTGTTTAAGGGTGGGCTAGGCTGTAATTCCAATTTTGAGTTTAAATACAATTGTGGCTGCCAAGTATTCGAAATGTACTTGACTTCAAGGAATGAAATAATGAATTGAAGAGAAAGAGGATCTCTCTCTTCAATTTGCATGATAGCCAAACCACAGAAGAATCATTTTAAACAAGTTTTCCATTCTGGGTTACACTTATTTGAACCCTGTGAAAGGTTTGGCTCCATGAAGCACCACCCTTCTTCTCTTGCAAAAAATCCCATTATTTAGTTTTTATTGCTCTGAGGAAAGAATGAGTAAAAATAAATGTTTCTCAAACGTTACCTAATTTCTACAGCTATAGGGAAAGAAATTAGAGTTATGGAAAACGCTGCACAAATAGTTTGATTCCAGTGTAACAGCTGCAGTGGTTTCTCATCCACAGAGAATGCTGGATGTGGAAAAGGCAGCACACATGTTCAGAATGCAAGAACATCCTGGTACTATTTCCAATACTTTTAGACAGTCTTATGGAAAGATCATTATTTGAACTTTGGAGAAGTTGCTTAGACAATATAGGTCACACACACACACACCCATATCTGCGGTGATACTTCACAAGATATTCTATGGGCACCTGAAACTGTGGAAAACAGCAAACCCCATGTTAAAGCACGCATGCCGAATCATATGAGCTCTGGCAATGCTCCTTCTAATTCTGTATTTCAGGGCTTTTTCACTGAATATTTTTCGATCCATGGATCAATGGCATTACAGAAATTAAACCTGTAGAGATGTTGCGTGTGTGACCTGCCTGTAGATAAGTGGTGCATGTGTGCGTGTGTGTAATGTAAGAAATCTGCAAGATAGATCTACAAACCAACTCTCAGACTACAAGTTCTAATGTTCCCTTTAATCAAGATATTGAAGACTTGGATTTATTATAATTTGGATTATGGTGACTGGAGTTGTCAATGTTCCTGTATATGTGTGAAGGTGATCAAATTGAAAAAAGAGTTTCTCACACTTTCTTGTTATATGTATGCTTGTCTATATCACCTTTTTGACCGGTGCCTTAGTGGTTAAGATGCTGAATTTAACAACTGGAAGGTTGGCAGGTCAGCAGTTCGAGACCTGAGTGCCGCATGAAGGCAAAGAACATTCCGTGCACTCCGGTGTCTAGTCATGCCTTGACCACAGAAACATCTGCAGATGCAGACAGTGCTGGCTCTTTGGCTTTAACGGAGATGAGCACTGAACCCTAGAGTCTGATATGACTGGCTTTCGAGCAAGGGCAACCTTTACCTACATCACCTTTTGTAGCAGAAGAGGATGTTGCAGTTGACATGGACTCTTTCAGATAAGTGTATAACAAAGATGTTTCCCTGTAAATTAGTACTGGAGGAAAAAGACTGTTGCCTCCAAGACATATGTGGATTTTGGCAGGAAAAAGCTTTGTTCTGATAAATGTTCAAAGGGGATTAAGAATAATCAGGGTGATTAAGGCAGATAACCCTGATAGTCCATTGAGCTGTCAAAAGTCTTACTAACCCAATGTTAGGTAAGACGCTGACTGGGAAGCGGAAGGTCAGCAGTTCGATTCCTGAGTACTGCAGGACGGAATGAGCTCCCGTCTTTGTCCCAGCTCCTGCCAACCTAGCAATTCGAAAGCAAGAAATTGCAAGTAGATAAATAGGGACCACTTTGGTAGGAAGGTAACAGCATTCCGTGCGCTCCGGTGTCTAGTCATGCCTGCCACATGACCACGGAAATGTCTGCAGAAGCAGACAGTGCTGGCTCTTCGGCTTAGAAACAGAGATGAGCACTGCACCGTAGGTCGGATACGACTGGCTTTCGAGCAAGGGAAACCTTTACCTTTACCTTAGAATAACAAATATTAAAACAAATGTTTACACAATGCAAAACAGCATTTTGTTGCTCAGCTGCACAGTCAATTCTGACCCTTTGCAACCCTATGGACCATTGTCCTCCAGGCACCTCTGTCCACCAGCATCTTCCTCAACCCACCCACCTCTGAGCCCATTGTGTCTACAATAGCATCTAGCCATCTCATCTTTGGCCACCCCTTCTTCTTTTGCTCTCTACCTTTCCCAGCATCAAGGCTTTCTCAAGTGAATCCTCTCTTCTCATTTGATATCCAAAGTACAGTAATACCTCATACAAAGTCTGCTTCGTACAACATTGAATTCATACAACATCGCCTAAGTTCTTGAAAAAAGTTACCTCATACAAAGTATGAGGCATTGGGTTTTTCCCAGGTTGCATTGTGCCTGGGCAGTATAAAAGGCAGGACATATGCATGCATTGCTCTTGTGAGTTTTGCATGAGGTGAAGAGTATTTCAGAGTAGTTTTGAGCATGATTCTGGATTTTTTTGGATTTTTTCATCAGAATTTTTAGAAGCATTCCTGGGATTTTTGCAGCATTCTTCAGGTTCTTGGACAATCAGGGTTGTTTGACATGTTTTTGTAATGTTTTTAGCCTTCAGACAATGATTTCTTAAAGTTCTGTCAGTTTCCTGTCTGTTTCCTTGACTTTGCCCTGAAGTCTGTGCTGTTACAGTACAATGTATCTCTATGGAAACGACGTTGTACGAGGCATCGCGGCAAGGATTTGGACGTTGTATGAGGCATCGCGGCTAGGATTTTGCATGCCTCATACAAAGTCCAAATCCGTATAAAGTCCAAACTTGTGGAACCAAGTTTGGACGTTGTATGAGGTATCACTGTACTTCATCTTCATCTTTACTATTTGACCATCCAATGAGCAATCAGGGTTGATTTCTTCTAAGATTGACCTATTTGTTCTCCTTGCTGTCCAGGGTACTCTCAAAACTCTCCTCCAACACCACATTCCAAAGGCATCTATTCTTTTGTGTTCAGCTTTCCTAATTGTCCAGCTCCCACAACCATACATTCCCACTGGGAATACAATTACTTTGACTATATGAATTTTTGTTTGCAATGTGATGTCTCTGCTTTTCACTATGTTCCCCAGGTTTCTCATAGCTTGTCTCCCAAGAATCAGTCGCCTTTTTATTTCATGGCTGCAGTCACCATCTGCAATGATCTTAGATCCTAAGAAAGTGAAATCTGTCACTGCTTCTACTTCTTCCCCATCTATTTTCCAGGGACGGATAGGGCCTGTTGCCATTATCTTGGTTTTCTTGATATTGAGTCTCATGCCAGCTTTTGCACTCTCTTCTTTCAACCTAATCAGGAGCTTCTTTAGGTCTTCCTCACTTTCTGCCACTAAGGTGGTATCATCTGCATATCTCAAACCATTGATGTTTCTCCCAGCAATTTTGATCCCATATTGTGATTCCTCCATCCCTGCATCCCTGCATTGTGACAAAATACACCCTTGTCTTACTCCTATTCTGAACCACTCTGTCATTCTGTATTCTGTCCTAACTGTTGCTTCTTGGCTCATGTACAGTTTTATCATGAGGCATATAAAGTGTTCTGGTATTCCCATCTCTTTAATTACTTGCCACATTTTGTTGTGGTCCACACAGTCGAGGGCCTTGGTGTAGTCAATAGAACAGAAGTAGACTTGTTTCTGATATTCCTTTGTTTTCTCCATGATCCAACACATGTTGGCAATGTGGTCTCTAGTCCTCCTGCCTCTTCTGAACTCCTCCTGCACTCCTGGTAATTCTCTCTCCACATGCTGCTGAAGTCTATCCTGTATTATCTTGAGCATCACCTTGCTAGCGTGTGGGATGAGCGCAATTGTTTGATAATTTGAACATTCTTTGGCATTACCCTTTTTTGGGATTGGAACGTATACTGATCTTTTCCAGTCCTGTGGCCACTGTTTTGTTTTCCAAATCTGCTGGCATATAGAATGCAATAATTTGATTCCATCATCTTTTGGGGCTTTGAAAAATTCAACTGGGATACCATCATCTCCACTGGCTTTGTTGTTTGTAGTGCTTTTTAGGGCCTTTATGACTTCACTCTCTAGGATGTCTGTCTCAAGTTCAATGTTCTTATCATTGTGATTATCATTGTGTTTGAAACATAGACTACATTTTCCAATCATAATCTTTGACTGGATAGTACTTCAATTAACTGTCAAAATTATAATCATACAGAGTTAACTTTAAACATAGTGAAAAAAGAGACACAGAATTCCCTACAAAACTGCCTTCTGGTGTTGGATACTTATTATAATACAGTGATACCTCATACAAAGTCCGCTTTGTACAACATCGAATTCATACAACATCACCTAATTCCTTGAAAAAAGTTGTCTCATACAAAGTCGCTGCGACTTTGTATGAGGCATTGGGGTTTTCCCAGGTTGCATTGTGCCTGGGCAGTATAAAAGGCAGGACGCATGCATGCATTGCTCTGTGGGTTTTGCACAAGGCGAAGAGTGTTTAGGAGTGGTTTTGAGCGCGATTTTGGATTTTGACATGTTTTTGTAATGTATTTAGCCTTTAGACAATGATTTCTTAAAGTTCTGTCTGTTTCCTGCCTGTTTCCTTGACTTTGCCCTGAAGTCTGTGCTGTTACAGTACAATGTTGTTGTTGTTGTTCAGTCGCACAGTCGATTCCGACCCTTTGCGACCCTATGGACCATCGTTCTCCAGGCGCCTCTGTCCTCCACCATCCCCCTCAGTCCTCCCAGTTTTGTGCCCATTGTGTCTACAATACCATCTATCCATCTCATCCTTGGCCTCCCCCTTCTTCTTTTGCCCTCCACCTTTCCCAACATCACGGCCTTCTCAAGTGAATCCTCCCTTCTCATTTGATGCCCAAAGTACTTTAGCCTCATCTTTACTATTTGACCTTCCAATGAGCAGTCAGTGTTGATTTCTTCTAAGATTGACCTATTTGTTCTCCTCGCTGTCCAAGGTACCCTCAAAACTCTCCTCCAACACCACATTTCAAAGGCATCTATTCTTCTGCGTTCATCTTTCCTAATTGTCCAGCTCTCACATCCGTACATTACCACTGGGAATACCATTGCTTTGACTATTCTAATTTTTGTTTTCAAGGTGATGTCTCTGCTTTTCACTATGTTCCCCAGGTTTCTCATGGCTTGTCTCCCTAGAATCAGCCGCCTCTTTATTTCATGGCTGCAATCTCCATCTGCAGTGATCTTAGATCCTAAGAAAGTGAAATCTGTCACTGCTTCTACTTCTTCCCCGTCTATTTTCCAGGAACTGATCGGGCCTGTTGCCATTATCTTGGTTTTCTTGATATTGAGTCTCAAGCCAGCTTTTGCACTCTCTTCCTTCAAACCGATCAAGAGATTCTTTAGGTCTTCCTCACTTTCTGCCATTAGGGTGGTGTCGTCTGCATATCTCAGATTGTTGATGTTTCTCCCAGCAATTTTGATCCCATATTGTGATTCCTCCATCCCTGCATTGCGCATTATGTGCTCTGTGTATAAGTTGAATAAGCAGGGTGACAAAATGCAGCCTTGTCTTACTCCTTTTCCTATTCCAAACCACTCGGTCATTCCGTGTTCTGTCCTAACTGTTGCTTCTTGGTTCATGTACAGATTTCTCAGGAGGCATATGAGGTGTTCTGGTATTCCCATCTCTTTAATCACTTGCCACATCTTGTTGTGATCCACACAATCAAATGCCTTAGTGTAGTCAATAAAGCAAAAATAAACTTGTTTCTGGTATTCCTTTGTTTTCTCCATGATCCAACGTATGTTGGCAATGTGGTCTCTAGTCCCCCTGCCTCTTCTGAAACCAGCCTGCACCTCTGGTAATTCTCTTTCCACATGCTGCTGAAGTCTATCCTGTATTATCTTGAGCATCACCTTGCTGGCGTGTGGGATGAGCGCGATTGTTCGATAGTTTGAACATTCTTTGGCATTGCCCTTTTTTGGGATTGGAACATATACTGATCTTTTCCAGTCCTGTGGCCACTGTTTTGTTTTCCAAATCTGCTGGCATATTGAATGCAGTAATTTGATGCCATCATCTTTTAGAGCTTTGAAAAATTCAACTGGGATACCATCATCTCCACTAGCTTTGTTGTTTGCAGTGCTCTTTAGGGCCTTTCTGACTTCACTCTCCAGGATGTCTGGCTCAGGTTCAATTTCTTCATCATTGTGACTATCAGGAGTGTTGAGTTCCTTTTTGTAGAGTTCCTCTGTGTACTCTTTCCATCTTTTCTTAATCTCTTCTGCATCAGCTAGCTCCTTTCCGTCTTTGTCCCTTATCATGGTCATTTTTGCTTTAAATGTTCCCTTGATTTCCCGGATTTTTTTGAAAAGATCTCTGGTTCTGCCTTTTTTGTTGTTTTCTTCCATTTCTTTGCACTGTTCTTTTAGATAGTTTTCCTTATCTCTCCTTGCTTTTCTTTGAAATTCTGTGTTCAGATGATTGTATTTTTTCCTTTCTCCTTTGACTTTTGCGTTCCTTCTTTCCTCTGCTATTTTAAGAGCCTCATCAGACAACCACTTTGCTTTCTTACTCTTCTTTTCTTTTGGTATGGTTTTCTTTGCTGCTTCCTGCATGATGTCCCTCATCTCTGTCCATAATTCTTCTGGCACTCTATCTATTGAGTCTAAGCCATTGAATCTGTTCATCACCTCCACCGTGTATTCTTTAGGGATGCTGTCTAGGTGATATCTGTCTGGTCTCTTTGTTTTCCCTATTTTCTTTAGTCTAAGCCTGAATTTTGCAATCAGTAGGTTGTGATCTGAGCCACAATCTGCTCCAGGTCTTGTTTTTGCTGACTGTATGGAGGTTCTCCATCTTTGGCTGCAAAGTATGTAGTCAATCTGGTTTCGGTGTTGGCCATCTGGTGATGTCCATGTGTAAAGTCGCCTCTTGTGTTGCTGGAAGAGGGTGTTTGCTATGACCAGTGCGTTCTCTTGGCAGAACTCTATCAATCTTTGTCCTGCTTCATTCTGTGTTCCAAGACCGAACCTGCCTGTTATTCCCTCCACTTTTTGATTGCCTACTTTGGCATTCCAGTCTCCTAGAATAATTTGAACATCATTTCTTGGTGTTTGTTCTATGAGGTGTTGTAAGTCCTCATAGAACTGGTCCACTGTGGCTTCATCTGCACCCGTGGTTGGTGCGTATATTTGGATCACAGTAACATTGAAGGGTTTGCCCTGAATTCTTACTGACATCATTCTGTCATTTTTGAGGTTGTATCCCATTACTGCTCTTCTCACTCTTTTATTGACAATTATGGCTACTCCATGTCTTCTAAAGTTTTCTTGTCCACAGTAGTAGATGTGATGGTTTCCAGAGCTGAATTCGCCCATCCCTGTCCATTTGAGCTCACTGATGCCCAAGATGTCAATGCTTATTCTTTCCATCTCATTTTTTACCACTTCCAGTTTACCTTGGTTCATTGATCTCACATTCCATGTCCCTATACAGTATTGCTCCTTACAACATTGCATTTCCCCTCCCCCTTTCCTGTCCATCCCCTTTCTCCCCTCTGAGGTGTTAAGCATCCTGTATCACCTAGCCTGCCCTTTTGTTTTGCCTTTTGTTTTGGTCCATAGGGTTCTCTTGGCAAGCTTTGTGGCGTGGTTTGCCGGTTTCTACGCCATTTTTTTTCCTCGCATCATACATCATATCACAGTTTTAAAAGTTTAGAACAGTTTACACTACATATTGTCATGCATAATTATCACACTCTAAAACACAGTCTCTATGTTACTTGCTATATTAAGTCAGTATGAAGTCTCTATGTCAGTCTCTATATTAATTCAGCTACATTTTTCACATCAGCTACTTATCCTTGTGTCCTCACTCCCCAAGTGGGGTTGTTGTCTCTGGGTCCCTTGCTCCAGGGGCATCGCAGTGGCGGGCAGTGGATGTTTTCCCTGTGTCTCAGCTGTTCCTCTTCCTCTGCCTCTGGCTGCAGTGGTGGATGGTGACCTTCTCCCTCCCAGGCCTCTGGATGGTTTCTGGGCAATTGGGGCCTGGTCTTTCTCTGCCTCTTTCTTCCTTGCACCCAGGTTTTAGGATGGGGTGGAAGGGAGGGGCCGATTCTTCACTCACCTCCCTCCAAGGCTTCTGGATGGTTTCTGGGCAGCTGGGCCTGGTCTTTCTCTGCCTCTTTCTTCCTTACACCCAGGTTTTAGGATGGGGTGGGGTGGGGTGGAAGGGAGGGGCCGATTCTTCACTCACCTCCCTCCAAGGCTTCTGGATGGTTTCTGGGCAATTGGGGCCTGGTCTTTCTCTGCCTCTTTCTTCCTTGCACCCAGGTTTTAGGATGGGGTGGAAGGGAGGGGCCGATTCTTCACTCACCTCCCTCCAAGGCTTCTGGATGGTTTCTGGGCAGCTGGGCCTGGTCTTTCCCTGCCTCTTTCTTCCTTACACCCAGGTTTTAGGATGGGGTGGGGTGGGGTGGAAGGGAGGGGCCGATTCTTCACTCACCTCCCTCCAAGGCTTCTGGATGGTTTCTGGGCAATTGGGGCCTGGTCTTTCTCTGCCTCTTTCTTCCTTGCACCCAGGTTTTAGGATGGGGTGGAAGGGAGGGGCCGATTCTTCACTCACCTCCCTCCAAGGCTTCTGGATGGTTTCTGGGCAGCTGGGCCTGGTCTTTCTCTGCCTCTTTCTTCCTTGCACCCAGGTTTTAGGATGGGGTGGAAGGGAGGGGCCGATTCTTCACTCACCTCCCTCCAAGGCTTCTGGATGGTTTCTGGGCAGCTGGGCCTGGTCTTTCTCTGCCTCTTTCTTCCTTACACCCAGGTTTTAGGATGGGGTGGAAGGGGGGGGCCGATTCTTCACTCACCTCCCTCCAAGGCTTCTGGATGGTTTCTGGGCAGCTGGGCCTGGTCTTTCTCTGCCTCTTTCTTCCTTACACCCAGGTTTCAGGATGGGGTGGAAGGGGGGGGGCCGATTCTTCACTCACCTCCCTCCAAGGCTTCTGGATGGTTTCTGGGCAGCTGGGCCTGGTCTTTCTCTGCCTCTTTCTTCCTTACACCCAGGTTTTAGGATGGGGTGGAAGGGAGGGGCCGATTCTTCACTCACCTCCCTCCAAGGCTTCTGGATGGTTTCTGGGCAGCTGGGCCTGGTCTTTCTCTGCCTCTTTCTTCCTTACACCCAGGTTTTAGGATGGGGTGGGGTGGGGTGGAAGGGAGGGGCCGATTCTTCACTCACCTCCCTCCAAGGCTTCTGGATGGTTTCTGGGCAATTGGGGCCTGGTCTTTCTCTGCCTCTTTCTTCCTTGCACCCAGGTTTTAGGATGGGGTGGAAGGGAGGGGCCGATTCTTCACTCACCTCCCTCCAAGGCTTCTGGATGGTTTCTGGGCAGCTGGGCCTGGTCTTTCTCTGCCTCTTTCTATCTCTATGGAAATGACATTGTACGAGGCATCAGGACAAGGATTTGGATTTTGCATGCCTCATACAAAGTCCAAATCCGTATAAAGTCCAAACGTGTGGAACCAAGTTTGGACATTGTATGAAGTATCACTGTAGTCTCATTGATCAAAAGCTTATCAAACATCCTTTCCAAATTTTGCAGTCCTTGTGCATAATCTTCATTCTTGCTTGATATGGAATAAATCCTAATAAAACCTTGAGGCTCTTCTACATGTAGGGCTTGTTCCTCCCCTCTTTGTGTTGCTTCATACTAATTGAACGTGGGATGTATCAGTATTTGCATCCAAATTTAGGGGAATGACTACACAGTGGAGAAAATAGAGCTTGATCCCCTGCAAGTCACAGTTTATCAAATCAAGTTTCTCTGGTTGAAACTGCTGTAGCTATCCAGATAACAATTTTCAGGAGTCAGCAGAGGCAGAGAGCTCAGCTTGCACAGGATTCTGCCTAGTCTGAATTGTGAATTGTGGAATAAATGGCCAATGTAGTAAATTCCTTAATTTTAGAAAACTAATTTTTGGTCTCTTCAAAAAAAAAATCAGCATCTTTTTCAAAATATTTCAAAAATCTTTAAGAAATACTTTAGAAATGAGGATCTTTGCAGGATTTGTTTGATTTGAGTCATGGTTTAAGTGCTGGTTGAAGCTTTTCTGCCCTTGGTACAAAAAGAAACAAACAAAACATTCTAGTTAGTAGATAGTTATAAAAGTTCACAAGACCTTGGGAAAAGGGAAGAGGAGGAGATGTAATAAGACAAGCCTTATGTAATGAGAATAGAGGGAGGAATATGAATACAATCAGTACAAACCCCATTATTTTTACTGGAAAAAATGCTGCATTTGGATAATCCCTTAGTGCAGAGGTCAGCAAATATGGCTCTCCAGATGTTCTTGGGCTTCATTTCCCAGAAGCCCTAATCAGCAGGTGTTCTGACTTGGGCTAGCAAAGAAACCGTTTGAGGCTGAATAACTCTTCAAAAAACAATTTTTAATCAAAGTTCACAAAGGATTCAAAAGAACCAGATCCAAAACCCTTCTGGTAAATTGGGAATTTTTTCAGTTCATACTTTCATCAGGGATCTAGGAAAATTAACAGTCAATTACTAACATAATCTAAGTTTTCTATCAACTATATACATCTCTCGGTATTGCCATATAACAGTATAAACATAAACACGAACATCGGATGCAACATTAGATAATTACCTGCACAATCTTGGTAAGTATACATTGATTAAAAATTTAAAGTGCATCCCAAGCCTCAAAAGTATATTCTTTACGTGCTGATGAACGTCAAGCAAATGGTGGATTTCAACTATTTAACTATCCTTGGAGAGTGAGAGAAAAGTCACTTCCTGGAAGGCTAACTACTTTAGTTTGCCAGGACAAGTTGCATTGGATGCAGCTGCCACATCGATAATGCCCAAAAGCAATGGGATTGGTGGGGTGAAAGCATGCCCCATGATCCGAAAAAGTTATCATCTGGCCAATAGATCTCATTTTTCTAAAACCAATAATAGGTTTTTGTGTGCAGCCTGGCAGGTGCTGAATGATATGCCAGTATTTGCTGATGGTATATTTAATTTTATTTGCTAATGGGGAATATTCAAAGGAACAATTCAGTTTATCATTTTGTCTATTCCTTTTACTGAGTAATTGTTCCCTAGGCATGGCACGAGCTTTGTTCCAATTGGTTTGTACAACGTGTTCTGGGTAACCTTTCTGATGCAAGTATTGGTGAATGTTATTAAGCGGATTGTAGAAAATCCACTTCTGTAGTCGAATTTCACTTTGCCTTAAGGAAGATACCGTAAGGTAAGTTATTTCTCAGGTGATGCGGGTGGTAGGATGAGTAGTTCAAATAGGAGTTTCTGTCAGTCAGCTTCCTATAAAGTTTAACCCTTACTTTGTGTTCTGAAGATAGGTAAGTGGTTACATCTAAGAAGGGAATTGCATGGTCACTAACATTGTGTGTAAATCTCAAGTTAGAGTTAGCACAATTAATCCAGTTAACAAAATCTGTTACATATTTCAGATCGTCAAAGATGAAATACAAATCATCAATAAACCATTTGTAGGAAATGACATGTTCAAAAAAAGGGTTATTGTTGGGCCTGAAAATAAATTCTTCTTCAGAATTAATCATATAAATATTAGCCAGGCTAGGGGCTACCAAAAAACCTATTGCCACACCACGGACCTGTAAATAAAAAGTGTTACCAAACCTAAAATAATTGTTGTCCAAAATAATGTCAAGTAATTCCAACAAAAATGTGTGGGGGGATGTAAATCCTGTCGTGAATCAAATACTGTTTCTGCTATGGATTTGATGTCATCCAAGGGTATGTTTGTATATAATGCTTGAACGTCAAGTGTTACAAACCCTCCACCTTCAGGGATTCGAATCCCTTCAATTTGGGAAACAAAATCAGTGGTGTTTTGGACAAATGATGAGGTATTACTAGAGAAAGGATTAATGAAATGGTCCAGGTATTTAGATAAAGGTTATAACAAAGAATTTAAAGAGGACACAATGGGTCTGCCTGGGATTAAGCCATCCGGAGCCCTGCCCTTGTGAATCTTTGGTAGCAAATAGAATAAAGGTACTCTAGGGTATTGGTCGAAAAGAAAGTCATGTGTCTTATCAGAAATGTAGCCCATGGCTACCCCTTCATAGAGAACAGTCTTAATAATATTGGTAATTTTAGTAGTGGGGTCAGACAGTAATATTTTATAGAAAGCCTCATTTGCCAATTGCTTGTTGGTTTTGGGAATATAATCCACAGTATTTAAAATCACTATGTCACCCCCCTTGTCAGCCAGTTTGATTATGACCTCCTTGTCCTGAGCAAGCTGCTCCAAGGACCAGATATCATCTAAAGGCAAGTTATAACATGACCTGATCCTTTGCTGTTCAAACTTTTCAATATCCTGTAAAACCAGTCTATAAAATACCTCAATGGATGGATAATCCATGGGCAGAGAAAAAGTGGATTTGGGTTTGAAATGTTCAGTCAATGTGGATTCTGAATACACTGTATTGTGCCTTTAAAAATAGTTGAAATCCACCATTTGCTTGACGTCTGTCAGCACGTAAAGAATACACTTTTGAGGCTTGGGACGCACTTTAAAAATGTAATCAACATATCTATATACTTACCAAGATTGTGCAGGTAATTATCTAATGTTGCATCCAATGTTCGTGCTTGTGGTTATATTGTTATATGGCAATACCGAGATCTGTATAGATGTATATAATTGATAGAAAACTTAGATTATATTAGTAATAGACTGTTCATTTTCCTTGATCCCTGACGAAAGTATGAACTGAAAAATTTCCCAATTTACCGGAAGGATTTTGGATCTGGTTCTTTTGAATCCTTTGTGAACTGTGATTAGACATCATTTTTGAAGAGTTATTCAGCTTCAAACGGTTTCTTCGCTATTTCTGGTTTCACTGTTTGCCCCCCCCTCTTGCGTACTGACTTGGGCTTCTGGTATTTTAAGTCCAAGAACAGGTGGGGAGTCAAGTTTGCTGACCCCTGCAGTAAAGGATTACCCAAATAGAGCATTTGTTCTAGTAAAAACTGCCCTAGTGGGATTTGCTTCTAAACAAATCTCACTAGGGTTCTGTTGTCATCCATCTTCAAGTAAATCGTTCAGTCTTTAGAGAGGTTTGCTCCATAATATGGGTTTACAGCTGAACACTTGACATGTATCTTTACAATCACACGGCTCCAAATTTGCCTTTGAAAAATAAAAATGGTGATTCTCAATTAAATTCTGCACTCACTGCCACGTGCTGATTTTATTTTTCCCATGCTTGCTCAAAGTCACAGGAAACACAATGACCTGACTATGATGTTTGTGTATGTGATTGGCAGTGCATATATTACAGATGTACTCAGGAGGAAGCCACATATTTTCAATAGTGTTTACTCCTTAATAAATGGAGTTTGGATTGCGGCAGATTCTGTCCTTGGGTGGACTTGGTTTTAAAGAAGCTCTGAGAGATGTTGTATGATTTAGAATGCTTTAATTGGTGAATTTAAATTGACAGATCAAGTCTTTACTTGCTATTCTGCAAATCCATTTTAAGTATATTCTTGATGGGAAGAGGGATTTTAATCCCTCTTCCCTAACAAGTCTCTGTGGAGGTGAGATGAAATTCAAGTCAAACACTAGTAGTTTAAAATTGTTGGAGTGAGCTATTGGGATGTGAATTGGCTTTAATAAGAAACAAACTCTTGTTCTTTGGCACTTTTCTTACTGAAATGCATCAGTTATCTATGAAAATTTTTGTCTTAGTTCCCAAGACACATACCTTTTAAAACTGGTTAAAACCTGGCTTAAGTTGTGTAAATATGGGGCTGAATATGGTGAAAGTTGTGGCAGTAGAGTTATCAGAGGAATGGAATAGGTAGAAGAAGGCAAAATGGAGTTACAGTAATTGATAGACTGAAATTTGTAGGGATGGGAGTTTTGGATTTTCTGGACTATTGTTAGGTATTGGGGTCTGGGTGTGAATCCTGCAGAGCTAAATAGTTAGTTTGTGGCAGCAGCGGTGGTGCCTGTGTAGTGTTTTCACTCTCACCCAGACAATAATATGCAGAGTAACAATGAAAACAAAATAGCTTTTGCAGGTGCACCCCCCAATAAAGGACTCAGACACTGATAAAAGTGGATAACGGCATTGGGCCACATTTATTGATTCATGCCCTAGTCCGAATTATAAATTTCTATTGGTAATTAACCAATCATAATTCTTAAGGCAAGCAGGCCGAAGTAACACTGGTAAGGTACCACCCAAAATTGCCAACGGCAATTGCTACAATGTATCCATTTGTATCAATTTGTTTGTTGACCACAAACAAATTGTTGACCGTAGTCAATATCTAACTAATGACCCCACCCTCTGACGCGTATCCGTAAAATCACGGGGTGATGCATGCTGTCTAGCTATAGCCATCACCCCGTCGCCTAGTTCGTCGTTGACCGGACAACGTTTAACCAACTTATGCCTGTCTAGTGTTGTCCAGTCAATTGCGAACTTGCCGGATACCTGTGGGTCATAATGTTTACCTTACCAGTGCTACCCGCCCATGTGACCAAAGTCAACAGCAGCAACAGACAAAACCCCTATGTCAAACCATAGCAACAGTGTGGGATGGGCGAAAAAACCAGGACCCGGAAGCCAATATGGGTCCCAGCCAAAAATTCCCACCCGGCCCCGAAGCGACCAAAACATCACACTGTTAACTAGGGAGGGGGTGGAGGGGAAAAACTTCTCCGCTCCGTCGCTTCGCAAAATGGCAGCTCGGCTGCCTCGTGGCCACCCCTTTTATAAGGGAGCTGGCCACGCCCCTAACTACCCGGATGCCTTCGTCCAGTGGGGGGGCCCCCGCAAAGAGCGCGGCGGCCATTTTGGCACCGCGCTTGCATTGCAGGCGCACCCCCCAATAAAGGACTCAGACACTGATAAAAGTGGATAATGGCATTGGGCCACATTTATTGATTCATGCCCTAGTCCGAATTATAAATTTCTATTGGTAATTAACCAATCATAATTCTTAAGGCAAGCAGGCCGAAGTAACACTGGTAAGGTACCACCCAAAATTGCCAACGGCAATTGCTACAATGTATCCATTTGTATCAATTTGTTTGTTGACCACAAACAAATTGTTGACCGTAGTCAATATCTAACTAATGACCCCACCCTCTGACGCGTATCCGTAAAATCACGTGGTGATGCATGCTGTCTAGCTATAGCCATCACCCCGTCGCCTAGTTCGTCGTTGACCGGACAACGTTTAACCAACTTATGCCTGTCTAGTGTTGTCCAGTCAATTGCGAACTTGCCGGATACCTGTGGGTCATAATGTTTACCTTACCAGTGCTTCCCGCCACACGGAGGGGCTTCAAAGAAGGCTCGACGCCCCCCCCCAGACCGTCAGCTCGGTCAACAGGCCTGCTCGCCAATCACCCAACAGGAGGTCCATACCTCCTCACGACAGATGGACCCCATCCCCTGCATACAAGTCATAACTTTGTAGGCTAATAGCGGGGTGACGACTGACCCTCCCCCAAGCCCTGTCGACAAGGAAACGCGCCACTGCCCTATTCACCATGCGTCTAGCACGGTCAAGGGCCAGGAGGTCAACGCCCGCTCTGTAGGAATGGCGCGGGACCATGTCCGACCAAACAAGGGTTGTGGCGGGCCAGACGTAATGCAGGTAGGCGAGGTCCTCGCAAATCGCATGCTTCAGCGACAAGCCGGTGACCTGGCCCAAATCATTGCCCCCCAAGTGTATGATCCGAATGTCAGGCGGGTCAGCATTCTGGCCTGAAAAAAGGAAAAGCAGCAGCTCCCGCCATAACATCCCAGGCTTACCATGCCATGTGAGACTTGCGTATGCACCCAGTCCCAGTCGGGGTCCCCACTCTGTCGCCGCAGCGTAACACGCTGTCCTGTGCACGTAGCTATGGCCCACCAACCATACTGTCACCGGTGTAATACGACACCCCGGGTCTGTAAAGAAAAATGAGGAAAAGTAGGTAAGGTGACTGGGTTGGTACTCACGGCGGGAGTGGGCGCACATTAAACTGAAAACATTGCGAACCCCACCGTCCCATGCTACGTATGTCAGCCCCGGAGTACCCAAAAGCAGCTGCGGTTGAGGCCGCCCCTATACGGAATGAATGGGTGCCATAGCGGGCGCCTGGGAGGCCCACACTGGCCAGCGCTTTGCCCGTCACCTTCCAAAATTGAAATTTAGTAAGGGGAGACCCATCTTGGTGACAGAAAAACGGGCCATGGTGCGTGCCACGCAGTGCCAGAAATTCCTGCAGGGCACCAACCGGACAGATGTCTGCCAAAGAACACCGTAGCAGTCGCACACCACTGCCTACGCCATGCTGATTGGTCTTAGAGGAGCGTATCCTCAACTGAGCCCAGTCTTTGGCAACACAGACATCCTCGAGTTCCAGTGCCCTACGATTTGCATCCGCCTTAGACAGCATCACAAGCTCGCTGATGCGGAGCGCTCCAAAAAATACCACCGTTGTGGCTGCATGGAACAGGGCTGCCTCATGTGCATCAAAACAGAGGCAAGGCCAGCCCCGGGCCAACTGGGTAAGGACCCCTGGGGAAATCGGGCGGCGGTCGTCCGGGCAACGCCCACGCTCGCGCACCCACCCCTCCAAAACATGTCTCACACGGAAGTCAGAGGTGCTGTCCACATGACCCCCCACCTTGGCCATAAAAGCCAACGCTGACAGCTTAGATGCTATGGTGCGAGGTGCAAGGCCCTGAGAATGCAGGTAAACCATGAACCGCAGAACATGGGTTACCGGGATCGGCCAGGTTCCTGGCAGTTGAAATTGGGTACAGAATGCCCTGAAAGAATTAATTGCGTGGTGATACGCCTTACGGGTGCGTGGCGCTAGTGACAGGCCAATGGTCCATATCTCCTCCGGGATTGGCGAGGGAAATTCCTCCGCATCCGGGGCCAAGGCACGGAACCGGGAGATCTGTAGGCGGGACAAAGCGTCAGCAATATCATTATTAACCCCTGGGACATGCCTGGCCCTGAACAGTACGTTGAGGCGCAGGCTGCGCAACACAAATTGGCGCACTAGGTCCATAACCCTGGGCGATTTAGAAGTCTGTGCATTGACAATGTGGACCACAGCCGCATTGTCACACCAGAAATGCACGACTGAGTTGGACCACTCCTGGCCCCATAGCATCAAAGCACCCAGGATAGGGAAAAAATTCCAGATATGTGAGATCACGCAGGCGACCCGTGCCTGCCCAGGCCGGTGGCCACCCACCATAGGCCCACTTCCCATTGAAGTACATCCCATAACCGAGGGATCCCGAGGCATCAGACTGAATCTGAAATTGAGGGGAAGCCAGGAGGTCATGCCTCCAAAATGAGACCCCATTGAACTCCCCCAGGAACTGTAACCAGACAAGCATGTCTGCCCTGATACCCCGGGTAAGCCGAACCCTATGGTGAGGCCTGGATAATCCTGCCATAGCGTCGCACAAGCGCCGGGCAAAAGCCCTGCCCGGTGCGACCACCCTGCAGGCGAAATTAAGGTGACCATGTAGCACCTGCAGTTCTCTAAGTGATGCCTTGCGCTTGGCCAACAAGTCCGAGATAAGGGCCACTATCCTTGACACCTTATCCCGCGGTAACCTAGACGCCTGCACTATCATGTCAATCTCCACCCCCAGGAAGACTAGCTGGGTAGATGGGCCCTCGGTCTTTTCGGGCGCTAAAGGGACACCGAGTTCCTCCATTAGCGTCTGAAATGTGTTGAGGAGACGTGTACACGTGTCCCAGCCCCGTTCACCCCCGAATAAAAAGTCATCCAGGTAATGGGCTACAGACCGGGACCCTGACCTGCGGACGAAAGCCCACTCTAGGAAGGTACTGAAACGCTCGAAAGCCGAGCATGATATGGAACAGCCAAAAGGCATGGCCTTATCAAAGTAATATTCGCCCTGAAAATTTGAAACCAAGCAATTCAAAGTCGCCCGGGTGCACCGGCAAGAGGCGAAAAGCCGACTTAATGTCGCACTTAGCCAGCAGCGCACCCGGGCCACATGAGCGCACCATGCGCAGCGCGTGGTCAAAAGATGTATACCTGACTGAGCAAAGGTCATCAGGGATAGCATCATTGACCGATCGGCCGGCTGGGTAGGACAAGTGATGGATAAGGCGAAACTCGCCTGGAGACTTCTTGGGAACCAAGCCCAGGGGCGATACCTTAAGGTTAGTGAACGGGGGTGCAGGGAAAGGGCCAGCGACCCTGCCCGCATTGACCTCCTTATTAATGCTAGCGGCAGCCACCTCCTCCCTCCCCCTAAGGGACAAAAGGTTGGGGGCATCCTGAGGGGACCTATCACCCATGAAAGGAATACGGAACCCCTGCCTAAAGCCCCGAAGGAGATAATCCGCATCCTCCCCCTTTGGGTACAATGCGAGCCAACGCTCCAACATGTCCACATTAATTGGGGAGGGAGCCTTTCGGTGAACCAGCTCCATCTGCGGCAGTCTTGCCAGCCCACTGTCCGCCCCTCCCTCTGCCCCGCGTCCCTCCAGGCCTGGGACAGGCAGAGGCTGCATGGGGGCCCGCACAGGTGGGACACTCATGTCTGTACTTGCAATTCTTCTTATTGCAGGAACCATTAGACGAGAAAGTCCAGCACAGCAGGCGGGCTGGCGGGCTGGAACCCCCTGCCCCGCCACCTGGCGGGGAACCTGTGCTGGAGCCGCTCGCTGGACCGCATGTCCACAATGGTATCTTTCCCCTGGCGCGGGGCGCGTGGGCGTCATGTACAGAAGCCAAAGCCTCTGGCATGGCTCATCCCACCTTATCTCAGGGTGCAGGGGAATTCGCATACGGAATTCCTCGTCATAAGCCAACCACGACGGGCCCGGAAAGTCAACCATCGCCCGATAGATGTTGTCCAAATACTGGACCATCGGAATTGCCAAATCCGGCCGGGCCCTCAGGTACACCGCCATGTAGATGAGGTAAGCCGGCAGCCAGTTGGCCCACGTTCGTGGTGGCTTGCGACGACGTGCCTGTTCCTTATCCTTCTCATCCTGCCCCTCCCTCTCTTCCTTGGTGGGCTCCCTGTTTAGGAGTGAGAAGATATCTACATACTCCCCCCGCCATATTTTCTCTTTGGTGGCCTGTGCCAAGTGGTCACCCAGTGGCAAGGAATAGCCCGCTGTCGGCAAGGCCGAGACAGGCACCGCAGAAACTGCGGGCATCTGGAAAGGGGCTTGGACTAGCCCAGCCACCCCCAAAACATTCCCCACAGGGTAGGAAACACTCCCCACCCCAGGGCCCTGGGTGGTAGTTGACGTCGCCGGGTGGGGCGTCAGCGGCTGTACCGCCGCACCACCCACGCGAGGCCAAGGCCATTGGAAAGCCCCCCCCCAATGTGGCCACATGTGTAGGTGCACTAGTTTGGACCGCATACTCACATGCTGCACCCCCGCGGGCCGCCCCCCACCGGGGGTTCCGGCCCACTGGGGGCGTCAGAGCTCACGACCGCCGTAGAGCTCGTCGGTGGGGCCTGACCCGCACTGGCCTGTTGGTTGGGGAGCTGCGAGGCAGTGGCCTCAAGCTGCTCGACCCGTCCCATCGCCTGCCGCTGCCCAGCAGACGACGCGTCAAAATGAACCCCCAAAGGGAGCCCCAGCGTGGCTGGCCCGAGCAAGGGAAGCCTCGAGGGCCGCAACGCGGGCCAGTAAGGCCTCCACACTGACGTGGGGCCAAGGGCCAGCTGGCCCGCCTGCTACGGGCGTGGGTACAGGTCCTTGTACCCCGGGGCCCGAATATGGCCATGACCCCACACCCAGGCCCGGTAGGGCCGATGTAGGCACCTGCCAAGGAAGGGGACCACACCACCCCCCAAGGCTGGAAGGCCCCGGAGTGAGCTGCGCCCCTATAGAGGAAGGCCCAGTAGAATGGGCACCAGGAGCGGTGTCCACCGCTTGCGGGCCGCGGGCCGCAGCCCATGCTGGACCCCTGCTCGGGTCCCCAGCCTCCGGCCAGGGGGGAATAGACCCCATCCCACCGGTCCCGGTGGGTGCAGGCAAAGGCGGCTGCTGGGGAGGCGCAGCCGCGGTCCTCCGACCCGGATTGCGCCTCCGAACCGCACGAGCCGCGCTCGCGGCCGCCTTCTTCTTCGAAGGCATCTCAGTCGAACCTATGGGAAGCCGAAGGAAGAAATTAGCAGCCAAAAGGCTTCCCAGTCAAGGCAAAAGCGACGGAGGTAAGAGAAAAAACTTCTCCGCTCAGTCGCTTTGCAAAATGGCAGCTCGGCTGCCTCGAGGCCACCCCTTTTATAAGGGAGCTGGCCACGCCCCTAACTACCCGGATGCCTTCGTCCAGTGGGGGGGCCCCCGCAAAGAGCGCGGCGGCCATTTTGGCGCCGCGCTTGCATTGCTTCAGCAAGACAGTTCTTAATGTAAACACAAAACATTAGATTCCTCTCTATGAAAGCAAAGTCAGGTAAACAGTTTGTAAGTCTTTGCAAGCAGTACTTTCAAGGTCAGAGTCCCAGTCAAAGTACTCACAGGGCTGGCTGTAGGCTATGCAAAGCCTTGTTGTCTTGGCTTGAGGAAATAACAGAGCCTCCAGGCTCAGTGTCTCTGCTAGGCATTGCTTCTGGAAACTGGACTCACTTTGTCCATGCAGTTGGATTACAATCCTCTGGAGAGTTTCAGACTCTCTCTCTCTCCTCCAGAGATTTCAGCAAAGCCAGTAGCAGAACACCAGGACCTTGAAGCATCCTGGCAGAAGCAGTTTTGGCATAGAAGGCAGTATGTCATAAAAGCATTTGGCTAGAAGCATTTGGCTTGAAGCAAAGTGGCTTCTGAGAAGCCTAGATTTAAACTTGATAATTTGCACAGTTGTGGTATCCGCGGACACAATTGGCATACTGGCCCTGACAGAACCCCAGTGATGGGTGATCACCTCATTACCAGGGGTTCCTGAAGGGACAGAAATTGGGGGAGCAGAATATTAGATAGGGTTTAATTCACCCACAGCTGACCTGACAAGCAGCTCGGACAATAGGAAGCTAATGACTAACTCGCTTGTCATGTAATAGGTAATCTCGCATCTGCGGAATTACCTTAAATCCTAAAACCAATACCAGCCACATGTTTACCCCAGATAGTTTGGAACAATGGAGTTCCCCTGTCATTGATTAAGTTAGTTAATTAACTCCCCTGAAGAGTTTCCCAATTAACTCATGTAAACATGGCATATGGATTCTGCCAGATCGCAGTTCTTTTGCATGCAGCCTGTACTTGAAAAATACTGATGATTTGCCTCATTAAATTACTGGTCTTCGCTCCATCTTGCCTTGTGTCTCATTGCTTGACCAGTCTCCTCCGGGACCCAACAGCCACTTCGCAGCCCCGATCCAACACTCAGTCACCCACTCAGTGGTTACAGCTGGGTGCTGTGCTTAAGGATGTCTTAAAGATACAGCTTCATGCATCTTACACAATACCTACAGGACATCACAATCCTATCAACTATATACATCATAATTTTCTAGGCTTCAATAGTACAGTATGTGGATTGTGAACCAGAATTATAAACTGGGATCTGAAGAAGCAGAAGAACTAGAGACCACATTGTGGATGACAGAGGAGCTTGGTGTGCTGCGGTCCATGGGGTCGCAAATGGTCGGACTTGACTATGCGATTGAGCAGCAGCAGCAGCAGCAGCAGCAGCAGCAGCAGCAGCAGCAGCAGCAGCAGCAGCAGCAGCAGCAGCACCAGCACCAGCACCAGCACCAGCACCAGCACCAGCAGCACCAGCAGCACCAGCACCAGCACCAGCACCAGCACCAGCACCAGCACCAGCACCAGCACCAGCACCAGCACCAGCACCAGCACCAGCAGATCTACTTGTTATTTTCTCTTTACCATCCCAGCATTTTACTAGGTGTCCTGAGGAGTTGGTTGCCATCAAAGGATATGCACCCTAATAGGTGAGAAGTCATTAGGATCTGGAGTGAGCCCTTGGTTTAAACTATGGGAAACTTTGGCAGCTCTCCTTAAGCAGGCATGTCCCCATCAGTTCCCCACCTGTGTGCTTCCCCTTCACAAAAGGGGGGAATCACTTGAGTAGTAGGGCTCACTTGCCTGTGATACCCATCTCCCCCACTGCAGATCTGCTCATGTGTAAAATTGCCACTAAAGATGGCTGGGACCCCAGTGCTTCGCTAGCTTTCCTTCATGCTACTGTATCTGCGACCACTCCAGTAAGTAAGCCCACCTTAATATCCTGCTGCCAGGTAAGGTGCTATCTTTTCCATGTGCCACTGTGTGGTGACTTGGTTTCAGGAAAGGCCCAACAGATAGTGTCCAGTGGTGCTTGGAGTAGGAGTACACCTCACCTCCCTTGTCCAAGCTCAGCTGGGGATATAAACCACCCCTTCAGTCCTCTCAGTGGGGTGCACAGAAAGAGCTTTCTCAAAGATTGTGGTACTTTTGAACCATAATTGGGTGTACTCTGAGCAAATGCCAACCTTGTGCCGGCTAATCATTCTCATGCTAGGTCAGGTGAAAGGAACTATAGAATGAACTTACCATTTTGGCAGTTTCATGTCTTTAGTGTCTTGCACGGAAGACAAAGAAGGAGCCGCAGTGGGGGCTAAAACACAGGTTTATTTCATGGTGGTCAAGATGAACATGTGGTAATGGCGGAGGTACAGCTCATTATATACTGCAGTACATACATTTGAATATCGTTGCACGGTAGCTCATTGGCTGCTACCGGCGTGACGTCATTCTGAGTCACGCCCATCTTCTCCAGGTGATCCTCGCGCGGGAAAGGTTCCCGCGGCTGCCGGAGATTTGGGGAATGTGAACCATGTGAGCTGAATGCTCGCAGCTGCCCTCTATAGGCAGCTTACTCATGTTCCTTAACAGCTGGGTTACATTGTAATCATTGTCAGGTTACATTCATACATTCTTAAAGTAATACTGTTACATACACAACACTTCTCCCCCCTAGGATGGGACAAAGTCCCTCAACCATTGTGGCTTCCCGCACGTGCGCTTGGGGCGTGCGGCTGCTTGGCTTAGCACAGGGGAACTAGGGGCTTCGAGTTCCGCAGAGTCTCATCCTGCAATGGAAAGGGAGGACTCGTTAGTCGTTTGGCGGGGACTCTGCGACAACCTTGCATTGGGAGAAGGGAACGGAACATACAGTTGAGATGTGAACCCCTGCCTGTTGCTTGTGACACCTGGGGACCCCCCCAGCACGAACCTCAGGACCGACGAGGAGGCCCTTGTAGCCTCCCCCCGGTTCCTTTCGCCTGCAACCGGCGTACTTGCGCCACCCCCTGCTGCCTGACCCGGAGTTCTAGGGGATGAGGAGAGCGAATTTCTCCCTGCTGCCTGGCTCAGGGGGCTTGGTGATATGGTATATTCTAAAACAAAAGGGCTGGGGGGATTGGAGGTACCAGGGGCTGAACTGAAACCCCTCTTCTCGCTCAGATGGGTGAGGGACCACTCCGCGACACCCCCCTGGTACGGTAACGTAAGGTCAAACTCATTCCTCTCTTTCAAAGTATCCTCCTCCTCGGCTGAGAATCCAGGGTATGCATTTGTACCCGAGGATGCCGCCGTGTCTCCCCCTTGGGTTACGCGGGTGGGGGAGGACCCTAACGCTGATTCCCCTTCACTAGTGACTCGCCTTCTGAGTTGGTCGGGGTGCCTCCTCCAGAGTAGACCTGTGCTAGTCTCGACCCTATAGGATACTGGCCCCATTTGTTCAATGATTGTCCCTGGGACCCACGTTGGTCCCGAGGCCGCGTAGTTTCTGCAGTGAACCGGGTCCCCTACCGAAAAACTTTTGGAACTCTCTACTACTATATTTCTCCCTTCCTCCTCCACCCTGGTCGGATCCAACCGATCAGAAAGGGTTACCGGCCGCCTCCTCATGAGGAGTTCGGCCTGCGACAGTCCTGAAGCTAGGGGGGTTGCCCTATAACAGATGAGGAACTGACACAGTTGGAGGTTCAACTCGCCAGGACCCATGCGCCGCAGTGCGTCTTTCGTAGTGCGCACTTGGCGCTCTACCTGACCTTTGTGGCGGGGTGAAATGGGGCAGCGGTAATGTGCCTGATGGCATTCCTCTCGATAAACGCCTTGAATTCCGCAGACGTGAAGGTACTGGCGTTATCGCTAACGAGGATGTCCGGCAGGCCGAAACAACTGAACACCCTGCGCAAGTGTTTAATGGTTGCAGCGGATGAGGTGCTGGTCATGGGGATTACTTCCAGCCACTTGGAATAGGAGTCGACTATCAGTAGAAACATGGACCTGTGGAAAGGGCCAGCGAAGTCGACATGCATTCGGGACCACGGCCCGCGTGCCGTGTCCCATTCCCTATGGGGTAGCCGGGGCTCCTCGGGCCGAGAGCTCTGGCAGCTCTCACACGTGCCCACTAAGTGTTCTATATCCGCGTCTATCTGGGGCCACCAGAAATAGCTCCTGGCCAGGGCCTTGGAGCGCACTATTCCCGGGTGGCTGGTGTGCAGTAGCCTCAGCACCTTCGCCCGCAACTTTTCGGGGATAACTACCCGCTGGCCCCAGAGCAGGCAGCCCCTTTCAAGGGAAAGCTCTACTCTACGCCTGAAAAATGCCTTGAAATGCTCTTCGGGGGGAGTTGCGGGCCATCCTTTCCTTACCCAGGAGCTGACTTGGGCCAGAATTTTGTCGGCCGCCGTGGCTTTGGCGAGGTCTGCCGGGACTATGGGGGGTGAGTCGAGAGACTCGATCAGCAGGACTTGATGGTCCTGCTCTACCTCGCATGCGGGATCTCCTAAACTAGGGAGGGGAGACCGGGACAGCGCGTCCGCATGGGAATCTCCTTCCCTGGGCGATAGACCAGCTCATACTGGTAGGCGTTAAGGAAAATCACCCAACATAGCATTCGGGGGGACAGGATTTGAGGGGTGGGCTTGCCTGTGGTAAAGATTCCCAGGAGAGGCTTGTAATCAGTCACCACCGTAAACTCGCGGCCGTATAGGAAATCGTGGAACTTCTTGGTTCCCGCGATGATGGCCAGGGCCTCCCTATCTGTTTGCGCATAGTTGCGCTCGGCCTTTGAAAGGGACCTGGAGTAGTATGCAACCGGGGCTTCCCGCCCGCTCTCCAACACGTGGCACAGCACCGCCCCACCCCACTGGGGACGCATCACAGACTAAAACTACTGGTCTCCTCGGGTCAAAGTGGGTCAGGACAGCATCCGAGGATAAAAGCGCTTTGAGCTCCTGGAACGCTTTCTCTTGCCTATCTCCCCACCGCCAAACCGCCTCTTTCTTTAGTAGCGCATGCAGTGGCTCCGCAACGGATGCCTTCCTTGGCAAAAAGGAATGGTAGAAATTTAGGAGCCCTAGAAACGACTGCAGCTCCAGTTTCGCGGTGGGGCGAGGGGCGTTTTGCACAGCCGCAACCTTGGACTCGGAGGGCTTGATGCCCTCCGGGGTTATCTTGAACCCGAGAAACTCAACCTCCCTCGCAAAGAATACACATTTGTCCCTTCTCAGTCGAAGTCCCGCTTTCTCGAATACTGAAAGGACCCTGTCTAGCCTTTGCGCTAGTTCTGATTCGCCCCCCGCTGTTATCAAAACGTCGTCAAAATATGGGAGCATGCCTGGAAGCCCCTTTAAAAGGCGTTCCACAAGGGACTGGAAGATCCCGGGGGCCGAATTTACGCCGAACTGTAGGCGCGTTACCTTAAATGCCCCCTTGTGCGTAACAATGGTTTGCGCAGCGGCAGCAGCTGGGGTTACTGTGAGCTGCTGGTACACCTGCGCCAGGTCTAGCTTGGCGAAACACCTCCCCCCATGCAACGTGGCCAGTAAGTGGCTAACCACTGGCACCGGATATGCATTTGGCCGAATGGCCTTGTTAATTGTACATTTGTAGTCAGCGCAAATCCTGACCTCCCCATTTGATTTTAAGGCTGTAACAATTGGAGTCTCCCACTCCGCTGAATCAACTGGAACCAAAATCCCCTGCCCCACCAATTTGTCCATCTCCGCCTCAATCTTGTCCTTGAGGGCGAAAGGCACTCTTCTTGGCTTGAGGCGTATGGGTCGGATTTCTGGGTCCAATTCAAAAGAAACTGGGGGCCCCTTGTAAGTCCCGAGCCCCTTCTTGAAAACGTCCAGGTGCGCATCGCACACGTCCCGCATTGGGTCAGTCTCTATGGCGTTAATGCCGAACAGTTCAATTCCCAGGGGAGCAAACCACTGGGTTCCCAAAAGGCAACATCTTCCCCCCTTGAGAACCACCAAGGGCAGTTTCTCTGTGTAATTTTTGAACTTCACTGTGAAGTTCCCCACCCCCAACACTGGGATCCCGTAGCCCTGCACGTCCCGCAAGTGTGACTTCATGGCCCGCAGCTTGGGCCGCGCATTTGGGGGAACTCATTTTGGGACAGGATGGAGTAGGACGACCCCGAGTCTATTTCCATCCTCACTGGAACCCCTTGTAACAGTACCTCTACGTAGAAACGCCGGTGCTCCAGGCCCATGTGGTTCACGCCTTCCGCGCCGTCGTTGGCTGAGACCTTTCCGATGCCGGCCGCCTTCCGCTGATGTGCTCGAGGGTGTTTCGATGCGCCCTTGTCCTCGGTTCGCCCACGCCGGCAGACTCTGGCGATGTGGCCCTTCCGACCGCAGTTGTGGCACTCGGCCTTCCGGAATGGGCATCTCGTCCGGTCGTGAGATGCCCCACAGCTGTCGCAACGGCGGCCTTGTCGCTCGCTGGTCTGGTGCTTCTCCCCAGGTTTCTTTACCTTCTGGATGTCGTCGTCCTCGCTGGAGCAGGGGTCCGCCATCGTGGACGACTCCTCGGAGGTCGCTGGCGTGCCTGCGGGTGACCGGGGTGCCCGCCAGGCCGTCCTCGCCGACGTCCGCCGGGCCGCTTGCACGGGTGACTTGGCCCTCTCGGTTGCGGCCCCTCGGGACTTGAACACTCTGACCCCGCTCCTGGCCGCCTCGGCTGCTTGGGCTTCCCACAGCACCTCGTTGAACGTGAGGCGATGGTCGCGGGTCATCAGCTTCCTCTGGACCTCCTCGTCCCTCAGGCCACACAGCATGTGATCTTGGAGGGCCTTGTCCAGGTCCTCCCACTGGCAGTTGACCGCCGCGAGCCTGAGGGCCGCCGCGTAGGCGGACACGGACTCCCCCGGCCGCTGGTCCCGTCTGTGGAATGCGACCCTGGCCAGGAAAATCGAGACTGGAGGCTGGAAGTGTTCGCCCAGTAGCGCCAGGATGCGGTCGATGGGCACTACGTCTACCTTCCGGGGAACCACCAGGTTCATCAGGATACGCAGCGTGGCCGGCTCCACCTGGGCAAGGAAGTGCGAGCGCATCTTGGCATCGTCGTCGATGCCTGCAGCTTCCATCGCGTGCCGAAACTGGCACTCGTACAGCTCCCATTGTTCTGGGTCACTGATATCAAATTGATGATTCTTGACCTTGGGATGCGCCATGTATCCCATCCTCGTCGCCAATTTAGTGTCTTGCACGGAAGACAAAGAAGGAGCCGCAGTGGGGGCTAAAACACAGGTTTATTTCATGGTGGTCAAGATGAACATGTGGTAATGGCGGAGGTACAGCTCATTATATACTGCAGTACATACATTTGAATATCGTTGCATGGTAGCTCATTGGCTGCTACCGGCGTGACGTCATTCTGAGTCACGCCCATCTTCTCCAGGTGATCCTCGCGCGGGAAAGGTTCCCACGGCTGCCGGTGATTTGGGGAATGTGAACCATGTGAGCTGAAGGCTCGCAGCTGCCCTCTATAGGCAGCTTACTCACGTTCCTTAACAGCTGGGTTACATTGTAATCATTGTCAGGTTACATTCATACATTCTTAAGGTAATACTGTTACATACACAACAATGTCTGGCCTAGACACAGAAAAAGAAGTCCTTTCCGTCATTTTTCTTAATGTGTGTTGTGTTGCATGTAACCTAAATTTGAAGAACGTTTATTTCTTTTCCATCAACAAACTTTAAACAGCCAAGCCTCAGAATAGGTTGGGAAGAACACATTGTACTTTAGTAGTGATCCAAAAAATAAAATAAAAATTATTAACAGATCAGATTTTTGTTCCTGCTTGGAGAACTGATCTGTATTTTTTCTGCTGGTATTTAGTTGGTATGCCTTGTGATTCTGTTTGAAATCAAAGTAAATCCTATAAGATTACAGCTGTCCCACAAATATCTTAGGATATCTGTCTCTGGAGTGTTTGGAATGTGCATCAATGGTGATAAAGCATCGGAGCATTTCCAAAGGGAAGACCGAGTAGAGATTCATGTCAGGGGCAAAATGTTAGGTATGGAGTGTTTGAGGCTCTCTTACTGTGATAGTGAACCTTGGCACTCCACATGTTCTTGGACTTCAATTCCCAGAAGCCCCCATGAATCCACGCGAATGAGTTTACTGTGATTCATCTTGCCACGCCACCCTTGTCGCTCCTGGAAGCGGAAGTAAAACACATCCGTACATCTGGAGTGCCAATGTTCACCATCACAGCTCTATTAGATGGTCTGGCCACCATCTGGTATTTTGGACACACATGTCATTAAATCTATTATTTTGCTACCATAGGGGTTATTGAATCCAACAGAGATTATTCATGGCTACAAGGACTGCAGCGGCTCAAGTGCTTAAGATGCTGACTGGGAAGCAGAAGGTCAGCAGTTCAATTCCCGAGTACTGCAGGACGGAAATGAGCTCCCGTCTTCGTCCCAGCTCCTGCCAACCTAGCAGTTCGAAAGCAAGAAATTGCAAGTAGATAAATAGGGACCACTTTGGTGGGAAGGTAACAGCATTCCGTGTGCTCCGGTGTCTAGTCATGCCTGCCACATGACCACGGAAATGTCTGCAGAAGCAGACAGTGCTGGCTCTTCGGCTTAGAAACAGAGATGAGCACTGCACCCTAGAGTCGGATACGACTGGCTTTCGAGCAAGGGAGACCTTTACTATGTTGGACTACAGACCCCATCTTCCACATGCTGCTAGGGGCAATAGAAACTTGGGGGTGATGTTCAGTTTGGAAAGAAGATGGCTATTGTGAACAATAAATTGGGGTGGGGGGTGGTGCTTCTGCCCTGTAGATTATTCTATAAACACCAGTTTTCCAGTCCCTCTAGTCTGCAGTTTTGACTACCACACCATCTGCAAGGATGTCAGCAAGCTCTGTCATGTGGCTTGCTGAAACAGCAGATCCCTAGACCCCTGCTTGAAGGCAGGAATGGCAAACACATTCACTTTGTAAGATTTGAGGGAGGGGGAGTGAGAAAGGATCACGAAGCAGCCCTAAGGCTGAACTGACATGACAGGAAGGCTCCCATAATACCACTCAAACCCCAACTGAACACAATTGCAACCATAGAAACAGACAACACAGAGAAGCCTTATTACATGGCTGAGGCCCATATGAGTCCTCAGCAGTTGTCAAATGGCGTCTTATGGATGGTTCCATCAATTTGGTTACCTCCTCCTGACCTTCTGGAACTAAAGATGACTTGTTCTGCACTGTAGCTCTAAATTATGGGCAGCTTTAAGGGGTGGGGTGGGGGTGGGGAAACAAACAGTGGCCATTGTTTCTCACTTGTCCTGCTGTTGGGATTCACATCACTGCAGTGGTGGGCTGCCTTGTGGACTTCTTAAGGCAGAAAAGAATCTGTCTTGGCAAGAGCTTGCAAGGTTGCTTTTAAGTAAGAGACTTAGTCTGGTGTTTTGGGAAATATTCCATTGTTATTTGTAACTCGTATTGTCTGTTACATTGATTGTAATTCTACTATTCCTTTTTTAAAAAGACTTAGAATGGAGTAAAACCTAGAAAATTCCTGTCAACATTTCTCTAAAATGTCTTTAATACGCCTTTAAAGAGTTACTTTAATTAATAAATAAATGGAAAATGTTAGTGCACCAGTAAAGTAACTTAGTATAATAATAATTATGTGTCAGAAATTATTCTGGGTTGAAAAGATCTTTGCTGGAGAAACTTCACTCACGGGACGCCCAAATGATGCTCCTTTCATGTCCCCAAGATCTTTTCCCACCGAAGTGGTCCCTATTTATTTACTCATAATTTTTTTGCTTTCGAACTGCTAGGTTGGCAGATGCTGGGACAGAGATGGATACTCATTCCATCATGCAGTACCCAGGTCTTGAACTGGCGACTTGCTGGCTTTCCAGTTAACAAGGTGAGCTTCTTAACCACTAAGCCACCACAGCCCCAAGTAACTTAGTTCCCACTCATTACATTACTTAGCTGGCTTATTCAATTAAAAAAACTTTTCCATTCTAAATATAAAGATGGTTTGTGGATTTTGATAAAATTGTATTAAAATGAATTGAACTGAATTTTCACCCATACTTACCTACTACCATTGTCTTCTCCAGACTCACACTTAGCTTGCCAATGCAAAGTGTCTTGTTATCTGAGAGAGCAGGATCTATGTAACCCCTCCATGCCAGGCTACCATTTCAGCATTCCACTCATTGCTCTGATGTGCAGTTTATTTCTGCATCATTGACCTGGTTCCAAATTCCTCCCTTCTGAGGTTCTTTCTGTGGGCCTGCTCTAATGGATAGTGCTTGTGTAAGCAAAAATAACATGGAAAGACTATGGGTGCGACTAAAGAGTGAAGTTATCCTGGTCTGGATCAGGCTAAACAAAGTCCTCTGAAAGTGCAGTCTGATAGTGTCAAACCTCGAGATAAGAACAGCTCGACTTAAGAAAAACTTGAGATACATCTGGAAATCTCAGAAAAAAATCAGGTTCGAGATAAGAATTTTTAATAGGATTTTTTTTAAGATAAGAAATTGCATTCAATGCATTCCTAAGGGAAATTCAAGATAAGAATTTTTTGAGATACAGTACAACCAACCTTGAGGAACGAATTAAATTCGTATGTAGAGGTTTGACTGTATTTAGATCAATCCTTGTATCCACACACAAGGATCTGATGGCTTGGGAACAGGAAGCTACACTGTACAGTGGTAACTCGGATAAAGTCCAATTCGGATAAAGTCACGGTTTTCATCCACACGTGATGCATCACATAAAGTCCAAAACCACTAAAAATTGACTTTATCCAAGGTATTTGGTATAGGAACCTTGGATAAAGTCAATTTTTTGGATGTTTTCCGATGCATCACCCATTTGATTCAGATAAAGTCCAAAATTGGATAAAGTCCAAACTTGTGGAACGGAATTTAGACTTTATCCAAGGTTCTACTTACCTCAAAGCAACCCTATTTAGCCTGTTCTTCCCTCTTGCAGTCTGTATTCCCCTACCATTTTCTCTTGTCTAAAATTTTTAGAAATTGATATCACATCACTGAAGTGAAACAGCACCAAATTAAAAAGGAAGAAAGGAAGAAAGAAACTCCCTTCTGCCTTCTATTCTGTTTTGCCCTCTGTGGGGAGCAAAAGAGAGCTGGATATTTTTCATTTACAGTAAAACCTTGGGTTACAACTGCCTTAGTTTAAGTTTGCTCTGGTTTACAATGGCAAATTCTATGGAAATGGAGAGGAAGGGAGGCGGCAAGGGTGTAATCAAGAGGGGGGAGGAAGGGGGAGGAAAATCACCCTAAGGACAGGAGTCAAAGAAATAAAAGTAGCAAAATTTAATATTAAACATATAAAGTGTAGCGTATATAACATGTAAAATATAGCAACCCGATTCAAGTTGACACAAGAATGCAAACAATAGGGATAAGACTCCTATGTCATGCTATGAAAACTGTAGACCAAATGAAACAGAGTCATCAACCACATTCATACAAGAGTCAAAAAGTATCCCTAAAGTAAATCCAAAACCCCTATCGGACAAATGGGACCTGGGATGACAAATAGAACGACTCTAAATATACCACCGTAGAATATCAAACAGTCACAAACAGTAACGAAGGGTGAAACAGTAGTAAAGTTCATATAAAAGTCCGAAGTGGATGCGGAGTCGTAAGGTCCAGCCGAGAGATCAAAAAGGAGATATAGTAAATCCAATGGAGTCAAAAATCTGGGTGCCACAGTTAAAGAGCAACTTCAAGAGGTAATGAAGAGGTAAGTCGTTGCAGGAGGAGGAAGATCAGTCCATATCCTTCCGGTAAAATGGATATTTCGTAGTCCTTTATCAAGACACTAGATCATCAGTAAACGCGCTCAAATTGCCTTCGAAGTGAATTCTTATGAGGTCAGATTCTATGGAAATGCCATCCCAGTTTACAAATTTTTAATACTATTTTTTTGGTTTACAGCGATCAATTCAGGACCGGTTTTTTAATTTTTCAATGTATCTCTATGGATGTTTTGGTTTACAATTTTTTTGGGTTACAATGGAGGCTGTTGGAACGGACCTCCATCATAACCCGGGGTTTTACTGTATTAGTTAAAGTGACATATCACTTAATTGGCTTGTCACCCAAGTGACATAGTATGGAATTCCTGGTGGAAACAAAGTATTGCATTGGTTCCATACCTACTTTCACACATGCTGGCAACTGAACTGGAGTCTTCCCATTCATGCTAAATTTGGTTGCTATGAGGTCCAGTATCCCATTTGACACAATTATTGCATCCAAATGGGATATGGATTTCAATTGATCCTATTTGGTCTGAAACCTTTGCCAATATTGTGAAGTAGCTTAATAAGGCAGTCACGGTGGCTCAGTGGTTAAGAAGCTCACCTTGTTAGCTGGAAGGCTGGCAAGTTGGCAGTTCAAGACCTGGGTACTGCATGATGGATTGGGCACCCATCTCTGTCACAGCTCTTGGGGACATGAAAGGAGCCTCATTTGAGTGTTCCTTGAGCAGAATTTCTTCTGCAAAAATCCTTACAACCCAGAATAATTTCTGACACTTTGAGATATTGGCAAATTAATCACTTCCTTGGCTCTATGGAGGGGGCCAAGGAAGTGATTTTTTTCTCATGTGCAATAGGAAAACAAAATTTTGCTTCACCACTTAAAAAATAGAAATGGAAAGTTTCCTTCTGGAACCTTTTGTTTGCTTTTCTTTTAAAGGTCCAGTTGAAAGCCTAGCAGCTGTTGCTAGATCAAGCAAGCTCTCAACTGGACCTTTAAAAGAAGAGCAAACAAAAGGTTCCTGGCGGAAGTTTCCATTTATCTTTTTTTTTTGTAAAGCAGTGCAGCAAATATTAGCTTCCCTAAAACACACATATTTTTCACTTCCATGGCAAATTAGAAGAAGGTGTGCTTTTGGTCTGTTTCCAGGAATCACATGCAATCCCACATGTCCCAAAAAAATAGAAGTCCCTGGTAGGAGGCCAGAAACCTGTGACTAGGATCATGCAGTCTTACCAGGTTATCCTGCTATGGTAATAGAATAGACCGTATTGCCAGCAACTCAACACCGATCATCAGATGGTGATTGAATAACCTGACAACGATGAAGACTAACGGTCTCGGGCAGTGAAGTCCACAGGGAAGGGTGATGGTCCCCATGTGGATTAAATCCCACTTGAATCCATCTTAATGGGGGCTGCAGCTTCATCAATACTGGCATGGGGCTGATGAGCACTTCATGTGCCAAAAGGACTCAGGACCAGAAAGTTCTGATATGGGTGTCACGCTGTAATGCGGAAGGCAAATGAAAGGCCACTGCATTGTATTCTCAGGACAATTTTCATGGTTGATTGCTATGACAAGAGCCAATATTCAGAATCAGATATGGCACAAGAAGAAGAAGGAGGAGGAGAAGGAGGAGGAGGAGAAGAAGAAGGATGACTCAGGGAGTGGCTGGTTCACTTCAGCAAAGACATTCTGTGATTTCTGTCTTTATGAGCAAACAAACCTACAGTACCTAAGCAGGGGACCCAGTAGTGGTCTGAGTACCTGTGTTGACAGCCTCTGAATGGGCCACATTAAGTCTGGGGCTGACCACTTATTCAGATCTGAGATGGACACCCTGTTCATCAACATATACAACTGAATGCAGCAATCAGCAAATGTAGAAACACCAAAGGTTGTTCTCTGTAGGCAGCCTCCACTGTAACAATCAGTTCTGTTCCATCTTGTCTGCAAACTTCCTTAAAGAGGGGACTGCTTTGCTATATTCAGCTTATTTATCTTTTGCTTCTACATAAATGGCTCTGAAAAGCACAGGATTACACAAAAGCATACATTTGCCTTAAACTTTTCCATACCAACGAAGTAATGTAAACAAAGTAATGTAAAGCCCAAACTCAGACAATGGCCTTTGCTTTGCAGACTTAACACAGCTACAGAACTAGCCGTATTTGGTTATGAAATCAGCTCTCTTCACAGAGCAAATCAAAACGGATCATAGCCTGTTTGCTAAGAATGGAGTGTTGCAGTCACACATTCAAAAGGATGTGTTCGTAGCAACATGAGGTGAAAGAAGACTTCAAGTTGTAGTTTATCTTATGAAATGGTCATATGCTATGGAGAAGAATTATCTTCTTTATTGCAAGCTAACAGAGTGGCCCTACCATTAGGCAAAAGGAAGGCAGTATCTCAAATGGCAGAAGCTAGTTAGCAAAAGAAGACACCTCCTAGCAATTCCTCTTTTATGTAGGTCCAAGCTCTGTGTTTTGTACACGGCCCTTGGACCTCATAAATTAAGCTTGAGTTGTGACAAAAACCTCTGTCTTGTTTCACCAGTTGCCAATTTAACCTGTTTCTCTGGAGGGGTGGCATCTTATTTTCCACCCCAGGCAGCAAAAAACATTGGGCTGTGGGTCAGGTGTGGGTGAATAAACCCTTATGATTTATACTATTAATCTGCCCCCCCAATTTCCGTACTGGCAAGGGCCAGTGACCAGGAACCTCCTTCGCCGATGTAACCTCTGCCAGAGGCTAATTATGCCAATTGGGCATGGGGAAACCGGAGGGCTGCCTCTGGCTATGTGTGCACATCACAAGATAGTGAACTGCAGTAGAGCATATAAACAGGAAGCATTAAAGAAAGAGAGATGCATGTTATTTTGACTGCTCTCTTTTCATAGTCTACCACACTCGAAAAGCTTGATGGTATTGTACTTGCTCCCATCCCTGCCAGCCTCAGGATTTGAGATCAGAATCTGGAATTAATTTCTTGTACTTTAAACATGTTTTGACTGTAACGTTGACCAGACTTTGCAGAGATTTCATTTCATTTTTATTTTTCAGGTTTGGGATAAATAAATGAATAACAATTTCCCTTTTACCTATCACTTCACTGAACGTTTTTTAAAAGCAGCTCTGTTTTCTACATATAAACTGTGTGGGTTTCTAATGTTTGTTTTAGACTTGGATCTTTCTGGATTCCTGGATAGATATCTTGATGTGAAATTAGAGATTTTCTTTTTGCATGTAGCCTACTTCAACTGGGTTTGCTGGGTCTTACTTCCAACAGAATTGCAGCTTCAGTTGCATGAAAAGACCTTTTTGAGGGTGATGGAGTATGTAGAAATATCCAGATTTTGTCTCTTTGCATCAAGGTGCAAAATATATTCTAGTCATATCATATCCCATTACATATCCATTGTGTGAAAGTGGATGAAGGTAAAGGTAAGGTAAAGGTCACCCTTGCTTGAAAGTCAGTTGTACCTGACTCTAGGGTTCAGTGCTCATCTCTTGTTTATAGCCAAAGAGCCAGTGCTCTTTCCGTGGACATGTGGTAAGCATGCCTAGACATAGGAGAGCACGGAACTCTGTTTACCTTCCCACCAAAGTGGTCCCTATTTATCTACTTGCAATTTCTTGCTTTCAAACTGCTAGGTTGACAGGAGCTGGGACAGAGATGGGAGCTCATTCTGTCATGCAGTACTCAAGTCTTGAATGCTCAAAAGCCAGTCATATCTGACTCTAGGGTTCAGTGCTCTTGACTGTTTATAGCCAAAGCGCCAGCGCTGTCTGCATTTGCAGACATTTCCATGCCTCAACACTAGTTGGCAGGATCTGGGACAGAGACCGGGAACTCACTCTGTCGTGCAGTACTTGGGAATTGAACTCCGACCTTCCAGTCGTCAAGTTCAGCATCTTAACCACTTGAGCCACCACACATCCAACTGGATGAAAACAAACTATTAAAATAATTTAGTTGTTTATTTATTTAGTATATTTTTATACTGCTTTCCTCACCTATTGGTGACCCAAAGCGGTTTACAGACAAACAAAGATGGTAAATTACATAAAACTTGAAATACAATTAAACATTGTGGCTAAACATCCGAGGCATCCAGAGATGGCATCCAGGCTCAACGTCAGTGTTGGAGCCTGGTACTCAACATCCTCTGCAACATCCTTGGGCATCTTAAGGCCCATGTCATGGGTAAGAGCCGTTCCCAACCGGCTGAGGGGAGGAGCTCAGGGACAACGGTAGAAAATGTTCTCCTGCCACAGAGCAACATTAATTGATTAATCATATAATCATATAATAATCATATAGTATTATGGTTATGTTAATCGGTTCTCAATGTTTCACAACATAAACCTCAGAATGCAAAGTTTGACAGCTTTTGAAAAATACCTAGATGTTTTCTAAAATGTATTACAGAAGACTTCTAAAAGTTAAAAGAGAAACACAGAAGACAAAAAGACTGCAAATTCTCAGCTTTGCTATCATTGACTATGAAAGCCAAAGATCTGTAAACATTATGAGCAGGACCCAACTAAGTTAATGGAACACAATGCAACTTAAGTCCCATTGAAAACAAGTAGGATACTTTGTCAGGACAGAAAGAAAGTCACAATAATTCCAATGTGAACTATGTTCAGTTAACTTTAGTTGAGATCTAATGCTGGGTGTTCATAACAGCTTATATTACGAACAATAGCAATTACACTTATATACCAACGCATTGAAAGCGTGGCGCCAAAATGGCTGCCGCGCTCTTTGCAGGCCCCCCCCCACCCGGACTCAGACATCCGGGTGAGTTAGGGGGCGTGGCCACCCCTCTATAAAAGGGGTGGCCACGAGGCAGCCGAGCTGCCATTTTAGAAATAGCGACGGAGAGGAGAAGTTTTCTCCGTCGCTGTTCGTTCGACTCTTCGGCTCTTTAGCCCTTGGTCCTTCCCGGCTGGGAAGGAAGGATTCGCACAGAGCCTTTGGCTTGCTCGCTGCTCTGTGCTTTTTCGCGCTAGGTTGATCCCTGGAAAGGGATCCTGCGCTTTCTACAGATATGCCTCCCAAACGGAAGGCCCCGGCGATGAAACCGCGGCCAAAGGGGAGGACTTTTGCGGGCCCTGCGCAGGGCGGGGGGCAGCCCTCAGGTCGGAGGACCAGGGCCGCGCCCCCGCGGCAGGGCACTACCCCAGCTTTACCCACCGATACCGGTGGGGTGATGCAGGCTGGTGCTTGGCCCTTGGCTGGCCAGCCTCCAGCCGGCCCTTCAGGGGCTTCGGCCCTCGGCCCGCATTTGCCAGCCATGGTCAGGACAGCGGGGGAGGGCCTGGTGCGGGTGCACAGCATGTTCCTCCTCCGGCCCCTCATGGGCCGGAGTTTTGGGCATGGCCCTATTCTGGCCCAGGCTCTCACTCTGGGGTTCCTGGTCAAATGCCTAGTGGGCCTTCCGGCCCACCTGGCCCGCTTTATACTGGGGGATCTGTGGCAGTGGATGCGTTACTAACACGTTTAGCTGTGCTCGAGGCATCCTTGGGGATTGCACACAACCCCATGGGAGGGGGCCCTTCTATCTCTGCTGGGGGCCCTTCGTGTCCACCGGCTACCTCGACGGCTGCCACACTGCAACAGGCGGCCAACCGGGTTGAGCTGCTTGAGACGCTACGGCCTGCGCCTGCCGGTGTCTCGCAGCTCCCTGTTCGTCCAGAGCTACAGCCGGGGAGTGGTCAGGTGTGGCCCCAGAGCTCGATTCCGGTCACGAGCTCCGACGTCCGCCGTGGTCCGGAACCCCCAGTGGGGGCGGCCCACGGGGGTGCACCTAGTGAGTATCAGGTTCAAATTAATGCACCCACATCACAGTCCACTTCTAGTGGTGGGGTTCAGTGGCCATGGCCTCGTCAAGTCGAGGTGAGTGGGCATCAGTTGCCAGCCTATCCCAGTGCCCCTTGGCTCCAGACTGGCACATCATTGGGGGTGGGGGTTTCCGGGCATCGCAGGGGCTGTCCAGGTCCCGCTGCGTATGCCCCGTGTACCTAATGTGCCGGTGATGGCCTTGCCGATGGCTGTTTATTCCTTGCCCCTTGGTGATCATTTGTCCCAGGTCACGAGGGAAAAGATTTGGCGGGGGGAGTACGTGGATATATTCTCCCTATTGAACCGTGAGCCCAGTAAAGAGGAGAGAGAGGGACAGGACGACAGAGACAAAGAGCTGTCCCGCCGTCGTAAGCCACCACGCACCTGGGCCAACTGGTTGCCCGCATATCTTATTTATATGGCGGTGTACCTTAGGGCCTGGCCTGACCTGGCCATTCCTATGGTCCAATATTTGGACAATATTTACAGGGCAATGGTGGATTTTCCTGGCCCATCGTGGTTGGCTTACGATGAGGAATTTAGAATGAGGGTGCCCTTGCACCCGGAGATGAGATGGGATGAGCCCTGTCAGAAATTGTGGCTTTTGTACATGACCCCCACGCATCCGGCGCCTGGAGATAGGTACCATTGTGGCCATGCTGTCCAGCGAGCTGCTCCAACACAGGCTCCCCGCCAGCCGGCGGGGCAGGGGGTTCCAGCCCGCTTGCTGTGTTGGAGCTTCTTGGCTAATGGCGTGTGCAATAAGCGGCAGTGCCGATACAAACACGAGTGTCCCTCTTGCGCTGGCCCCCACGCCGCCGCCGCGTGCCCACGGGCCGGTGGGTCACGGGGCAGAGGTAGAGGTGGACAGGGAGTGGGCAGAGCTTCTGCTGATGGAGCTGGTCAGACAAAAGGCCCCCTCCCCAGTTAATGTGTATATGTTGGAGCGCTGGCTCTCAACTTATCCAAGGAAAGAGGACGCGAGGTACCTCCTGGAGGGTTTCCAGTGGGGCTTCCGTATCCCATTCAAAGGAGTACGGGGACCCCAAGATGCCCCCAATTTACTGTCCCTGAAGGGTAGGGTGGAGGTGGCTGCCCTGAGCATTGCTAAAGAGGTAGAGGCTAAGAGGGTAGCAGGCCCCTTTTCTGTACCACCCTTCCCCAACCTGAAAGTCTCCCCTCTGGGGTTGGTACCCAAAAAGGCCCCGGGGGAATTTCGCTTAATCCACCATCTATCGTACCTGGCGGGTTATTCTGTCAATGACGCTATTCCTGATGACCTTTGTTCGGTCAGGTATACGTCTTTTGACCAAGCCCTGCGGATGGTGCGCTCTTGTGGTCCTGGTGCCCTCCTGGCAAAATGTGACATTAAATCGGCATTCCGATTGTTGCCAGTGCACCCGGGGGACTTTGAGCTATTGGGTTTTAGATTCCAAGGGAAGTTTTACGTAGATAAGGCCATGCCTTTTGGCTGCTCTATTTCCTGTTCAGCATTCAAACGTTTTAGCACTTTCCTTCAGTGGGCCTTTGTTCGCAAGTCCGGGTCTCGGTCTGTAGCCCATTACCTCGATGACTTTTTGTTCGGGGGTGAACGGGACTTGGACACATGCACACGTCTCCTCACCACATTTCAGACGCTAATGCAGGAACTGGGTGTCCCTTTAGTGCCCGAAAAGACCGAGGGCCCATCAACTACGCTCACATTTCTGGGTATTGAAATTGACACGGTCGCACAGGCATCCCGGTTACCCATAGACAAGGTCACCCGGATCTCTGCGATGGTTTTGGCTTTGCTGGCCAAACGTAAAGTGTCACTTCGTGAGCTTCAGGTACTACATGGCCATCTTAACTTTGCCTGCAGGGTGGTCACGCCTGGCAGAGCATTTGCTTGGCGCCTATGTGACGCCATGTCTGGCCTGTCAAGGCGCCATCATAGGGTCTGACTGACCGGGGGCATGAGGGCTGACCTTTTGGTTTGGCTCACATTCCTGCGGGAATTCAATGGGGTCTCCTTTTGGAGGTCCGACCTTTTAGTTTCCCCTAGGTTCCAAGTACAGTCGGATGCCTCCGGCTCCCTGGGATATGGGATTTACTTTATGGCCAATGGCCTCCAGCATGGCGGGGCATGGATCGCCTCCGCGATCTTACATTCCTTGAGTTCTTTCCAATCCTGGGAGCTTTGATGCTATGGGGCGAGGAGTGGGCCGACTCAGTAGTCCATTTTTGGTGTGACAATGCTGCGGTAGTGCACATTGTTAATGCTCAGACGTCCAAATAACCCAGGGTGATAATAATAATAATAATAATAATTTTAATTTGTACCCCGCCCCTCTCAGCACATGGCCGACTCTGGGCGGCATTACAACATAATCAAATACACAATATACAGTCAAAATATAAACAAAACCAACAGTAAGTACAATACAGGTAATACAAATAAATTACACTAGAATTCTCTACAAAATGGAATACAGACCCAAACATAAACACGATCCCTCAACTACTAATGTCCCCAAAACATAACCCCATAGCTCATAGGTCCCTAACAAAGCCAAAGAAGAGGACGATCCAGTCCCAAACAAATAGTAAAGATACAATGTAAACCCAGAAACACAAATAAATTACAGGTACAATAGAAATTTCCACAAAGTGGCAATTCTCAGTTACAAAATACAATAATACAAAAACACAATATAGGCAATATAAAGTGTGACTGCACTACAGCCACACTAACAACATCAACTGTCACACACACTCAATCCAACCCCGCCAGCAGATAAAAATACAAAAATGAAAGTTCTAGTGCCTCACACAGCCTTTTTAAAGTCCTGGCCAGAGGCGAGTGATGAAAGGTGGGCCCGAGGTGCAGCGGTGGCGACATTCGGCATCTTCACTGCGGGTCAAGGGGAGGGGCGCTGGGCGCAGCTGTTTCTCCTCCCGGAGCCGGTGGCAAGGGCTCTGGGAGTGGCTCAGGCAGCAGTCCCAGTTTGGCGGCAGCAGCAGGATCTCTGGTGCCTCCAGCGCTTTTTAAACTCCCCACCTGATGGGCAAGGGGAGGGGCGCTGGGCGCAGCTGTTTCTCCTCCCGGAGCCGGTGGCAAGGGCTCTGGGAGTGGCTCAGGCAGCAGTCCCAGTTTGGCGGCAGCAGCAGGATCTCTGGTGCCTCCAGCGTCTTTTAAACTCCCCGCCCGATGGCCAAGGGGAGGGGCGCTGGGCGCAGCTGTTTCTCCTCCCGGAGCCGGTGGCAAGGGCTCTGGGAGTGGCTCAGGCAGCAGTCCCAGTTTGGCGGCAGCAGCAGGATCTCTGGTGCCTCCAGCGCTTTTTAAACTCCCCACCTGATGGGCAAGGGGAGGGGCGCTGGGCGCAGCTGTTTCTCCTCCCGGAGCCGGTGGCAAGGGCTCTGGGAGTGGCTCAGGCAGCAGTCCCAGTTTGGCGGCAGCAGCAGGATCTCTGGTGCCTCCAGCGTCTTTTAAACTCCCCGCCCGATGGCCAAGGGGAGGGGCGCTGGGCGCAGCTGTTTCTCCTCCCGGAGCCGGTGGCAAGGGCTCTGGGAGTGGCTCAGGCAGCAGTCCCAGTTTGGCGGCAGCAGCAGGATCTCTGGTGCCTCCAGCGTCTTTTAAACTCCCCGCCCGATGGCCAAGGGGAGGGGCGCTGGGCGCAGCTGTTTCTCCTCCCGGAGCCGGTGGCAAGGGCTCTGGGAGTGGCTCAGGCAGCAGTCCCAGTTTGGCGGCAGCAGCAGGATCTCTGGTGCCTCCAGCGTCTTTTAAACTCCCCACCCGATGGGCAAGGGGAGGGGCGCTGGGCGCAGCTGTTTCTCCTCCCGGAGCCGGTGGCAAGGGCTCTGGGAGTGGCTCAGGCAGCAGTCCCAGTTTGGCGGCAGCAGCAGGATCTCTGGTGCCTCCAGCGCTTTTTAAACTCCCCACCTGATGGTCAAGGGGAGGGGCGCTGGGCGCAGCTGTTTCTCCTCCCGGAGCCGGTGGCAAGGGCTCTGGGAGTGGCTCAGGCAGCAGTCCCAGTTTGGCGGCAGCAGCAGGATCTCTGGTGCCTCCAGCGTCTTTTAAACTCCCCACCCGATGGGCAAGGGGAGGGGCGCTGGGTGCAGCTGTTTCTCCTCCCGGAGCCGGTGGCAAGGGCTCTGGGAGTGGCTCAGGCAGCAGTCCCAGTTTGGCGGCAGCAGCAGGATCTCTGGTGCCTCCAGCGCTTTTTAAACTCCCCACCTGATGGGCAAGGGGAGGGGCGCTGGGCGCAGCTGTTTCTCCTCCCAGAGCCGGTGGCAAGGGCTCTGGGAGTGGCTCAGGCAGCAGTCCCAGTTTGGCGGCAGCAGCAGGATCTCTGGTGCCTCCAGCGCTTTTTAAACTCCCCACCTGATGGGCAAGGGGAGGGGCGCTGGGCGCAGCTGTTTCTCCTCCCGGAGCTGGTGGCAAGGGCTCTGGGAGTGGCTCAGGCAGCAGTCCCAGTTTGGCGGCAGCAGCAGTGATGGCGTTGGTTCGCCAGTTTGTGTTACGTAGCCTATGCCTGAATGTGCTTTTCAGGGCCAGACATGTACCAGGTATTAATAATGATATTGCTGATGCTTTATCCCGCCTGCAGAACACCCAGTTCCGTGCCTTGGCTCCGGACGCAGAGGAATTCCCCTCGCAACTCCCGGCCGAGATTTGGACATTTGGCGAGGAGAGGTGAACCAGGCGATCGGCATGTCTTTGGCGCCCCGCACGCATAAGGCGTATCATCATGCTTTCGTTCAATTTATAAATTTTTGCGTGCAACTTCAGTTGCCCGAAGTGTGACCTATTCCAGTGGAACAAGTTTTACAATTTATGGTTTATCTACACAGCCAGGGCCTCACTCCCCGCACTATAGCATTCAGGATGTCAGCACTGGCATTTATGGCCAAGGTGAGGGGTTTTGCTGACAGCATGAACGATTTCCGCATACGACATGTTTTGGAGGGGTGGACACAGGAACGTGGACGCCGCCCGGACACTCGCCACCCAATTTCTCCAGGGGTGCTTACCCACCTTGCACGAGGCTGGCATAACCTGTGTTTTGACAGGTATGAGGCGGCTCTTTTTCATGCGGCTACCATGGTGGCCTTCTTTGGAGCGCTCCGCATCAGTGAGTTGGTACTACTGTCTAAGGCGGATGTGACTCGTAGGGCACTGGAACTCGACGATGTCTATGTTTCTAATGAGTGGGCTCAGTTGAGGATACGGCCCTCAAAAGTTGATCAGCACGGCATAGGCAGTGGAGTTAGACTGCTACGATGTTCCATTGCAGACATCTGTCCGGTTGGTGCCCTACAGGAGTTCTTGGCAGTGCGTGGCACGCACCCTGGCCCGTTTTTCTGCCACCAGGATGGGTCTCCCCTTACTAAATTTCAATTTTGGAAGGTGACCGGTATGGCACTATCCAGTGTTGGCCTCCCTGGGGCTTGTTACGGCACCCATTCGTTTAGGATAGGTGCTGCTTCAACTGCGGCTGCATTCGGGTACTCTGAGGCTGATATACGCCGGATGGGAAGATGGGGATCTATGCGTTTTGCATTATATGTTCGCCCTCTTCAGGTATGAGTACCAGTTAAGTCACTGTTCTCTTTTTTCTCTTACAGACCCTGTGTGTCCCCGCACACCGGTGGCAGTATGGCTGGTGGGCCACAGTTACGTGCACTGGGCAGCACAGTATGCTGCGGCGACAGAGTGGGGACCCCAGCTTGGACTGCGTGCATCCGCATGCATACGTTGGTACGGTAAGCGCGGAATGAGATGGCGGGAACTGTTGCCATTCCTTTTTTCCATCAGGGATGCTGAACCGCCTGATGTCCTTGTACTGCACCTCGGGGGCAATGACCTCGCCCAGGTCACTGGCCTTTCTTTAAAATTCACGATTTGCAGTGACCTAGCTTATTTGCATTATGTGCGGCCGTCCACAAGGCTGCTATGGTCGGACATCATACCGCGTCATGCTTACAGGGGAGGTATTGACCTCCGTGCCCTTGACCGCGCTTGCTGCTCGGTGAACAGGGCTGTTGCCCGGTTCTTGGCAGACAAGGGTTTGGGGATGGTCATCTGACACCCCACCATTAGTTTACAAAATTATGATCTTTATGCAGGGGATGGGGTCCACCTGTCGGCTAGAGGTATGAACCTCTTTTTGGAAGATTTGCAAGCAGGCCTGTTGACCAAGCTGACGGTCGGGGGGGGGGGGGCGGTGAGTCTTCATTGAAGCCTCCCCGTGTGGTGGGTAGCACTGGTAAGGTAAATATTTATGACCCATAGGTATCCGGCAGGTTTGCAATTGACTGGCCAACACTTAGACAGGTACAGGTGTAATAACGTTGACTGGTCAACGACGATCCAGGCAAGGGGTGATGGCAGGAGCTTTTCAGCATGCATCACCCTGTGATTTGATGGATACACGTCAGAGGGTGGGGTCAGTAGATAGTTTATTGACTACGGTCAACAATTTGTGTCATCAAACAAATTGATACAAATGGATACATTGTAGCCAATTGCCATTGGCAATTTTGGGAGGAACCTTACCAGTGTTACTGCGGCCTGCTTGCCTTAAGAATTATAATTGGATGAATACCAATTAAAAGTTATAATTCGGACTAGGGCATTATTCAATAAAAGTGGCCCAATGCCTTTATCCATATACCGGTGTCTGAGTCTTTCTTTGGGGGGTGCGCCTGCAAAGCGCTTAGTGCACCTACTGGGTGGTTCATAAGTTAATTAGCATTTTGCCCCCAGCATACCAGGTACTCATTTTACTGACCTCAGAAGGTTGGAAGGCTGTCAACCTAGTGTCCCATCAAGATAAAACTCACAACATTCTGGCTGTAGTAGAGCCAACAGGGCTCTTTCTACTATTCTGTAAAACAAGTAGGTTGGCTGGAAAGCTCTGGAGAACTTGAGAATTTGATCATTTTGTGTGTGTCATTTAATTGGTTGTAATAAAGCTATTTCTCAGCTATGACTTTTGAAGGTCCTTCTCTCCTTTTTGACCAACATGGCTATGACTAGATTCTATGCACTTTGGTCAGATCTATATGTCTTCTGTTGAAACCAACAAGGGTTTGGGAAAATTGTCTCCTTAATTCTGAATGCTTAGTCTTAAAGGAGAGAGATTACTCATGGGGTTTGACAAAAAATAAAAATAAAAATGGGACAACTTTCAGATGTCCTTACTTTGGTTGAGATAAAGAAGGTACAAGACTGGTATGAATGGAATAAGTTTGTTCAGATAGCTTTTGTCCCAACTGGCGTTTTAAAAAATACTGTTCTTAGAAGGATGAAATTTGGGGAAATTGATCACTGCTATGCAGGTGACAATGTTATACAAAAGTTGCCATTATACTTTTTCATACATTCTGCAAGACAAAAATGCATCTGGGGAACTGAAATATCCCATTGTAGTATGGGAGGGTTAAACTGCCATTACTCATTTTGTTTTCCTTCTCTGAGACACTGAGCCGAAATGTTCTCCATAGGAAGGGCACACTCTCTACTTTAATAACAAGGTTACTTTTGATAAACATGAATGGAGTTGTTCCTTAATGAATGACTTGCCATGGAGACCCAGTTCTATGTATTTAGAATCGTTTACAGAATAAGCATTAACTAATAACAGTCACGAATGAAATTGAGATATTTTTAGTCCTTCAGAGTCACACTTTGTTGCAAAATGTACCCAGAAGGAGATTTACAACAGAGATAGATGACACTGCCTGAACAGCTGTAAACAAATATTCCTTGATTTTAACCACAGCTATGTTGACTGGAGAGATACTGGGAATTCAGTCTAAACATGTAACTCTGATAGAAAGTACCATATTAAAGAGATGCTTTCTGTTTATGGGAATTCTCAGCAACGCTAGTCAATGCATTAGTCCAGGTCTAGTGTTTGCATGCATCCACATGACTGCATTCAAATAGCTATAGACAGATAGACAGGCAGATAGTATAGTAGTGTGAGATAGCACAATAGGCATGCAGTTCCCATGCCGCTGTATGTTTAAAGGAAACTGGCCCTGAAATTCACAGCAAGAGTTTACACACAGGGGTAGGGAGAATGCATATTTGATCAGCCAGCATAGTCAGTGGTGAGAGACAGAGTTGCAGTCTAGCAAATTTCCAGAGGGCCAAAATTGCCCACCTAAGGGATGAATTCTGAGGCATGTTGGATGTGCACTGGATGATATCCGTATGTCTTTCAGATGAGTAATTCCTTGTTTAAAATGGCAAAGTCAGAACACTCCACAATGATGCTTCCTTGGTGGAGATGTTCCCATGTTGTAAACTATAATTTGTGCTTTTGATCAAAAACATGCATTACACAAACACTTATCAAAATGTTCTTGGTAGTTCAAACAATGCACATCCCTTTATCAAAAAATACTCTACATTCAATTTTTATCCCATGATTATTTCCAATTACTGTACTGTTCTTTCAAAAGAAGCCCTGTAATGCCTTGACATCTCTGATCATCTCTTCCCTCTGACCCACAATCCTAGGATCAGAATATTTAATTGCATAGTGTTCTCTGAACAATGTCCAATTTTACTCCTTGCTCAGCAGAAAGGCAAGTAGTCTGGCTGTTTGGAAACTAGAGGTCATGAGACAAAGTGCAGAGATTGAACCCCAGATTCCAGGGTCCAACCCCATAATTTATGAGGTCAAAAGTCTGCATGCAGACTGGATGCAGCTGGCTGATGAACTGTCTACTCAAAGTCAAGTCTTGCATGCTGGTGAAATTGCCAATTGTTCTATTTTCTTGATTCTAGTTTTCACCAAAGACACATGTTGGTAGTACAAGGGGCATGACTGGAGACTGTTTCTCAAAATCCATGTTAGTCACTGTGACCTTGACTGATTATAATATTCTTCACAAGGGTGCTTGCTTTCTATTTATTTGTAATATTTCTATACAACTCTTCAGTGGATGAAATGTCAAGGTGATTAAAATGCAACAGAAAAAGAAAAAGGCAGAGGCTCCCATAGGTATCTGTGATGAAAAAAGAGAAAGTTGCTCTTGCTTAAACAGAGATAATGCAAAATATTTTCTTGCTTATGGCAAGAAATGTATGAGTTATTACTTTTCCCTCATCTGATGTACAATATCCAACTGAACTTTCAGCTCAATTTTACTTGAACATTTGCAATAAGGGAGTGTCCTCCAGCTTTCCCAAAATTATTTTGTGTAGGAATCGGGGCTGCTAGGACGGCCGTTGGGTCCCGGAGGAGACTGATCAAGTAATGATACGAGGCAGTATGGAGTGAGATCAGATCAGTGGTTTATTGAGGGAAAGGCATCATCATATATAGATCAGAAGGCAATACAGGGAAAAACCGTCATCTGACAGAAAATCACATCACCCATTTACTCGGGTTAATGAGAAATCTCTCTAGGGGAAGTTAATTAACTCGGGCAAACACTGACAGGGGAAATTCATTGTCTGAGGCTTACACCGGGGTAAACATGGCTTCTATTTGCACCAAAGATTAGGCTGATCTGTGAGTCAGTAATTGCCTAATGGATAACGGAGGTTAGCGATCTGCTCTCTCAGCAGAATCGCCGGTCAGGTTAGATGTGGGTGAATCAACCCTTATTATTAATCCACCCCCCTTAATTTCTGTGCCCGCAGAGCCCATGGGCCAGGAGCGTTCTCACTGAAATGGCCTCTGCGAGGGCTGTTCCATGCCAGCTGGGCATGGGGAATCCGCATCTCCCCTTTTTCTATTGTTTAACAACCTGACAGGTGACTCTGCGCAAGATGGGCATCAGCTGATGAGCGGGAATGACGCTTCGGGGTTCCCCCCACGAGGGACACCTCGAGAACAGTGAAAACAGTGAGGGGATACATTGCATGAAACAGCATCCTGCTATACCTAGCACTATCACCCCCACGATTACTTGGAGCATCGTCTGGAGCCACCCCCACGGAAGCCATGACCATAACGAACTCCACCAATCCCATATCGAACCCTGCTTAATGTTCTTGACTAGGGTGTGGAGGTCCGTGAGCTGGCTCTGGACTTTGCGTGAGTTGTCAGTGAGATTAAAGCAACACATGCCATGGACAGATTCGCAACCTAAGTGGTGCAATAACAGGAGATAGTCTATCGCCGCTCGATTGTCAAGAATGGCATGGCGAAGCTCTGCCTGCTCCTGATTGAGCAGCGCTATCGCTGAGGATGTATGGTTAATGGCTTTCGCTAATCCGCAAGCCAATTGACCAATTCTCCGAGCGTTGCCGACGGCTAAGCCTGGCACGCCAAGTATGCTGACTGCCAGCGAGACATATTCAGCTGGGCTAAGAACCCTGATGTTGCTATCACATGAGCTGTCTAACTGAGTGGCACGAGTGTGTCTAACGGGTGCAGAAACATCTGAAACATTTGTGCTTGGGGTAATCATATCCTTGGTGGGGAGCAACAGTGTCAAACGACTAATGCAACACATGGAATCTGATACATTTGCAGGAATGTAGTTCCAAGTATACTGGTTACATGTAAAGAACCAACCCGAAGGTAGAGTGACATGAGCATACATTGAGCCAAGTGTCTCTGGTTTATCACAAGTCCAATTGCTGCTGCCAGTGTCGAGGCAGCGGCGCTGAGTTCGGCCGACTGCGGTGCAGCTGACCATTCGAGCACAAGTAGAGTTCGGGCTGACCGCCACTCGAGGAGTGTGGAGAGTGGCTGCATCAGCCGGCAATGTCATTGTCAGCTGCATTCCTCCCCAGCGAGCGTATGCTGTGAAGCTCGCAGGGAGATGCGGACCGAAAATCCGCTTCAGCAGCCAGTCGCCATCCCTGGCGCGCGCGTCCAAAGTGTGGCACACAGGGATGAGACAGGTGCCCAGAATTGAGGCAGAACCAATGTCCTGCTTCAGGCAAAAATCGGACTGGTTGACGAGACCCGCCAACCTTTCCCACAAGTTGTAGTGCATTCGGGCTGAAAACTCTTCGCCTGGCATCAAGCCATTGGCCTGCAGTGAGACTGCCTGAACGCCTCCCTCCGCAAGTAGGGAGAGGATCAGGATGATGGTGACTGCCACCGTGTTGGCAGTGATCAGGGAAAAGACTGTAGCTACGATGTTCTCCAGCGTTGGCTCTCTCTCCTCGCTGGATGACGTTCTGGGCCTCATTGCAAAGAGCCTTGACCATTCCCCAGGTGATCTTCGGTGCTGTCATCTGTGGCCGCTTCCTCCGACGGGTCCTCTGGGTCAGAGTGAGGTCCTCCATCTCCGGGATCGGACTCGGGTCGGCCTGGGTCCACGCCATGTGGTTCCAAGTGAGGCTTGACACACCGAGCTGGAATCCAAACGACACCTGTAGGAGACATAACTGCAGCATACCCTCTTCCCCAGGTGACGAGTGGCGCCGGGCCCCTCCAGGAAGGGTCCGGTGGCACCTGGTATCGGACCATCAGTCGCGGGAGAGCTTCCGAACGGCGGAAGTGTTTCTCCTGCGGCGTGCAATCAGAAAAAACATTAAGGTGATTGTACATGAACAATACCTTATTCAGACAATGCTGTGCCTGACCCTGTGACTTGGGGAGGGCTGGTGGCTCCCCCCTTTCTGTTTGTTTGTCAATATAGGACTTGAGTGTCCGATTGACTCGTTCCACAATCGCTTGCCCCTGCGGATTGTAAGGAACGCCAAAGGTATGCTTGATATCCCAAGTGGCCATGAAGTTAGCTAACTGCCTGGAACTGTAGGATGGCGCGTTATTGGTTTTCACGTGCCGAGGTTTGCCCATCGCCGCAAAGCAGGCCAGAAGGTGCTGCTCCACGTGAGAAGCTGTCTCCCCTTTTTGTGCTGTCACCCAGACGAATTGTGAAAAGGTATCAATGCAGACGTGCATGTACTGCCATCTGCCAAACTGCGGAACGTGCGTGACGTCCATTTGCCATACCTGGTTGGCCTCTGTCCCTCGTGGGTTGACCCCCCACGAGGGCCCCCCCGGTGCCCCTGCACAATGCTGGCAAGAGCGAACTATGCCTTGGGCCTGAGAAAGTGGCAGATTGAATTGTCTGGCGAGCGCTTTGGCATTCTGATGAAAGAATGCATGACTTTGGATTGGTGTAGTGAAAACACCTAACACTGAACGTTGCTGAATTTCCTTTGCTGCCGCATACGCTCTGATATTGCCCGCAGAAATTGGACCCGGTAGGTCTTGGTGACTTCGGATGTGGGCAATATAGAGCGCTTCCGTGCGGTTTCGCAAACGAAATTGAGCAGTGAGGAACAAACTCAGCAAATTCTTGTCTATCGCGGGAGTGATGTATGCTCCCGGTAGACTGTGAAGCAAATTCCTGACATACTGACTGTCAGTAATGATGTTTAGGCACTCTTTGGCGAAGGCCTATATGGTAGTGGGCCAGGTTACCTAAGAGACCGCATCGCGCTGAGGACGTCTGTCCGTCCAACCAGAGCGGACCGGAGGGGCTCTCTAATTGTTCCATCAGCTAGAGGGGCTCGCCTCTCTGGCACAAGGAGGAGAGCCTTCTCCGTGTCTGCACCGGCCCTCTGGAACCTCCTGCCAACAGAGCTACATCTCCGGACGGAATTGCTGCCTTTCAGAAAAGATCTTAAAACCTGGCTGGCGGGTCAAGTGTGGGGTGCAGGTGGAAGGGTAACCTCCATTGGGTGGTTGGTGTAGAAGAACTCTTCCCCATGGTGCCTTTGGATCCTGCACCCCTTGTTTTTAGGGGGTGGGTAGTTTTAACTGTTTTTAACATGTGTTTTTTAATTTTTATTGTGAACCGCCCTGAGTTGGCTTTGGCCGAGTGAGCGGTATATAAATGTGACAATTAAATAAATTAAATTAAATTAAAATTAAAATTAAATTAAATTTAAAGGTGCGCAAGGCGAGGTTCACCGCTGCCAACTCTGCCCGCTGCGAGGACTTCTGTGGAAGAGTTAACAGCGTGCGCCAAGCCTGGTTCTCCCGCCAAGTCAAGACACCATATGTGCGACCCCCATCAGTAAAAACTGTCCTGGCCCCCTGAAGTGGAACCAGCGAAAGCAATTCGAACAAGCTGACTGTCTGCGTCTGAAGTGAGACAAGTATGGGGTCTTTCGGCAAATGGTATGCCAAGCATCCGGTGAATCCTTCCAAAGCAATTGGAAGCAAGTCACCGAGCTGCATCAATTGCTGAACCTGCTCTTTGGTGAACGGGACCACGATCTTTGCTAAGTCGTGCCCTGAAATGTCCCTGGTTCTCAGCCTTCCACGGTAAATCACCGCGGAGACCATTTCTTGGGGAGGAACGATGTTTCAGGAAGAGGTGTTTGGCAAGTACACCCATTCCACGATACTCGCTCCTTTCTCGGAATCTACTCCTAGGGCTCCGGTGAACATGGATCCTGCCTGAACTATGTACAAGTTCAGGATCGGGGCATATGGCCCCTGTGCAATCCTGTCCACCCACCTTTGGCTGAGAATTTGGTTGACTTTCTCGAGAGCCAAGCGTGCTTCTCGAGGAATTTGTATCCGGTCTGCCGGCTGCTTACCTAGCATTAGCAGCGAGAAGAGCAGTTTCAAAAGATCCGTATCCAATCGGAAATACGGTCTGGCCCAATTAATGTTCCCTAAAACCTGCTGCAATTCTACCAGGGTGACTGAGTCCTGTAAATTGATCTGAGGCAAAACTGGTGCTGCGAAGGAACGGAGAAGCCGATGACCCAAGTATGAGAAGGGCTCGGTTCTCTGCACTTTCTCTGGGGCAATGAGTAAACCTTTCTCCCCCAGGCTGGCCTGGAGATCGGTAAACATTTCGCTGCCAAGTTGCGGCACTGCGACCAAGATGTCATCCATGAAATGGCATACTAAAGCCGTGGGATGAAGGCTTCGAAACTTTGCCAGTGCGTTGTGAACATAAATTTGGCACAGGGTGGGTGAATTGAGCATGCCCTGTGGCAAAAATTTCCACGCGTAACGCTGCGTGGGCTCACTGTGGTTCACAACCGGCACCGTAAAGGCAAACCTTTCCCTGTCCCTGGGGTCTAAGGGAATTGTGTAAAAGCAATCCTTGAGATCTACGACTAGGATCTCCCACCCCTCGGGAATCATATTTGGATTTGGGATGCCGCATTGGAGCGGACCCATTGGCTGTATACATTTATTGATCTCTCTGAGATCGTGGAGGAGTCGCCACTTCCCTGACTTCTTCTTAATCACAAAAATTGGCGAATTCCAAGGACTAGTGGACTGCTCTATGTGTCCTGCGTCTAGCTGTTCTTTAACCAGTTGCTTTAGGGCGACTAATTTCTCCCCCATTACCGGCCATTGTTCCACCCAGACCGGCGTATTGGTGAGCCATTTAAGTGGCAACGCCATTACCCGAAGGTAAGCGTAGCACTGTACTGCTGTAAAATGTCTCACCCCCAAAGGTTGATATGCACGTCCAAAATGTGCGGCCAAATGACCGCTGTGCCGTCAGCCTTTGGGATCGTGACTTCCACCCACTCCCGGCTTCTGAACGCTTCTTGGATGCCGCCTACCCCCCACACATCGGAGACCGGCTTAATGGCCCTCTCCCGTGGCCACTGGCTCCGGCTGACCACGCTGACTTCAGCTCCGGTATCTAACAGCCCTGAGAATGATTTTTTATTCAAAAATACCTCAATAACTGGTTGCTGTTTCCACTCAATGTTGGTCTCCACTGTCGCTAAGACTTGGTATCCTTGCACTGCCTCACTTGCGCTCGAGCGGTCTGCTGACCCGGACTCTGAGCTGTCCCTGAGCCTTCCCTGGCTATCTGCTGGCGAGTGACAAGGAACCATAATCAGTTGCGCTAATGTGTCTCCTTTGTGAATTGTCTGGGGTAAGTGCGTCCAAAGCTGAACTTGGAGAACGCCTGAAAAATTGGAGTCGATGACTCCCGGAATTACAAGAATTCCGCGTGCTCCGGCTACACTGCGAGGCAAAACTAAACCTATAAAGCCTTTGGGCAGGGGTCCCATGTACTGGGAGTCCACCAGATAGACTGTGCCTGGCAAGTCGCATGTGACGTCCGCCTGGCAAGTCAATTCTAGCCCTGTGCTACCCTTGGGGCTGGCCTGTGCCTTCGCAATGCCTGGAATGTGAATGGAATCTAGTCTAGCTCTGGCGCGCCCAGAGCAAGGGATGTCTCTGTTTGGACCGGGGCCAGAGACGTGCCCATGTTCCGGTTTCCCGAACTCGGACAATTTCTGGCCCAATGGTAGCCTCTCTTGCACTTCAGACACGGGGTGTTTGGAGCCTTGGGACGGCCGGAATTTTGTCCGCTTCCCTTGGATCGGCACTCCCTAGCGAAGTGACCGACCTTGCCACAATTGTGACATGCTCCTTTTGGTCTGGGTTTCCTGCCTCCCTGTACCGCCGCTGCCAACAGACCCATTTTGTAGGATTCTGTGCCAACGTCGGCGCAAGCCCTGATCATGTCTGTGAGAGTCAAGTCGGGACGGTTGCCCAGTGACTGCAAGATTTTACGGCAGTCTAAATTGGCATTATCCTTGGCCAACTTCATCATGAGCTCTTGTTGGGCTTCCTCATTATCGATCTGCCTACTGATCGCTTCCTCTAAGCGATTGATGAAGTCCATGTAGGGCTCCTGGGCTCCCTGTTTGACTGCGGTGTAATTTTTTGCTGCTTTGCCAGTTGCGGGAACTTTGAGAAATGCCTTGAAGGCAGCCTCGGCTGACATTTGGAGAGTGGCTAGTGGCAAGTTGGTCTGCGCATCGATGGATTCGAAGGCCCCTGACCCATATAACTGGTCAGGAAGTACTGCGCCTCCCATCCTGGCAGCCCTTGTCTGAGCCTCGAGGCGATACTCACTGTCCCATAGCAAATACTGGCTGGGGTTGAGCATCATCCGCATGACGGCTTTCCAGTCGTGCAGGATGAACATGGTGTTCTTGCACACTTGCTGAAGCGTGCCCCTAGTAAAGCGACTTTGGAGTCCTGTCTCTGTGATGGCCTTCCGTATAGCCATGAGAAGCTTATACGGGACTGGTGAATGAACTACCTGCTGGGCCCCTGTGAGGGCATCCATTTCCAAGTGAATTGGACAAATCTGACTAAGCTCAGCTAGTTCTTCTGCTGGCAATTCCCCCTTCTTAATTTCCTCCTCAACTGTGCGCTGAAGGGCACTCTTGGTCTGGGAGCCTGTAACTGTCAGAGAAGCGCCTGCGCTCCTCATTCCATGCATTCCGTCGGTGACGTCTGCAGCTGTCACCGAGGGAAAGCTCCCTACACTACTCTGCCCAAACTGGAGTGACGGATAGAGCGCTGTGGGCGCCGATGGTTCGGCTGGCGCTGGGGGTTCTTTGGCTTCTATCCGGACTGGATCTACCTCCGCTAAGAGCTTCCTACATTTGCCCCATGTGCGAATTACACGCTCTGGAGCTTTCGGGGGTTGCTGAATGCAGTCTCCTATCTGATCCCAAAGCTGAAGGGTTAACGTACCCACTTCTTGGTAAAGTGGGCAGTGTTCCCTTAGGTACACCAAAAGTCTTGCTAGTTCTCCGCTGTGAAACCTTAACTGAAACACCCTGGCCAGGATTCTGAACTCTTCCTCATGAGTTCTTTGGCTAGCGGACGGATGTTGCCACTGAGGGCAAGTCCCCATATTACCTGCGAAGGGTCCTCCGAAGTTTCCTCCTCGGGATGAGTCGACGCGTCTCGGGCAAGTAATAGGTTTTGGCGACGATTCTCTGGGTAGAGCTCGGAGCGTGGCCCCGTGCCACGGGCCCTCGGCAGCCTCTGCGCTGTCAGGGGTTCACAGCTGACCCTGAGGGGAACGCGTTTTTCCGTAACCGCAACGCCTCCGCGAAAGTCGGGAGCAAGCTGTAGGATGCCTCTTTGGTACTGCCCCGCCACTTGGGCCGTCTGCCCGATCGGCTGGCTTACCGACCGGGCTGCCACGCTGTCCTCCGGGACGATCGGACGCGGTTCAAGCACAGAACCGGACCGTGTGGATCGCTTACTCTCGAGTAGATCACGCCGGGGTCACCAGGTGTAGGAATTGGGGCCGCTAGGACGGCCATTGGGTCCCGGAGGAGACTGATCAAGTAACGATACGAGGCAGTATGGAGCGAGATCAGATCAGTGGTTTATTGAGGGAAAGGCATCATCATATATAGATCAGAAGGCAATACAGGGAAAAACCGTCATCTGACAGAAAATCACATCACCCATTTACTCGGGTTAATGGGAAATCTCTCTAGGGGAAGTTAATTAACTCGGGCAAACACTGACAGGGGAAATTCATTGTCTGAGGCTTACACCGGGGTAAACATGGCTTCTATTTGCACCAAAGATTAGGCTAATCTGTGAGTCAGTAATTGCCTAATGGGTAACGGAGGTTAGCGATCTGCTCTCTCAGCAGAATCGCCGGTCAGGTTAGATGTGGGTGAATCAACCCTTATTATTAATCCACCCCCCTTAATTTCTGTGCCCGCAGAGCCCACGGGCCAGGAGCGTTCTCACTGAAATGGCCTCTGCGAGGGCCGTTCCATGCCAGCTGGGCATGGGGAATCCGCAATTTTGCAAGGCCCAAGGCAAGTTATTTAGCAGAGGAGAGGATCCACTTAATGGTAAAACTGACCCTGAGCCTAAACTAATTGTTAATTACACAATAAATGTATGTTATATCAAACAGTGTACTTACAGTCTAACCAACTCTTTTCTTGATGCTTTCCTTGATACCAGCTACACAGCAATTTCTCACCTGCCTCATATCAATTACACAACCAAACAGGATGTGAGCATCTTCTGAGCTTGAATCACAACCAACTTAAAAATATCCTAGAAATTAATGAATACTCAGTGTGGTGCAGTTAAGAATGATGGATTAGGACTATAGAGACTAGGGCTACATGACCATGGAAACTCACTGTGGGGAGTAGAACTGGTAAAGCCACTCCTTAATTATCTCACCTTGAAAGCTCTATTAGCGTCACTATAAGTCCATTCCAGCCTGATAGCACATAACAGTTGAGGAATTAATGAACTCTGGAAGGTCTGATTGCTAATAGCGTTGTCCAGGTCTTGCTGACCAAGATCCAGGGCTTATTTCCTCTTCTTTGAGTGGCATATTTGATTCCGAATATTGGCTATCTTCATGGCAATCATGAAGGTTGTCCTAGGGACAATATAATGCAGTGGCATTCCACTTGCCTTTTGTGTGACACCTGTACACTGATCCATTTCCATGAATCACTTTCTGGTCCTGAGCCCTTTGGGCACACAAGGTCCTTCTCAGCCCCAGATCAGTATTGATGAAGCTGCTGCCATCCATCAAGATGGATTCAAGTGGGATTTAATCCATTTGGGGACCATCACCCTTCCCTGTGGACTTTGCCACATTCGTCCTCAGGGTTGTCAGGTTAGTTAACCGCCGCCTGACGATTGGCGATGAGTTGCTGGCAGTAGGGTCTACTCTATTACCATAGCAGGTTAACTTGGCCAGACTCGAAGGGCTTATTTAATTGAGTCAATCCATCTCATATTAGCTCTTCCTTCTTTCTTCAAATTTCCCTGGGATGTTTTTTTTCTAGCTAGCTTTGTCTTTTCATGATAAGTCCAAAGTACAATAGGTTCAGATCCACTCATTTTAGCTTCTACAGAAGTTTAGTGTAATCTACAATTCACACATCTGTTCACTTAGTGAATTGTGGTATCTAAGATTTTCCTGCAGTACCATATTTCAAGCAAATCAATTCTCCCCCCATCCCCCCCCCCCAATCAACTTACCATAGTCTGAATGATCTTGATGCTGGTCTTCAGCAGCATAGACTTACATGTAAGGATATTTTCTATCTCCTTCATGGCTACCCTTCTAAGTTTCAATCTTCTTTTGATGTTTTGTTTGTAATCTCCATTTTGGTTAATGCTTGAATTAAAGTACAAACTCAAAACTACGTGTATTTTATCTGTGGTTACTATTGTTGTCTTCTTGATGTTGAACTATAATTTTGTTATTGCACTTCTGTTGTGTATGAAGGTAGCTTATGCATCAGCGCGCCTTGCAAAATAGGCGCCAATTTGGTAGAAGCTGATTCGCTAATGTTTTCCCACTTCCCCGGAAATCTTGGGTAAATATAACAACTATGTTCTGTATATAAGCTGTTATCCCTTCACCTGTTCTTTGTTCTTTGCTACTTGCAATAAACCACGTTGTTGTTTGAGCCAGCTCTGTCCAAGTAATCCTTTCCGGGTTCAGACACAACAACTTCCTTCTTTAATTTTCATCTGTAAACATTTCAGATCACTGCCAGTTTTTCCCCACTAATGGCATATCATCTGACTACTTTCAATTATTCATGTTTCTTCCTCATTTTCCTTTCTTCATCTGAACAAAACCCAACTTTCTGTTCTGCATATAAAATGAACAGACAGGGAGATAGAATATACCTAGTCTGACACCTTTGCCAATGGGAAATCATCCTATTTTTAAGATTTTGTCCCAATTAAAGTGTAGGTGATGCATCAGGATAAATATTTGATAGATTTTCCTGACTCACACAACCAAAGGTTTCACTGTAATCTATAAAATACAAACCATCTTTCTTCTTAAATTGTTTAGTTTACTCCAGTAGACAACATGTTAATTTCCCCTATGATTTTATGTAATTATTTCTTTTCTGAGCCCCTCTTCAATATCTAGAAGTTCTCATTCCACAGATGGTGAGAATCTTTGTTGTAATATTTTACATGTTACTTTACTTGCATGGAGAATTAATATGACAGCCCTATAGTTGCTGCTATTTTTGACATTTCCTTTTTTTAGACTCAATATATCTCAAATATTTTATGTTTGTAGGCCATTGTTTTGATTACCCCAGTGCTGCCAAATTTTTGTAAATGTTTTAAAAGATTCATTCTATGACTTTAATTTTCGGCTTTAATCCAGATATTTTGTAAGGGACAACAGTATATGTACTTATCCTTTGCTCTTCCATAGTATTATATTGAGTGCCATCCTACTTGGGAGTCTCGTTTTCTAGCAATATCTCTTGTTTTGTTTAGATTGTCTAAATTGTAAGCTTTTAAAGGTAAGAGATATTCAGAAGTAGGTTACCATTACTGTCTTCTTCATAGTACTTACAGGCATAAACTAAAATGTCAGTGCTCTTGACTTGTCATAAAAATAATAATTAATAAAATGTTTTAGCCTAAGTCAAAACATCTCACTAGTGGAACTTCTCCTTATACCTTTCTATGCTGCCCGAAACTCAGTACTCCAGAAATAGTTTTCAGGAGGTTCAGGAAGCTGCAAGGCAGGTGAATCTTGCTCTTCATTATTCTGATATTACAGCATGAGCCAGTACTTGATAATGTCCTTTATGAGCATTTTTTATGCAGTTTCCTTCACTATATATACAGTAATACCTTGCATAACAAATGCTTTGCTTAGCGAAAAATTCACATAACAAAGTGTTTGTTATGCAAGGGTGATACCCTGCATAACCAAAAAAAGTGTTTGTTATGTGGGTTTTTTGGTAGCCGGGGTATACCCGGTCATTGGGAACCGCAGATAACGAACATTTTTTGTTTGTTATCCAGGGCATCTCCCATTAACTTTGCATAACAAAAAAAAAAAAAAAAACACAGAGCGAAGCAACTTGCAGAATGGAGTTTTTTTCGTTATGTGGGGTTCTACTGTACTTGCAAAAACTTTATCCAAACTTGCTTTTTAAATGGAATTTTCCTCAAAATGTGCAGTTCTATATATAATTTATCTCTAAAACTTATATTTTGATATATACATTCATATGAGAGATATGATAAATATAAAAAAGAGGCAAAACCAAAGAGTCATTGTGAACCAGTTGATGTACTGTGTTTGTTCAAGCAGAATGAATGTGCAGAATTCAAGTGAAAATTTAAACTCAATGAATCTTTCCATCCCTTTCATAGTACAATACTGTGCAAATTAATCATGAATGCTGGCTCATGTTTTTTGTTTAAAGAACTAAGGAGGACTGTGTGAGATGGAACTGTGGTTTACCATTTCTCAGCTGAGCAGTGCTTTTGTCTTTGTTTGTGCCTAATGTTTGGCAGAGTGGGGGAAGATCGCAGAGCCTGATTTCCTTTTGCCTATTTATTCAAAGCCACTCGACCACTTTATAGCATGTTGCCTCACAGACTTCTTCAAGTCTAGACAGTCAGTCATGATGTTTCCAAAGGGTCCTGTGGAGTATTGTTTAAGTTGAGTCCAACTAAGCTGCAGCCCTCAAATCATGGTCATATTTCTGTCAAGATGCTTATGAGTTCTAGTTAACATTCTTTTATGCAAATAGGAAATTGCAGTGTTTCTTAAATGTAGTGGAATGTGAGAACATCTGTCACTAGTCTTATCTTAGATACAAGGGTGGCCCCCTTTGGTCCAAAGGGGGAGGGTCACCAACAACTAGCAAGTGAGGCATCTCCTCAACCCCTCCAGTATGTCGACTGATATATATTGTTGTCAGGTTTTGTATGAGGGCGGTTTTGTATGATTGTCTTTTATTGAACTAAACAATCAAGGATAAATGTCAGGATAATAAGAAACATTTTTTGATAGACAAACACTGAAAACTCACATTTTAAATGCCTGTATTTCATTGTAATAGTTCCCCTGTGGCACAGCAAACAGGCATTTTTTAAATAGAGATACAGATGTATGAAATATTCATGGGCTTATGGTTAACTGCATACACTGTTTAAGTGTGTTCCAGCCCAACTCTCACTTTGTGTGTTGGTGCATAGGAACATATTTAATCACTATATGCAGAGTGTTCTATGAGGGTTCATATCACTGCTTAGCTGTGGAGACTCATAGGATATGTGTGCATGTGGAACTGGTAGAACCAGTCCTTAAATATCTCACTTAGCTTGAAAATCATATTAGATTTGTTATAAGTTGGTTCTGATTTCATGGCAGACAACAACAACAATAACAGACTTGTTGTTGCAAAATAGTGTATTTTGCCAGTTCCCTGTTGCCATAATTTTTATTTTTTTTAATTTATTGTTAAATTTTTATACCGCCCACTCAGCCAAAGCCGACTCCGGGCGGTTCACAACAGTGGGTAAAAAAAGATAAAAACAAATAAAACAGATAAAAACCAGCAATAAGAACCCACCCCTAAAAAGAGAGGGGTGCAAGAACTGAAGAAACCATGGGGCAGGCATCCTCCCCTATATTAACCACCCAACGGAAGCCACCCCTCCACCTGCACCCCAAACCTGGCCTGCCAGCCACAGAAATTGCAAAAATAGGAAAACATGGTGTTCATAAAGAGTCCCACTGATTCAAATTAATAGTCTGATTAATTAGCCAATAGGGATCATGCTCAGAAACAAGTCTTAGTTAATTGGAGGACACAGTCATATATGCAAAGGATAGGACAAATGAATACTTGGGAATAAATCCCATTTAAGACTGTGGGATTTGTTTCTGAGTAAACATACATGGGTGTGGGTTTTAAATCTTTAGTCTCGACCCTATAGGATACTGGCCCCGTTTGTTCAATGATCGTCCCTGGGACCCACGTTGGACCCGAGGCTGCATAGATTCTGCAGTGAACCGGGTCCCCTACCGAAAAGCTTTTGGAACTCTCAACCACTATATTTCTCCCTTCATCCTCCACCCTGGTCGGATCCAACCGATCAAAAAGGGTTACCGGCCGCCTCCTCATGAGGAGTTTGGCTGGCGAAAGTCCTGAAGCTAGGGGATTTGCCCTATAACAGATGAGGAACTGACACAGTTGGAGGTTCAACTCACTGGGACCCATGCGCCGCAGTGCGTCTTTCATAGTGCGCATTTGGTGCTCTACCTGACCGTTTGTGGCGGGATGAAACGGGGCAGCGGTGATGTGCCGGATGGCATTCCTCTCGATAAACGCCTTGAATTCCGCAGAAGTGAAGGTACTGGCGTTATCGCTAACAAGGATGTCCGGCAGGCCGGAGCAACTGAACACCCTGCGCAAGTGTTTAATGGTTGCGAAAGATGAGGTGCTAGTCATGGGAATTACTTCCAGCCATTTGGAATATGAGTCGACTATCAGCAGAAACATGGACCCGCGGAAGGGGCCAGCGAAGTCAACGTGTATTCGGGACCATGGCCCGCGGGCCATGTCCCATTCCCTATGGGGCAGCTGGGACTCCTCGGGCCGAGAGCTCTGGCAGATCTCACACGTGCCCACTAAGTGTTCTATATCCACGTCTATTTGGGGCCACCAGAAGTAACTCCTGGCCAGTGCCTTGGAGCGCACTATTCCTGGGTGGCTGGTATGCAGGAGCCTCAGCACCTTTGCCCACAACTTCTCTGGGATAACTACCCACTGGCCCCAGAGCAAGCAGCCCCTTTCAAGGGAAAGCTCTACTCTACGCCTGAAAAATGACTTGAAGTGCTCCTCGGGGGGAGTTGCGGGCCACCCTTTCCTTACCCAGGAACTGACTTGGGCCAGAATTTTGTTGGCTGCCGCGGCTTTGGCGAGGTCTACCGGGACTATGGGGGGTGAGTCGAGAGACTCGATCAGCAGCACTTGATGGTCCTGCTCTACCTCGCATGCGGGATCCCCTAAACTAGGGAGGGGAGACCGGGACAGCGCGTCCGCATGGGAGATCTCCTTCCCTGGGCGATAGACCAGCTAATACTGGTATCCGTTAAGGAAAATCGCCCAACGTAGCATTCTGGGGGACAGAATTTGTGGGGTGGGCTTGCCTGTAGTAAAGATTCCCAGAAGGGGCTTGTGATCAGTCACAACCGTAAACTCGCGGCCGTATAGGAAATCGTGGAACTTCTTTGTTCCCGCGATTATGGCCAGGGCCTCCCTATCTGTTTGCGCGTAGTTGCGCTCCACCTTTGAAAGGGACCTGGAATAGTACGCGACCGGGGCTTCCCGCCTGCTCTCCAACATGTGGCACAGCACCGCCCCCACCCCCACTGGGGATGCATCACAGACTAAAACGACTGGTCTCCTCGGGTCAAAATGGGTCAGGACAGCATCCGAGGATAAGAGTGCTTTGAGCTCCTTGAAAGCTTTCTCCTGCCTATCCCCCCACCGCCAAACCACCTCCTTCTTTAGTAGCATGTGCAGTGGCTCCGCAACGGATGCCTTCCTTGGTAAGAAGGAATGGTAAAAATTTAGGAGCCCTAGGAATGACTGCAGCTCCGGTTTCGCGGTGGGGCGAGGGGCGTTTTGCACAGCCGCTACCTTGGACTCGGAAGGCTTGATGCCCTCCGGGGTTATCTTGAACCCGAGAAACTCGACCTCCCTCACAAAAATACACATTTGTCCCTTCTCAGTCTAAGTCCCGCTTTCTCGAATACCGAAAGGACCCTGTCTAGTCTTCTCGCTAGTTCTGATTTGCTCCCCGCTGTTATCAAAACGTCATCAAAATATGGGAGCACGCCTGGAAGCCCCTTTAAAAGGTGTTCAACAAGGGACTGGAAGATCCCAGGGGCCGAATTTACGCCGAACTGTAGGCACGTTACCTTAAATGCCCCTTTGTGCGTAACGATGGTTTGCGCAGCGGCAGCAGCTGGGGTTACTGTGAGCTGCTGATACGCCTGCACCAGGTCTAGCTTGGCGAAACACCTCCCCCCATGCAACGTGGCCAGTAAGTGGCTAACCACTGGCACCGGATATGCATTTGGCCGAATGGCCTTGTTAATTGTACATTTGTAGTCAGCGCAAATCCTGACCTCCCCGTTGGATTTTAAGGCTGTAACAATTGGAGTCTCCCACTCCGCTGAATCAACTGGAACCAAAATCCCCTGCCCCACCAATTTGTCCAGTTCCTCCTCAATCTTGTCCTTGAGGGTGAAGGGCACTCTTCTTGGCTTGAGACGTATGGGCCGGATTTCTGGGTCCAACTCAAAAGAAACTGGGGGCCACTGGTAAGTCCCAAGCCCCTTCTTGAAAACGTCCGGGTGCGCATCGCACACGTCCCGCATTGGGTCAGTCTCTATGGCGTTAATTCCGGACAGTTCAATTCCCAGGGGAGCAAACCACTGGGTTCTCAAAAGGCAACATCTTCCCCCCTTGAGAACCACTAAGGGCAGTTTCTCTGTGTAATTTTTGAACTTCACCGTGAAGTTCCCCACCCCCAACACTGGGATCCCATAGCCCTGCACGTCCCGTAGGTGTGATTTCATGGCCCGCAACTTGGGCCGCGCATTTGGGGGAATGCGCATGAACTCCTTCTGGGACAGGATGGAGTAGGACGACCCCGAGTCTATTTCCATCCTCACTGGAACCCCTTGTAACAGTACCTCCACAAAGAAGCGCCGGTGCTCCAGGCCCATGCAGTTCACGCCTCCCGCACCATCATTGGCTGAGACCTTTCCGATGCCGGCCGCCTTTCGTTGGTGTGCTTGAGGGTGTCTCAATGCGCCCTTGTCCTCGGTTCGCCCACGCCTGCAGACTCTGGCGATGTGGCTCTTCCGGCCGCAGTTGTGGCACTCAGCCTTCTGGAATGGGCATCTCTTCTGGTCGTGAGATGCCCCACAGCCATCGCAACGGTGGCCTTGTCGCTCGCTGGTCTGGCGCCTATCCCCACTTTTCTTTACCTTCTGTACGTCGTCGTCCTCGCTGGAACAGGAGTCCGCCATCGTGGAAGACTCCTCGGAGGTTGCTGGGGTGCCTGCGGGCGACCGGGGTGCCCGCCAGGCCATTTTTGCCAACATACGTCGGGCCGCTTGCACGGGTGACTTGGCCCTCTCAGGTGCGGCCCCTTGGGACTTGAACACTCTGACCCCGCTCCTGGCCGCCTCAGCTGCTTGGACCTCCCGTAATACCTCATTGAACGTGAGGCGATGGTCACGGGTCATCAACTTCCTCTGGACCTCCTCGTCCCTCAGGCCACACAGCATGCGGTCTCGGAGGGCTGTGTCCAGGTCTTCCCACTGGCAATTGACCGCCGCGAGCCTGAGGGCCGCCGCATAGGCGGACATGGACTCCCCCGGGCGCCAGTCCCGCCTGTGGAACGCGACCCGGGCCGGGAAGATTGAAACGGGAGGCTGGAAGTGCTCCCTCAGTAGCGCCAGGATGCGGTCAATGGGCACCATGTCTTCCTTCCGGGGAGCCACCAGGTTCATCAGGATACGCAGCGTGGCCGGCCCCACCTGGGCTAGGAAGTGCGAGAGCATCTTCCCATCGTCGTCGATGCCTGCAGCATCCATCGCATGCCAGAACTGGCACTCGTACAGCTCCCATTGTTCTGGATCGCTGATATCAAACTGGTGAGGTTTGACCTTGGGACACGCCATGGATCCCACCTTCATTGCCAATTTAGTGTCTTGCACAGAAGACAAAGAAGGAGCCGCAGTGGGGGCTAAAACACAGGTTTATTTCATGATGGTCAGGATGAACATGTGGTAATGGCGGAGGTACAGCTCATTTTATACTACAGTAATACATTTGAATATAGTTGCACGGTAGCTCATTGGCTGCTACCGGCGTGACGTCATTCTGGGTCACGCCCATCTTCTCCAGGTGATCCTATCGCGGGAAAGGTTCCCGCGGCTGCCGGTGATTTGGGGAATGTGAACCATGTGAGCTGAACACTCGCAGCTGCCCTCTATGGGCAGCTTACTCGCGTTCCTTAAACAGCTGGGTTACATTGTAATCATTGTCAGGTTACATTCATACATTCTTAAAGTAATACTGTTACATACACAACAAAATTTTTATGGACAATTCTGCTGATTTAGGGCTTGTCTACATGCTCATTTAGAGAAGACTCGGTTGGACAGAATAGGGTCTCTAGGAGGTATGGCATGCCACTTGGTTTGATCCTTGCATCCAAATGGCATACGAACCTCAAGCCATCCTAGTTGGACTGCAGCAGTCTGCTTTCAGTTTGCTAGTATTGTAAAGTGGCTTAAAAAGAAAGCTACTTGAAGATATTGGTAAATTAAACACTTCCTCCACTCTGTAGAGGGGCCAAGGAAGTGATTTTTTTATAAAAAAAACCAACAACATATCAAGGCAGTGCATATATGCAGCTTCACTTAAAAAATAAAAGCTAATTGGGAAACATCCCACTGGACAGGGGATGGGACAGAAAGAGGCAATGAGAGGCGTTTTCGTTTGCTTTTCTCAACTGGCTCTTGACCAGACCTTTACGAGACAAGCAAACAAAAATCCTCACCTATTGTCCTTACTGTCTCTTCCCATTTTCTGGAGGATGTTTTCCATTAGGCTTTTATTTTTAAGAGTGGTATAACAGCACATATGTGCTGCTCTAAAACACTTAACTCACCCCCTCCCCACTTCCTTGGAGCTGAGGAAGTGTTTAATTTGTGTATATTTTGAAGTAACTCTCTTCTTAAGCCACTTCACAATATGGAAACTTCAAAGCAGAAAACTAACTTATGGCAATTACATACACTGGAAATGGAACAAAAAAAAAAGAGAGTGATTCTACCTGCACAAATAAATAAATAAATAAAAATAGAAGACCCTGACAAGGGCCAGAAAGATGTGACTAGGATTCCTCCAAGAGTGGCCTGGCTTGCTCCAGCAAAAATGTTTGATTGCTGGTTTTAGGAGCGAACCAGCCCATTCCTGCAGCAGACCACACAGTGAGCTAAATGTGCATGTAGTCACCCTCTTAAACAGATAAGAACCTGCAAACAGGATTAGACCAACAATTATTGCTGCTTTTAGCAAATTCCCCAAGATGGTTGGTTTCCTTCCTGTTTTGTGTACAAAGCAAAACAGACTGGCAGTTAAAACTTTTGTTGAACAAGGGGATGAGATGCTGTTTGTCAGTGCACCTGTGAGGAAGACAGCAGGCTCAGTAGTACGGGTGTCATGCTGTGATGCGTAAGGCATTATATTGTTTCCAGAACAATCTTTGTGGCTGATCACCATGATGATAGCCAATATTTGGAATCAGATGTGGCAACTGAAGAAGAAGAAGATAGTCAGTAGGATGATGGTATCAAAGGACACAATTTATGTTAAAGGACATAATGCGGCCATCATCTCAAAAGGTAATTTCCCATATCCATTTAATACAGGACGGAGCAAAGTGCAGCCCTCCAGCTGTTGGGTTCCATTTCCCAGCATTCCTCTTGCTTGGCTGCAATAGGGGCGGCTAGTCTAAGAACATGTGGAGGGTCACCCTCTGGCCCATTGTTTGATATTTGAATAACATTGTAAAGGCCAGAATCCTCTTAGTGAATGCAGCGTATAATCAGGTTGTTCCCAGGGAGCTCTGAACAATCTTTGGTTTTCAGTGACACAAGATGGTGATTGCTGCTGTGGAAATGACAGTGGGACTACATGCACAAGGAGGTAGTGAATACCCCTTTTATAAACTCCAGAAATGAATACAGATTAATGTGTACAGAATAGGCCAAAATGAGCAGGATTTTGGCCACAATATTTTATTTTTTGCCTCAAATATCTTTCTTTCTTTCTTTCACTACTCTATGAAAATTTTAGATCAGTTTATAAGAAAATGCAAAATTTAAGATAACCTATCTGATACAAGCTGTAACATATGTAATTGTAATATTATAGATGTGTATAGGTATGCATTACAAATAACAATTCTCCAAGTTAAAAATCTAACTCAAGCAAGAATTCGGTAGATTAAAATTGTGTTTGCCTATCTCCGGAATCCCAAATACAGTAGCAGGATGACTTGTAAGGTAGAGGGTATGTTGGAACTGGGTGCCATTATAAAGAAAGGCCCTGTGTCTTATGACAAATTGTGACATCTCCAACAGCAGTGGCACTTGTTTGATTCCTGACAGGCATGATAACATCTATTTAGTTGCTCATTCTCTCTAAGTCTTCAATTTAATACAGCTTGACATAGCCATCTGTTGCACAGTGCTGAGCATGTGATTATAACAATTATGGTTGACTGATCATTCCATCAAAAAATGAGAACATGACATGGAATGCAGCCACTTTTGACTCCCCTCAGATTTTGTCTATCATTTTCCATAGGTATCAGTCCAAAAATAACTCCTAGTCTGTTATGTATGTATGTGTGCATGTCACTGTACTGTAAAGGCAAGAATGTAACCACTCCAAATACAAACGACCTCAGCTGTAAAGGAACGCGAGCAGACAGCCCATAGAGGGCAGCTGCGAGCGTTCAGTCTCACATGGCTCACATTGCTCAATCACGGACAGCCGCGGGAAAACCTTCCCCGCATTCAGCAGCTGAAGAAAGACCTGCATTCAGCAGCAGGAAAAGAGGCGTGCCTGGGCGAGGCCACGCCGGTAGCAGCCAATGAGCTACCGTGCTACAAGATTCAAATGTAGAGGGCTACTGTATATATTGAGATGTATCACCGCCATTACCTCATGCTTCACCGGAACACCATGCAATAAACCTGTGTTAAACCAACCCTTCGGTTGTCCTGTGTCTTTGGTCCCATACACTAAATTGGCGACGAAGGTGGGATATGGCTGCCCACGGGACCAAGACATGCGCCGGCTACGAGATCAGGAAGCCGGGAGACTTGGAGCTGTTTGAGATAGACTTCAACGCAGCGCTGGTGGAGCTCGAAGTCTCAGATGAGGCCAAGAAGAGGGCCATTTTCGTCCGCATGCTCGGACACGAGACCAAGAGGACCTTGGTGGACCTGATCGCGCCGAGGAAGGTGGGCGACCTCAAAGCCACAGAGCTCCTGGCGGCGCTGCACGCCCATCTCCGGCCAGCAATAGCGATGTTCCCCGCTCGGAGCGTGTTCTGGAGGCGAGTCCAGGCGCCCGGGGAATCGGTCACCGAGTTCGCCGCGGCCCTGCGGCTGGCCGCCGGCCCATGTAAATGGGAGACCCCAGAAGTCACCCTCCGAGACTGCCTGCTCTGTGGTCTGAGGGATACCGAGACTCAGCGCACGCTGATGAAAAAGGAGCCGCCTCCCACGTGGCAACAAGTCCTCGACACGGCGCAGGCCGCGGAGGCCACGACTGCCGGGGTGCAAGAGCTTCAGGACTGGCGCCCGAAGCCCGCCAAGGCAGAGAGCTCGGTGCGCGCGGCCCGGCGAGCTTCGAACTCATCTGCGGAGAGCGGCGACGACGAGGACGTCCGGAGGGTCCAGAGAGAGGGCCGGCGCTGCGACGGCTGCGGCGCCACCCACGGCCGCGCCAAATGCCCATTCCGCAAGGCCGAGTGCCACAACTGCGGCCGGCGCGGGCACATCGCCAAGGTCTGCCGGAAACGGTGCGAGGCCACAAGGAGTTCTCCAGACCGCTCGGCGAGGCAGGACCGCACCACGAGGCCAAAGGACGGCACCCGGACCACGAGGACGCGGGACGGCGTAGGGCGCATCTCCGACGACAGCGAGGACGACGCTCCGGTTTGCAGCGTCTCCACGGAGCACCCCCGTTACTTCGTTGAGGTAGTAATACAAGGGGCCCCTGTTAGAATGGAGGTGGACTCGGGTTCGTCATACTCTATTATTTCCCAGGGGGAGTTCATGAAAATCGCCCCCCGCGTGCGGCCCAAGCTCAAAGCGTTGAGGGCCACACTGAAGGACGTGCAAGGGAACCGCATCCCAGTGTTGGGGGTTGGGAAGTTCCAGGTCCAGTTTAAAAAGCACACCGCAACGCTTCCCCTAGTCGTCCTCAAGGGAGGAAAGTGCAGCCTCCTCGGGACTCAATGGTTCCAGCCCCTGGGGTTGTTCATTGGGGGGGGTGCACGCCGTGGGAGCACACGCCACCGGGACTGATCCAATACAGAGCGTGTGCGACGCGCACCCCGAGGTTTTCAAAAAGGGGCTCGGAAAATTCAAGGGCCCCCCAGTGACTTTCGACCTGGACCCTGGAGTACGTCCAATCAGACTTAAACCGCGCAGAGTGCCTTTCGCACTAAAGGACAAAATAGAGGCGGAGTTGGACAAATTGGTGGGCCAGGGGATTCTTGTTCCTGTTGATTCTGCGGAGTGGGAAACTCCAATTGTAACAGCGCTCAAGGCCAACGGGGAGGTCTGCATATGCGCTGATTACAAGTGCACCATCAATAAGGCGATCCGCCCTAATGCTTATCCGGTGCCGGTAGTCAGCCACTTGTTGGCCAGGTTACACGGGGGGAGGTGTTTCGCTAAACTCGACCTGGCCCAAGCCTACCAGCAACTCCTGGTGACCCCCGCCGCAGCTGCTGCACAGACCATAGTCACCCACAAAGGGGCGTTCCAGGTATCGCGCCTCCAATTCGGCGTGAATTCGGCGCCCGGGATTTTCCAGTCACTCGTGGAACGCCTCCTGAAGGGGTTAGAGGGGGTGTTACCCTACTTTGATGACGTATTGATTACAGGGGGGAGCCGGGCCGAATTAGCAAGCAGGTTGGGAAGGGTCCTGACAACATTCGAGAAAGCGGGGTTGCGGTTGCGGAAGGACAAATGCGTTTTCTTCGCAACTGAGGTTGAGTTCCTAGGGTTCCGTGTTACTCCCGAGGGAATCAGGCCATCCCAATCCAAGGTGGCCGCCATCAAGAAGGCCCCTCGCCCCACCTCCAAGCCCGAGTTGCAGTCGTTCCTTGGACTGCTCAACTTTTACCACTCCTTCCTTCCGCGGAAGGCAGCAGTAGCGGAACCGCTACACAAATTGTTAAAAAAGGACGAGGCATGGAAGTGGGGCGACGACCAGGAGAGGGCTTTCAATGACCTGAAGCGACTCCTGGCATCAGATGCGGTACTGACCCATTTCAATCCCAAACGCCCAGTGGTCCTGATATGCGATGCATCCCCAGTGGGGGTGGGGGCGGTGTTATGCCACGTGCTGGAGAACGGGAGGGAGGCCCCGATAGTGTTCTACTCTAGGTCCTTGTCCCAAGCGGAGAGGAACTATGCCCAGACAGACAGGGAAGCACTAGCGATAATTGCGGGGACTAAGAAATTTCATGATTTTGTGTACGGCCGCCCCTTCACCATAGTAACTGACCATAATCCCTTGCTAGGCATTTTCACCGCAGATAAGCCCACACCCCAAATTCTGTCCCCGAGAATGCTCAGGTGGGCCATTTTTCTCAACGCGTATCAGCACGCGTTGGTATACCGGCCCGGGAAGGAGATCAGCCATGCGGATGCCCTGTCGAGGTCCCCCATTCCCCGGGATTGCTGCCACGTGGGCGAGGTAGAGAGGGACCACCAGGTCTTAATGATAGAGGTCCTAGACTCCCCTCCAGTAGTACCGGCCGACATCGCTAAAGCGACCGGCAAGGACAAAACGCTGGCCACAGTTTGCTCCTGGGTACAGAAAGGGTGGCCCGTGTCTTCCCCAGCAGCGGAATTCGACACATTTTTGAAAAAGAAACTAGAGTTGTCCCTAGAGAGGGGTTGCCTTTTGTGGGGACAGCGGGTAGTGATCCCCACGTCTCTCCGGCCGAGGGTGCTTAAACTGCTGCACGTCAGCCACCCGGGGATCGTCCGCTCTAAGGCACTTGCCCGCAGTTACTTCTGGTGGCCCCAGCTAGACGCCGACATCGAACACATGGTCGGCACTTGCGAAGCGTGCCAAAGCTCCAGGCCAGAAGAGGCCCGCTCGCCACATAGGGAGTGGGACGCAGCAAGGGGGCCCTGGTCCCGGGTACACGTAGACTTTGCTGGCCCGTTCAGGGGAACGCTTTTCCTCCTTGTGGTGGACGCGTTCTCCAAGTGGTTGGAGGTCATCCCAGTCTCGAGCACCTCCTCGGCCACAACAATTAAACAGTTACGGAGGGTCTTTTCCACGTTCGGTTTACCCGACACCCTTGTCAGCGATAACGCTAGCTGTTTCACGTCCGCCGAGTTCGGGGCGTTCATGGAGCGCAACGCCATTCGGCACATCACCTCCGCCCCTTTTCACCCGGCCACCAACGGCCAAGTAGAGCGCCTCGTGCGCACCACGAAAGACGCGCTGCTGCGCATGGGCCCCGGAGACCTCGACCTGAAGTTGTGCCAATTCCTGCTAAGGTACAGGGTCACCCCATTGGCGTCAGGGTACTCCCCCGCAGAGCTGTTGATGCGCAGGAAGCTGGCCACGGGAATCTCCAAGCTAGACCCCACGAGAGTAGAGGACAAAGGGTGGAACATAGGGGTGGAACCCACAAAGAGTTTCAGCGCAGGCGCCCCGGTGCACTGCAGGAACTACGCCAACGCGGGGCCAGCCTGGGTGCCGGGCACCGTAATAGCACAAACCGGCCCCGTCTCATACCGCGTGGAGACCAGTACAGGTTTCCTGTGGAGGCGACACGTGGACCAACTCAGGCGCAGGGTTCCCGGAGAGCAGGACGGAGACGAAAATAGCGTCGAATCAGCGTTAGGGTACTCCCCCACCCGCTCAGCCCAAGGGGGAGGAAAAGGGGAACATGGGTCCCCACCAAGGGGGGAGGAAAGGGAATCGATCCACAGAGATCTTTTGCGGGAGTCCGCGGCGGAAAGGAAGAGCCCTGGCCACACACATACCCCTTGGAAGTTTCCCCGAGACACAGACGCCCATAGAAGTTTAGACGTTGATTTACAGTACCAGGGGGAGTTAGCGGAGTGGTCCCCCACCCGTCCTAGCGAAAAGAGGGGTTTCAGTTCAGCCCCTGGTACTTCCAGTCCCAGTAGCCCCTGTGAGTTAGAATGCAATATAGCGCCAAATTCCCGGAGACCGACACCCCCAAGACGGGAGGCAGCAGCGAGTCCGCCCACCACAGTCTCAAGGTCCCCCGAGCGGGGATCAGAAGGTAGCAGAACCACAAGGGCGACCTCATCGGTTCCGTGGTTCACAATAGGAGGGTCCCCGGGGTCCGAGAGCAACAGGCAGGGGTTCACCTCCCAACTATTCATTCCATTCCCATCCCCAGGCGCAAGGCAGGCACGGACGCCCCACAGAGCCACTAACGAATCCCCGTTTCCCGTTGCAGGACAAGCACCCGCGGAATCAGGGATCACAGGCTCTCCAGTACTAGGTCAGACGCAGGCACGCCCCAAGCGCACGTGCGGCAAGCCACAATGGTTGCGGGACTTCGTCCCATCCTAGGGGGGAGGGATGTTATGTATGTATGTGTGCATGTCACTGTACTGTAAAGGCAAGAATGTAACCACTCCAAATACAAACGACCTCAGCTGTAAAGGAACGCGAGCAGACAGCCCATAGAGGGCAGCTGCGAGCGTTCAGTCTCACATGGCTCACATTGCTCAATCACGGACAGCCGCGGGAAAACCTTCCCCGCATTCAGCAGCTGAAGAAAGACCTGCATTCAGCAGCAGGAAAAGAGGCGTGCCTGGGCGAGGCCACGCCGGTAGCAGCCAATGAGCTACCGTGCTACAAGATTCAAATGTAGAGGGCTACTGTATATATTGAGATGTATCACCGCCATTACCTCATGCTTCACCGGAACACCATGCAATAAACCTGTGTTAAACCAACCCTTCGGTTGTCCTGTGTCTTTGGTCCCATACACTAAATAGTCAAAGCTAGGAAATTACTTCTTTGCACTTTATTCTGCCAGTCAGTGTTGCTTGTAGGCATGGTGGCTGGGAGATTTTGTAAGTTATTTCAGTAAAGCAAATCTTCCTTGCTCTCCTGTTAGTTTCTATGCAGAAATGTTGGATAAGCTTGGGAGACTTCACAACAAAATGCCTCCTTCAGGCTATGTGTCCCACACTAATAAGTACTGTGGTGTTGTGGGAAATGTAGAGCAATTCTCATTTGCTATAGGAAGGACACAGTAAGCACCAGTACCAGTCAATCTTACTGGGATCCAGGCAGATGAGTTTGTGTCCTTGGTGCTGATGCTGGGCTTGAGGATCATTGAAGAACTTTTTGATTACATCCTTAGTACATAAGCAATAATGGACACACACAACTGAATATGAAGCATGTTCAATTCTGATACACAGTGAAGAGCTTCACTTTGACTGAATTATGTTCTGTTTCCCAGAATTCCTACATTAAACCCTCTTCTTCAGTTCTTTTTCTGTAGACTTTTCAAAAAAAAATAATCATCTTTTCTGTGAAGCTATTATGTTATCTCACTATTCTTCACTCCTGTATAAAAGAGATGAAAAGATGACATATTTCTTTGAAGAATAATTCTATGATGAAGAACCTGCAATTCTAGAAAGTGAAGTGAAAGTTGCTCTGAAAGCACTAGGAAGAAATAAATCACCAGGAGCAGATGGAGTATTGATAGAATTATTTCAAGCCACGGAGAATGAATTCATCAACAGCTTAACAAGAATATACCAATAAGTTTGTAAAACAAAACAATGGTCCACAGAATGGCATTCTAATAAGACATTCTAATCTGCAAGAAAGGAGATGTCAAGGAGTGCTGTAACTATAGGACCATTGCTTTAGTTTCTCATGCAAGAAGGTGCTGCAACAAAGATGTATGCATTATATGAAACAAGAAATGTCTGATGTCCAATCAGAGGGAATGTGCAGGAAGCCCCCCCCCCCAATGCAGCAGAGTTTGAAATAATACCCATTATCATTAACTGGAGCGGGAGGCATTATAAAACCACTCATTTCAGAGCATCAAATTATATGCTTCCTCCATTGAATTACACATCTTTTTTTCTCAACAAGAAAAATATTTGCTTCACATCGATTTTTTTTTTTTTTGCTGTATTCCAACCATCCTTTGGAGCTCATGCACTTTCTTGTATTAGCCAAACACTGAGCACCAAAGAAAGGCAAATGGAAACCATATTGCAAACACCAAGTAATCGTTGCAAACACGAGAAAATGCTCATTCACGGCCCAGTGTTGCACAAAGGGAAACCGGAGGGAACAATTTTTTGTCAATAGACAGGGGAGGCTTGTTTGCCATGTGATGAGAGAACTTCCCCTTGAGCAATCATCTAATCATTTCATCGGGTAAAGTAGCTGTCTCTTTGTGAAGAGCTTAGCTAGCTATGCTCAGTGCTCTAATCCACTTTAGCCCGATGGAGGGTCAGAGATGTCAGTGTCTGTTCATTGTGTTCAGTTCCTCTGTAAAGTTGGGGGTTTATAAACTGCTATATTGTGTGATTCTAGTTAGGATCATTTGAGCCAGAGGGATATAGATTTGTGGTTACATCAAAACAAAACGGCTACAGAAAACCAGTTGCTTAGAGGTAACATGCCACAGCATGTTGGTATCTGTCAAGGAAATAGTATTCAGTTAATTTTTTTTTAAAAAAAATTGGGATGTGTCTGAATCTGAGAATTGGGGATTCTCAGAATATTGTTATTTTCTGTTCTTCTAAAGGTCCGCACCACTTGCCAGGGCATGAATGAAGAGCAGGCTGCCAGTCCACTAGCATTTCATCCTGGAACTATAAAGTCTGGTTGGATTCACAACAGATGATAACCCCGCATGACCTGACACTATTTCTCTCTTAGCAATCAATTCTCTCCCTCCTTAATGCTTTTATGACAACATTTCTTAGTGATTGGGATTTCCATATGCTTCCAGGCATGTATGTTTTAATCTAGTAGAATAATAGCTCCTGCTGGTGGTAGGGACTTTAAAGCTATAGGACTGTCCAATCAGGATTTCTGGTGCCTGATAATTGCCCCAGGAGTCTGCAGAGCCCTAGAGACCTCCAGGGAAAAAAACCAGAAGCTTGGCATTTATCCTAATAAAGGGTTAAAACCAGAATGAAACCAGACAACCATTTGCAATCAAATCAAAATTCATCTAGATATTCGGGTAGAAATCCTTTTTACTGCTGCCATCTTGGGTGAACTTTCCATAGCTGCTATGTTGGGATTGACAACTACTGTACTGTACTATATTTGTCCCTACTAGGCTGGAACAGATAGGTGCTTGGGGAACCATGGTACAGTGTAATTTACAGATTCTAGAAGTTGGTGTTGTAGAATAACAAATATCTCTGTTAATTTATTCACATACTGTATGTGCTTACATCCAGTGGTGGGCATCAGCAGGTTTGCAACAGTTCACCAGAACCGGTAGCAGAAATTCTGACTGTCCCCACCCATCCAAATTTTGAAATAAAGTAGTCCTAATTCAGGTGCAATGCAGGGCTTTTCTCCTGGCCATGCCCACCATACCACACCCACAAAGAAGGTAGTAAAAAAATTTGGAGCCCATGACTACTTAAATCTCTGGTATTTACTACAAGATACATCCATGGCTTGTGACAGGATATAACTAAACAATTTCAAAGCTACGTTTTAAAAGGGCATTTGTTTTCTCTTTCTTTTCCCAAACCATCTTCAGTGTTGTTTCAACTCTTTATACACACAAGGCATTTTAAACTTCCATACATTTAGGAAATACAAGAGCCTTCATTCACATAGTGCACAAAAGGGCACATTCAGTCGGCATGAAATATTTATAGAAATAACAATAGTAAACAACAGATAATATGGCTCACATGTCAATGTAAAGTGAAACATACAATTTTAGCACTGATTTCTTCTGTATCCCTCTTTTTCACTCTCTGTACATGCCTTGTGGCACATCTTGACAGAACCTATCTTGCAATTCCCCCCCCCCCCCGCAAACTACAGTAGGATTCATGCACTCCCATTGGCCTTAGTCAATCTAGGCAATGCTGAAGGATCATGGAAGTTGCAACTCATTAACATCAGGATGACCTCAAGAGGCTTTCTCCTGGTGTAAATGCTAATGACACCATTGCTTTTCCTACACAGTTTCTCTAAGGCAGGAGTTTTCAACCTTTTTAAGCTGAGGGCCAGGTGATGCTCCCCCAGACAGCTTCGGGGGCCAGATGGCCATTTTGCCCTTCCTCCACCACTTGGCACTTCTGGGTGTGATGGAGGCAATGAAGGGCCAAATGAAATGGGGGGCCACATGAAGGTGGGCCACAGGTTGAGAATCCCTGTTTTATGGCCATGTAGTAAGTTTTTGCCAGGTGTTGAATTGGAGACTTCTCAGATCATGTTCTGCCCAAGGACATTTGGCAATAATTTGCTCCCAAGCTGTGGACATCTTTTCTAAGAAATGTTAGGCTGGCTTCCTCCTTGTTTTACTTCTGCTGACAGGCAATGAGAGGACTGCTAGGTCAACAGCAACCTAGTTCCCAACATGTTAGGGTGTGGTTTCCCCGTGCCCCCGTGGGCACAGAACGGCCCGGCAGAGGCCACTTTCGGGAGAAAGGCTCCCTGGCCCGTGGGCTCTGCGAGCACCCAAATTAAGGGGGGTGGATAAATGATAGGGTTTGATTCACCCAATTACCTGACCTGACCAACGAACCTGCTGAGCGAGCAAATACGTTACCTATTAGAGTAATCCCTCATCTCCGAATCTCAGTCTCATCCCAGAAGCAAACAGGAGCCATGATTGCCTTAGTCTAAGCCCGAAACAATGGTGTTGTCCCAGCCAGTGTTTGTCCGCACTAATTAACTTCCCCCCGAGAGATTCCCAATTAACCTGAGTAAACAGGTGATGTGATTGACTGTTGGGTGACGTTTTTTTCTACCTTGCCTTCTGATCTATAAATGGTTATGCCTTTTCCTCAATAAACCACTGATCTTATCCTCCTCCATACTGCCTCGTATCGTTCTTTGATCAGTCTCCTCCGGGACCTCCGGCCCTCTGCGGCCCCGATTCCTACACCTGGTGACGCCGACGTGATCTACTCATGAGTAAGTGACCCCCGAGCGGTCTTCCTCAGAGTAGCGATCACACGGTCTGGTTCTGCGCTTGAACCATGTCCGAATCATCCCGGAGGACAGCGCGGCACTCCGTCCAGCAGCCAGCCGATCGGAGGGATGGCCTGCGGTGAGGCAGTCCAAAGAGGCATCCTACAGCTTGCTCCCGACTTTCGCGGCAGCTTGTGCCAAAGGGAAAAACGCGTTCCGCTCAGGGCAGCTGTGAGCCCCTGACAGCGCAGTGGCCACCGAGGGCCCGTGGCCACAGTCCACGCTCCGAGCTCTACCCAGAAGCGTCGTCGCCAGAACCTATTGCCTGCCACAGACGCGTCGACTCGTCCCGAGGAGGAATCTTCCGAGGACCCAATCGCAGGTAATATGGGGACCTGTCCTCAGCGACAGCGTCCATCCGCTAGCCAAAGAACTCGTGTAGAGGAGTTCAACATCCTGGCCAGGGTATTTAATTTGCGTTTTCACAGCGGGGAGCTAGTGAGACTTTTGGTGTACCTAGGGGAACACTGCCTGCTTTACCCAGAAGTAGGTACGTTAACCCTTGAGCTCTGGGATCAGATAGGAGACTGCATTCAGCAACCCCCGAAAGCTCCAGGAGGCGTAATTCGCACATGGAGAAAGTGTAGGAAGCTCTTGGCGGAGATAGAGCCAGTCCGGGTAGAGGCCAAAGAACCCCCAAGTCTGCCAGATGCGCCAGCCGAACCAATGGCGCCTACGGCGCTCTATCCGTCACTCCAATTTAGGCAGAGTAGTGTAGGGAGCTTTCCCTCGGTGACAGCTGCAGACGTCACCGGCGGAATGCAAGGAATGAGGAGCGCAGGTGCTTCTCAGAGAGCAACAGGTTCCCTAGCTACCAAAAGTGCCCTTTAGCGCACAGTAGAGGAAGAACTCAGGAAGGGGGAATTACCAGTAGAGGAGCTAGCAGAGCTCAGTCAGATATGTCCCATCCGCATGGAGATGGACGCGCTTACGGGCGCCCAGCAAATAGTTCACTCCCCAGTCCCGTATAAGCTTCTCATGGCTATACGGAGCCATTTCAGAGACAGGGCTCCAAAGTCGTTTTACGAGGGGCACGCTTCAGCCAGTGTGCGAGAACACCATGTGGATTCCCCATGACTGGAAAGCTGTCATGCGGATGATGCTCACCCCTAGCCAGTATTTAATTTGGGACAGCGAGTTTCGCCTAGAGGCGCAGACAAGGGCTGCCAGGATGGGAGGCGCAGTACTTCCTGACCAGTTATATGGTTCAGGTGCCTTCGAGCCCATCGATGCCCAGATCAACTTGCCTCTAGCCACTCTCCAGATGTCGGCCGAGGCCGCCTTTAGGGCGTTTTTCAAAGTCCCAGCAACTGGCAAAGCGGCTAAAAATTACACCGCTATCAAGCAAGGAGCCCAGGAACCCTATATGGACTTCATCAATTGCCTGGAAGAAGCCATTAGCAGGCAGATTGACAATGAGCAGGCCCAACAAGAGCTCATGATGAAGTTAGCCAAGGACAACACCAATTTAGACTGCCGTAAAATCTTGCAGTCACTGGGCAATCGTCCTGATTTGACCCTTACGGACATGATTAGAGCTTGCGCCGACGTTGGCAGAGAGTCCTACAAGATGGGATTGCTAGCGGCAGTGGTGCAAGGGGGTAAGAGACCAAAAGGAAGGACCCAAGGAGCATGTCACAGTTGTGGCAAGGTCGGTCACTTCGCTAGGGAGTGCCGATCCAAGGGAGGCGGACAAAAGTCCGGCCGTTCCAAGGCTCCGAAAACCCCATGTCCGAAGTGTAGAAGAGGCTACCATTGGGCTCGAGACTGTCCGGATTCGGGAAACCGGAACGCGGGCATGTCTCTGGCCCCGGTCCAAACAGGGACTCCCCTCACCCAAAGCTCACCAGAGCTAGACTAAATCCCGGTCACACTCCAGACATTGCGAGGGCACAGGCCAGCCCCAAGGGTAGTACAGGGTTAGACTTGACTTGTCAGGCAGACGTTACATGCGACCTGCCAGGCACGGTCTATCTGGTGGACTCCCAGTACATGGGTCCACTGCCCAAGGGCTTTATAGGTTTAGTTTTGCCCCGCAGTGTAGCTGGAGCACGCGGAATTTTCATAATTCCAGGAGTCGTTGACTCGAATTTTTCAGGCGTTCTCCAAGTTCAGCTTTGGACTCATCTGCCCCAAACAATTCACAAGGGAGACACCTTAGCGCAACTGATCATGGTTCCTTGTCACTCGCCAGCAGATAGCCAGGGAAGGCTCAGTGACAGCTCCGAGTCCCGGTCAGAGGACCGCTCGAGCGCCAGTGAGGCAGTACAAGGATACCAGGTCTTAGCGACAGTGGAGACCAACATTGAGTGGAAGCAGCGCCCCGTTATCGAGGTATTTTTGAACAAAAGAGCGTTCTCAGGGTTACTCGATACCGGAGCGGATGTGAGTGTGATAAGCAGAAGCCAGTGGCCAAGAGAGTGGGCCATTGAGCTGGTCTCCGATGTGTGGGGGGTAGGCGGCGTTCAGGAAGCGTTTAGGAGCCGAGAGTGGGTGGAAGTCACAATCCCAAGGGCTGACGGCACGGCGGTAATTCGGCCGCACATTCTTGACGTGCACATCAACCTTTGGGGGCGAGACATCTTGCAGCAGTACGGTGCTACGCTTACCTTTGGGTAATGGCGTTGCCACTTAAATGGCTCACTGATACGCCGGTTTGGGTAGAACAATGGCCGGTAGTGGGAGAGAAATTAGTTGCCCTCAAGCAGCTAGTTAAGGAACAGCTAGACGCAGGACATATAGAACGGTCCACAAGTCCTTGGAATTCGCCAATTTTTGTGATTAAGAAGAAGTCGGGGAAGTGGCGACTCCTCCACGATCTCAGAGAGATCAATAAATGCATACAGCCAATGGGTCCGCTCCAATGCGGCATCCCCAATCCGAACATGATTCCTGAGGGGTGGGAGATTCTAGTCGTAGATCTCAAGGATTGCTTTTATACAATCCCCTTAGACCCCCGGGACCGGGAAAGGTTCGCCTTTACGGTGCCGGTTGTGAACCACAGCGAGCCTACGCAGCGTTACGCATGGAAATTTTTGCCACAGGGCATGCTCAATTCGCCCACCCTGTGCCAAATTTATGTTCACAACGCACTGGCAAAGTTCCGAAGCCTTTACCCTAAAGCCATAGTTTGCCATTTTATGGATGACATCTTGGTCGCGATGCCGCAACTCGGCAGCGAAATGTTTTCTGACCTCCAGGCCAGCCTGGGGGACAAAGGTTTACTCATTGCCCCAGAGAAAGTGCAGAGAACCGAGCCCTTCTCGTACTTGGGTCATCGGCTTCTCCGCTCTTTCGCAGCACCAGTTTTGCCTAAGATCAATTTACAGGACTCAGTCACCCTTGTAGAGTTGCAGCAAGTTTTGGGTAACATCAATTGGGCCAGACCGTATTTCTGATTGGATACGGATCTTCTAAAACCGCTCTTCTCGCTGCTAACTTTAGGTAAGCAGCCGGCAGACCGGATACAGATTTCTCGAGACGCACGCTTGGCTCTCGAGAAGGTCAACCAAGTTCTCAGCCAGCGGTGGGTAGATAGGATCTCCCCAGGGCCATATGCTCCGATCCTGAATTTGTACATCGTACGGTCAGGATCCATGTTTACAGGAGCGCTCGGCGTAGATGCCGAGAAAGGGGCGAGTATCGTGGAGTGGGTGTACCTTCCAAACACCTCCTCATGAAACATCGTTCCTCCCCGAGAATTGGTCTCCGCGGTGGTTTACCGCGGAAGGCTGAGAGCTAGGGACATTTCAGGGCATGATTTGGCCAAAATAGTAGTCCCGTTCACCAAGGAACAAGTTCAGCAATTAATGCAGCTCGGTGACTCGCTTCCAATAGCGTTGGAAGGATTCACCGGATGCTTGGCATATCACTTGCCAAAGGACCCCAGACTTGTCTCACTCCAAACGCAGACAGTCAGCTTGTTCGAATTGCTCTCGCTGGTTCCGCTTCAGGGAGCCAGGACAGTTTTTACTGATGGTGGTCGAACATACGGTGTCTTGACCTGGCAGGAGGGCCAAGCTTGGCGCACGCTGCTAACTCTTCCACAAAAGTCCGCGCAGCGGGCAGAGTTGGCAGCGGTGAACCTTGCTTTGCGCACCTTCGCCAAAGAACGTTTAAACATCATCACTGACAGTATGTATGTTAGGAATTTGCTTCACAGTCTACCGGGAGCATACATTACTCCCGCGATAGACAAAAATCTGCTTAGTCTGTTTCTCACTGCTCAATTTCACTTGCGAAACCGCACGGAGCCGCTCTATATTGCCCACATCCGAAGTCATCAAGACCTACCGGGTCCGATTTCCACGGGCAATAGCAGAGCGGATGCGGCAGCAAAGGAAATTCAGCAACGTTCAGTTTTGGGTGTTTTTACTACTCCAATTCAGAGCCATGCATTTTTTCACCAAAATGCCAAAGCACTTGCCAGACAGTTCAATTTGCCACTCTCTCAGGCCCAGGGCATAGTTCGCTCTTGCCAGCATTGTGCAGGGGCGCCAGGGGGGCCCTCGTGGGGGGTCAACCCACGAGGGACAGAGGCCAATCAGGTGTGGCAAATGGACGTCACGCATGTTCCGCAGTTTGGCAGATGGCAGTACATGCACGTTTGCATAGACACTTTTTCACAGTTCATTTGGGCAATGGCGCAGAAAGGGGAGACTGCTTCCCACGTGGAGCAGCACCTCCTTTCCTGCATTGCAGCCGTGGGCAAACCTCGGCACGTTGAAACCGATAACGCACCATCCTACAGCTCTAGGCAGCTGGCCGCCTTCATGGCCACTTGGGATATTAAGCATACTTTTGGCATTCCCTACAATCCGCAGGGGCAAGCGATTGTGGAACAGGTCAATCAGACGCTCAAGTCCTATATTGACAAACAAACAGAAAGGGGGGAGCCACCAGCCCTCCCCAAGTCACAGGGCCAGGCACAACATTGCCTGAATAAGGTATTGTTCACATACAATCACCTTAATGTTTTTTCGGATTGTACGCCGCAGGAGAAGCACTTCCGCCGTTCGGAAGCTCTCCCGTGTCCGATGGTCCGATACCGGGTGCCACCGGACCCTTCTTGGAGGGGCCCGGCGCCGCTCATAACCTGGGGAAGAGGGTATGCTGCAGTTATGTCCCCTACAGGTGTCGTTTGGATTCCAGCTCGGTGTGTCAAGCCTTACTTGGAACCACATGGCGTAGACCCAGACCGACCAGAGTCCGATCCCGGAGATGGAGGACCTCACTCTGACCGAGAGGACCCGTCGGAGGAAACGGCAACCGATGACAGCACCCAAGATCACCTGGGGGATGGTCAAGATCCTTTGTCGTGAGGCCGAGGACACCGTCCGGCGCGAAAGGAAGGAGCTGACGCCAGAGAACCTCACAGCTGCAGTTTTCACCCAGATTCATGCCAACACCCTGGCGCTCACTATCATCCTGACCCTTTCCCTGCTTTTGGGGGGAGGCGCTCAGGCCGCCTCGTTGGAGGCCAACGATCTACTGCCCGGCGGAGACCTCTCTGCCCGGATGCAGTACAACATTTGGGAGAGGTTGGCGGGTCTCGTCAACCAGTCCGATTTTTGCCTCAGGCAGGACCTTGGTTCTGCTTCGATCCTCAGCACCTGCCTCATCCCAGTGTGCCATTCTCCAGGCGCGCACCCCAGGGATGGGGATTGGCTTGTGAAAAGACTTTTCAGCCCGTACAACCCAGCGGCTTCTTCAGAGTATGCCCGTTGGGAGATGCGGCTTACCATGACCTTGCCGGCTGATGCAGCCACCCTCCACACCCCTCGGGTGGCGGTCAGCCCGAACTCTACCTGTGGACGAATGTACGGCTGCGCCTCAGCTGGTCATACCCGGCGCCGCTGCCTCAACGTTGGCAGTGGCAATTGGACTTGCAATAACCCAGTACCACTTGGCACCATGTACGCTCATATAACCCTGCCATCTGGTTGGTTCTTCACATGCAACCAGTACACGTGGAACTACATTCCTGCAAATGTTTCAGACTCTATATGTTGTATCAGTCGTTTGACATTGTTACTCCCTACCAAGGATATGGTCACCCCAAGCACAAATGTTACAGATGTTTCAAATGTTCCCGCACTCATACGGCACACTCGCACCACCCAGTTAGACAGCTCATGTGAGAGCAGCTTTAGAGTAATGAGCCCTGCCGAATATCTCTCTTTGGCAGTCAGCATCTTTGGCGTGCCAGGCTTAGCCGTCGGCAACGCAAAGAGGATTGGTTGCTTGGCTTGCGGTCTAGCAAAAGCCATCAACCACACCTCCTCAGTGATAGCGCTCCTTAATCAAGAGCAGGCAGAGCTTCGCCATGCCATTCTTGACAATCGAGCGGCTATCGACTACCTCTTATTGTTGCACCACCTGGGTTGCGAATCCTTTCATGGTATGTGCTGTTTCATCCTTACTGACAACTCCCGCAAGGTACAGAGTCAGCTCACTGATCTCCACACCATAGTCCAGGGCATCACAGAGGGTTCTGCATGGGGGGCTTGGTGGAGTTCATTGTGGAACTGGATGTGGTCATGGATCCCCTGGGGGTGGCTCCAAACGGTACTCAAGGTGGTTGTGGGGGTGATTATACTAGGCATCGCACTCTGCTGCTTTGCACAATGTATTCCCTCGCTGATCTCAAGGTGCCGCCCCAGAAGGAAACCCCGAGATGTCATTCCCGCTCATCAGCTGGTCCCGCTCCTATGCAGGGTCGCCGGTCAGGCTCTTAAAAGAAATTAAAAGGGGAGATGTGGTTTCCCCGTGCCCCCGTGGGCACGGAACGGCCCGGCAGAGGCCACTTTCGGGAGAAAGGCTCCCTGGCCCGTGGGCTCTGCGAGCACCCAAATTAAGGGGGGTGGATAAATGATAGGGTTTGATTCACCCAATTACCTGACCTGACCAACGAACCTGCTGAGCGAGCAAATACGTTACCTATTAGAGTAATCCCTCATCTCCGAATCTCAGTCTCATCCCAGAAGCAAACAGGAGCCATGATTGCCTTAGTCTAAGCCCGAAACAATGGTGTTGTCCCAGCCAGTGTTTGTCCGCACTAATTAACTTCCCCCCGAGAGATTCCCAATTAACCTGAGTAAACAGGTGATGTGATTGACTGTTGGGTGATGGTTTTTTCTACCTTGCCTTCTGATCTATAAATGGTTATGCCTTTTCCTCAATAAACCACTGATCTTATCCTCCTCCATACTGCCTCGTATCGTTCTTTGATCAGTCTCCTCCGGGACCTCCAGCCCTCTGCGGCCCCGATTCCTACATTAGGGCCCAAAACTGTGATCTTGGGATTGTTCCTTCTGTGATGCTACAGAGATCATGACCTTCAAAAACAAATGGAAAATATATTTTGAAAGGCAGATGGACAAACATAGAGGCAAAATGGTGCATTTAAAGGAGTGCCAGGGCAGATCTGTTGGCTGAAGGCTGTAACACAAAGTGAGAAATAAGTGCATTACTAGAAGAAGAAGAAGGAATTCTGTTCTCTAAATCGGGATTTCCAAGTTAGTAGTATTCCACAGTTGGCATTCCTGAAATTTCAGAGTTAAAGCCAGGAGAATGAACCTCCAAACATTAGTTTTGCTATCTGGCAACATTAGACACAAACCTTCCAAATTCAGGCACTACTTTTGCTATTAATTGGCTACTAAGTACGTACTTTGTTGTATCAAGTGCTTTTATACAGCTTTTTATTTAATTGAATTTAGCACTATAATTTTTAATATTGTGTTTGATTGGAATGAAATATAATTACAGTATACAGTAACGAAGAACTCTTGAGTTTTTATTTGTAAGTTGTTAAATATTTTATATTTTTACAAATCTGGTTGTACATCTTAGTTTTGAAAGGCAGATATTAAACAAACAAACAAACAAATAAAGTGAAATGAAATGGTATTTCTTCACACCATTTAGTTGGTCAATGATTGTTGACTTTCCCAGGGATGGAAAGGGGAAAAATCTGAAATTGAGCCAACAACAAAGGAAACGTTCTGTATTTGTGGCAGTTAGTTTCCTCTGTCAGGCGTAAATGTGTGGAACGAAGAACCATGGCAGAAATCACCTTCTCCCCTTGCTGTCTAAATACAGGGGATCAAAACACTTTGAGGAAAGAGATGGACAACATTACCTTATTATTTAAGTTTGCACAGCTGCTTCCTTTAAAATCTCCTCCTTAGCCTGTGTTGAGAAAAGGTAAACAAACTTTCATCAGGCCTCTTCTCTCTACTCAGAATACTGAGAACATAAGAAAGCCATGTGAGAGCAGGTAATAGCTCTCAAGTAGCATCCTAGGAAATCTTATGTGGGTGGGTGGGATCTTGTAAAGTGGTCCAAAGGCAACATTCTTAAGGATTTTCTGCAAGCACAGACCAGAACTAACCTCACTGCTTATGCGTGTTATCTATTAGTGTGACTAGGGAAACAAATATTAAAATGGTACAGCAAAACATTTTGGCAGAAGACATTCTGGTATAACATTCTAATATTTCATGTCTAATAAATTAAGGCAGCCTTCCAAGCTTCAGTAGATATCTTTTTTAAAGTGATTTAAAAAGATGGCTCTCTGTGTGTAATTTATAAGTTGCACGCATAATCCGCATTTTCTCTATGAAGCTCAAGGCACAGTACTTAGTTCTCCTCTTGACCATTTGTATGTTCACCACAACCTTGTCAGGTAGGTAGATAGGTCAGGTGGAGAAAGAATGACAGATGGGCGCTGGACAGCAGTAGTCACTGAGTGGTATCCTAGAGGAGTAAAAAGACCCCTTGGCAGCTCCCCCAAAAGATGGGAAGACCCAATCGTGAAATGTTTTGTTCAAACCTGGAGAAGCAGAGCATGGCAGCGAAACAATGGAAAGTGAGTTGCGACTAGCAGGAATTCACCCTTGATAGTCTGGTCAATCGAGGAATCAAAGAATCAAGGTAATGTCCTAGTATTGTCCACCTCGGATTTAAGGAGGGAAAACTTCTTGGACACACTGTTCACCCACTGATGCCAATCCTTTGATACTTCCATGTCTTGCTAGCTTTGTGTGTGGAGAAAACAATCAAAGCTACAAAATGTACCTCCTTAGTGAGCTCATTCATGCCAGCCCAAGAATGTTACAATATGTCCTAGTAAGGGAATATAGTCAGGGTTTTGAAATGCATATGCTTACATACAAAATACAGTGGGATTCCCCCTGCCTTCTTCCTATTTGTTCAGCTGTTGACCTAGCAATAAAATGAAAGTTTGGTCTAGTGCTAATGTTTCTCTCCATCTGAAGTTCTGCAGAAGGATCAGACTCATCCCCCCATCCTCTTTTTTGGGCTGACAGAGAGATATTTTGAAATACACACATGCACACACAACGATGCTCTCTCACACACACACCAGATTACTGTGATTTTCCCCCCCGACCTTGTCTTGGTTCTTTCTCTCCACCTTTCCTCTCAATAGAGAGAGAAGTCCCTGAAAAAACTCTTTCCGATTTTCTGCTCAATTATAGACTCATCAATATGGTAAAAGGTTGTTCTAGTGCTGATCTCAAATATAAAACTTTTTAAAAATATTAATAATAATACTCAGAGAACACTGGGGGAGAGGAAAGAACACTGGGGTATGTTTTCCCCATTCTGAACATCATGCCACTACTGCCTCCCTCCCTGAAACACCATCTACAGATAGAGTTACCCTATGTTTGCAACAACCATCACAACTGAATCTATAGAAAATGACCTAATTGAATAGTTCCAGCATGAAGAAAATAGAAGCCCTCCAGTGGGAGAGGGGAAAAAAAAGCCACGTTGGGAGCAAAAAGCACTGGATGGATTTTATTCAGCCATTGTGTCATGTGGTCAATAAAAAAAATCAAATTCACCCATTTTACAAGTAGAACAAATTCTGCAGTTTTTGATGGTATCTTTGGGCACAATACTGCTTTTATTGCCTTCACTCTCACTGATCAGAAAAATCTAGGACATGTTTCATTCCTTGGGGAGTTGGAATGTCAGTCATGTCAACATTATGAATAAATCAAGCTGCTTTTTTTACTTCATGCCCTCTCTACCTACATATTTCTAGTCTTATTTACTTATAAAATCATTTCTGACCTACCTTCCCCTAGTTCACTAAAGGGAGCAGGCAAAGGTATGGATCTTAAATCTTTTTAACATAAAGAAAGCATTCTTTTTCTAGTTTCTCAGAAAAAATGGAGAGTTGGCAGCTTACAATTGGATTTGATCTCCTACTTTACTTTTATGTTCAGAGCACCATTGTTTTGCACTGATTAATCCCATGAGTGCTTAATTTTCTTTTATTCCCAGCAGTGTTTATTTTATTAGACTTTTATATGACCCATCTAGCCCAAAGGCTACTCTGGGCGATGAACAAGGTTAAAACATCATAAACCATAAATAAAACAATCAAGACAGAACAGAAAAAGCACAAGCCAAGGTAAACAACTACAAAAATATGGCAGCCGTAGAGAGTGGTTCGCTCTGAAGGATTCCCTAAATAACAAGGTATTAATTTGTTTCCTGAAGGCAATGCAAGCGCGGCGCCAAAATGGCCGCCGCGCCCTTTGCGGGCCCCCCCCACAGGACAGAGAATCCGGGTAGTTAGGGGCGTGGCCAGCTCCCTTATAAAAGGGGTGGCCACGAGGCAGCCAAGCTGCCATTTTACCTCAGCGACGGAGCGGAGAAGTTTTTTCCCCTGCGTCTCCGTCGCTCGTTAGCTTACCGGGAAGCCTTTTGGTAGCGTTTCTGCCTTTCCGGCTTCCCTTTTTGCTCCGGTGGAGATGCCTTCGAAGAAGAAGGCGGCTTCGAGTTCAGCTCGCGTTGTTAGGAGGCGCAACCCACGTCGGAGGACCGCGGTGTCGCCTCCTCAGCAGCCACCTTTGCCAGCCCCGGCCGGGGCCGGCGGAATGGGGTCTATTGCCCCTTGGCCCGGGGTGGGCGATCAGAGGGCGGGCGCGGAAGGGGTTCCGGCCCGCGGCCCACGAGCGGTGGACACCGCTCCTGCTCCTGCCCACTCTGTCGGGCCTACTCCTCTTGGGCTGCAGCCTCTCCCGGGGCCCTCTAGCCTTGGGGGGTGGTGCGGCCCCCTGCCTTGGCAGGTTTCTCCACCAACCCTGCCGGGCTTCGGTGCTGGCCAATGGCCATATGTGGGTCCCGGGGTACAGGGACCTGTACCCATGCCTGGGCCAGGCGGGCCGGCCGGCCCTTTGCCCATGGTCAACGTGGACACCTTGCTGGCCCGCATTGCGGCCCTGGAGGCGTCGTTGGCGCGGGCCAGTCAGGCGGGCGCCCCTTTCGGGGTTCCTTTTGAGACGCTGTCGGCTGGAGGACAACAGCCGGCGGGGAGGGTCGAGCTGCTGCAGGCGTGTGGCGCGGTTTCGGCCACTGCCTCGCAGCTCCCCAGCCAGCAACCAGGTGCGGGTCAAGCCCCGGTGATGAGCTCTACGTCGGTCGTGAGCTCCGACGCCCCCAGTGGGCCGGAACCCCCGGTGGGGGCGGCCCACGGGGGTGCAGCGTGTGAGTATGCGGTGCAAGCGAGTACATCCACACACATTCCCAATCTAGGGGGGGCCTTTCAATGGCCTTGGCCTCGCGCGGGTGGTGCGGGGGCCACGCTGTCGGCGACCCACCCGGCGACGACGACTACCACCTTGGGCACTGGGGTGGGCATTGGTCCCTACACTACAGGGAATGTTCTGGGGGTGGCTGGATTAGTTCAGACCCCTTTTACCAGGCCGGCTGTCCCTTTTTCGGCCTTGCCGACGGCAGGGTATTCCTTGCCATTGGGCGATCACCTGGCACAGGCTACTAGGGAAAAGATATGGCGAGGGGAGTACGTAGATATCTTCTCACTCCTGAACAGAGAGCCCACCAAGGAGGAAAGGGAGGGTCAGGATGAGAAGGACAAGGAGCAGGCACGCCGCCGTAAGCCGCCGCGTACCTGGGCCAACTGGCTCCCCGCTTATTTAATATACATGGCGGTATATTTGAGGGCGCGACCGGATTTAGCTATTCCCATGGTCCAATATTTGGACAACATATATAGGGCGATGGTCGATTTTCCGGGCCCCTCATGGCTAGCATATGACGAGGAATTCCGTATGAGGATTCCCCTTCACCCCGAGATGAGATGGGATGAGCCGTGCCAGAGGCTTTGGCTTTTGTATATGACACCCACACGCCCTGCCCCGGGGGATAGATACCATTGCGGACATGCGGTCCAGCGAGCGGCTCCAGCGCAGGTTACCCGCCAGGCGGCGGGGCAGGGGGTTCCAGCCCGCCTGCTGTGCTGGACTTTCTCGTCAATTGGTTCCTGCAATCGAAAGAACTGCAGGTATAAGCATGAGTGTCCCACATGCTCTGGCCCCCACGCAGCCTCTGTTTGCCCCAAGCCTGGGGGGGCGCGAGGCAGAGGGAAGGGTGGACAGTGGGCTGGCAAGGCTGCCACGGATGGAGCTAGTTCTCCAAAAGGCTCCCTCCCCAATTAAGGTGGACATGCTGGAGCGCTGGCTCGCATCGTACCCGAAGGGGGAGGACAGGGAGTATATTCTTCAAGGTTTTAAGCAGGGATTTCGTATCCCTTTTGTGGGTGATAGGTCCCCTCAGGATGCTCCCAACCTTTTATCCCTTAGAGGAAGGGAGGAGGTGGCTGCGGCCAGCATTCAAAAGGAGTTAGTCGCGGGCAGGGTCGCTGGACCTTTCCCCGTACCCCCGTTTCCCAATCTTAAGGTCTCGCCACTGGGTTTGGTCCCCAAAAAGTCCCTAGGTGAGTTTCGCCTTATTCATCATTTGTCCTACCCAGCCGGCCGATCGGTCAATGATGCTATCCCTGATGACCTTTGTTCAGTCAGGTATACATCGTTTGACCATGCGTTGCGCATGGTGCGCTCGTGTGGCCCGGGTGCCCTGCTGGCCAAGTGTGACATTAAGTCAGCTTTTCGCCTCTTGCCAGTGCATCCGGGCGACTTTGAGTTGCTGGGTTTTAAATTTAAGGGGGAATATTATTTTGATAAGGCCATGCCTTTTGGCTGCTCCATATCATGCTCGGCTTTCGAGCGTTTTAGTACCTTCCTAGAGTGGGCTTTCGCCCGCAGGTCAGGGTCCCGGTCTGTAGCCCATTACCTGGATGACTTTTTATTCGGGGGTGAACGGGGCTGGGACACGTGCGCACGTCTCCTCAACACATTTCAGACGCTAATGGAGGAACTTGGTGTCCCTTTAGCGCCCGAAAAGACCGAGGGCCCATCGACCAAGCTAGTATTCCTGGGGGTTGAGATTGACACAGTAGTGCAGGCTTCTAGGTTGCCGGGTGATAAGGTGTCCAGGATCGTGGCCCTTATCTTGGAATTGCTGGCCAAGCGTAAGGCATCACTGAGAGAACTTCAGGTGCTACATGGGCACCTTAATTTTGCTTGCAGGGTGGTCGCACCGGGCAGGGCTTTGCCCGGCGCTTATGCGACGCCATGGCAGGGTTATCCAGGCCCCACCACAGAGTTAGGCTCACCCGGGGTATCAGGGCAGACATGTTCGTCTGGTTGCAATTCCTGAGGGAGTTTAATGGGGTCTCATTTTGGAGGTCTGACCTCCTGGCGTCCCCCAATTTCCAGATCCAGTCTGATGCCTCAGGATCCCTGGGTTATGGGATGTACTTCAATGGGAAGTGGGCCTGTGGTGGGTGGCCACCGGCATGGGCAGGCACAGGTCGCCTGCGGGATCTCACATACCTGGAATTTTTCCCCATTCTGGGGGCTTTGATGCTATGGGGCGAACAGTGGGCTAATTCGGTGGTGCATTTCTGGTGTGACAATGCTGCTGTTGTCCACATTGTCAATGCACAGACTTCCAAATCGCCCAGGGTCATGGACCTAGTGCGCCATTTTGTGCTGCGCTGCCTGCGCCTCAACGTTTTGTTCAGGGCCAGGCATGTCCCAGGGATTAATAATGATATTGCTGACGCTTTGTCCCGCCTGCAGATCTCCCGGTTCCGCGCCTTGGCCCCGGATGCGGAGGAATTTCCCTCGCCACTCCCGGACGAGATGTGGACTATTGGCAAGGAGAGGTGAACCGGGCGATTGGCCTGTCACTAGCGCCACGCACGCGTAAGGCGTATCAACAAGCATTCAATTCTTACAGGGCATTTGCTACTCAATTTCTCTTGCCAGAGACCTGGCCTATCCCGGTGGACCATGTTCTGCGGTTCATGGTTCACCTGCATGCACAGGGCCTTGCACCTCGCACCATAGCATCCAAGCTCTCGGCGTTGGCTTTTATGGCCAAAGTGGGAGGTCATGTGGATACCACCTCTGACTTCCGTGTGCGACATGTTTTGGAGGGGTGGGTGCGTGAGCGCGGGCGTTGCCCGGATGACCGGCACCCTATTTCCCCAGGGGTTCTTACCCAGTTGGCCCGGGGCTGGCCAGGCCTCTGTTTTGATCATTATGAGGCAGCCCTTTTTCACGCAGCCACAACGGTGGCATTTTTTGGAGCGCTCCGCGTCAGCGAACTCGTGATGCTGTCTAAGGCGGATGCAAGTGGTAGGGCACTGGAACTCGAAGATGTCTACGTAGCCAAAGACTGGGCCCAGTTGAGGATACGCTCCTCTAAAACAGATCAGCATGGCGTAGGCAGTGGTGTAAGACTGCTACGTTGTTCTTTGGCAGACATCTGTCCGGTTGGTGCCCTACAGGAATTCCTGGCACTGCGTGGCATGCACCACGGCCCGTTTTTCTGTCACCAAGATGGGTCTCCCCTTACTAAATTTCAGTTTTGGAAGGTGACAGCCAGAGCCCTCACCAGGGTGGGCCTACCAGGTGCCCGTTATGGCACACATTCGTTCCGGATTGGTGCAGCCTCTACAGCAGCTGCTTTTGGGTACTCTGGGGCTGACATACGCAGCATGGGAAGGTGGGGCTTGCAATGTTTTCAGTTTTATGTGCGCCCACTCCCGCCATGAGTACCAATCCAGTCACCTTACCGCCTTTTTCTCAATTTTCTTACAGACCCTGGGTGTCGTATTACACCGGTGACAGTATGGCTGGTGGGCCACAGCTATGTGCACAGGGCAGCGCGTTACGCTGCGGCGACAGAATGGGGACCCCGACTGGGACTGGGTGACCACGCCAGTCTCGCATGGCATGGTAAGCCTGGGATGTTATGGCGGGAGCTGCGGCCTTTCCTTTTTTCTGGCCTGGGTGCTGACCCGCCTGACATTCTAATCATCCACCTGGGGGGCAATGATTTGGGCCAGGTCACCGGCTTATCGCTTAAGCATGCGATTTGCGAGGACCTTGCCTACTTGCATTATGTCTGGCCTGCCACAACCCTGGTTTGGTCGGACATTGTCCCGCGCCATTCTTACAGAGGGGGCGTTAACCTCCTGGCCCTTGACCGCGCTAGGCGCGCGGTCAATAAGGCAATGGCGCGGTTTCTTGCCAACAGGGCTTGGGGACGGGTTAGTCATCACCCCGATATTAGTCTACAAAATTATGACTTGTACGCAGGGGATGGGGTCCATCTGTCGCGAGGAGGTATGGACCTCCTGTTGGGTGATTGGCGAGCAGGCCTGTTGACCGAGCTGACGGTCTGGGGGGGGCGTCAGGTCTTCTTTGAAGCCCCTCCGTGTGGCGGGTAGCACTGGTAAGGTAAACAGTATGACCCACAAGTATCCGGCAGGTTCGCAATTGACTGGACAACACTAGACAGGAATAAATTAGTTAAACGTTGTCCGGTCAACGACGAACCAGGCGATGGGGTGATGACGATTGCTAACCAGCATGCATCACCCCTGTGATTTCACGGATACGCGTCAGAGGGTGGGGTCATAAGTTAGTTATTGACTACGGTCAACAATTTGTTTGTTGTCAACAAACAAATTGATACAAATTGATACATTGTAACCAATTGCCGTTGGCAATTTTGGGGTGGTACCTTACCAGTGTTACTTCGGCCTGCTTGCCTTAGGAATTACGATTGGTCGTTTTACCAATGCAAATTTATAATTCGGACTAGGGCATTGAATCAATAAATGTGGCCCTATGCTGTTATCCACTTTCAATGTTGTCTGTGTCCGTTATTGGGGGGGTGCGCCTGCAATGCAAGCGCGGTGCCAAAATGGCCGCCGCGCCCTTTGCGGCCCCCCCCACAGGACAGAGAATCCGGGTAGTTAGGGGCGTGGCCAGCTCCCTTATAAAAGGGGTGGCCACGAGGCAGCCAAGCTGCCATTTTACCTCAGCGACGGAGCGGAGAAGTTTTTTCCCCTCCACCCCCTCCCTAGTTAACAGTGTGATATTATGGTCGCTTCGGGGCCGGGTGGGAATTTTTGGTTGGGACCCATATTGGCTCCGGGTCCTGGCTTTTTTGCCCATCCCACACTGTTGCTATGGTTTGATATAGGGGGCTTTCTGTGTTCCTACTGTTGACTTTGGTTACATTGGCGGGTAGCACTGGTAAGGTAAACAGTATGACCCACAAGTATCCGGCAGGTTCGCAATTGACTGGACAACACTAGACAGGAATAAATTAGTTAAACGTTGTCCGGTCAACGACGAACCAGGCGATGGGGTGATGACGATTGCTAACCAGCATGCATCACCCCTGTGATTTCACGGATACGCGTCAGAGGGTGGGGTCATAAGTTAGTTATTGACTACGGTCAACAATTTGTTTGTTGTCAACAAACAAATTGATACAAATTGATACATTGTAACCAATTGCCGTTGGCAATTTTGGGGTGGTACCTTACCAGTGTTACTTCGGCCTGCTTGCCTTAGGAATTACGATTGGTCGTTTTACCAATGCAAATTTATAATTCGGACTAGGGCATTGAATCAATAAATGTGGCCCTATGCTGTTATCCACTTTCAATGTTGTCTGTGTCCGTTATTGGGGGGGGGGGTGCGCCTGCAAAGAGTGACAAGGCTTTGCGGACTTTCAGTGGGAGCTTCTTCCATAATGAGGGTGCCACCACCCGGAAGGCCCAGTTTCTTGTTGCTGATCTTGGGCTGGGCACCCTCAACCACAAAGTCTCAACTGATCTAGTATAATGGGTAGATATCCATAGATGGAGGCACAATATAATGTAACATGGTTCCAAACCATGGAAGCTTTTAAATATTAGAGTCAACCCCTTGAACCTGATGTGGTAAGAGATGGGCAACCAGTGCAAGGCCAGTGATGTTGTTTTTGCTCAATTTGGGGGTAGCTCCAAAGGCTCCTTCTTCTTCACATGGCAAGCAGGTGAGGCTGTCCCAACCCCAGTGCTGATAGTAGAAGTGGGGAAGCCTTCCAGTGCGGGCCAGCTGGAAGGTCTGGAACTGCTCCACATCCTGCTTTAGCATGAGGACATGCAAAGCAGGTGGCTTCATGCCTTGTTTCAGATAATTGGCAAAAATAATAGCTCCATTTGGGTTCAGATACAGAGAAAAATTGATAATGAGAAGCAAATGGTGAAGAAACCTTTAAGTAAGTCTGGCTATCATACTTCAGGAAATTGACTTGTTCAGGGGCAACCACTGATTTGCTTAAGCTAGGTTTTCAAGCCAGGCAGCAATTTTGTTTTACTTAAAATTAATTGTGTGGTATTTTAATTCCCACCAGTGCCGCATATTTGAAGAAATAGTTTGGTGTTCTGAAGAGACATAAATACTCTGAAACTGCATGCCCACAGGTGTCCTAGAACCAAACAAATGCATTCCCACTGCAATGGCAATTTTCCATGAATGAATCTAAAACAGCAACAAGAGGACATTATTTATTTGTACAATATACAAACTCGTGGGCAAAAAGTCTTGTTAGCATTGTTCTTATTGTTCAAGAACAGTGGGAACAAGATTTAGGCTGCAATTTTGTATGCATTGGTCAAGGAGTACACCCCATTTAACACAACGGGACCTGTTTTGAGTAGACACATATACAGTTGTAGTGCTAAATAACACAAAGACATACTATGATAACTCTGCTGTGTGGTAAATATGTATATGAAAAGGTGAAAACAGTCTACTGGCATTCAATCATGTATATAGAGTGTACATCACTTAGTGAGATATGAGGAACATTTCACCTGATATTTGACTGTTCAGATTTTTTTAAAAAAAGGCAATGTCTATGTTAAATGCTGACCCTTCCTATCTCCATGTTAAATATGATAGACATATTTGTTCCCTGTTAGTTTCCCCATGAACATAGTTAAAAGTAGAGACATCAACTTGCAAACAAAAATTCGCATAGTCAAAGCAATGTTATTCCCAGTGGTAATGTATGATTGTAAGAGCTGGACCAATAGGAAAGCTGAGCGCAGAAGAATAGATGCATTTGAAATGTGGAGTTGGAGGAGAGTTATGAGAGTACCTTGGACAGTAAGGAGAACAAATAGGTCAATCCTAGAAGACATCAACCCTGACTGCTCATTAAAAGGTCAAATAGTAAAGATGAAGCATGGGACCCCTCAATCTACACCAGGACAGCAGTAGGGATCTGCAAGCTGCATCGTAAAGTGTTGTGTAGATTAAGACATGCTATGAAAGTTCAGAGCACAAGAAAAAGGAAGAATTTGAAATATTTGGTTATTAGCTGGGTAGACATAAAAATTGATATGGTACATACCTGTATTTGAGGAAAAACATGTGGAAAAACTTTGTTCACTGCCTTTTCAAGTAGTTATTCATAATATCCCTAATGTGATCTTTTGGCATTGAATTATCTTATTATATATAGAATTTATATTAAAGGTACTATAGGGAAGTGACTATTCCAGAGTTGTTTATCAAGAAACCAATGCTAGGTTCCCTTCATTTTAGTCAGTTTAACCTCTTGGCTCAGCCTTTATCAATGCATTGTATGTTCCAATCTTGTTAACAGAATACAGTACTCTTATACCATGTGCAGAAGTTATTTTGGGGGGCAGTTCCCAGGGTCAGATTATGGGTATGTTAGGGCTTGGTCCTTCTTCCTCCAATAAATCTCCCTTCTTGTTGTTACAAAACAATATGGTCAACTGTCTAATCTAGTCTCTAGAGATAAAAGAGAGGTCTCTGCCCCAGTGCCGTGACCAGGAAGAACAATGCTGTGTCAAAATCAAAAGGTTATCCTTAAACTGCTTCCCATTTTGCTTCAAACCACTGGTTCACACACTGTGTGTGTGGTACTGGTAGTAAACTGTATGATGGCATTAAAGCTTGGTTTTGTTTTCCACACATAAAAGCCTCAAAAAAATCTGAAAAACAGAGAAGGCACACTTCTGTGTATTGTAGAAAAGACATACAGTACTGTACTTTGTATGGGTGTTTATGCGTGCTTAGTTAGTTTCTACAGTGGATGACAGTGGCTCAAGTGCTAAGACACTGACTGGGAGGCGGAAGGTCAGCAGTTCGATTCCTGAGTACTGCAGGACGGAATGAGCTCCTGTCTTTGTCTCAGCTCCTGCCAGCCTAGCAGTTCGAAAGCAAGAAATTGCAAGTAGATCAATAGGGACCACTTCGGTGGGAAGGTAACAGTGTTCCATGCACTCAGGTGTCTAGTCATGCCTGCCACATGACCATGGAAACGTCTGCAGAAGCAGACAGAGCTGGCTCTTCGGCTTTGAAACATAGATGAGCACTGAATCATAGAGTCGGATACGACTGGCTTTTGAGCAAGGGAAACCTTTACCTTTACCTAGTTAGTCTCTCCTTTCAGTATCAGAGAAAGCAAAAATGATTTGACTTCCAAAAGTAGGAGGATTTCTGATGGAGAGGAAAAGGGTGTTCATTATTATTTTTTCTGTGCCAAGATATCTAGTACTGTACTAAACTAGTACATCAATGTAATGACTAGTGCTAAATTTGTTTGTTCATTTTTTAAAAAAAATAGTCACTCAGGATACAGATCATGGTTATTCCTGCAGTCTTTAAATATTATGCCCCAATTGCCTATGTTACTGCAACACCACCCACAGACATGACTCCCATCCTTTTGGAAAATGAGACAACTGCTCACATGGGAAAATGTTATTTCGAATAATTCTGGCTTGAAAAAAAGGAGAAACCCTCAGTGGCAGAGAAAAAACAAACTCTGCATCAAGGACAAAAAGGGCTGTACTGGTTTGAATTGGTCTTGTGTCATGTGATCAGTAAACACAACTGAATTTGCCCATTTGATACCTGCAGAAAATCCTGTGATATTTGACCATGGAGTTGTAACCTTAGTTGAAGCACCTGGCTGTGAAGACAGAAGTCAGAAATTCATCTCTCCATTTTGGCTCCTAGGAGAGAACCCAGACTTTGTAGCCATGGGCAATAATCCCATAGTACCTGTTGTGTCCAAATGCTTCATTACTTCATAGTTAATTGCTGTAAAAACTTTCCCTTTATTCTAGGCACGAAATTCATATTACTGCCTTGGTAATATGATAGGTTAACAGACAGCTTTCCCACTCTTTTAAAAGTCCGGATAAATGTATCATTCTGTAACTGCTGTTCTGCCTGTATATAAATTGGTCTCTTTTCCCTCCCTAGTCCGAAACAATCCAAGTTAAGAGCTGCCAATAAATTACTTGCATTAACCCATTCATTGTTGGTCTGAGTACTTCCTTCGTTCGGACTCAACAGTACCGCAATAAGAAGGAAATCTAAACACATTCTGAGTGTTCTATATCCAGAAAATCCTGACAAGGGTTGCCGCAAGCCAGAAATGTAATAGTAATTTCATGTCAGAAATTACAGTATTCTGGGTTGAATGCAAGCGCGGCGCCAAAATGGCCGCCACGCTCTTTGCGCCCCCCCCACCGGACGAAGAGTATCCGGGTAGTTAGGGGGTGTGGCCAGCACCCTTATAAAAGGGGCAGCCACGAGGCAGCTAAGCTGCCATTTTGCGAAGCGACGGAGAGGAGAAGTTTTTCCCCCATTGCTCCGTCGCTCTTACCTTAGCCGGGAAGCTACTTCGGGCAGCGGTCCTTTTCGTTCCCTTTCTTTGGCTTCCCAGCACTTTCAAGAATGCCTTCCAAAAAGAAGGCGTTGGCGAACGCGGTTCGCACCTCGAGGAGGCGCCAGCCAGGTCGGAGGACCGCGACTGTGCCCTCCCAACAGCCCCCTTTGCCGGCGCCCACCGGGACCGGTGGGATGGGGTCAGTTGCCCCATGGCCCGGGACTGGGCGCCCTCAGACCGGCCCGGCGGGGGCCGCGGCCTCCGGCTCTCAATCGGTGGCTCCCGGCTCTGGCCCGGTTTATGCCTCGGGGCCTTCTGCCTTTGCCCCACAGCTACCTGCGGTGGGCTTTAACCACGGGGGGTGGTTGGGTTCCCTTCCCTGGCAGGGCATGCCTCCGGCCCGCCAAGGGCCGGTACTGGGTTCATGGCCATATTCGGGACCCGGGGTCCAGAGTCCTGACCCGGCGCCTCTTATCAGTGGGCCAGCCGGCTCTATGTCCCCCATCAGTGTTGGGGGCTATGTTAATGTTGACGCCCTTCTGGCCCACGTAGCGGCCCTTGAGGCTTCTTTGGGAGTGGTTAACCCACCCGGGGCGCTTTTGGGACCGCAGGTTGACCCATCGGCTGCCGGTCATCGGCAGGCGGCCGGACGGGAAGAGCTGCTTGAGGCCCGTGGGTCGGCGTCAGCCGCGGCCTCGCAGCTCCCTGTGCAACAGTTGCTGCCGTCCGGTACGGACCAGGCCTCGTCCACGAGCCCGGTTGCGGTCGCGAGCTCCGACGCCCACAGTGGGCCGGAACCCCTGGTAGGGGCGGCCCGTGGGGGTGCAGCGGGTGAGTATGTGGTTCAAACTAGTGCACCCACACCACTACCTACATTGGGGGGGCCGTCCAGTGGCTGTGGCCCCGTATGGCTGGCGCGGTGGTTCAGCCGCCGCCGGGCCATACGGGTGCGGCACCATCAATCCAGGGCCCCACTGGGGGCGGCGCCCCCTGTCCCGTTGGGAACTTCCTCGGGGTGGCGGGCTTGGTACAGGCTCCTTTCACCGTGCCCAATGCGGCCTCTGTGCCGTCGTCGGCATTGCCTACGGCGGGGTATTCTCTGCCCCTTGGGGATCATCTTGCCCAGGCCACCAAAGAGAAAATTTGGCGGGGGGAGTATGTGGACATTTTCTCCCTTCTGAATAGAGAACCCACCAAGGAGGAGAGGGAGGGGCAGGATGAGAAAGATAAGGAACAAGCACGTCGTCGTAAGCCGCCACGCACGTGGGCCAACTGGCTGCCAGCGTACCTCATATACATGGCTGTGTACCTCAGGGCCCGGCCGGATCTGGCCATTCCGATGGTCCAGTACTTGGACAACATATACCGGGCGATGGTTGACTTCCCGGGCCCGTCGTGGTTGGCTTACGACGAAGAATTTCGCATGAGAGTGCCCCTACACCCGGAGATGAGGTGGGATGAGCCCTGCCAGAAGCTGTGGCTTCTGTATATGACCCCCACACGCCCGGTGCCTGGGGAGAGGTACCATTGTGGACATGCGGTCCAGCGAACTGCTCCGGCACAGACAACCCGCCAGGTGGCGGGGCAGGGGGTTCCACCCCGCCTGCTGTGCTGGACCTTCTCGGCCAATGGTACCTGCAGCAGGAGAAATTGCCGATATAGGCATGAGTGTCCCTCTTGTGCTGGCCCCCACGCTGCCTCCACCTGTCCCAGGCCGGGAGGAGCGCGGGGCAGGGGTAGAGGTGGACAGGGAGTGGGCAAGACTGCCGCAGAGGGAGCTGGTCAGGCGAAAGGCCCCCTCACCAATTGATGTGGACATGTTGGAGCGTTGGCTCACGATGTACCCGAGGAGGGCAGACGCAGCTTACCTGCTTGAGGGTTTCCAGCAGGGGTTTCGCATTCCTTTCACGGGGGTCAGGGCTCCTCAGGATGCACCCAACCTTTTGTCACTTAGGGGAAGGGAGGAGGTGGCTGCCTTGAGCATTATTAAGGAGGTGGATGCTGGCAGGGTCGCCGGCCCTTTCCCTGCCCCCCCGTTTCCTAATTTGAAAGTTTCCCCCTTGGGGCTAGTGCCCAAAAAGTCGCTGGGTGATTTCCGCTTAATACATCACTTGTCCTACCCAGCCGGCCGATCGGTCAATGATGCTATCCCGGATGACCTTTGTTCGGTCCGGTATACATCTTTTGACCAGGCTCTGCGCATGGTGCGCTCATGTGGCCCGGGTGCACTGTTGGCTAAGTGCGACATCAAGTCGGCCTTCCGTCTTCTGCCAGTGCACCCGGGCGACTTTGAGTTGCTGGGTTTCAAGTTCTGGGGTGAATATTACTTCGATAAGGCCATGCCTTTTGGTTGTTCCATTTCGAGCGTTTCAGCACCTTCCTGCAGTGGGCGTTCGTCCGCAGGTCGGGATCTCGGTCTGTAGCCCATTACCTGGATGATTTCTTATTCGGGGGTGAACGGGGCTGGGACACGTGTGCGCATCTCCTCAATACATTTCAGACGCTAATGATGGAACTTGGTGTCCCTTTAGCGCCCGAAAAGACCGAGGGCCCATCTACCAAGCTCACATTCCTGGGGGTGGAGATTGACACGGTAGTGCAAGCATCCAGGTTACCGGCTGATAAGGTGTCACGGATCGTTGCACTCATATTCGGCTTGCTGGCTAAACGCAAGGCGTCTCTTCGTGAGCTACTGGTGCTGCATGGTCACCTCAATTTTGCTTGCAGGGTGATCGCACCTGGCAGAGCCTTTGCTCGACGCTTGTGTGACGCCATGATAGGATTAACCAAGCCCCACCACAGGGTGCGTCTTAGCAGGGGCCTTAAGGCGGATATGCTCATCTGGCTCCAGTTCCTGAGGGAGTTCAACGGGGTGTCCTTCTGGAGGTCCGACCTTCTGGCTTACCCTCTTTTCCAGGTCCAGTCCGATGCATCGGGGTCCCTGGGTTATGGGATGTACTTCAATGGGAGGTGGACCTACGGCAGATGGCCGCCAGCCTGGTCTGGCACGGGTTGCTTGCGCGACCTCACGTATCTGGAATTTTTTCCCATTCTGGGAGCCTTGATGCTATGGGGTGAGGAGTGGGCCAATTCGGTAGTACATTTCTGGTGTGACAATGCGGCAGTTGTCCACATTGTCAACTCACAGACGTCTAAATCTCCCAGGGTCATGGAGCTGGTGCGACAGTTTGTGTTGCGTAGCCTGCACCTCAATGTGCTATTCAGGGCTAGGCATGTGCCTGGTGTTAATAACGATATTGCTGACGCTTTGTCCCGCCTGCAGATCTCCCGGTTCCGTGCCTTGGCCCCGGAAGCAGAGGAATTTCCCTCGCCGCTCCCGGACGAGATATGGACACTTGGCAAGGAGAGGTGAACCGGGCGATCGGCATGTCGCTGGCGCCCCGCACGCGTAAGGCGTATCACCACGCGTTCATCACTTTCCAGGCCTTTTGTGCCCAGTTTCGACTATCTGAGGCTTGGCCTATCCCAGTCGCCCACATTCTACAATTCATGGTTTACCTACATGCCCAGGGCCTAGCTCCCCGCACCATAGCATCCAGGCTGTCAGCGTTAGCATTCATGGCCAAAGTAGGGGGTTACGCTGACAGTACCACTGATTTCCGCATACGACATGTTTTGGAGGGGTGGGTGCGGGAGCGTGGGCATAGCCCGGATGACCGCCACCCAATTTCCCCAGGGGTACTTACCCACCTAGCACGGGGCTGGCATGACCTCTGTTTTGACAGGTATGAGGCGGCCCTGTTTCATGCGGCTACTACGGTGGCCTTTTTTGGAGCGCTCCGCATCAGCGAGCTGGTGATGCTGTCTAAGGCGGATGCAAGTCGTAGGGCACTGGAACTCGACGATGTCTATGTTTGCAATGATTGGGCTCAGTTGAGGATACGCTCCTCTAAAGTTGATCAGCACGGCGTAGGCAGTGGTGTGCGACTGCTATGATGTTCATTGGCAGACATCTGTCCGGTTGGTGCCCTGCAGGAGTTTCTTGCACTGCGTGGCACGCACCATGGCCCGTTTTTCTGTCACCAAGATGGGTCTCCCCTTACTAAATTTCAATTTTGGAAGGTGACCGGCAAGGCGCTAGCCAGTGTTGGCCTCCCCGGGGCTCGTTACGGCACCCATTCATTTAGGATAGGGGCGGCTTCTACTGCAGCTGCTTTTGGGTACTCCGGGGCTGAAATACGCCGCATGGGGAGGTGGGGATCATGTTGTTTTCAGTTTTATGTTCGCCCTCTTCAACCGTGAGTACCAGTTTAGTCACTGTATTGTTCTCCCCCCCTCTTTTTCCTTGACAGACCCTGGGTGTCGTATTACACCGGTGGCAGTATGGCTGGTGGGCCACAGCTACGTGCATAGGGCAGCGTCGTACGCTGCGGTGACAGAGTGGGGACTCCGACTGGGACTGGGTGCATCCGCAAGTCTCAGATGGTATGGTAAGCGCGGCATGTTATGGCGGGAACTGTTGCCATTCCTGTTATCCAGCAGGAATGCTGACCCGCCAGATATTCTGATCATACACCTTGGGGGCAATGATTTGGGGCAGGTCACTGGACTATCGCTGAAGCATGCGATTTGCGGTGACCTGGCTTACTTACATTATGTGTGGCCTGCCACAACCCTCATTTGGTCAGACATGGTACCGCGGCATGCTTACAGGGGAGGGTTCGACCTCCAGGCCCTTGATCGAGCTCGTCGCTCGTTGAACAGGGCTATTGCCCGGTTCCTTATCGACAAGGGTTGGGGGCGCGTCATTAGGCACCCTGCAATCAGCCTACAAAATTATGAGCTTTATTTAGGGGATGGGGTACATCTGTCGCAGGGAGGTATGGACCTCCTGTTAGGAGATTGGCGAGCAGGCCTGTTGACCGAGCTGACGGTCTGGGGGGGGGGGGGCGTCGAGCCTTTATTGTGCCTCTCCGTGTGGCGGGTAGCACTGGTAAGGTAAACATTTATGACCCACAGGTATCCGGCAGGTTCGCAATTGACTGGACAACACTAGACAGGCACAAGTTGATTAAACGTTGTCCGGTCAACGACGAACCAGGCGATGGGGTGATGGCAAGAGCTATGCAGCATGCATCACCCCGTTATTTTACGGATACGCGTCAGAGGGTGGGGTCAATAGTTAGGTATTGACTACGGTCAACAATTTGTTTGTTGTCAACAAACAAATCGATACAAATGGATACATTGTAACCAATTGCCGTTTGCAATTTTGGGTGGTACCTTACCAGTGTTACTTCGGCCTGCTTGCCTTAAGAATTATAATTGGTTGAATACCAATAGAAATTTATAATTCGGACTAGGGCATGAATCAATAAATGTGGCCCAATGCCGTTATCCACTTTCATCAGTGTCTGAGTCCGTTATTGGGGGGTGCGCCTGCAAAGGATTTTTGCTGGAGAAACTCTGCTCAGGGGACGTTTGTCCCAGCTCCTGCCAGCTAACAAGGCGAGCTTCTTAACCACTGAGCCACCGTAGCCAGAAATGATTTGACAGTACACAATTGTTATTAACAATAGAAGTCTCACTCTCATTTTGGATTTTGTACATGGATCATAGTTTCTTTTTCTGCCACTCTGCTTCAAGATATTTTGCTTTCTCGCATGGCAGCTTTCAATGGCTTATAGCCAATGTGCAAAATTAAGCCAAAGTAAAAACATTTATTTATGTTCAGAGTAAGTCTAAAATCTTGAAAGAAATGTTGGTTTTGGAGAGAGATGAAATAAGCTTTATAGTAGGGGTGAGAAACACCTCTTTACTGCCTGCATTCCTATGGAAATAACCTGTCAGGGCTCATAGACCCACAATGGACAGACCGAATCCAGTATGGGTAGAGTCAAAGCCCAAAGTGGGGCAATCCTTTTTGGATTGTGACTACCAGAAACCTCAGCTTTTTTTGTCAGTAACAGTATGTGCTGGAGATTCTTAGAGTTCTGGTCTGAGTTAATTGTTTGAAGAGGACTCTTATGAGAAGACCAAGAAATGGAAATGGCCGTATGGCTCATGGTTGCCCACTCCTCATTGATGGTTACATATGAAGAGTGGGCAACCTCTCACTTATGTGTTTTGAGGTTTTCCAAGTGCAGAAGAAGCCCCTCAACCTTTAATTTGCAGATATAATTTTAAAATCTGACAATATGTTGAGGGAAAAGCCAAGACAAATAGCATGATGTGGGAAGTTTCACAGCACGATCGCTGTGGCTAGTGGATGGCCATAAATCATGGGTGATCGTTCTCCTTACCTCATCTGTTTATGCTGTAACTTAGAGGCCCCCAGCTCGGGCCTCTGCATTACTCAAGGCTTTTGGCCCTCCCCACTATGCCTAGGGATGGCACGCTATCATTCACCTAGCACGCAGCTTTCATCCAATCACCAAAGTGAGCACGAGGCAGACATGCCGATATTTAGCCAATTAAGTAAGCTTTATGCTATCGCAGGTAACCAATAGGGATTAATTGCATATGCTTCTCTGGAATGTCTTTGTCTGTTATTCCTAATAAACTCTGACCGGGCTGCCTTGCCCGGTGGCCTGGATGCCTCTTCATGAATCAAGCCTCCGCTGTCTCCTTGATCCCAAAACACAACATCTGGTGACCCGCGTCGTGATTACTGGATCCCAACTCCCCTACTCACCGGCTGGAATAGCCCCCTGGCGCGCCACAGCCTTTCTAGGCTCCCTCAGCTTTCGCGCTCCCAATTGTGAGTATGGGGGGGGGGGGAAGTTTCTTCAGGGCAGAAGACCCACGCAAGAGAATTGCAGAGATTCATCAAGGAGAGCGGATGTCCAGACATCACGCTTAATAATCTAGAAGGCTTCACTAAGGAAGTCAAATGCCAATGTCCTTGGCACCCAGAAATTGGAACACTCAAACGAGAGAATGGGCAAAGAGCAGAAACAAAAGAAGTGCAAGATTTTACTCCAAAAAATCTTTTGTTCTCCCAGAGGTTTACTATATCATTGCCACAGCTTTTGCCCCCAGCCAGAGGATGGAGTCTGACTGCCCCTCCATCATATGAGAAACAACAGCCCCCTGATGGGGGTGGAGGTGGAAATGGAGATGGGACATTATATCCTGCCTTGCAGCAATCAAGCACCTTTAGCCCTACAAAAGACCTGTTCACTGCTGCAATACTGCCTGCCGAGTCTAGAAAACAACTTGTGCCAGCTGATGGGGAACAAATGGTGGGGACCTCATCACGGATTGAAGTTATTAATGCATGCAAAGTGGCAGAAAGCACAGGAGACCTCAGCTCGCCACTGAAGCAACCCTCATCACAAAAGCAGGAGAAGCTGAGTAGTAAACTTGATTCCTCACGTGTGGGCAGGAAGTGGAAGGATGGCCCAAAGGAGGAATGCACAAAACCCAAGCCCAGAAAGGGGTGCAAGTACAAACTAACAGATGCAGTTTGTCATAAAGTTGAGATTCAGAAGCTGCAGATGAAAGAAATGCAGAGGAAAAGGGGTGTGGATCCGTCCTGTATGGACAGCAGGCTGTTGCAAAAATACAAGGAGGGAGAAGACATACAGTTTTTGGCTGATTTTGAACTGCCCAACCCTTAAACAAAGAGATCCAGAGTGAGCTGTCCCAAGTTTCGGCATCAGGATTTCAGGGAAAGCAACTTGGAATTCCCTGTGATTTTCTTCTGTGTGAAATTACTTGCAACTTCTGGAGAAGTTCTTTGGGCCTTCATACCTCATCGGCCTGCCTTAATGCAGATGGGGGTGGCCGGAGCATGAAGGAATGTGTGTTTGCCTGAAAAGCTGAAAAGGGGGGTCTGGGTGTCTTGTGAATTCAGTGAGAGTTAATTTATGGCCTAATTTCAACTTGCCATGCCAAGAACTGTGCTGGAGAGGAGATAGTGTTTAAATTGTAATCTGAGAACTGGAGAGAAGTTAAAAACAGAAGAACAAAGCTTCAATCAACATTTGGTCTTTTAATTGGGACATTTTAATTGGACTAAAAAGTTTGTGTGGACTTTAAAGAAGAATTGGCTTTGTTTGCATTATAAAACCTGAAAACCTTTTTTAAGAGAAATGTCCATGTTTTGTTCATGCTTATGCTTTCTAGAATGCTACAGAAACCTCCTTCATGTAAGGAAGAAAAGAAATGTTCATGTTTTGTTCATGCTTAAATGTTTTGCTTATTCTCTTGGGGAAAGACCTGTCTTTGCTTATGTTATATCTCGCCTTATGTAACTGCATATCTCAAGGTACCTCCAGAAGTATGCCCTGTCTCTCTATACTCCTATTGTAGCTGTTAGTAATGCTAGTAAATGTGCCAGGGTTGTGAACTGTACTCAACATAAGTCAAAGCCTCACTGTTTCCAGCCTGGTTGTGGTCTTAATTGCACCGGGAGAGAAACAGAGGACCTTCATTTTAACTTTCAGCACATTCTGTTGCCTTCTGGGTTGTTCTGGACCTGTGGGTCATGAACTTGGAACTATATTCCTGCTAACCTCTCTAAAACCACTTGTTGCCTTATGTTGCATCATCAAGGTTGTGAGTCTGTGCATAATGTGTTGTTCTAACTTATCTGATAATTCTAATAAGGTACAAAACCAATTGGATTCTTTAACCAAAATTGTTTCTGATATTAAGCAAAACCCTCTGCCTTCATGGTAGAGCACTCTTTGGGCCTGGCTTCCCGATGGAGCTTGGATATGGATCATCCTGCAGTATGGTTTAATTATTCTTGCCATTCTGATAACTGCCTGTTGCTTTATTCAATGCATACCTTCGTTGCTAGCCACCTGCCTGCAAGGATTTCGCTTCCGGCCTCGTGTACGCAAGGACCAAATTTATTATGCTTATAAGCTTCTTAAAAACAGAAGGGGGAAGATGTGGGAAGTTTCACAGCACGATCGCTGTGGCTAGTGGATGGCCATAAATCATGGGTGATCGTTCTCCTTACCTCATCTGTTTATGCTGTAACTTAGAGGCCCCCAGCTCGGGCCTCTGCATTACTCAAGGCTTTTGGCCCTCCCCACTATGCCTAGGGATGGCACGCTATCATTCACCTAGCACGCAGCTTTCATCCAATCACCAAAGTGAGCACGAGGCAGACATGCCGATATTTAGCCAATTAAGTAAGCTTTATGCTATCGCAGGTAACCAATAGGGATTAATTGCATATGCTTCTCTGGAATGTCTTTGTCTGTTATTCCTAATAAACTCTGACCGGGCTGCCTTGCCCGGTGGCCTGGATGCCTCTTCATGAATCAAGCCTCCGCTGTCTCCTTGATCCCAAAACATGAGATAGTACATTTCAGAAAGTCAAATAACATGATGTCAAGCAAAATAGAAATCTGATATTAAAAATATTGGCCAGCTTTTGAAGGCGAGGGTCCAATCCCAAAGCTTTTTTACCTGTGTGTCTGTTTGTTAAGACCAGGAGTTCTCAACCTTTTAAAGCCAGTAGGTGGGTCACGCTCCCTCAGACAGCTTTGGGGGCTGGGTGGCCATTTGCCCTTCCTCCTCCACTTGGAACTTCCTGGTTTGGTGGAGGCAGTCGGGGTGGGATGGGTGGTGGTACATGAAATGGCACTGTGGGCCATACCAGTCAAGTGTCGCCGGAGAAAATATGGGAACTGCTCCAGGCTGGGTGTGCATGTGCAGAATCCCTTTGCGTGTGCGCAGAATGGGCACGCAAGTGCAGAAACCCCTTTTCTCCCCGGCAAAAATATGGGATGGCCGCGGGAAGGGCCGATGAAGAGGACTGAAATGCGGGAAATCCAAGGCCAATTCAGAATACTTGACAGGTATGCCGTGGGCCACATCTAGCCCATGGACACAGGTTGAGAATCCCTGGTTAAGACAAAACAGTTTTCTGTTCTATCTCTGTAAACAAAGTAGATGCTTGTAAAGGTCACTGAGATCAGAATGCAAGATTTAAACTCTTGATCAGTTTATTATGCATCAGCCTTTGAGGAACTTTATAGTCTAATGCCTATTCAGGACATGTGGCTGTTTATTCCAAATAGTAACAAACATTGCTGAATTTTGCAATATTCTGACATCACTCCTGTGAGTTGCTGGAACCATTGCGGAACATCTGTCTGAATTGCTGTTCCCAGACTTCAGTTTCTAAATAAATCATAATTATTTTTTGGTTTTACTCTGACAGCCTGATTAGTATTTCTTCTCAATTGAAATGTACTTAATAGCAAAACCATAGAGCTAGAGTCACCCTAATGTGGCCGCCACCCCTCCAAGGGCATTTGAGAAACAAAATGGCCACCACTTTGAAGCTGTTGAGACAAAATGGCCACCCCCATCGTGCAGGTAGGGCAACATGGCTTTCTGGCCCTCAAAGCTGACTGAGAGAGTGTGACCTGGCCCCCGGCTTGAAAAGGTTGGGGAACCTCTGCTTTAGGTCTTTAATCTTTGCACAATAGCATTATATTCTTCTGCTTTTAAGCACCAGAAGATCTATCTTGTTTTATTCCTTGTTAATAGGTTAAGAATTTAAGCGTGAATTGGGAGTTACTTGGAGTGTGGAAAGAGCCAGAGTGCTGAAGGTGTGAGTGTCAGATTGAGGAGACTGAGGATCTCATCCAAAGTGAGCCAATAATCATTATTTAGCAGAAGATCCTGAGCCAGTCATTTTCCCTCAGGGTAGGGCAAAGTGAGTAAGAGGAGGAAGCAATCCAAGTATTCTACTCTAAATTTACTTGAAGAAAGCTGAGATATACATGTAAATTAGCAATAAGATAACTGCCATATTGCTTGTTGTGTTTTCCTAGAGGATACCTATCTGATTTTACTTTGCTGGTAATCTGCTGATGTTTGACTGGGACCTCACCAGTGGTGGGATTCAGCAGGTTCACCCCAGTTTACCGGAACTGGTAGCAGAAATTCCATCTGGCCCCGCCCATCCAAGTTTTGAAATAAAGTAGTCCTAATTCGGGTGCAATGCAGGGCTTTTCCCCTGGCCACGACCACCATACCACACTCACAGAGTAGGTAGTTTTTTTTTAAAAAAGGAATCCTACCACTGGACCTCACTACTGTTTTTTAAAATAGATGGATGCACTGTATTCTCTGCTGACTTACTCACTCATGAGGAAGAAAAGGAAAATATTTAATGAATCATTCTATTAATAAAGTACACTTCTAACCCTTTTTACTCCACAGAAGAGATTTAAGTATGTGCTTCTTTCTCCCACTGAAATCAGTGGGACTCATTTGATATGATCAAAACTACATGACTTGAAGTAAGCCTTTCCTAGCTGTTGCAAGCTGAAGTGAATGCCTAGGTTTGTCATGCTGTACTGCATTGTACTGTACTAGCTATTTTGCCCGGCCTTGCCACACAGGTATTGATTTTGCCAACACAGAGGAGGGGCAAGGAAGGGAGACAGGCGGGTGCCTGCATGGAAGGTGCCTTCCCTGTTGGACACCCACCTGTTGCCTTGGTTCGCATCCCAGACACAGAGAGAGAGAGAGAGAGAGAGAGAGAGAGAGTGAGAGAGAGAGAGAGAAGGCAGCAGGTGAGATGGGCAGGCAGTGCCTGGGTGATTAGGGAGGGAAAGGGGGGAGGTGGATGCGATCCATTCCCCCTTCCCTGCCAGTTCCTGGGGGAAGGTGCCTTTGCATTTCCCCCTCAGCTGTTTTGAGGGCTGGCTCGAAACAGCAGAGGGGGAATGCCTGTGCTGGGGGGAGGCAGGGAAGGGAGGGGGCGGACATGTTCTGTTTTCCCTTCCCTGCCAGTGCCCGGGGGGGGGGGAGGCAGGGAAGGGGGGAGGCTGGCAAGGAAGGGCGTCACACATTTGTCCCCCAGGGAAGGCGCCTTCCCTGTCAGACACCCGCCTGCCACCTTTGGCTCTCCTCCGCGCTGGTTAAAGGCCAGCTTCAAACCAGCACGGAGGAGGGGCAAGGAAGGGAGACAGTCGGGTGCCTGGCAGGGAAGGTGCCTTCCCTGGTGGACACCTGCCTGTTGCCTTGGTTTGTTTTCCCCTGCCTCCTCCCCCAGCCGACCTACTGGGCGAATTTCACTGGGTTGGCAGTGGCGGGAATGGCGGCGGCGGGGAGGCAGCATTTTAGGGCTGCCAGAGAGCAGGTGATGAGGGAGAAAAGGCGTGCAGGTTGGCTGTTTTATTCCTTGCATGTGCTGGCTGTCCCACCTCCTCTGCACTCACGGCATCCTGCCTGATTGGCTGAGGCATGCTGCAGCGCAGAGGATGCTGGGAAGCGTAGTTTTTTTGTTTTTCCATGTTCGTGGGGTGAATGCCCCACCCTCAGCTCCCGGACCCACACGGCGATGATGGCAAGGGCAAAAGGTAAGTGTGGCCGGCTCATTACGGGACAGGCTGGACGTGTGCGGACATGCATTCCGGACACGCACTACCATATCCCATTCTTATAGGTATAGATTGCACTGCCTTGCATTACATTGTATTGTATTGAAAACATTTTTATTCTGTTCCTCACCTGAAAAACCTCTCACAGTCTCATACTGATGAAGAAAAGCATGGCAGACCATGCCTTTTATTTACAATTTAAAATATGTGGCCCAAAAGGAAAAAAGGGAGTGATGAAGAAGGAATGGAATAGAACTGGTATAGATAGAGTTCAGATGACCTAATAAAATGGCTACTGCAGGTGGCCTCTCAGCAAGAGTAATGGAATAACCCTCATTCCCTTCTTCCTCTTTATTGCAAACCAAATGGGCAAACATCTTCTTTTGAAAGCAGGTGACAAATTTAAGTGGTTTATTATATTTTTTTTGATACGGCATTGCTGCTGAAGCTATGAGTGATGTGTGGTTGTTTGGAAGTGAAGGCCACAAAGATGTAGAAAGAAGTACCACCTCATCAACTCTAGTTTCCCTGGGAAGGGCCATACATTGTGGTAGTTCAGCCTCAAACATTCTCCCCAGGCCTCTTCTAAGTGTTGTGACGTGGGTTAGCCGTGTATTTCTGGATCTTTGAATGTTTTATTGAAATGCTTCTCTATAAAAAGCTCTCTGTACATTGTGCTGTCTGTGCCAATTAAGGTTGTGGTTGGGGGGAAGGTCATGTGATTTATTGGCGTGCTCCTTGTGAGTGCCTGCTGTCTGAAAGGATGTTATCTTTTTCCCAAGGAAGTTAGGTGGGGGTGTATTACTAAACAGAATTTAAGGTTAAGATATGCCCTGTTTCTCTTCCCATTCATTCCCATAATATCTCAGCTTGCCAGCTTTAAACAGAAGCTGTCAGTGTATGTGAAACAGAACGCCTATGTTGTCCCACAGACAATCCCTTTCATTTGTCGATGTAGATCCTTTTTAGCTATGTAGATCCCTAGTTGATCTGATAAGAATAAAATTTGCACTCATAAATGGCTGTCTGTGTATTTTGTTGTCAGTATGGGTGCAGATGGTTATTTAGATGCCTATCTAGCACTTTGGAAGAGGATGGTTGAAAGATTCGATATGCACAGCCCTATCTGGTCGGACCAAGTATTTTATTTGAGTAGTTGTCCGGTAATTTCGATGTGATCTTGATTTCTTCAGTGTTTCAGTGGATCAGGCTGAGAGGTCACTTGCTTCATTTTGTCAAGATTTCCTGGATCTGTTTTGACCTATAACAGCCAATGCGGTTGACATGATACTTCCTTGCTGTGGGACACTTCTTCTCTCAATCCTTGTTGGGTGTCGTTATGAAATCAGCCAAGGTAGTAACTACTGAGTAGACCACTCATATTATCAACTTCTCATTATAGGAAGATCTACCTTACTTTCTGAAGGGGAATATCATCCAGCCCATTCTAAAAAATGAATTTAGCAATAAGCAATTTGAAAAATTAGGCCTATTGCAAAAATGTCACTTACTGACAAGTTAATTAAGAAGGTTATGGAATATTAGTTGTAAGCATTTTTGGAGGAGACCTAGATCCATTCCATTCTGGATTTAAGTCACAGCATGGTTCTGAGACCACACCGGTTGTGCTGCAAGATAACCTGTTAAGGGATGCCTACTGTGGTAATAAGATGACCCATTGGTACATCTTGATCTATCAGTGGTCTTTATACCATCAACCACAGTATCCTCCACTCCAAGTGTGGGGACTGGGGGCCTTTGCCCCATTTTTTTTGGGAGTCATCTCTAGAAAGTTCAAACTAGAGAGGTTGAATCCAGACAACATGGAGATCTTTATAGGTGGTCCATCTACCTGCTTGGAGAGGAGCTCTCCCCATTAAAGCTGAATGGTTTTGCTCTCATTAAATCTCAGGTGCACAACATGGGCATACTGCTGGACCTAGCACTGCCCATGGAACACCAGGTAGCTGCTGTGATCCAATCCTTTTCAATATGCTCCACATTATTTTAATGTCAGGTTTCTAACATTGATCCACACAATGGTAATGTCCAGGATTAGCTACCCCTCTCTATGTGGGGCTGTCTTTGAACCTGACCTAGAAGATACAGCAGGGACAGAATGGTGGTCAGATTGATTACTGGTGTGACTAAATTCAATCATATCTTTTAATCACAGGATCTGTGGTTAAGTTTTTGTTTTGTAAGATCTCATAAAAAGATTTATTTTTACACTGCCCCCCCAGACATCTATGTTTTAAGGATTATTTTATTGTTTTGTTCTTACTGTTGTACTGTCTTAATTTGGGTCTGCGACTGCATAATAACAGTGTTGCATGTGTTGCACTTTCTCAAGCAGTTGCTTCCCCTTTTCATAAAGTCCAAAAGAGCCTTTCAAAATATTTTGACAATGAGGTACTACAGCCACACCCTAGCTGCTCTTGCTTCTGTTTTCTCTCAGTAACCATAATATAGTCATGTGCTCATCTTCTGGGATCCTATAGCACTGGATAATTCTATATGAAGAAAGTTTTTGGAAACATTTTAAAAAGCCAAGAAATTTAATTCATCAAAAGAGTCTGGTTTATGAATTTGGAATATTGTGCTTCTGAATCCATGATTCAAAACACCAGGAATTTGCCTAATATTGTTACACATGTTGCCAGAAGAAGAAAGGATGCCATCAGGAGAAAGAATGCCAAACTTTGCATAGCAAAGGACATCCTGAATATTTATAACACCAGTGGCAGCAGTCAAGATGGTCTACATTCACTTATAGAGAATTGCACTAGTCACATAGCACCATTCACATAGATACAATACACAAGGAAAATTTCCAGAAACAGACTCCTTTTTTCATCACTTAATCATTCCTCAACCAAGCACAAAGCAATTATCATGGGTGGTTTTCAACAAGTGTAAATAGTAGTGAGCACAAGATGGTATCCTGTAAATCAGCTTGACTGTTTTTGTTCAACTGTGAAAAATGACTATGCCTTCATTATGCATGCATTGCACAATGCCAGTTTCCATAAGGGCTTGGAAACATTGTTTAGCATTGATTTGGTATTCATGTATTATTTTTGTAAGTTGCTGAAGCTTATTGGAATTAATTATTGTGGTGTCAGGGTACATCTCAGTTGTGCAGTTGGACACATGGCCAGACATACAATTGAGATATTCCCTGGCATTTGTCAATTACCCATGGCATTTTACGCAAACAAGTGATGGCCAAGTAAGATTCCAGCCATCATTTTTTGGGGGACTATAACTTCCACAGTTTGCCAGTCCAGAATCCCTAAGATGTGAGCATCTGACCAAAACTAGAAGATAGGTTTGGACTAGAATTTGGAAGTGTCTTCTATTGTGACCACAACTTCCAGGAGGCATGCTGGCTAGAGGATTCTACAGCATGCAGCAAAAAAAGAAAAGAAAAAATATTTGCAAGCTTTAGTCCAAAAATACTGTCAGTCATCCATGCCAGGTTTCCTATTGTGAATGTGTGATAAGGCCATAGAAGAGAGGATGACTGGCTTTTCTCATTTCCTTTCTGTCTGCTTCAGCACACAAGGCCTACCTACGCCTTGAGCGACAGGGGGCTTCTTCCTAGACATACCCTTAAATAAATAAAATCTGCCTGTTTCCCAAAGGTGGGAGATTTAAAAATGCTGAATGATATTAGTTGATTCTGCATTTTTATAGACCATATGCCAAATAAAGGAAATTAAAGTGGAACCAGAAAGGAAAGGCATGTAAGGAGCCTGATTTACACAGTGCTTTAAATCTTTTTAAGTGATGCCAAATTAAACACAAGATATGGAAATTGACTGTACTCTGGGTGCTTGGATATTTCAGGAAATTATTATAGCTTAAAGCTGAAGAATAGAGTTCAATGCGCTCTGGATATAAATTAACCACATGCATTAGATTGTGCGTAAGAGAATGTGCCAAAAAATACAAAGAACAGAACTGTGAACTTAGATGAACTTACCTTGCTTAGAGATAACTTAGGAAAGCAAGGATAAACAACTTAAGTTAAAGACCATTTACACATTACCCTCAGACGTCACTGCTAAGGCACTCCTTCCTTTGCCAAAGTAACCAAATCCAGTGTTATGCTTTTGTAGAATCTGAATAACAGAAGTGTAAACATTGCTGTTGATTGTAACTCAACTCTTCATGGTTATCTGTGGAAATTAGTATCACTAATCGTTCCATGCATGGAAAACAAGGCAGAGTAGCCCTTTGCATCAGTCACAGGGAAGAAAAAGCAGTTCTATCTTCTCTTTTAGGACAATGATTAACAAAATGTGTTAAGAGGAAACCTGAGGATTTCTCAAGAAGGATGGTGAAGGCTTGATTTTCCCCACAAATACAGAGTTTGTTCTTTTACGATCTTCCCTGAATTTGCAGCTGCAGGAAACTGTTGAATACTGCAGTGAGCCATCTGTTCATGCAACCACAGAACTTGAGCGACTGTGGCCAGTGCTTAGTTTAGGCACTCCTTGTGAAGGATGAAATTGGGGGGGGGGGGTAATCAAGGGGGCTTCACATGAAAGCTTAACCAAAAGTGTCCCAGAAGCCCCAGCCTGCATGGTCAATGCTCAGGTTTCCTGGAAGTTGAAGACTAAAGGTTCACATTTGCTTTCTATGGCACCTGAAGGCAGCAGGCTAGCAGGGCATGTTGCATGGCTCACAGCTCTTACTTCGAATCCCTTGCTGCCCCCTGAGTGTCTGCCACCTGAGGTGCCTACCTTGCACTCTCTGATAATGGGGTTCAGTGTGTCCAGTCAATAGCTGCAGGTAATGCAGTTATAGGCCAGCCTTCCTCAGCTTGGTGCCTTCCAAAATGAGTTGAACTACAATTTTTGTCATCCCTGATTACACTGCATCACAAAAAAATAAGTATTGTCTGCTCGTTGGTCTAATCCATGTGCCCTATACTAAATCAAGTGCGCTGAATCAAAATCTGAAGTCCAATTCTGCTGAGGATGTTAGGATCTTAAGATAATTATCTGGTTTATTAACAAAAAAATCCGGTTTATTAACGAAAAATGTCTGGTTTATTAACACAGCTGCACCTACCCATCTTTAGTTCAAAACAGACTCACTATGGCCTTAGCTGTACTATCCAATAAGATGGTTTTGCACTAGAGACAAGCCCTTGCTCCATCTCACCTGTACATACCTGTTTCTGACGTCTGCTTGCTGACTTGCCCAGGCATGCCCAGCTGTGCTGAAACATGCATGTCACCAGAGGACATGATTTAGCGGAGGCGGCAGCAGGCATAGTGGTAGCTGCAACTTTTATATGTTCTCATGCAAAAATAAATTACCCAATTACTGACCATTTGAACAGCTATAGCATGTCTTAAAATCTGTATGTACTTACTTAATTGCCTCCTCTTCTACCTTGCAGTGTAGAGGATTCCACAAAGGATTTCCATTGGGATCTCTCCTTGGACAGCTCCGTGGCTCACCTCAGGTCACTACCACAAACATGAAGGGCCTCCTTGATGTTATCATTCCACTTGATGCAGGGCCAGTCTTGCACCCTGCACTCGGGCCTCCCATGCCTGCCACAGGATCCTGCTTTCAGCCATTCAGTTGACATGGCCAAACCAGTATCACTGACCCTTCTCGATGTTACTCTTCAATGGTTGAATGTTCAGGTTCTGTCTGATAGTCACATTTTGCACTTGGTCACACTTAGTTTTCTTCTCAACTTTCCTCAGATATCTCATCTCCATTGCTTGCAATTGGCTGTAATGCCTGGAGGTGAGCGACCATGACTTGTTGCTGAATATGAGTGTAGGAACAATGGTTGATTTGTAGACTGCCATCTTAGTGGCCTTGCTGACTTTGTCTTTATTGAGGAACCCCCGATTGATCGCGTAGAAGAGTCTGCAAGCAGCTGCCACCCTCTGATTGATCTCGGGACTCATTTGTCCCCTTTCATTTACTATGGCACCAAGGTACTTGAAGTCTTCTATCTGTTCTAGGACTTGCCCCTTCAGCTGGATGGTATGCTGCTTCTTGTTCCTGGAGATCACCATGGTCTTCGTCTTTGCCATGTTAATGGACATCCCTCTTTTCTCCATCTCCTTGTTCCACAGGTTTAGATGGAATTGGAATTGGGAACTGGTCCTAGCAATAAGAGCAACATCATCGGCAAAGGCCATCTTGGATATTTGGACTGGCTTTATCTTCCAATATCCCAGGGTCATTTTCTTAGCACTTTGCTTTGTGCACTTCATGATTTCATCCATGAGAAAGATAAAGAGGTAGGGTGAGAGACTGTCTCCTTGTCTTACTCCAGCACTGGTAGTAAACTCGCTGGACTTTTCCCCTACTGTCTGCACATAATTTCTGCAGGTTCTGTAAAAACTCTGTACAGCCTGTATCAAGGACTTCTTGGCTTCCCTCACTTCTAGCACCCTCCACAGTTCTTTCCATGGGACTTGGTCGAACACCTTCTCAATGGTGCACCTCCTTATTGTACTTGATAGTCTTCTCAGCCACTTGTCATAGAGTGAATATTAGATCCTGTGTGCTCCAGTTGGGTCTAAATCTGCACTGAGGTTCCTCCAGTTGTCTTTCACATTGTGCTCATAGCTGTGTTATTATTATTTATTATTTATTTCTTAACATTTATATCACTGCTCAACTCGGCAATGACTCTGGGCGGCTAACAATAATTTAAAAACAACATCAACTAACTAAAAACCCCTTAAAACCCCATTTGAAAAATTCAAAATGATTTACCCACTCACCCCATCTATTAAAAGAGAGAGAGAGAGAAATCTTAATTATATAAGCCAGCAGGCGGGGATCACCCCTCCATCGGTGCCCCACACCTGTCCTGACAGCCAGGTTTTCAGTTCTTTCCTAAAGGGCAGCAAATCCATCTGCAGCCATAACACTGTTGGCAGGAGGTTCCATAGAGCCAGTGTGAATACAGAGAAGGCCCTCCTTCTTGTGCTAGAGAGACAAGCCCCCCAGGTACAAGTAGAAAGCCCCTCCGGTCCACTCTGGTTGGACAGACAGATGTTCTTGGGGTGACACGGTCTCTTAGATATCCCGGCCCACTACCATGTAGGGGTTTAAAGGTCATTACCAGCACCTTGAATTGCACCCGGAGGCATACTGGTAACCAGTGCTTGAAACACAATAGTTTTGAAGCGGTGCCAGCAGTCCTCTAGAGTCTTCCAGCTAAGATCTTCATCTGATATATCTCGTTTGATCGTCTTCTGGAACTTGCACCTCGTTTTTTCATTCTGCAGTTTGTATGACCTGATGTTACGGTCTTGCTGCCATCTTTGTCCTTGTGTGCATCGGTGTCCTTGGTTTTGGTCTGGCACATTCTTCTTCCGAACAAGAAGTCGGTGGTCACTTCCTATCTCGGGGCCCCTCATCACCCTGGCATCCAGAATGTATTGGAATATTTCTCTGCACACCAAAATGTAATCAATGATGAACCTTTCATTTTGGCTTGGTTCCTCCCTGGTGTAAAGATGGATCTTTTTGTGAGGAAACATGATATTTGTGATAGTGAAGCTGTTTGTCACACACATCTCCAGGATTCGCTCACCATTGTTGTTCAATACTTCCTCGCTATGGTGTCCAATGACTTGTCCCCAGTTTCCTGGCTCATTCCCAACTTGGCCATTTAGATCTCTCAGGACAATGACCTCGCCTCCACAATCATCTATGGTCTTCTGCACGAGCTCAAAGAAATCATTCTTGTCACCTGCATTTGCATCCTCACTCGGGGCAGAAACGACTACTAATGTCATAAGTTTGTTCTCTTCCAGGATGTCTACTATCATAAGCCTTTCTGAGACAAACTGCCAGTCCCTGACATTCTCCACTTGATCTTTTCAGACAAGACATGCCACTCCTGCCTGGGCAGGGTGGTCTCAGCCATGCTGATATAGAGCAGCATGAAGTTATCCTCGAGAACCATACATCCACATCCCTTCTTCTTGGTTTCCGTGATAGCCAAAAACTGGACTTGGGTCTTTTTGATCTTTCTGACCAACTCCACCTCTTTGTCTGCTAACCCTCTTACATTCATGTTCCATAAGTCGTGATCCTTGTTGCTCACCTAGTTGTCATTGGTGAAATCCATCCAGTTCTTCTTTGTGTATTTCTTTTTATCGGTTAAATTTTGGGTGTGTGGGTGATTGGTCCTCAGCACCCTAGCACGGTGAAGGGGCTGCCTTCTTAGCATCTCCGTGCAGGTGCTGCTGCCTGATCTTCACAGCTATTAGTATTTTCTCCCCTCCTGGTGCTGTGTATGATGGATTTGATGCTTTAAAATTTTAACATTTGTAATTTGTATATTTTGTATCTTATTTTTATGTTACCTTGTTATATTCTGTATTTATTGCTTTACTCCATTGTATTTTTGTATAATTATATTGTATCTTTATTTGAAATGCTGTTAGCCGCCCTGAGTCGGCTTGTGCTGAGTAGGGCGGGATATAAATTAAAATTTATTATTATTATTATTATTATTATTATTATTATTATTATTATTATTATTATTATTATTATTATTATTATTATTATTATTATTATTATTATTATACCATCCATACTCAATCCCCAGCAGAACTTAACCACTGCCAAGTGATGAGGATCCAGCTGCTGAGATTTGCTTGGGTGCAAACAGTTACACCCAAAGCCCCCTGTTTGGCCCAGGCCGGGGGGCAACATCTGTATGTGATAGGCAAATTCTGAGTTCAGATTTGGAATCAGCACACTCGATATCCTGTAAATCACATGTGTTATTCCCAACAACAAAATCGTTGTGCAGTGTATTGACCACATAGCTGTCAAGCGTCCCGTATTGGCCAGGAACCTCCCGTATTTTACCATCTTTCCCAGCGTCATCCTGTATCAGTCAGACTGCAATGCCCCAATGCTGCCACTGGAGGGCAGCACAGGATAAGCATAGCTGTCAAGTTTCCTGTTTTGTCCAGGAAATTTCCCTTATTTTCAAATCCAAAACTGGACAGCTATAATTTGACTGTGCTGGTGGGATGGTGGAGGACGGTTTTGTAGTCTGAAATCTGGGGTACGCTGGATTTAGTGAGGCCTGGCTTGTACATAAACCAGGAAACTGAACAGGAAGCAGGTATAGAAACCTGTGCTGAAAAGGAGACACATTGGCCCTTGTGGTGCAGTTTGGATGGGAATGCCAGGGATTGCTTGAAGAAAGGGGGAGGAGCTAAATGACATTTAGCCAACTTAGATGACTAAGTGATGCATTACAAACAGCAATCATCTACCAAAAGTAAATTAAATATATATTGTTTCCCCTGACCATCCTCAGCCTTTTTACCGCTTTGCCTGTCTGTGTATTGCTGATTGAGAAACTGTTGTGGACAGTTTCTCAATTGTCAATACACAGAACAGGGAAATACACTTTTAAAAAAATCATTTATCCTGACTAACCTCAGTATTCAATTTCTGATATCCTGAAGCACTCATTAGTTACTTCGGGACACGAGTGGTTGACAATGGAAGCAGGTTTGACAGCTGCAAGTCTGCCATATATCCTGTTCCTGGTTTTCATTGGCCCTCGGAATGGGGTAGATGGCAGTGTGCCAAAGAGAAGAACCCCCTGTTGGGGGCTGAAAAGACATGTGTTAGGGTAAATTGGCCACTCCAGTGTCCATATTGTGTGGATGCTGTAAACAACAGTGGACCAGCCCACCCCCAAATACACTGAATAGTGGGATATATTCAGTGGTGGGCTCCAAAAATTTTACTACCATACTGTGGGTGTGGTATGGTGGGCATGGCCAGAGGGAAAGCTCTGCGTTGCACCAGAATTAGGACTAAGCCACAGCAGTCTCCTCTCAAGCAGTACAGGAGGGCAATAGTTCTTGGCTGGTTGCTCTCCTCTGCAACAGAGCATCATCGGTTTATTTATACCCCGCTTCCCTCAGCCCGAAGGTGACTTGAAGTGGCAGAACAACAATATCAAAACAATAGCACAACAATATCAGGGTAACAATAGCATAGCAATAATAAATGTACACAAATACAAAATAGCGGTACAATAATCAGCAACAATATATATATACACCCTTACCTAGGGCCAGGCTCAATGAACACATCGGAGCCCAGGTCCACGTGCAATGCCGGACCGGAGGAAAGGGCTCAGGTAGGCAGCACCGGTGTTCGACTATTGAGTCCTCATGCTGATAGTGTAGGTGTTCGTCACTCCCCACGGCCAATTCCGGACTGGGGGAGCGGGCTCAGATAGTCCTTGGCAGGCTGGAGAGTCAGGGCCAGCAGTTTGTACTCCTCCTGGGCAGGGAGGGGCCAGCTCCAACCCAGCTGCACCGGCGGCAGCAGTCCTCGGCGGGCCGGTGAGTCAGGGCTGGCAGTTCTTATACACAGATTCATAGCTATATGACATATATCTGTTACTAGAGAGATCTATGTCTATCAGGACTGTTAATGGCTGTTAGCCCCATCCTCCATATATTTGTCCAAACCTCGATTCAAAGTCATGTGGGAAATGGAAAATATTCAGGAATGTGACACCTACAGTCAAGCTGTTATACTTTGTATAGATGTCTCTGCAAGATAGCAGCACAGGAAAGCTTTCTTAGTTGGAGATTTGAAAATAAACCTCTCACTTTCTGGAAGAATTTGGCCTTCCCCTTTATAATACCAGAGTATGTAAAAGCCTAGAGGATGGTGGTGTGTGTATTTTTTAGATGGAAGGGATATCTGTCATATAGCTATGAATCTGCACAAGACAATGTTCAGAATATTATAAACCAATCAAGCTGAGTCAGAACATGACCTTTCACTGTTCAAGTATCACTAAATTCAAATGAGAGGGTTTCATTTTTTTAAAAAGCCTCTTATTTACAAAGGCAGCTCTATTATTTTTAAATGTTTGAGAGAAGTACAGTATGTGCTCTCTGCAGCCTTTGTGACTAGTTTCAAAATTTTCTTAACAGTGAAGCCCTGATAAGTTTTTTAAAAAAGAAATTCCTGGGTTTCTGGAACACAGTTTGGATGAAAAATTACTAACTAGGCATTTTCTGTCAAAAACAATTGTTTACGTAAATGTCCTGATTTATGTGATGCGATTTCCTTAGGGTTTCTTTGATGTATGTAAAAATTTTATTTTCCTTATGGGTTTGCTTTGATTTACATAAATATTCATTTTTCCTATGGGGTTGCTTCGATTTTGTTAGGGTAAGTCTTCGCCGCACACCCTTAACTGGTTGTAAGGCATATTGTGTGTGATGCCTTTAAGACTCTACTGCAGAGACACCAGAGAATCCTGTGAGTTCCAGGATCTACTACGAGGACTGAACCTCTACACTGCTCCTGAAGATGGTATATGCCTTTTATGCCATCTGTGCTTGCTGAACAAGAAAGGACTACTCGGGGTAAGCTCTCCATCAAGGAGGACAGAAGCTGTAAAGCTGCTTGTTTAGGATCACAGGTTGTATTTACCCTGCTGGAATGGACTACTACTGTTGATCTGTATAGACTTGTATATATATAACACAAATGAACACAGTGAGGGCAACTGAGAAACTCAAGAGACTGTGTCTGCTTTGTGTTAGAGTTATTTGCACTGTATATACTTGCACCAATTTGCTTCCTGAGTAAACCTGCTTTGAGTTCTTCACCTGCACCAAGACCTGTCTGCCTGTCCCCCCACCCCAAGAAAGAGGACCACCTTACCAAGTACACACCCCTTGCTGGCTGCTGCATGCCACTCTGCTAACCACTCACATCAAGAGATTTACATAAATATTCATTTCCTATGGGTTTGCTTTGATTTACGTAAAAAACTGATTTATGTAAAAGGATATGGAACAGACTTTTTATGTAAGTCATGGCTTTACTGTATTCCCAAAGTCATATGAATCTATAGAGGTTCTTGCTTCCCAACTGAATGATTTGGCTACACTGTCTAGTATTGCAGCCTCTGGTGGCTGAAGCTCCTAGGAGTCTCACAACATCTTCTGCTACCTCATTCAACATGGGAGATTGGCTTGCCAACAGGTGTTTTATCTCTAGACTCTGTTGAAAGGTCAATACTAAATCTGCCTAGGCATGTGAATCAGGGGCAGGCATGTTGCAGTTGTTCACATGTTGTTGGACTAATTCTCTCATTGGATCTAGCCAACATAGTCCATTGTGAGAGATGATTGCAACTCATCAGGTGGCCACCAGTGATGCAGATACACAGATATGAAATAAGAAGTGTAACATAACTGCAATACATCACCAATTCTCCCCCTTCTATTCCATCGCCAAAACTTGATTGATATTGATTCAGTTAGTAAATGTCACTGAATGTGCACACAGTGGAGACTCTTATGGTAACTGGAAGTTTTATTAGATTCTGTGCTGTACATAAAAATGAAAGATATGATAAGATCAACTGAGGGAGGAAACATTGCATTGGATGTGATAGATGTGTGTCAATATAAAGTTTAAGATTTATCAGGTACCTAAAAGTTAACATGTTTCTTCAGAAAAGATGCAGACCAATCTATTGCAAAGTACACAGTATGCAATGCATACCAAAAAACTTTCAAGCCTTAATAAGTTCAATTAGATTTTGATGCTGAGTGAAGCAGAATAATGGGAAGGTATCCATGTTCCACCCTATACAGATATTGAAATGGTTGTTACTAGAGATGAATAGTTGTCTGCATGACAGCTAAATCTTTGCTATTGTTGTATGTATTAGCGCATAGTGGATGCTGTTACAGAGTTTTGAATTTCTGGTAAAATTCTCTTTAGCTGCACAGCAGAAACACAGAGCCCTCCCAGATGAGAATAGTTACAAAAATATGTCAGAGTCCACCCCTTTTGCATTAACTGCCACTCAATGTCTCATTAACTCACTCTCAAACGTTTTTTGGAGAAAGAATTTAAAAAGTTTATTTACTTACAGTTACTTGGAATTACAAATGTTTGCATGCGGTTCCTCATTGAACATAGGCCAGCAATCAATCAAACAAATGAACAAAAATGAGCAACTGATACCAACTGATGAAGAGAGGGAAGGAAAACAGAGCAGAGAGAGGCAGGACACCTTTTGAATGCAAAATCTGGAAGGAATCACAGGTTACTGCTGGATAGAGAGATGCCCCAGGCCAGGAAAGTCTCCTTAATCACTCCAACTACAGATAGCATGCAAGGTTGCAAGTAAAACTCCAACAGATCACAGATGCCTCCAGTGATAGGGTTGCCATACATCACGGAAACCCAGGAATTTCCCGGGTTGAAACTGTCTCACCTGGTTCCATAAAAAACATTGAAAGTTCCCGGTTTTCAAACCAAGGGTCGCAGCAGCCGCAGCTTGGTGGCCAAAGAGGAAATAGAGAAAAAAATTGTACCTTTTTCTTGCTGCCTTAGAGCAGTGCCTCTATTTAAGCACCAGCAGCCAGCGTCATTAGCAGCAGCCGCAGTCGCAGAAGCAGCAGCTTGGTGGCCAAAGAGGAAAGAGATCAGGAAAACTTTTATGCAAATAGAAAGTTAATGTCAAAACAGGAGTTAGTCTTTAAGGCGCCACAAAACTTTGGTGTTTTGGAATGCCTGTTGCCACATGTCCACGCAAACGTGTGCAGATCATACCTGTCAAGTTTTGGGAAATTTCTGTCAAATAAGGGAAATTTCCCGGCCAAAACAGTAAACTGGACAGCTATGCTTATCCTGTGCTGGCCTCCAGTCTAACTCCAGTCTAATTGCAGTCTAACTAATATGGGATGACGGCGGGAAAGAGTGTAAAATACGGGGGTTTGACAGAAATTTCCCGAAACCTGACAGGTATGCTGCAGATGCAGACAGCACTGGCTCTCTGGCTTTGAAACAGAGATGGGCACTGAATCCTAGAGTCGGATACGACTGGATTTTGAGCAAGGGAAACCTTTACTTATGTCCCAGTTTTGTGGGAGAGAATTATGGCAACCCTATCCAGTGAGCATATGAGTGGGCCCACATGGAAGCTTCAAATCAGCATAGCCATTAAGTATGAGACATTCACACAACACATTGTGGGTAATGAAAGCTTTTTGTAGTGGACCAAAGAAAAGAAGTAAGAAATATGTTATGCAGAGGAGATCTCACTCATATTCAGAATGGTATCAAGTCATTACTCTGATGCATCATTGTTCCAAAAAAAAAAAAGACTCAATAGAACATTAGCCCAATGGTGGTGCAAGGGAAAAGAGTAGTTAATGGTACCAGAATGCTTGGATCCAGAGGGCCCACTTGCTTAAAGCTGGTCTTGTCAGAAGAATACCTGCACCAAGAATTTATGTTCTCTTTGGTAGGCTGGGCAATGGACTGTGCTCAGGAAAGGCCAGCAAGAGCTATGCTGCTGCACCCTCCCACCCCCTCCACCCGCGGGGGGAGGATAAAGGGAACCCCCGAGGCCATGGGGAGCTCTGAAATGCCGCCTCCACTGATGCTGTACTGCTGCACCCCCACCCCCTCCACTGGTGGGGGGAGGATAAAGGGAGCCCCCGAGGCCACAGGGAGCTCCGAAACGCTGCTGACGCTGTGCTACCGCGCCCCTCCCAGCCCTGTTTACCGGACTTTGTTTGGGACTCTAGTATGAGGTTCCCCTTCATATTTTTGTAATGTTTTAAATTGTAATGTATTGCGGCTGCCTTGTGATGCTGCTCTATTGCAATTGAATTTCTACTGTGTATGATTGTTTAATTGAATTATGTAATTTTATATATGCAATTTTTGTTTTGTTCTTTCATGTCCTATGTAAACCGCCTTGAGTCGGCCATTGGCCTGAGAAAGGCGGTATAGAAATATTAAATGAAATGAAATGAAATGAAAATTCTGGGAGGAATTCAAAGATTTACAAGGGAGAAATAGTCAAAGACCTAGAGATGGTAGTTCTGACAGTCTTACATACAGTGGTGGGCATCAGCAGGTTTGCACCAGTTCACCAGAACCGGTAGCAGAAATTCTGGCTGGCCCTGCCCATCCAAGTTTTGAAATAAATTACAATAAAACCCCGACTTACATATGCTTCAAGTTACATAAAATTCAACTTACATAATGATTTTGGGCTAAAAGCATGTCCCGATTTACATGATTTCCTTTGGGTTTGCTTCGAGTTACATAAAGATTCTTTTTCCTATGGGTTTGCTTCGAGTTATGTAAAAATTCATTTCCTTATGAGTTTGCTTCAATTTACATAAAAAATAATTTTTACTATGGGTCTGCTTTGAGTTACGTAAAAAAATTTTTTTCCTATGGGTTTGCTTTGAGTTACATAAAAAAATGATTTAAACAAAAGCTTATGGAACAGACTTTCCCCCGGAAGTAGGGGTTTTACTGTAGTCCTAATTCGGGTGCAACACAGGGCTTTCCCCCTGGCCATGCCCACTATACCATGCCCATATTGTGGTAGTAAAAAAAAAAATTGGAGCCCACCACTGCTTACATATACTGTACCACAAGAGTTTGTTCTTGTGGTTTTTTCTCACCCACTGAAAAAATATTGTAGTCCCTTTAAGATTATCATGTTTATTTTGCTATGAACTTTCCTGGACACAACCCCTTTTTTCAGGCATGCTTTTATGCATCAGTCAAGGAATGACAAAAAGCAATCGCTTGAAAATTGTATAGTGTCCTGAGGGCAGGTTCAATGAGAGGGGCTGAGATTAGTTTACATTCTAGATGAGCCCATGGGTGAGTAGCAGAGGAATATTACAGATGGAAACCATAGTAAGCCTCTACAGGTACAGTAATACCTCATACAAAGTCTGCTTCATACAAGATTGGATTCATACAACATCGCCTAATTCCTTGAAAAAAGTTGCCTCATACAAAGTCATGCAACTTTGTGTGAGGCATTGGGGTTATACTGCCTGGGCAGTAAAAAAGGCAGGACACATGTGTACATTGCTCTTGTGGGTTTTGAATGAGGCAAAGAGTGTTTAGGAGTGGTTTTGAGCACGATTTTGGATTTTTTTGAATTTTTTCGTCATAATTTTTAGAAGCATTCCTGGGATTTTTGCAGCATTCTTCAGGTTCTTGGACAATCAGGTTTCTTCGACATCTTTTTGTAATCTTTTTAGCCTTTAGACAATGATTTCTTAAAGTTCTGTCAGTTTCCTGTCTGTTTCCTTGACTTTGCCCTGAAGTCTGTGCTGTTACAGTGCAATGTATCTCTATGGAAATGACGTTGTATGAGGCATCGCGGCAAGGATTTTGCATGCCTCATACAAAGTCCAAATCAGTATAAAGTCCAAACTTGTGGAACCAAGTTTGGACATTGTATGAGGTATCACTGTATATCAATTGCTGGGAAGCACCAGAATGGGAAGGGATACAGTAGCTCTCATATACTATGAGTTGGCATAGGGACACAGGGAAGTACCTAGTAAAGAATCAGACCATAGCTTGATCTAGTCCAATATTGTTAAATCTGATTGGCAGTAGCTATCTAACTAGTCCTACCTGGATTTCCTGGTGGCCTCTCATCCATCCATTAACCTGGCACAACCCTACTTAGCTTCTGAAATCAGATGGATTACTGATTTAGAGTGTGAGTTACATTGTGGCACAATGATAATTCAAAAACAGGACAGTTGACTTACATTGTCTAACAGTAAATATATTCTAGAGTGGCCTACTGCATCAACAGAACTTACATAATTGTTGATTCACCAAATCCCCACTGATTCAATGGGCCTACTTTACTTGTGACTTATAACTGGATTTCAGCCACTGATCCAAACCATATGTCTAACAAGACAAACTGCTCTTGGCTTAGCATGAGAAATTTAGTGAGAATTGATTCATAACATTAGCTAGTCATGACTGATTAGGTCCCATTGACTTTTATGGAATTTAAACATAAACTAGATTTCTCTGGAAGGAGACACATGTGCTTGTGATTGGTGACTAAAGCAATTTATTTTCAGGTATCCCATCTTTAAAATGCTGCTGAATTGCAATGTTTGTGACCATTCTCACTTTGCGTTAGGCACGTATGTAAAGCATGATCTAAAGATTAACCAATTGTATTTCTGCTTTTTGTTGAACTGGCTATTGTCTGTATCAGGGGTCTGCAACCTACAACCCACGGACTGGACCTGGCATGCACAAATGTGCTCCTTGCGTTTTACAGCAGCATTTGTATCAAGGAAAACCACGTGTCCAGCCCACTCAGCTGTCTGAGGGGGAGATGTCCAGCCCATGGTGCAAAATGATTGAGAAACCCTGGTCTGTATTATATAACCAAAAAGAGATCAAAGCTAAATGTCTAATCAAAAAGATTAGGGAAATAGTTTTGTTTTTCTTATTTAATCACTCCACCAGGAAACACAAACAACAATCAGGAATGTGGATGAACTGCAAAATAATTGTTTGTATTAAAAACTTTCCAGAAATCCATTAATTAATGGGTTTAATGTCCAGGAAAAAATCCGAGAAGAATTTCAATCATTTAATTTGAGTTGCATAAGCAAATGTGGAAATGTCAAAGGAGATGGTAACATCATGTTTGCTTTCATAGTGCAATTCTTCTTCTTTCATGTCCCAATCAAACCCTGGACTGCCAAAATAAAGCCACTTTCTTAACTTTGTCATTGTCCAAACCTAAGTCTTCATCGCTGCATGTTTCTGGCATTAATCAGCAGACCAGTAAATGAGTTGGATTCTGTATCTCTCCATATTCACACAGTGTGTTGTTGTCTGCCACTTGAGCAACAGGTCTTGCATTTAGGGACTCCAACCCTCAACCTATACAGGGTCCTCCAAGTGACATAGGGGAGGTTGAGTTCCTCAGACTTATCCTCCTTTAATGTTGTTCCTTGTCCAGTGAGCTCCTTCCTCCATCTTCTAATTTGGTTTTACTCTTCTGTAACCTGCAGGGACTGCAGTGGCTCAAGTGGCTAAGACACTGACTGGGAGGCGGAAGGTCAGCCGTTTGATTTCCGAGTACTGCAGGATGGAATGAGCTCCCGTCTTTGTCCCAGCTCCTGCCAACCTTGCAGTTTGAAAGCAAGAAATTGCAAGTAGATCAATAGGGACCACTTCAGTGGGAAGGTAACAGCGCTCCGTGTGCTTCGGTATCTAGTCATGTGTTGTGTATGTATGTATGATTGCATGTTCATTGTATTGTAAAGGCAAGAATGTAACCACTCCAAATACAAAGTATCTCAGCTGTAAAGGAACGCGAGCAGACAGCCCATAGAGGGCAGCTGCGAGCGTTCAGTCTCACATGGTTCACATTGCTCAATCACGGACAGCCGTGGGAAAACCTTCCCCGCATTCAGCAGCAGAAGAAAGATCTGCATTCAGCAGCAGGAAAAGAGGCGTGCCTGGGCGAGGCCACGCCGGTAGCAGCCAATGAGCTACCGTGCTACAAGATTCAAAATGTATAGGGCTACTGTATATATTGAGATGTATCACCGCCATTACCTCATGCTCCAACGGATCGTCATGCAATAAACCTGTGTTAAGCCAACCCTTCGGCTGTTCTGTTGTCTTTGGTCCCATACACTAAATTGGCGACGAGGATGGGATATGGCTGCCCACGGGACCAAGACATGCGCCGGCTACGAGATTAGGACGCCGGGAGACTTGGAGCTGTTTGAGATAGACTTCAATGGAGCGCTAGTGGAGCTCGAAGTCTCAGATGAGGCCAAGAAGAGGGCCATCTTCGTCCGCATGCTCGGACACGAGACCAAGAGGACCTTGGTGGACCTGATCGCGCCGAGGAGGGTGAGCGACTTCAAGGCCACAGAGCTCCTGGCGGCGCTGCGCGCCCACCTCCGGCCCGCGATAGCCATGTTCCCCGCTCGGAGCGCGTTCTGGAGGCGAGTCCAGGCGCCCGGGGAGTCGGTCCCTGAGTTCGCCACGGCCCTGCGGCTGGCCGCCGGCCCATGCAAGTGGGAGACCCCAGAAGTCACCCTCCGGGACTGCCTGCTCTGCGGTCTGAGGGATACCGAGACTCAGCGCGCGCTGATGAAAAAGGAGCCGCCTCCCACATGGCAACAAGTCCTCGACACGGCACAGGCCGCGGAGGCCACAACTGCCGGGGTGCAAGAGCTTCAGGACTGGCGCCCGAAACCCGCCAAGGCAGAGAGCTCGGTGCGCACGGCCCGGCGAGTTTCGAACTCGTCCACGGAGAGCGGTGATGACGAGGACGTCCGGCGGGTCCACAGAGAGGGCCGGCGCTGCGACGGCTGCGGCGCCGCCCACGCCCGCGCCAAATGCCCATTCCGCAAGGCCGAGTGCCACAACTGCGGCCGGCGCGGGCACATCGCCAAGGTCTGCCGGAAACGGCGCGAGGCCAAGAGGAGTTCCCCAGACCGCTCGGCGAGGCAGGACCGCACCACGAGGCCAAAGGACGGCAACCGGACCACGAGGACCCGGGACGGAGTAGGGCGCATCTCCGACGACAGCGAGGACGACGCCCTGGTTTGCAGCGTTTCCACGGAGCACCCCCGTTACTTCATTGAGGTAGTAATCCAAGGGGCCCCTGTGAGGATGGAGGTGGACTCGGGTTCCTCCTACTCTATCATTTCCCAGGGGGAGTTCATGAAAATCGCTCCCCGCGTGCGGCCCAAGCTCAAAGCGTTGAGGGCCACACTGAAGGACGTGCAAGGGAACCGCATCCCAGTGTTGGGGGTTGGGAAGTTCCAGGTCCAGTTTAAAAAGCACACCGCAACGCTTCCCCTAGTCGTCCTCAAGGGAGGTAAATGCAGCCTCCTCGGGACTCAATGGTTCAAGCCCCTGGGGTTGTTCATTGGGGGTGTGCACGCCATGGGAGTACACGCCGCCGGGACTGATCCAATACAGAGCGTGTGCGACGCGCACCCCGAGGTTTTCAAAAAGGGGCTCGGAAAATTCAAGGGCCCCCCAGTGACTTTCGACCTGGACCCTGGAGTACGTCCAATCAGACTTAAACCGCGCAGAGTGCCCTTCGCACTAAAGGACAAAATAGAGGCGGAGTTGGACAAATTGGTGGGCCAGGGGATTCTTGTTCCTGTTGATTCTGCGGAGTGGGAAACTCCAATTGTAACAGCGCTCAAGGCCAACGGGGAGGTCCGCATATGCGCTGATTACAAGTGCACCATCAATAAGGCGATCCGCCCTAATGCGTATCCAGTGCCGGTAGTCAGCCACTTGTTGGCCAGGTTGCACGGGGGGAGGTGTTTTGCTAAACTCGACCTGGCCCAAGCCTACCAGCAACTCCCGGTCACCCCCGCCGCAGCTGCTGCGCAGACCATAGTCACCCACAAAGGGGCGTTCCAGGTATCGCGCCTCCAATTCGGCGTGAATTCGGCGCCCGGGATCTTCCAGTCACTCGTGGAACGCCTCCTGAAGGGGTTAGAGGGGGTGTTACCCTACTTTGATGACGTATTGATTACAGGGGGGAGCCGGGCCGAATTAGCAACAAGGTTGGGAAAGGTCCTGGCAATATTCGAAAAAGCGGGGTTGCGGTTGCGGAAAGACAAATGTGTTTTCTTCGCAACTGAGGTTGAGTTCCTAGGGTTCCGTGTTACTCCCGAGGGAATAAGGCCATCCCAATCCAAGGTGGCCGCCATCAAGAAGGCCCCCCGCCCCACCTCCAAGCCCGAGTTGCAGTCGTTCCTTGGACTGCTTAACTTTTACCACTCCTTCCTTCCACGGAAGGCAGCAGTGGCGGAACCGCTACACAAATTGTTAAAAAAGGACGGGGCATGGAAGTGGGGCGACGACCAGGAGACGGCTTTCAATGACCTGAAGCGACTCCTGGCATCAGATGCGGTACTGACCCACTTTGATCCCAAACGCCCAGTGGTCCTGATATGCGATGCATCCCCGGTGGGGGTGGGGGCGGTGTTATGCCACGTACTGGAGAACGGGAGGGAGGCCCCGATAGCATTCTACTCTAGGTCCTTGTCCCAAGCGGAGAGAAACTATGCCCAGACAGACAGGGAAGCACTAGCGATAATTGTGGGGACCAAGAAATTTCATGATTTTGTGTACGGCCGCCCCTTCACCATAGTGACTGACCACAAGCCCTTGCTAGGCATCTTCACCGCAGATAAGCCCACACCCCAAATCCTGTCCCCGAGGATGCTCAGGTGGGCCATTTTTCTCAACGCGTATCAGCACGCGTTGGTATACCGGCCCGGGAAGGAGATCAGCCATGCGGACGCCCTGTTGAGGTCCCCCATTCCCCGGGATTGCTGCCACGTGGGCGAGGAAGAGGGGGACCACCAGGTTTTAATGATAGAGGTCCTAGACTCCCCTCCAGTAGTACCGGCCGACATCGCCAAAGCGACCGGCAAGGACAAAACGCTAGCTACAGTTTGCTCTTGGGTACAGAAAGGGTGGCCCGTGTCTTCCCCAGCAGCGGAATTCGACACATTTTTCAAAAAGAAACTAGAGTTGTCCCTAGAGAGGGGTTGCCTTCTGTGGGGACAGCGGGTAGTAATCCCCACGTCGCTCCGGCCGAGGGTGCTTAAACTGCTGCACGTCAGCCACCCAGGGATCGTCCGCTCTAAGGCACTAGCCCGTAGTTACTTTTGGTGGCCCCAGCTAGACGCCAACATCGAACACATGGTCGGCACTTGCGAAGCATGCCAAAGCTCCAGGCCAGAAGAGGCTCGTTTGCCACATAGGGAGTGGGACGCAGCAAGGGGGCCCTGGTCCCGGGTACACGTAGACTTTGCTGGCCCGTTCAGGGGAACGCTTTTCCTCCTTGTGGTGGACGCGTTCTCCAAGTGGTTGGAGGTCATTGCAGTCTCGAGCACCTCCTCGGCCACTACAATCAAACAGTTACGGAGGGTCTTTTCCACGTTCGGTTTACCCGACACCCTCGTCAGCGATAACACTAGCTGTTTCACGTCCGCCGAGTTCGGGGCATTCATGGATCGCAACGCCATTCGGCACGTCACCTCCGCCCCCTTTCACCCGGCCACCAACGGCCAAGTAGAGCGCCTCGTGCGCACCACAAAAGACGCGCTGCGGCGCATGGGCCCCGGAGACCTCGACCTGAAATTGTGCCAATTCCTGCTAAGGTACAGGGTCACCCCATTGGCGTCAGGGTACTCCCCCGCGGAGCTGTTAATGCGCAGGAAGCTGGCCACGGTAATCTCCAAGCTAGACCCCACGAGAGTAGAGGACACGGGGTGGAACATAGGGGTGGAACCCGAAAAGAGTTTCAGCGTAGGCGCCCCGGTGCATTGCAGGAACTACGCCGACGCGGGGCCAGCCTGGGTGCCGGGCACCGTAATAGAACAAACCGGCCCCGTCTCATACCGCGTGGAGACCAGTACAGGCCTCCTGTGGAGGCGACACGTGGACCAACTCAGACGCAGGGTCCCCGGAGAACAGGACGAAGATGGAAAAAGCCACGAATCAGCATTAGGGTTCTCCCCCACCCGTTTAGCCCAAGGGGGAGGGAAAGGGGGACATGGGTCCCCACCAAGGGGGGAGGAAAGGGAATCGATCCTCAGAGATCTTTTGCGGGACTTCGCGGCAGAAAGGAAGAGCCCCGACCTCTCACATACCCCTCGGAAGTTTCCCCGAAACACAGATGCCCCTAGAAGTTTAGACGTTAATTTACAGTACCAGGGGGAGTTAGCGGAGTGGTCCCCCACCCGTCCTAGCGAAAAGAGGGGTTTCAGTTCAGCCCCTGGTACTCCCAGTCCCAGTAGCCCCTGTGAGTTAGAATGCAACATAGCGCCAATTCTCCGGAGACCGACACCCCCAAGACAGGAGGCAACAGCGAGTCCACCCACCACAGTCTCAAGGTCCCCCGAGCGGGGAACAGAAGGTAGCAGAACCACAAGGGCGACCTCATCGGTTCCGCGGTTCACAGTAGGAGGGTCCCCCGGGTCCGAGAGCAACAGGCAGGGGTTTACCTCCCAACTGTTCATTCCATTCCCATCCCCGGGGGCAAGGCAGGCACGGACCCCCCACAGAGCCACTAACGAATCCCCGTTTCCCATTGCAGGACAAGTACCCGCGGAGGCAGAGATCACAGGCTCTCCAGCACTAGGTCAGGCGCAAGCACGCCCCAAGCGCACGTGCGGCAAGCCACAATGGTTGCGGGACTTCGTCCCATCCTAGGGGGGAGGGATGTTGTGTATGTATGTATGATTGCATGTTCATTGTATTGTAAAGGCAAGAATGTAACCACTCCAAATACAAGGTATCTCAGCTGTAAAGGAACGCGAGCAGACAGCCCATAGAGGGCAGCTGCGAGCGTTCAGTCTCACATGGTTCACATTGCTCAATCACGGACAGCCGCGGGAAAACCTTCCCCGCATTCAGCAGCAGAAGAAAGATCTGCATTCAGCAGCAGGAAAAGAGGCGTGCCTGGGCGAGGCCACGCCGGTAGCAGCCAATGAGCTACCGTGCTACAAGATTCAAAATGTATAGGGCTACTGTATATATTGAGATGTATCACCGCCATTACCTCATGCTCCAACGGATCGTCATGCAATAAACCTGTGTTAAGCCAACCCTTCGGCTGTTCTGTTGTCTTTGGTCCCATACACTAAATCATGCCTGCCAAATGACCATGGAAACATCTGCAGAAGCAGACAACACTGGCTCTTTGGCTTTGAAACAGAAATGAGCACTGAACCCTACAGTCAGATAAAACTTGCTTTCAAGCAAGGGAAACCTTTCCTTTTACCTTTAACCTCAAGAATGTTTGTTCTTGCCATAAAGTTCTACCTGGATCTCAGCCAGGAGACTTGAGACTCATATCTGTTTAGAGGATGTTGAGGATCATTCACTTACTTAGATTGCTCAGTGTCTCTCATCTCAAGAGGAGCAATACCAACAGGAGGATATATTTTCTCAACTGGTGTATGTTTGAGGCATCCTGTCACTATACAGATGGCTTCATTAACAGCAATGTCAACTTGTTTTGCGTGTGTGGATGTGCTCCATATTGGCATAGTGCAAAGTGGACCATCACTTTGTAGAGATTCCTGGTATGCTTTTGATCATAAAAAAGCATTGTTCAGGGCAGGGAAGGTTATAGAATTGTTCCCTGCTAGCTCTCTCCTTCACAGATCCCTGGTGTTGTAAGTCTATGAATATAGAGCAGAGCCAGTGACAATGAGTCATGGCAGAGGCTTTGGAACGAGAGAGGTCAAAGATGTTCATAACATTGTGAATAATGAAGGTGTATAAAATACATGTAAAATCAACCACCCGATGAATCTTAGTATGCTATTTTATATTAAGTTACAATGAATTATTACAAAGATGATAGCAATTATGAAGATTATCGTGCGTTAAAAACAGGGTAAAAAAATTGAATATAAAAATAGGAGATGTTGAATGGAGAAATAAGTGGGAAAAGAGGATAATGAGAACAATGTCAGTAAGAATCAAGGAGCATAATTTTAAAATGTTGTGGCAATGGTACTTGACACCACTGAGGTTGCATCAGATGGATAATAAAAGGGATAATTTATGCTGGAGATGCAAAGAAACGGTTGGAACCTATGAACATATGTGGTGGAGTTGCAAAAAATAAACAAATTTTGGAGAAGAATAGAAGGAGAGATTGGGGAAATATTGGGTAAAAGAATTAAGTTGGTGTCAGGTACCATTCTATTAACAGATGTGGAAGGTATGGGTTTGAATAAGGTGGAAAAAGAATTACTGGAAATTATGTTAACTACAGGTAGACAATGTATCGCTAGAAATTGGAAAAATGATGTATTCATAGACTGGAGAGTGGTATAAGGAAATGTGGAGTTTAGCATTGAATGACAAACTGACATGGAAGATAAAAGTAAAAAGGGATAAATTGAAAGAAAATAGGTTTTGGAATATTTGGAAGCCGTTCGTGGATCACTCTCTTATGGCTAGGGACAGTTCTGGACCTGTACCATCTCAAAGTGGGTTTTGGAGATGATATAGATACTAAACTCTCCGGGCATTGTAAATATTCACTGGGTGTTGTGTAACTAGTTAAGAAATAATAAACAGTTGTAATACTGAAAGCTCTTATGAATGCTATGGTTATAGTGATAACCTATAATGTGGGTATTTAACACTGTGGGTTATATTGTAAACAGTTAGTTCAATCATTATGTATGTGTTATTTTTTACGAGCTTGATGTAATATTGTACTGTATTGTTATTGTTTTTTCTGTATGTTTGTTATTCTTATTTTTTATTTTTGAAAATGAATAATTTTTTTTAAAAAAATCAATAAAGTGGCCCATTGTTTAACTCAAAAAAAAAACCAGGGTAAAATATGTGCCATGTTAAGATCAGAGAATGGATTTATAAAGATGTTTAAAAATTAATAACTCTCATTTCTGTATAGCTTTCAAGCATTCAAAGCACTTCAAATGCATCATACAGGCCTCACCGTAAAAAACAACAACCCACCTCTAAAAGCATTATTATAATCTGGTCTTATTACAGGAGAGGTTAGAACTGGTCTGGTCCATGCAACCTAGGGAGTTGAGAATGGAGGCAGGATTCAACCCAGACACTTCTTGATCTACTGTTCAGTTTCTTATGCATTCTGCTACAACAAATCTGTAGGTTTATGCTTTACTCCCTGGTTTTATGCTTTAAGTTCACTTTTCAGGGTCTCATGAAAAAAAATCTAGACTATTTTGTTATGTTGTTTGAAATGAATAGCAGCTTTGATGTGGGATCAAGTAGCTTATATATTTTACATAAATAAGCAGATACTCTTCTTCATCACACATCCTGTGCATGAGAGAGGGAAAAGGAAAGGGGGGGGGTACATTGGATAGGTAAGGTGTACAAAGAGAGCTATCAAAGAACTGTCAACTTTGTAAAAATGTTTGTTGTTCAGGAAAAAGAGACTTTGCTCCCTACTCTTGTGGTGGATGTTGCTAGCAATATCCTCCTTTTTCTACTGTATCACTTAGCTGTCTCTTGGTTGGCTTGCTTTCAGGCATCACAATAAAGCATGCCAATGGTATGAAAAGCCAAAGAGAAGTAGTTTGAAGATGGGCCTTGATGGAAGGAGAACGAATGAAAGTAGGTGAGGTCTTGAATCACTGAGACTCTATTCCTGCATGTATCATGTCAACCATAAAACTGCTTTCTCCTTCTACCTTCTACAGCATCAAACCCTGCTGATGACTGTCAACTCATCCAACCCAGGTAGAGCAGAGCCACCAAGGAACACCAGGAATTATCTTTGATATAACCATTCAAACATAAACTCCTACCTAAATTCAACCAAGCGATTAGTCCCATGTGGGTCATGGAAGCAGAACATATCGATTTACTCCTAAAATCTTGGAACTGCCTTTTTGTGCACATTCATAGAGAAGTCTGCAATTCAGCTATAAAAAAAAGTCAATGATGAAGAAGTAGAAACCTAGAAACAACACCTGAGATCCTTTTGCATTACAGGAGTAATGTAATCCAAAGCAGCAAAGCATTGCAAATTAAAAGCATTGCTGATTCATTGGGTGATTTTGATGTGCACACAACTTTCTCACAACTTTGAAGCCTATGCATGGTCAATACTTGAAAAACATAGAAAGAAAGGCTGATCAAAAGCTGGCATGGGGATCACATCATAAGCTTTGAAGAAGGAAATGGAAGGATTTATCTTGGCAGTTCAGGAACATGTTTTGCTAACAAATTGCACAAAGATAAACATACAGCACATATTCAACAATAGCAAATGTCAGCTTTGTAATGAAAAGGATGAAACAGTAGATCATCTGATCAGAGGATGCAGCAAAATTTCAGACTGATTATTTGCAACACCATGACAGGGTTGCAAAAATTATTAATTGGAAACTTTGCCAGAAGTTTGGATTTGAATGCAGTAAAAATCATTGGGATTATCAGGTAAAGAAAGTTTTAGAAAATAAGAGAGTCAAGATTCTGTGGGACTTTAAAATTCAAACAGATAGATATCTGACTCACAACACACTTGATATAAATGTTGTAGAAAAGAAGATGCCCTGGTTTGTTGACATTGCTATACCAGGAGATGCACTAACTGAAGACAAACAACCAGAGAAAATCACAAAATATTATGATTTGCAAACTGAAGTGGAGCATCTATGGAGGAAGAAATCTGTTGTTGTACCCATATGATTGGCGCCCTTGGAACAATACCTAAAGGACACCCTAGATATTTGGAAATTTTGGATCTATTGGACTTGAACATCTTAATTCTCCAAAATGAACAAACGAATGAACAAACAAACAAATGAACAACTGTACTAGTAAAGGTAAAGGTTTCCCTTGCTCGAAAGCCAGTAGTATCTAACTCTAGGGTTCAGTGCTCATCTCTGTTTCAAAGCCAAAGAGCCAGTGCTGTCTGCTTCTGCAGACGTTTCCATGGTCATGTGGCAAGCATGACTAGACACCGGAGCACACAGTACCTTCCCACCGAAGTGATCCCTATTTATCTACTTGCAATTTCTTACTTTCGAACTAGGAACTGCATAAATACGTAGACCAGTGTTTCCCAACCTTTGGTCCTTGGACTCCAATTCCTAAATGCATTGATCAGCCAATGTACTGACTTGGGCTTCTGGGAATTGAAGTCCAAGAACCATAGGTTGGGAAATATTGACTTAGTACCTCAACGGTTCTTAGGTCCTTGGTTAGGGCTTTTACTGTTAACTTCATACCAGTCCTCAACTGTGAATCGAATGGTAGAGTTGTATAATAATAATGTAATTCTTGTAATATCTTTGAGACTAACAGGTGCATTTTTTTGTGATCTTCTTTGGACTAAACAAGTGGATTAATTGAAGAAGTTGATTGTAATCCACAAAATCACCAACTAATATAAATCCATAAACATTAAAATGCCACAAGACTTGAGTTCTTTCTTTCTTTCTTTGCAGATGCACCCCCCAAAGAAAGACTCAGACACCGGTATATGGATAAAGGCATTGGGCCACTTTATTGAATAATGCCCTAGTCCGAATTATAACTTTCAATTGGTGTATTCATCCAATTGTAATTCTTAAGGCAAGCAGGCCGCAGTAACACTGGTAAGGTTCCTCCCAAAATGCCAATGGCAATTGGCTACAATGTAACTATTTGTATCAATTTGTTTGTTGACACAAACAAATTGTTGACCGGAGTCAATAAACTATCTACTGACCCCACCCTATGACGTGTATCCGTCAAATCACGAGGTGATGCATGCTGTAAAGCTCCTGCCATCACCCCTTGCCTGGTTCGTTGTTGACCGGCCAAAGCTATTACACCTGTACCTGTCTAAGTGTTGGCCAGTCAATTGCGAACCTGCCGGATACCTATGGGTCATAAATCTTTACCTTACCAGTGCTACCCGCCAGACGGGGAGGCGTCTATGAAGACTCACCGCCCCCCCCCCCGACCGTCAGCTCGGTCACCAGGTCTGCTTGCAAATCTTCCATAAAGAGGTTCATACCTCTAGCCGACAGGTGGACCCCATCCCCTGCATAGAGATCGTAATTTTGCAAACTAATCATGGGGTGCCGGATGACCATCCCCAAACCCTTGTCTGACAAGAACCGGGCAACCGCCCTGTTCACCGAGCGGCGAGCGCTGTCAAAGGCACGGAGGTCAATACCTCCCCTGTAAGTATGTCGCGGCACGATGTCCAACCATAGCAGCCTTGTGGACGGCCACACATAATGCAAATAAGCTAGGTCACTGCAGATCGTGAATTTTAAGGAAAGGCCAGTGACCTGGGCAAGGTCATTGGCCCTGAGGTGCAGTACAAGGACATCAGACGGTTCAGCATCCCTGATGGAAAACAGGAATGGCAATAGTTCCTGCCATCTCATTCCGCGCTTACCGTACCAACGTATACGTGCGGTTGCACGTAGTCCAAGCTGGGGTCCCCACTCTGTCGCCGCAGCATACTGCGCTGCCCAGTGCACGTAACTGTGGCCCACCAGCCATACTGCCACCGGTGTGCGGGGACACACAGGGTCTGTAAAAGAGGAAAAGAGAATAATGACTTAACTGGTACTCAAGCCTGAAGTGGGCGAACATACAATGCAAAACGCATGGATCCCCATCTTCCCATCCGGTGTATATCAGACTCAGAGTACCCAAATGCAGCCGCAGTGGATGCAGCACCTATCCTAAATGAATGGGTGCTGTAACGAGCCCCAGGGAGGCCAACACTGGTTAGTGCCATACCGGTCACCTTCCAAAATTGGAATTTAGTAAGGGGAGACCCATCCTGGTGGCAGAAAAACAGGCCAGGGTGCGCGCCACGTACTGCCAAAAACTCATGTAGGGCACCAACCGGACAGATGTCTGCAATGGAACATCGTAGCAGTCTAACTCCACTTCCTATGCCATGCTGATCAACTTTTGAGGACCGTATCCTCAACTGAGCCCACTCATTAGTGACATAGACATCGTCGAGTTCCAGTGCCCTACGAGTCGCATCCGCCTTAGACAGTAGTACCAACTCACTGATGCGGAGTGCTCCAAAGAAGGCCACCGTGGTAGCCGCATGAAAAAGAGCAACCTCATACCTATCATAACACAGGTTATGCCAGTCTTGTGCAAGGTGGGTCAGTACCTCTGGTGAAATTGGGTGGTGAGTGTCCGGGCGGCAGCCACGTTCCCGTGTCCACCCCTCCAAGACGTGACGTATGCGGAAATCATTCACGCAGTTAGCAAAACCCCTCACTTTGGCCATAAATGCCAGTGCCAACAGCCTGGATGCTATAGTACGAGGAGCCAAACCCTGACTAACCATAAATTGTAAAACCTGTTCAACTGGAATGGGCCACACTTCGGGCAACTGTAGTTGCACACAAAAGGTTCTGAATTGTACAAAAGCACGCCGTACGCGTGCGAGGTGCCAAAGTCATGCTGATCGCCCGGTTCACCTCTCCTCACCAAATGTCCAAATCTCGGCCGGGAGTGGCGAGGGGAATTCCTCTGCTTCCGGAGCCAAGGCACGGAACCGGGGGATCTGCAGGCGGGATAAAGCATCAGCAATATCGTTATTAATGCCTGGGACATGTCTGGCCTTAAACAGCACATTTAGGCGTAGGCTTCATAACACAAATTGGCGAACCAACGCCATAACCCTAGGCGGTCTTTTCGGGCGCTAAGGGGACACCCAGTTCCCTCATTAGCGTCTGAAATGTAGTGAGGAGACGCGTGCATGTGTCCGAGCCCCGTTCACCCCCGAACAAAAAGTAATCGAGGTAATGGGCTACAGACGGAGACCCGGACCTGCAGACAAAGGCCCACTGAAGAAAAGTGCTAAAACGTTCGAATGCTGAATATGAAATAGAGCAGCCAAAAGGCATGGCTTTATCTACATAGAACTTCCCTTGGAACCTAAAACCCAATAGCTCAAAGTCCCCAGGGTGCTCTGGCAGCAATCGGAATGCCGATTTAATGTCACATTTTGCCAGGAGGGCACCGGGACCACAAGAGCGCACCATCCGTAGGGCTTGGTCAAATGACGTATACCTGACCGAACAAAGGTCATCAGGAATAGCATCATTGACAGAAGACCCCGCCGGGTACGATAGATGGTGGATTAAATGAAATTCACCCGGGGTCTTTTTAGGTACTAGCCCCAGAGGGGAGACTTTCAGGTTAGGGAAAGGCGGTTCGGAAAAGGGGCCCGCTACCCTCCCAGCCTCCACTTCTTTGGCAATACTCAGGGCAGCTACCCCCTCCTTACCCTTCAGGGAAATTAAATTGGGGGAATCTTGGGGTCCCCAAACCCCTTCGAATGGAATACAAAAGCCCCACTGGAAACCCTCCAGAAGGTACTTCGCGTCTTCCCTTCTTGGATAAGTTGAGAGCCATCGCTCCAGCATATACACATTAACTGGGGAGGGGGCCTTTTGACAGGCTAGCTCCATCAGAGGAAGCCCTGCCCGCCCCCTGTCCACCTCTACCTCTGCCCCATGACCCACCAGCCCGCGGGCACGTGGAGGCGGCATGGGGGCCAGCGCAAGAGGGACACTCATGTTTGTACCGACACTGTTGCTTATTGCACACGCCATTAGCTGAGAAGCTCCAACACAGCAAGCGGGCTGGAACCCCCTGCCCCACCGGCTGGCGGGGAGCCTGTGTTGGAGCAGCTCGCTGCACAGCATGGCCACAATGGTACCTATCCCCAGGTGCCAAACGCGTGGGGGTCATGTACAAGAGCCACAATTTCTGGCAGGGCTCATCCCACCTCATCCCACCTCATCCCTGGGTGCAAGGCCACCCTCATTCTAAATTCCTCATCGTAAGCCAACCACGATGGGGCAGGGAAATCAACCATCACCCTGTAAATATTGTCCAAGTATTGGACCATAGGAATGGCCAGATCAGGCCGGGCCCTAAGGTATACCGCCATATAAATAAGATATGCCGGCAACCAGTTGGCCCAAGTGCGCGGCGGCTTACGACGACGGGACAGCTCTTTGTCTCTATCGTCCTGTCCCTCTCTCTCTTCCTTAGTGGGCTCATGGTTCAATAGGGAGAATATATCCACGTACTCCCCTCGCCAAATCTTATCCCTCGTGACCTGTGATCACCCAGGGGCAAGGAATAACCAGCCGTCGGCAAAGCCGCCGTTGGCACATTCTGTATAGAGGGCATACGCAGCGGGACCTGGATAGCCCCTGCGATGCTCGGCACTGCCCCAGGGGCGGACACCCCCGCCCTTAACGAGGGACAATTTTGAAACCATGGGGCACTGGGATAGGCTGGTAACTGATGCCCACTCGCCTCAACTTGACGAGGCCATGGCCACTGAACCCCACCACTGGAAGTGGGCTGTGGTGTTGGTGCACTAAATTGAACCTGATACTCACTAGGTGCACCCCCGTGAGCCGCCCCCACCAGGGGTTCCGGCCCACGGCAGGCATCGGAGCTCGCGACCGGAATCGAGCTCTGTAACCAACCCTGACTGCTCCCAGTCTGGACATCCGTACAAACGGGGAGCTGCGAGACACCCGCTGGGGCCGGCCGGACTGTCTCAAGCAGCTCAACCCGGCTGGCCGCCCGCTGAAGCGTTGCGGCCAGCAAGGTAGCCGGGGCCATCGAAGGGGCCCCAATGGAAAGAGTAGCGCCCCCTCCGAAGGAGGCTGTGCAATGCCCAAGGATGTTTCCAGCACTGCTAACCATGCTAACAGAGCATCCACTGCCCCAGAGCCCCCAGCATAAGGCGGGCCGGGTGGGTCGGATGGCCCACTAGGCAGTTGAGGAAAAGGTAACCCAAAAGGAGAGCCAGGGCCAGAATAGGGCCATGCCCAAAGCTCCGGCCCATGAGGGGCCGGAGGGGCAGTGGGTTGGACACCACCACCAGGCCCCCCCAGGCCGCCCTCTCCCATGCCCGGTAAAGGCGGGCCGAGGGCCAAAGCCCCGGAGGGGCCAGCCTGGTTCTGACCAGCTACCAAGCTGGAGCCAGGCTGCCAAGAGTCAACCTGACCAGCCCCACTGGTACCAGTGGGCAAGGCTGGCACATTGTCCTGCCGTGGGGGCGCAGCCCTGGTCCTCCGACCCAAAGGCTGGCCCCCATCCGGCGCAGGGCCGGTAAAAGTTCTTCCCCTCGGCCGCAGCTTTAGCGCCGGGGCCTTCTGCTTGGGAGCCATGTCTCCCTAGGATAAGAAAGGCAGGATCCCTATCCAGGGATCGAACTCCAAGCGCTTAAGCACCGCGGTAGCCAAGCAATCCAGGGGCTCTGCATGCTGCAATCCTCCTTTCCCAGCCGGGAAACTAAATGCAAGGGCTCAATAGCCCAAGACTACGGAGAAAAAACAGCGACAGAGAAAAGTTCTCTTCTCCGTCGCTATTCTAAAATGGCAGCTTGGCTGCCTCGTGGCCACCCCTTTTATAGAGGGGTGGCCATGCCCCCTAATTCACCCGGATGTCTGAGTCCGGGTGGGGGTGGGGGCCTGCAAAGAGCGCGGCGGCCATTTTGGTGCCGCGCTTTCATTCTTCACACATGCTGAAGCAGATTAAAATGGCCAGCTGTTTAAAGTTTGTTCACTCCTGTTACCTGACTTCCACAGACATTTCCACCTGGGTTGCACTCACAAATAAACATTCAGAGAATGTTTCCATTACTTCCCCCTCTTGGGAACTGTTATGTATGTATGTGTGCATGTTCATTGTACTGTAAAGGCAAGAATGTAACCACTCCAAATACAAACGATCTCAGCTGTAAAGGAACGCGAGCAGACAGCCCATAGAGGGCAGCTGCGAGCGTTCAGTCTCACATGGTTCACATTGCTCAATCACGGACAGCCGCGGGAAAACCTTCCCCGCATTCAGCAGCAGAAGAAAGATCTGCATTCAGCAGCAGGAAAAGAGGCGTGCCTGGGCGAGGCCACGCCGGTAGCAGCCAATGAGCTACCGTGCTACAAGATTCAAATGTAGAGGGCTACTGTATATATTGAGATGTATCACCGCCATTACCTCATGCTTCACCGGAACACCATGCAATAAACCTGTGTTAAACCAACCCTTCGGTTGTCCTGTTGTCTTTGGTCCCATATACTAAATTGGCGACGAAGGTGGGATATGGCTGCCCACGGGACCAAGACATGCGCCGGCTACGAGATCAGGAAGCCGGGAGACTTGGAGCTGTTTGAGATAGACTTCAATGCAGCGCTGGTGGAGCTCGAAGTCTCAGATGAGGCCAAGAAGAGGGCCATTTTCGTCCGCATGCTCGGACACGAGACCAAGAGGACCTTGGTGGACCTGATCGCGCCGAGGAAGGTGGGCGACCTCAAAGCCACAGAGCTCCTGGTGGCGCTGCGCGCCCATTTCCGGCCAGCAATAGCGATGTTCCCCGCTCGGAGCGCGTTCTGGAGGCGAGTCCAGGCGCCCGGGGAATCGGTCGCCGAGTTCGCCGCGGCCCTGCGGCTGGCCGCCGGCCCATGCAAGTGGGAGACTCCAGACGTCACCCTCCGGGACTGCCTGCTCTGCGGTCTGAGGGACACAGAGACTCAGCGCGCGCTGATGAAAAGGGAGCCGCCTCCCACGTGGCAACAAGTCCTCGACACGGCGCAGGCCGCGGAGGCCACGACCGCCGGGGTGCAAGAGCTTCAGGACTGGCGCCCGAAGCCCGCCAAGGCAGAGAGCTCGGTGCGCGCGGCCCGGTGAGCTTCGAACTCGTCTGCGGAGAGCGGCGACGACGAGGACGTCCGGAGGGTCCAGAGAGAGGGCCGGCGCTGCGACGGCTGTGGCGCCGCCCACGCCCGCGCCAAATGCCCATTCCGCAAGGCCGAGTGCCACAACTGCGGCCGGCGCGGGCACATCGCCAAGGTCTGCCGGAAACGGCGCGAGGCCACAAGGAGTTCTCCAGACCGCTCGGCGAGGCAGGACCGCACCACGAGGCCAAAGGACGGCACCCGGACCATGAGGACGCGGGACGGCATAGGGCGCATCTCCGACGACAGCGAGGACGACGCTCCGGTTTGCAGCGTTTCCACGGAGCACCCCCGTTACTTCGTTGAGGTAGTAATACAAGGGGCCCCTGTTAGAATGGAGGTGGACTCGGGTTCGTCATACTCTATTATTTCCCAGGGAGAGTTCATGAAAATCGCCCCCCGCGTGCGGCCCAAGCTCAAAGCGTTGAGGGCCACACTGAAGGACGTGCAAGGGAACCGCATCCCAGTGTTGGGGGTTGGGAAGTTCCAGGTCCAGTTTAAAAAGCACACCGCAACGCTTCCCCTAGTCGTCCTCAAGGGAGGAAAATGCAGCCTCCTCGGGACTCAATGGTTCCAGCCCCTGGGGTTGTTCATTGGGGGGGGTGCACGCCGTGGGAGCACACGCCACCGGGACTGATCCAATACAGAGCGTGTGCGACGCGCACCCCGAGGTTTTCAAAAAGGGGCTCGGAAAATTCAAGGGCCCCCCAGTGACTTTCGACCTAGACCCTGGAGTACGTCCAATCAGACTTAAACCGCGCAGAGTGCCTTTCGCACTAAAGGACAAAATAGAGGCGGAGTTGGACAAATTGGTGGGCCAGGGGATTCTTGTTCCTGTTGATTCTGTGGAGTGGGAAACTCCAATTGTAACAGCGCTCAAGGCCAACGGGGAGGTCCGCATATGCGCTGATTACAAGTGCACCATCAATAAGGCGATCCGCCCTAATGCTTATCCGGTGCCGGTAGTCAGCCACTTGTTGGCCAGGTTACACGGGGGGAGGTGTTTCGCTAAACTCGACCTGGCCCAAGCCTACCAGCAACTCCCGGTGACCCCCGCCGCAGCTGCTGCACAGACCATAGTCACCCACAAAGGGGCGTTCCAGGTATCGCGCCTCCAATTCGGCGTGAATTCGGCGCCCGGGATTTTCCAGTCACTCGTGGAACGCCTCCTGAAGGGGTTAGAGGGGGTGTTACCCTACTTTGATGACGTATTGATTACAGGGGGGAGCCGGGCCGAATTAGCAAGGAGGTTGGGAAGGGTCCTGACAATATTCGAGAAAGCGGGGTTGCGGTTGCGGAAGGACAAATGCGTTTTCTTCGCAACTGAGGTTGAGTTCCTAGGGTTCCGTGTTACTCCCGAGGGAATCAGGCCATCCCAATCCAAGGTGGCCGCCATCAAGAAGGCCCCTCGCCCCACCTCCAAGCCCGAGTTGCAGTCGTTCCTTGGACTGCTCAACTTTTACCACTCCTTCCTTCCGCGGAAGGCAGCAGTAGCGGAACCGCTACACAAATTGTTAAAAAAGGACGAGGCATGGAAGTGGGGCGACGACCAGGAAAGGGCTTTCAATGACCTGAAGCGACTCCTGGCATCAGATGCGGTACTGACCCATTTCAATCCCAAACGCCCAGTGGTCCTGATATGCGATGCATCCCCGGTGGGGGTGGGGGCGGTGTTATGCCACGTACTGGAGAACGGGAGGGAGGCCCCGATAGCATTCTACTCTAGGTCCTTGTCACAAGCGGAGAGGAACTATGCCCAGACAGACAGGGAAGCACTAGCGATAATTGCGGGGACTAAGAAATTTCATGATTTTGTGTACGGCCGCCCCTTCACCATAGTGACTGACCATAAGCCCTTGCTAGGCATTTTCACCGCAGATAAGCCCACACCCCAAATCCTGTCCCCGAGAATGCTCAGGTGGGCCATTTTTCTCAACGCGTATCAGCATGCGTTGGTATACTGGCCCGGGAAGGAGATCAGCCATGCGGATGCCCTGTCGAGGTCCCCCATTCCCCGGGATTGCTGCCACGTGGGCGAGGTAGAGAGGGACCACCAGGTCTTAATGATAGAGGTCCTAGACTCCCCTCCAGTAGTACCGGCCGACATCGCTAAAGCGACCGGCAAGGACAAAACGCTGGCCACAGTTTGCTCCTGGGTACAGAAAGGGTGGCCCGTGTCTTCCCCAGCAGCGGAATTCGACACATTTTTCAAAAAGAAACTAGAGTTGTCCCTAGAGAGGGGTTGCCTTTTGTGGGGACAGCGGGTAGTGATCCCCACGTCTCTCCGGCCGAGGGTGCTTAAACTGCTGCACGTCAGCCACCCGGGGATCGTCCGCTCTAAGGCACTGGCCCGCAGTTATTTTTGGTGGCCCCAGCTAGACGCCGACATCGAACACATGGTCGGCACTTGCGAAGCGTGCCAAAGCTCCAGGCCAGAAGAGGCCCGCTCGCCACATAGGGAGTGGGACGCAGCAAGGGGGCCCTGGTCCCGGGTACACGTAGACTTTGCTGGCCCGTTCAGGGGAACGCTTTTCCTCCTTGTGGTGGACGCGTTCTCCAAGTGGTTGGAGGTCATCCCAGTCTCGAGCATCTCCTCGGCCATAACAATTAAACAGTTACGGAGGCTCTTTTCCACGTTCGGTTTACCCGACACCCTCGTCAGCGATAACGCTAGCTGTTTCACGTCCGCCGAGTTCGGGGCATTCATGGAGCGAAACGCCATTCGGCACATCACCTCCGCCCCCTTTCACCCGGCCACCAACGGCCAAGTAGAGCACCTCGTGCGCACCACGAAAGACGCGCTGCTGCGCATGGGTCCCGGAGACCTCGACCTGAAATTGTGCCAATTCCTGCTAAGGTACAGGGTCACCCCATTGGCGTCAGGGTACTCCCCCGCGGAGCTGTTGATGCGCAGGAAGCTGGCCACGGGAATCTCCAAGCTAGACCCCACGAGAGTAGAGGACAAAGGGCAGAACATAGGGGTGGAACCCACAAAGAGTTTCAGCGTAGGCGCCCCAGTGCATTGCAGGAACTACGCCAACGCGGGGCCAGCCTGGGTGCCGGGCACCGTAATAGAACAAACCGGCCCCGTCTCATACCGCGTGGAGACCAGTACAGGTTTCCTGTGGAGGCGACACGTGGACCAACTCAGGCGCAGGGTCCCCGGAGAGCAGGACGGAGACGAAAATAGCATCAAATCAGCGTTAGGGTACTCCCCCACCCGTTTAGCCCAAGGGGGAGGAAAAGGGGAACATGGGCCCCCACCAAGGGGGGAGGAAAGGGAATCGATCCACAGAGATCTTTTGCGGGAGTCCGCGGCAGAAAGGAAGAGCCCCGACCACACACATACCCCTCAGAATTTTCCCCGAAACACAGATGCCCATAGAAGTTTAGACGTTGATTTACAGTACCAGGGGGAGTTAGCGGAGTGGTCCCCCACCCGTCCTAGCGAAAAGAGGGGTTTCAGTTTAGCCCCTGGTACTTCCAGTCCCAGTAGCCCCTGTGAGTTAGAATGCAATATAGCGCCAATTTCCCGGAGACCGACACCCCCAAGACGGGAGGCAACAGCGAGTCCGCCCACCACAGTCTCAAGGTCCCCCGAGCAAGGATCAGAAGGTAGCAGGACCACAAGGGCGACCTCATCGGTTCCGCGGTTCACAATAGGCGGGTCCCCGGGGTCCGAGAGCAACAGGCAGGGGTTCACCTCCCAACTATTCATTCCATTCCCATCCCCGGGCGCAAGGCAGGCACGGACGCCCCACAGAGCCACTAACGAATCCCCGTTTCCCGTTGCAGGACAAGCACCCGCGGAATCAGGGATCACAGGCTCTCCAGTACTAGGTCAGACGCAGGCACGCCCCAAGCGCACGTGCGGCAAGCCACAATGGTTGCGGGACTTCGTCCCATCCTAGGGGGGAGGGATGTTATGTATGTATGTGTGCATGTTCATTGTACTGTAAAGGCAAGAATGTAACCACTCCAAATACAAACGATCTCAGCTGTAAAGGAACGCGAGCAGACAGCCCATAGAGGGCAGCTGCGAGCGTTCAGTCTCACATGGTTCACATTGCTCAATCACGGACAGCCGCGGGAAAACCTTCCCCGCATTCAGCAGCAGAAGAAAGATCTGCATTCAGCAGCAGGAAAAGAGGCGTGCCTGGGCGAGGCCACGCCGGTAGCAGCCAATGAGCTACCGTGCTACAAGATTCAAATGTAGAGGGCTACTGTATATATTGAGATGTATCACCACCATTACCTCATGCTTCACCGGAACACCATGCAATAAACCTGTGTTAAACCAACCCTTCGGTTGTCCTGTTGTCTTTGGTCCCATATACTAAAGGAACAATGATTGTTGGCTTTATATTTGATTTAAAACAGATCATATTTCATAGTAAACCAAGGCTCAAAAGATGCCATATTGATACTTGTTTTCTTATGTATTGGTACATGTCACTGACCTTTCTGTATCAATGAAATTATAAAACGTCAAGAGCCATTGTAATTACATTTAAAGCACTTGCCCTGGATTAGCGAGAAGAGTACAAAAATGGATGGGAGTTACAGTATGTTTGGCTAAATCCTTCTGCTAAATATTTCAGGCAGTATAGTTCCACAGCAGCGGCAGAATAATAAGGGTCAGTGGAGATGTATGGACAGCTGAGCTGGATGCTGGCTTGTAGAGGTTATTGGGTTGTAAGATTCTTGTTCACATTATAAGCATAACTGTTTATTATTGTAATCCTTTTAATTTCCTTGTGTTATGCCATATTGATCATTGCTGGTAGGGGTCCTTATAGTTTCATATGAACTGGGAATATGCCTGATGTTCCACTACAGCTGTGAAGGTTGCATTGGAAGAAAAGTAATGAGAAAAGCTTGAAACATTCCCTTTTGGTTTACATTTCACAGATCCCCAGGTTTTGGCAGTCGTAGTCCAAAAGAAGTAAGCCTGCAGAAACACACAAAGAATATAAAAGTGTATCAGTACAAGTTCTGGTTTGTCCTTTTAAAATGCATAATACAAAGCTTGTTAATGTGTGTCCCAGCCTGATATACAGGCAGAAAGTGAGGAAGGCCTAAAGAAGCTCCTGATTAGGTTGAAAGAAGAGAGTGCAAAAGCTGACTTGAGACTCAACATCAAGAAAACCAAGATAATGGCAACAGGTCCTATCAGTCCCTAGAAAATAGATGGGGAAGAAGTAGAAGCAATGACAGACCTTACTTTTCTAGGATCAAAGATCACTGCAGAATAGAGGGAGATTGCAGCCATGAAATAAAAAAGTGACTGATTCTTGGGAGACAAGCTTTGAGAAACCTGGGGAACATAGTCAAAAGTAAAGACATCACCTTGCAAATTAAAATTCGCATAGACAAAGCAATGGTATTCCTGGTGGTATTGTATGTTTGTGAGAGCTGGACCATACTGGTTACCAGTTTATCTCTGGGTGCAATTCAAGGTGCTGGTTTTGACCTTTAAAGCCCTACATGGTAGTGGGCCAGGGCATCACAGAAACCGCATTGCCCTAAGGACATCTGTCCATCCAACCAGAGCGGACCGGAGGGGCTCTCTAATTGTGCCATCAGCCAGGGGGGCTCACCTCTCTGGCACAAGGAGGAGGTCCTTCTCCATGTCCGCACCGGCCCTTTGGAACCTCCTGCCTGTTGCCCTTTAGGAAGGAACTAAAGACCTGGCTGGCGTGCCAAGTTTGGGGTGCGGGTGGGGATGGGGGTACTGTTGGGTGGTTGGTATAGAGGAGTGTGCCTTCCCCCAAGGTCCCTTCGGTACTTGCACAGCTTTTAGGGGTGGGTTTTTAAACTTTTAACTTTGTTTTATCATGTGTCTTTTTATGTATTTACTGTCCGCTATGTAAACCTCCCTGAGTTGGGTTGTACCTGAGTGGGCGGTATATAAGCATGAAAAATAAATAAATAAATAAATAAATAAATAAATAAATAAATAAAAATAAGGAAAGCTGAGCGCAGAAGAATAGATGCCTTTGAAATGTAGTGTTGGATGAGAGTTTTGAGAGTACCCTGGACAGCGAGGAGAATAGATCGGTCTTAGAAGAAATCAACCCTGACTGCTCCTTAGAAGGTCAAATAGTAAAGATGAAGCTAACGTACTTTGGACATCAAATGAGAAGAGAGGATTCACTTGAGAGAGCCTTGATGCTGGGAAAGGTGGAGGGCAAAAGAAGAAGAAGAAGGGGCGGCCAAAGATGAGATGGCTAGATGGTATTGTAGACACAATGGGCACAAAGCTAGGCTGGTTAAGGAGGATGGTGGAGGACAGAGGTGCCTGGCGGGCAATGGCCCATGTGGTTGCAAAGGGTTGGATTCAAGTGTGCGACTGAACAACAACAACAAATTCCTTTTTTGAAGATCTTTTACCACAAGGAATCGCTAGAGCCATAAACATTTTGAAAACTTTTCTTTTAAAAATAAAGAAGCAGAAAAGTGTTCATATTTCATGGTATTTGTTGTGCTGCAGGTTTCTTCCACGGTATAATTTTTTAAAAATTATGTTTCATCTCCTCCTTCTATTTTCATTTAAGACTGAGCAAATGGCACCCACTTATGAATAAGCTTATCTGTATCCTTAATACCACTTTACTGTTGTTGTTTTTTTAAAAAAGAAAGACAGTGTTTGTTCTTTTCTTTTTTTATAATATATTTTTATTAACTAATTTTCAAAAAAAATATACAAACATACACAAAACATTACATCATAAAACATAGAAAAAATACATATACATAAGTCTTATAGAAAATAACCACATACATGATAGTTGAACTATTACCTATTATACTGCACATAATGTTAAATGTCCACTTGAAAATTAACACTGTAGCTATAACCAATTCATAAAACATTTCAATGGCACTATTATTCAGATCAAACTATCAAGCTCCGATTTTCACCAGTGTTTATTTACATTGCCCCGGAGAGTTCGGTCTCAATATTATCTCCAAAAACAACTTTGAGATGGTACAGGTCTATAGCATTCCATACCCATAAGGGAGTGATCAACAAAAGGCTTCCAAATACTCCAAAATCTGTTTTCCTTCAATTTATCCCTTTTTACTTTTATCTCCCATGTCAATTTATCATTCAGTGCTAGGTTCCACATTTCTTTATACCATTCTCCCGTCTGTATAGTTACATCATTTTTCCAATTTCTAGCAATACATTGTCTACCCGTTGTCAACATTATTTCTAGTAACTCTTTTTCCTCCTTGTTTAAATGCATACCATCCACATCTGTTAACATAATGGTACCTGACACCAGTTTGATTTTCTTACCCATTATTTCCCCAACCTCTTTTTCTATTCTTCTCCAAAAATCCTTTATCATTTTACAGCTCCACCACATATGCTCATAGGTTTCAACAGTGTCTTTACATCTCCAGCATAAATTAACCTTTTTATTATCAATCTGGTGTGACCTCAGTGGTGTCAGGTACCATTGCCACAACATTTTATAATTACGTTCCTTAATTCTTACTGACATAGTTCTCATTATCCTCTTTTTCCACTTATTTCTCCATTCATCCTTTCCTAGCTTTATATTCAAATCCTGTTCCCACTTCAATTTCAAGTCTTCCTGTGGATCACCCCCCCCTGTTTATTAAAGCATAAAGTTTACTTACTAGACCCTTAATGCTTTTATCTCCTTTTCGAATTTTGAAAACCAATTCTTCAAATTCCGTCTTTTCTCTATCTATACATAATTCTCTTCTGTATTTATTATTCCAGTTATTGACCTTCATTTTCTGAAACCAATCCAATTTTAAATGTTCAAGCAATTTTTTCTTCTTATTTTCATCTCCGCAAATCCTTAACCACTCTTTCACCAAGAAAACTTCGTTTTTGTCCAATATTTCCTTTATTTTTTTATCTATTTTTATCGGAAAACATGCCATATCTGCCAATTCCAAAATTGGAGAGAGATCTGGGACCAGATCCTTCTTTAATCTTTTCCACACATTCATGAGTCCCCTCATCATAGTATTACTGGCAGCTATCATTTTAACCTTGTCTCCCCAAAAAATCATTTTACCAATAGTCCTATAATCTTTCATCTCAATCTCCTCCCAAATTACTTTTTCTCTTGCCAAAATCTTCACAACATTCTTAATTTGAAATGCGCGATAATACGCTAATAAATTTGGCATTCCCAAACCCCCTTCTTTCTGAGGCAGGTACCAGAGTTTCTTTAGTAGTCTAGGTTTTTTACCTCCATTGCAAAAATTATTAAACATCTTTTGAAACTCATTAATCTCCTTTTCCTTCATTTGAATTGCAAGTGCATCAAATAAGAAATTAATTCTAGGCAACAACATCATTTTACAAATTGCAATCCTCCCAAACCATGACAACTTCAACTTTTGGAGACTTTGTATTCTAGTCTTAAATTCTGTTTTCAAGCTATCATAGTTCAATCTTTCAAGTTCTTCCAATCTATTTGAAATAATTATCCCCAAATATTTCAACTTATCTTTGATTTGTATGTTAGATAGTCCCACCATCTTTTCCTTCTCCTCTTCCCCCATATTACACAGCATCATTTCCGATTTATCCCAATTTATCATCAACCCTGTTATATACTCAAAATCCTCTATTTGCGCTTTAATCCTATCCATAACCCCCTCCGGATGCTCCACCATTAGCAATGTATCATCTGCATACATACTTACCTTATTACCCAATATCCCTTCTATACTTGAATCTTCCCTTATATTTTTAGCCAGAATTTCCATTGCCATAATGAACAAGATAGGGGACAGAGGACAACCCTGTCTGCTACCTGCCTCAAGCTTTACCTCATCTGTAACCTCATCATTTAATCTTAGCAATCCCTTTCTGATATAACAAATCAATTACCCTTCTAAATCTATCTCCAAATCCATAGCTTTTAACTATTTCCTTGATCAAAGACCATTGTAAAGAATCAAATGCCTTGAAAATGTCCAAAGATATTAACCCCACCTTTTCCTTCATTTGGTTAACGTTATCAATTAGATCTAACACCTTCCTGGTCAAATCAGCCATATGCCTCCCTTTTAAAAAACCTACTTGATCAACATTTATATATTCTCCCATGAATTTGTTTAAACGGTTAGCCAGTATTGCTGTGAAGATCTTGGCATCTTGATTTATAAGAGAAATTGGTCTATAAGATTCCACTTTTTCCAAATTCTTTCCCAATTTTGGCAGCAGAACAATTGTGGTCCTATACCATGAAGTCGGGATTTGTCCACCATCTAAGATATAATTATATAACTTTACCAGCTTTGGTATCACAACGTCTTTAAATTCCTTATAAAACTCAGTCGGTAGTCCATCTTCTCCCAGGGCTTTCCCCAACTTCAAACCACTAATTACTTCCTTTGCAGGCGCACCCCCCAATAAAGGACTCAGACACCAATGAAAGTGGATAACGGCATTGGGCCACATTTATTGATTCATGCCCTAGTCCGAATTATAAATTTCTATTGGTAATTGACCAATCATAATTCTTAAGGTAAGCAGGCCGAAGTAACACTGGTAAGGTACCACCCAAAATTGCCAACGGCAATTGCTACAATGTATCCATTTGTATCAATTTGTTTGTCCTAGAGTAGGACCCATGAACGTGTGAAAAATAGGCATATACCCTTTCCGAGCCCTTGATCTCTCTCCAGGAATCCTTCAGTCCCAATGCAACCATCCAATTATCTAGAATATTCCCTTTAATACCTGCTCCACACCTTGCTAAATGCGTACAATCTAAGTTTGACCTTATCAAATTAAAATCTCCAGCCACAATCATCTTTGCCACCTTTTCTAACAGAACAATTTTACGAACTTTTTCTAAAAATTCTGCTTAATGTTCATTTGGAGCATAAATATTCACCAAAACTATTTCCTCATCATCAATTTTCCCTCTCACGATCAGGTATCTGCCTTCCTGGTCAGCAATACTTTTTGTTATCTCAAATCCTAATCTTTTAGAGATCATGATTGCAACTCCTCTCGCTTTTGAAGTACCAAACGCCATTTCATAATGTTGTATCCATCCTAAAAAAAAAAATTGTTTGTATCCTTTGACTTTTGATGCGTTTCCTGTAAAAACACTATATCGGGTCTATCTTTCTTCAACGCCAATTCTAACCTCCTCCTCTTGAGAACAGAGCCTGTACCTTTTACATTCCAAGTTAATACTTTAATACTTCTCATAAATTGTTGCAGTTTCACCCTCTCTAACTTCTAAACTCTCCATTAGGCATGCTACCACAAACCCCTTACCACTAAGAAAAAAACATACAAAGAACACACAATATCACTCTCCCCACTTTCTTCAGAAAAAAGCCGCCTTCGATCTCCAAAGAGGGGAGAGGGGGGACATGCAAGATGTGCGTATAAGTTAGTGCACCGCACATCCTCACCTTTCTACCTTAAATAACATAAAAAAAATATTACATCGTAATCCATTACTCACTGCTCCTTACTTGCCTCCTCCTCCACCATGATCAATGACAATTCCTCCTCTTCTCTTCCCTGCGGGGCTCCACACATAGCACCACCGACATCTGCCCCCTCATAATCTCTTCTTATGGCACCCGATTCCAACAAATCTTTTCTAAGGGTTACCCAGTCCTCCGAACCCGCTTTAATCAAATCAAGCAAGCTCAGATACTCCAATGGGTTGGTCCTCTCATCGATAACCTGCATTTCCCCCCAAAAAAAAATCACAACTGCTGTGGAAATCTCCAATTGTACCTTACACCTTTATTTATCAACAATTTAGTTACTGGTTTCATCTTATATCTCCAGACTCTTTCCTTAATAGAAATATCATTGTATACTTCCACATCAGAACCATCAATTTTTAGGGCACCAGGACCAGCTTGTTTTAAGTAGGCCATTACTCTGAGTTTATCTCCCCAATTTGCAAATTTAACCAAAACATTTCTTTGAACCACTTTCCCTCTTCTTGGACCCACCCTATATGCACTTACAATGTCTTCCTGTACAAATTCCTTTCCCATGCTCAGATTATTTAATCACTGGACCACTCTTTCTCTTAGCTGGTCTGGCGTCCTTTCAATCACATGACGTATCACAATATTCTGCTTTCTCATCATATCTTCCATAGCATCAATCCTTTTTTCCCTGTTCATCCATTTTCACCTTATTCTCCCTCACCCCTTCCTGAGTCCCTTTTATTTCCTTTTTCATAGCCTTCACCTAATTTTGAACTAATTTCACATTTCCTTCTATTTTTTGCAAACTTAATTCTACTTTTTTTGAGAAATCCACAACAGTTGCTACCACCTTATCCTGCTTTTTCAACATTTCATTTTTATCCTTCACTCTTGCCTCTTCCATCTTCTCAATCTTCTGAAACAATTTACCAAGTTCCACCATAATTTGAGTTTGATCATAGGGTTCAGGTGGTGGTGATGATGACGGAGGGACCTCTTCCATTGGTGCTTTTTCCTTTCTCTTGGATTTCACCACCGGCTCCTCCTCCTTTGCTTTTCCTCTTGTGCCCTTATCTATGATGGCATCCACTGAAAATTTTAATGCTGCAGTGCACTATTCTCGTTGAACACTCCACTTAAACCTATTCCAATGCAGCCAAAGTTGCCAGTATTCTTTAAACGTGGTGTAACTTGAATAAGAGAAGAGGGCCAGCAAAAAATTAATTGTTGTAATCCATGAGGAGACGGGAACCAAAAACAACCAGTAAGTATTGTAATCCATGGGAAGCTTGTCACCAAAATCAGCCAATACGCCCCGAGTAACAAAAACTCATAAAGTTTGCCTTTAAAAACTTCCAATCTTGCACGAAATTCCCTTTTTGAAAAAAAGGTAAAATGATCCCATCAGCATAAACGTTATTTCCAGCGGGACAGATGCCCAAATATATCCACTTGTATCAGTTCCACAGGGAAGAAAAAAAATCCCAAGTTCCAACTTTTAATAAAAAAAAGAAAAGGAGGAATAAAAAAGAAAAAATGAGAACTATAATCCACACAGTGGAGTAAAAAAGCAAAAAACCCTCTCTTAGAGCGAGCGAAACGAAACTCCCTTTTCCCAGCGGCTTCGGCGGCCTCGGGGGGAACCCCTCATCCTTCTTCCCCAAACCAGCAAACTTTTAAAAAGAAAGACCGCTCTTCCTTGCTTCAACTTCAAAAAACGCTGGGATGACCAGTGCCTTAAACCCGTTCACTTTTCTTCTATAACCACTTTCAAGCCCACCAAATCACTCTGCAGCTCCCCTGGGACACTCAAAAGCCATTGTCCATAAGACAAACTCCACTTTCGAATTCCAAGATCGCCGCCATTATCGCCTTGTCCGCCACCCTTCTATCCTCTTCTACTCACTCTTGCCACCTCCAATCTCTTCAGGACAAAACAATCCACTGTCACCTCTGGCTCCCATCGATGTATCAATTACTTAACTCACTTTCTTGCTGATTTTTCCACTTTTCTCGATTCACCGCTGTCTCACTGGTCCCGTTCTCGGCTCCTTGGCTGGAGAAACCGCAGCTTCCGTCACTCACCTCTCCTGCCGAGGATACCTTCCGAACTTCGACCGCCCTGCAACAGCTTTTCCAAACAGGCAAGAAGGAGTCTTATCGCCACAGAATATCTCAATAATTTACTCCATTAGTTCATTATTCTCATTAATTACCACTTTGATAAGCGCGAGCACACAGATCAGGATGTTACTCACTGGCCATCTTAGCCACGCCCCCCAGCAATGGCTCAAACTAGACCTGGGATAGAATGTTCTAAATATGTAATGGCTTTATTAAGCTAAAATTGGATTTTGTTTTTAGTAACTCAAATCCAATTATCAAGGGGATTTGAACAGTAGTTTCTGATTACTTGTCAAAACAGAACATAAAATTAGTCAGATCATGCTGTATTACAAACAAACAGATTTTCGTTGCAAAAGTATTTGTGATGAGACCCTTGACTGGAATGGTGAAACATGACAATGGAGAGGGCCTGGCCCTATAACAAAGAGATTTAGGTGAACATTTTAGGTTGTAAGCCCATATATAGGTACTGCAGTAGCTCAAGTGGCTAAGACGCTGACTGGAAGGCGGAAGGTCAGCAGTTCGATTCCCCGAGTACTGTAGGACAGAATGAGCTCGTGTCTTTGTCCCAGTTCCTGCCAACCTAGCAGTTCAAATGCAAGAAATTGCAAGTAGATAAATAGGGACCACTTCGATGGAAAGGTAAACAGCGTTCTGTGTGCTCGGGTGTCTAATCATGCCTGCCACATGACCACGGAAACGTCTGCAGAAGCAGATAGCGCTGGCTCTTTGGCTTTGAAATAGAGATGAGCACTGAACCCTAGAGTCAGATACAACTGGCTTTCAAGCAAAGGAAAACTTTACCTTTACCTAAGCCCGTACCGTATATGCTTATCTGAGGATATATCTCACTGAATATAGGAGATGTGCACAAGATTTCACTGTAAATTATATTAAACATCCCACACAGTTGTCAGTATAGGATGCTCTAAAAGTGACTGGCCTAACCAACATGTTGAAGAACTCTGTATGATCACATGATCTTAACATCAGTAATATGCTGAATGGTGTAACATTTCAAACAGCCCTAATAATTTAATTGCATCTTGGAAGGCTATCAAAGGGGGGGAAAGCCTCTGTCTCGTTCTTTCATTTGTTAATCCACGTGGCATTTGTTAAAACTGTATATCTTATACAAAGGTTGAGGGTTTCTTTAACAGTGATAAGCACCTGATTTAAACAATCAGGTTTCCTTTCTTTACAGTCACCTATTCCTAGAAAGAAGTGTGTTTTTCCTTCCCTTTGTTCTTTAACTCATGTGAGACAAAATGTCCAAATACATCCCTATGGAAAAAACCTATGTTTTTTGTTTTGTTTTGTTTCCCTCAAAATCTGCTAATTAACTTCCTGGTTTGATTACAAGCAAGGAAAAATCTTTGCCATGATTTGCTTTTTCTCTTGAATAACTTTAATTTTAATTTAATTTTTACATTTGTATTGTCGCCCCCTTGACGAAGCAACTCCGGGAGGTTCACAATAAAAGCATAAAAGACAACAAAACATCTATAATAAAATTATTTTTTTTAAAAACTATCCCCATTAAAATCCCACCCACCTCATCTGTAAAAAGAGGGAGGATCTTATACAAGCCAGCAGGCGGGGGTCACACCTCCATCGGTGTCCCACATCTGCCCCGCCAGCCAGGTTTTAAGTCCTTTCCTGAAGGGCAGAAATTCCGGATAAAGGTTTCCAGAAGCAGCAAACCTGTAAGGTCTATGGAATACTTGTCTTACCTTGGATACCTTGGAGTTATTATTAAGTGAGGATTCCGCACACTGGTAGATGCCTCTGCAATGACATTTAACACATGGAAATGGATTTGAGAAAAAACCCATGCTGGTTTTTTTAGCCATTTGGATATCATGTCACCCACTGGCTAGGGGGACCATGACGTGTGCCTTTCACTTTCATCTTGCCCAAGAGATCCAATGGAGGATGCTTTGGTGAGTTTTAGTCCTGGCCTAACATCATTGACTTTGTCATTGGCCAAACTTAAGTCATCGTTGGTGCATGTTTCTAGCAGTAAATAAGCCAGGTTCAGTATCTTTCCACATTCACAACGTGTGTTGTTGTTGTCTGTCAGCAACCACCACTTGAACATGTTGGTCTTGCATTTAGGGACTCCAAACCTCAGCCTATTCAGGGTCCTTCAAGTAACGTAGTGGAGGTTGAGTTCCTTAGCCATATCCTTCTTTAATGTTGTTCCTTGTCCAAACCAAAAGAACTGAAGGAGGTTATAGAGGTGAAGAAACTAATGAAAAACATAACCTTGCTGTGCTAGTTTTTCCCTTTTCTAACAGGAAAGAGATATATAGCTAATCTTAAAACAAAGTTGGCCTTTTGCTCTTCTGCTATAAACAGAAATGAGCACTGAACCCTGGAGTCAGATATGACTGGCTTTCGAGCAAGGGTGACCTCTGAATATGTCTAGAATACATTTTCCCAAATGTTCAGGTAAAAGAAGTCAGTATGAAAGGCTCAGGCTCATAATGTATGCCTTTAGGTTAACCAGCTGAGAGTTAAACACCTGTTGTTTATTTGAAGGCCAGCTTCCTTCCTGAGCCACCTAGGTTTGCTTTGTTAATGGCCAGTATTAAAAGTTTCTGCTCCAGTCAATAAACACCTCATCCTCACATCATCCTTCAACCATACTGTGTATATGCAGTAAACCCATTCGTATGGATTCACAGAGACTTGGGCTTCTGGGAATTGAAGTTCAAGAACAGCTGGAGTGCCAAGGTTTTCCATTACTGGTCTAGACCTGTGATGGTGAACCTTGGCACTCTAGCTCTTCTTGGACTTCAATTCCCAGAAGCCCAAGTCCCTATGAATCCACATGAATGGGTTTATTGCGCATACGTGTGGATTCACAGGGACTTGGGCTTCTGAGAACTGAAGTTCAAGAACAGCTGGAGTGCCAAGCCATCACTTGTATAGACCATACATGTTGATGAATGTATCTGAGTTGCAGGTGCTTGGTAGCAATGAATATACTGTATCCTGAAATGGATATTTTACAAAAACACAACCAAAACAATAATTGTGAAAATACTAAGATTTACTGTATGAGGCAATATGCAGAGTTTCCTCTTTTTTGAAGAATAATAGTAGGGCTTTAAAAACAAATCAAAGTTCAAAGACAGGATGTGTGATTTTTAACAGTTTTAAGTCGCTATATGGTGGAAAGGGACTTTTTTTTTTTGCCTACTATCAAAATGAAGAGTCTGTTATCAGTTCCTTTATTTTGAGAGTTACCGAGCTCCTCTTGCTGGTAAAAATCAGACACTACAGCCTGAATTGTAGAAATATTTGAAGTGGTAGCTGTGTTAGTCTGTGCAAACCCTACTCCTCAAACTGTTTTCCATCAGAGATCTGCCCAATAAACTGATTGCATTTTATTACCAGTTGTAAATAACTCATAGATTTGTATACCCATCTCCTGAACCAATCAAATTCACCCAGCCAGCATCTCTGGGTCTCTATACCAGATATTTATAAATGGATATCATGATATCCACTCTTATGTCTGATGAAGTGGACTTGATCCACGAAAGCGAACATTAAAATACAGGAGTTGGTCTTTAAGGTGCCATAGCATTTGTGTGTGTGTGTGTGTGTGTATGTGTGTGTGTGTTTTGTTTTGTTTTGTTTGCTCTCTGATATACAGCCTGAATGAAACCTACAGGTTATTAACTCTTTCAACTCAGAATAATTTCTGACACAAAATTATTATTACCTGTGAGTCATCCATTTCAAGGAAAAAATAAATCTTCCTCTTTTGTTAAGCTACTGGCAGCTGTTAAGCAGGATAAGGACTAATTTCACTTAGGAACTTAATGCAAAAGGAGGGCTAATTTTCTCTCTTCACTTTGTCTTTCTGATGAAAATCCACTCCCCCATGTCTATTAGTTCTGTTGGAAAGAATAAACAGGCACTAAATTCATGACACTCCACTGTACTCCAATTTGTGCAGAAACTACTATGTCACAGTGTTACTTTTCCCCACTGAAAGCCTAGTGTAAGGATGGCATGGTGTGAAGGCATACATATTGTTTAAATACTATTACATACAAATCCAAGAAACATAGCTGAAGTCAAGTGTATATACACAAGCAATTGTGATGTAATGGTTGGAGTGTTGATTCAGAGTTGGGAGATCTAGATTCTAGTTTCTATCAAGCTACAAAAAATCACTTGGATGATCTTGGGTCAGTGACTTTGATATAGCTTGATCTACCTCACTGGATTGTTGAGAGGATAAAATTGACAGGAGAAGGGCTCAACTTCCTGGAGAAAAAAGTGAGATATAAATGTAAATGATGCATGAAACTAGTATTTCCAGATATATGTGACACCAAAGTTTCTGTCACCAATTGCAATAGCCAAGCCTTTCCTCTTTTCTCCTCCAAACAGCAGCCATTTATTCTTAACTTCATTGTAAATTGGTATTTTTGTACTGATTCAGGGCTGGTTCAGGTAGAAGTGCTGCAGTTCCTTGCTTTCATTTTACCCCCATCTGCAATCTGGGTACCCTGCACTCAGGGCCATAGCCAGGGGATGGCCGGGGGGGATCAGCCCCCCTGAGCTAACAGCCCACCCCCGACCCCAGGATGCCAATGTTATGTGTGTGTGTGTGTGTGTGTGTGTGTGTGTGTGTGTGTGTGTGTGTGTGTGAGTGAAATTGTCCCTCCTGAAAAATACCCCCCCCCCAATCTAAAATCCTGGCTATTACCCTGTCTGCACATCTGTGTTTCTTGTCGTCCCTGAGGTCTCCTTAGAAGTCTGGCCAGGTTATCCTGCTATGGTAATAAAGGAGACCATACTGCCAGCGACTCAACACTAATTGTCAGGTGGTGGTTAACTAACCTGACAACCCTGAGGACTAATGGCCTTGGGTGATGAAGTGCACAGGGAAGGGTGAATCCATCTGGATGGAGGGTAGCAGCTTCATCAATACTGGCCTGGGGCTGATGAGGGCTCAGGACTAGAAAGTGACTTGTGGAACTGGATTAGTGGTATGGGTGTCATGCTGTGATGCAAAAGGCTAATGGAAGGCCACTGCATTATATTGTCCCCAGGACAATCTTCATGGCTATAACAAGATAACAAGAGTTTCAAGGTAAGAACTCAGCTACCACATCAGCCTCTTCCTGCTAGCCTGAAAATATTACAGTGAGCAACTAGAGCTGGACTTTTTCCTTGCTTCAAGACTAGTCATTATGGATTTTTGTCACACATTACACCTTTCTTTCCTTCCACATGTATAAGGACTTCCTCTTTCTGGAGCCAATTGTTTTTCCATATGTAGAAAGCTTTCCCCCCTAACCAGCTTTGAACCTGAGTGTGCAGTGATTATAACAGTGGCTTTCAACTGCTTTTGGCCACACTTTCACCTTTTTTTCTAGTGGGTTTCCTGCCCCATAGTCCCATAATTAGTCATCTTGGGGCATTTTCATGTGTGCTCTTTTTTGTTGTTGTTATTGCCTGGTTTCAACCCAGAGTGGGAAAATAACCCAGATGGGAGGGATATGAATGAATGAATAAACAAGATCAAAATCAAATTCTGTCATGCTTTTTTTTAAAGGATGGAAAACTCCCTGAGATTGATGTGAACAGTTCTGAGATACAGACTGTTATCCCAAAAAGAGTAGCAGAAATCATTGCAGCTGGGGAATAATGTGCAGCACATTTTTTGAAACATCATATAGATCAGAATGAGGAATTTCAGCTTACAAGTTAATTTGAACTTCAAATCTTTTGGATGGTAAAGGTATGGTATAGAGGAGCTTGCATCACTTTGTGTGGTCATACTCCATGTGAACAGTCTTGTTTTAAATAATACTGGTTTTCCTTTCGAGGCAAGTTTCTTAGACTCTTTGAAAAGCCTGAAGCTGACTGTCACTAACAGCACACAAATCACAAAGGTTTAATTTTGCACCACATACAAGTATTTTAATGCAGTTGGATTTTAAATGTATTTCTTTCTAAAATTATAAAAGTTGAATTTTGATTGTGGGTTGACTGATGTTAGCTTACTCTTTGTGCTCTCTGTGTGGGTGCACATGTGATGGTATTATTGATGCAATGGGCACAGAGTTGGGCGGGTTGAGAAGGATGGTGGGGGATAGGGGTGCCTGGTGTGCAATAGTCCATGGGGTCGCAAAGGGTTGGAATTGACTGCGACGGAACAACAACAACAAATACAAGAACTCTTATCACTTGAGGGTGGAAGCAAAGCACTTCTACTCTACCTTCTGTGCCATGATCAAGTGCAGAAGCATCAGTGGCACAAGCCACCAAAATAAAACCTGGTCCTTTCTCCCCTGCTCCACCATTCACAGGACAGCTCTTGTTGTTCCCATCAGAGGTACTGCCTAGCTGCTTCTAGACTCAACAGGTTTCTCCAGTAACATTTGACTGAGAAGAGTATTCTACTGTTTGCTTGGGGTCAAGTTCTTATGGTGCCAGATGTTGAAGAGTGAAATAGGAAGCAAGTACCCTTGGACATCCTTTTATGCTGATTCTTTTGGTGACATACAGGAGATAAAGCAAGCACATCTATATTGTGGCAGCACCAGGGGCATGCTGGCTACCTGAAAAGGGTACTGGACAGGGAGTGATTAGGATGTCTAACCCTAAAAAATTATATATGTTCCCACTCGTCTTCTAATTTCAACTCCCCTCTGGGGATTCGAACCAACAACCTCCTGCTTACAAGGCAAAATTACAACCTCTAAGCCATGATGGCTCCACTACCAATAGAACTGCTTTTGGTAATCTTATAACAGAGAACTCTATGTTAACCAGAGAGGATATCATTGCTTTAAAAAATCAGGTTTAAAAAGAAATCCTTAGTGGATAAGTGGTTAGTGTTTTTGACTATGGCCAAAAGGTACCAAGTTTGATTCCTGCTTAGGACTTTTTTTTAAAAAAAAAATTATAAATATAATTACTACTACTACTACTACTACTACTACTACTACTACTACTACTACTACTACTACTACTACTACTACTACTACTACTACAACAACAACAACAAAATCCTCTCTGGTTAACATAGAGTTCTCTGTTATAAGATTGTCAAAAGCAATTCTATTGGTAATGAAGCTGCTGTGGCTTAGAGGTTGCACTTTTTCCTTGTAAGCAGAAAGTTGGGTTTCAATTCCCCAGGAAGGATAGTGGGAACATGTATAATGGCCAGAGACAAGGTGGGAGGAAGGCGCCCATCCTGCCAGTGTCACTGCCCCACCCCTGTTTCCCCTTGAGTTAAGCCCTGTGCAGCACTGGCTTGGCTTCTCCCTTCCCGCCCTTTGGTTAAGGAAAAATAAAAATAAAAATAAAGTTCCGCCCACTGGGGTGGAGATTGCTGGGGCGAAGTGGGATATTGCCCAATTGCCCGATACCCCAGCATGCCACTGGGCAGCACCATTTTCACACTCTTCTCCAGCTCAATAATCTCACATTGGAGAATGGTAGGCTTGCTTGTTGACCATTCCAAACCTGTAGATTGATAGATAAACTCAAATTTTGAAGTACAGTTTGACTACTCTTTTCTGGTCATAGCTTATGGATCTTTGATTGTCATTAAAGAGTTTGTATTCTGCAAACTACAGTCCAAATTAGTCACTGCAACCTCCGTTGTGTGTGTGTGATTCTTTCAACAGGGTACATTGCTGTTCGTGGAGATAATACATTGACATACCACTGGATGGCAATATTTAAACAGTAATCTGTTCAAAATGTGCAACAAGTATCAAAATAAGAAGAAAACAAAGTGCTACCCTTATATGCAGAGGACGAATTTCCATATTTATGTATTTGACTAAATACAAATTGTTTTGGTAAAAATATAATTGGAGGACAGTAATTAAGCTTAACTTGTATCATATTCCTATAGATGAGAAAATTGCTGCACATGTGCATTAAATGACTGCACATGTCCCAGTCTCTGGATCAGTAAGGAAATCTAGGCATACATCAGATAACTAAAGATGGTTTTCTTTGGACCAATGTTTATAATACTCAGGGCAATTTTTTCTCTCTCAGCCTGATGGATCTTACAGCATTGTGGTGAACATACACTGGTAAGGAGGAGCACCTTGTAGATTGCAAGTAGCTAATAAAATCAAACCAACCAGCAGACACATGGTACTATAAACAAAACAGAAACATTTGAACAGTGAATATACTGCAGGATGCTACATTAAAATTGTGACCACAGAACAGGTATAAATGAATGAAGATTAAGAAACCTTAAAACACATGCAATATAGAAAACTAGGATACTTTGGTCATGTGAGGAGAAATGAAATACATGAAATGGTTACAACTAAACATTCAAGGTAAAAAAAATTGGGAGAATGAAGAAAGAGAAAAAACCTATTAGTTGAATTTGGAGATTCTTGGATACACTATGATATCATTGTGTAGAGCTGCCACATTGACAGTCAAATCAGCTATAATGATATTCAACCTCTGAGTGGAGAGGAACAATCTTACAGATCTCTGCCAATCTCAGTTTTCCCCCCTTGTTGGAGTGAATGAAAATTTGTCTATTATTCCCTCCATTCAGAGAAAAACATGGGGAGATCTGCCCAGTATCACCCCTTCTATTAGAAAAGGAGAAACAATCACTTTGAGTGCTTCCTGATGAAAGGAAACAAATAAATAAATAAATCAATAGCAGTTCATGGCTATGTTTTTTTACATGAAATTCTCTTGCTTGGTGAAAGTGATTATGTACAGTAATTTTCAGTCTATTCCCAGTTGACAAAGAACATGTTCTCACCACAATTCCCAGAAATGCATATGCTCACTGGCTTGCTCTGGAGACTTTTTATTTGCCAGCTACAAATGAACTGAAAGTTACACATTTTCTTTTAATAATCAATAGGATTTCAGCTATAGTGTAGATCAGGGGTTCTCAATATTTTCAAGCAGCGGGCTGGACCACATCCTCTCAGACAGCTGAGTGGGCTGGACTGGTGGTTCCCCTGCCATAAATGCTGCTGCAAAACTTTGGTGTATGCAAACCAAGACACAGGACACAGCCTCGGGCTGGGTTAACTCAGGTTTATTGCATCGTGGACAGAGGGAACATGAGGTAATGGCGGATCGATAGCTCTTTATATACAGCAGTAATACATTTGAACGTGGTGCCATGGTAGCCCATTGGCTACTGTCTGCGTGACGCCATTGCAGGTCACGCCCTTCTTGTCCAGGTGTAGGTGGTGGCGGGAAAACTTCCCGCGCTGTTGCCTTTGATGAGTTCGGACCAAGAGAGCTTGGACGCTCGCTGCTGCCAGCTGGTGGTCATTAGCTCGCGTCCTATTACAGGGTTTATATGATACAGCTGAAGGTTACATTGTTGCTATAGGCAAGGTTACATTGGCTCAGATACATTGTAATCCATGTGTACAATAAAAACCATCAGAACACAACACCCCTCCCCCCTAGGACGAGACAAAGTCTCGAGCCCACACTTAAACACACTCCCCCCCCTTAGGAGACAAAGTCTCTCAGCCAAGATGGCTTATTTCGAACACGCTGGGGTCTCGATGCGGGCTGCCTCTCCCCGGGTTTGCTACCTTCTCTTTGTCCCCTGGTTTCCTGTCCTGTAATATGAGAGGGAGACTCGTTAGTGACTTGCCGCGGCTCCGCGGCGTTGTTGGGAGGTGTGCTCTTTCTTAGGGAGGAACCGGGGGTACTGGGGGCTAACGAAAAACCCCTCTTCTCGCTTGGATGGGTGGGGGAACACTCCTGAAAACCCCCCCGGCTCGCAAAATCAAAATCAAAATCACAATCGGGGGCAGCGGTCGCGAACTCCTCTCCCCCTTCCCCGGCCCCTGATAAGACTGGCGTATCAAAAGGATATGAGTCGGGGCCGCTGCTACTGCTTCCTTCCCCCCTTGCTTGGGACTGTTGTCCACTGCTGTCTCCCCCTTGGGTTAAGCGGGTGGGGGAGAACCCTAGCGCTGAATCCTGTTGCTGAGCTCCACTGACTGGCCCACTCACTCGGTGCCTCAGTTGGTCTGCGTGCCTCCTCCAAAGGAGGCCGGTGATAGTCTCGACCCGGTACGACACTGGCCCCGTCTGTTCTACAACCGTCCCTGGCACCCAGGCTGGCCCTGCGCTGGAATAGTTCCTGCAGTGAACAGGGTCCCCGGCGGCGAAACCTTTCGAGACTGCCAACCCTATGTTTTTACCTTTATCCTCGACTCTCGTCGGGTCTAGCCTGGACAGGATCGTGGTCAGTTTTCGCCGCATCAAGAGCTCCGCCGGCGAGTAGCCTGACGCTAAGGGGGTTACCCTATACGCTAAGAGGAACTGGCATACTTGGTGATTCAGGTCCCCCGGGCCCATGCGCCGCAGCGCCTCCTTCGTTGTCCGCACCAGCCGTTCCACCTGGCCATTCGTGGCCGGGTGAAACGGTGCGGATGTGACATGCCGAATGGCGTTTACCTCCATGAATGCCCCGAACTCGGCGGAGGTGAAACAACTAGCGTTATCGCTGACCAAAGTGTCGGGTAGACCGAAAGTGGAAAAGACCCTCCTTAGCTGGCTAATTGTCGTGGCGGAGGACGTGCTCTTTACTGGGATAACCTCCAGCCACTTGGAGAACGCATCCACCACCAGGAGAAACATGGTTCCTCGGAATGGGCCAGCGAAATCCACGTGCACTCTGGACCACGGCCCCCTAGCTGTGTCCCACTCCCTATGCGGGAGACGGGCCGCCTCAGGTCGGGATCCCTGGCAAGCCTCGCAAGTGCCGACCATGCGCTCAATGTCCGCGTCCAGCTGTGGCCACCAGAAGTAACTCCGGGCCAGTGCCTTTGAACGAACTATGCCCGGGTGGCTGACGTGCAGCAGTTCGAGCACCCTCGTCCGCAGGGGCGTAGGGACCACCACCCGTTGGCCCCACAGAAGGCACCCCCTCTCTAGGGACAACTCTAGCTTTTTCCTAAAGAATGGGTCGAACTCTGTACTCGGGGACGAAACCGGCCACCCCTTCTGCACCCATGAACTGACTTTCTCCAGCGTCCTGTCCTTGCCAGTCGCCCTAGCAACGTCGGCTGGTACTATTGGGGGTGCGTCTAAAACCTCAATTAGCAACACCTGGCGGTCTCTTTCTGCTCTCGCCTTTTGGTCGTCCGACAAGGGCAAAGGAGATCTCGAAAGTGCATCAGCATGGCTGATCTCCTTTCCGGGCCGGTACTCCAACTCATGTTGGTATGCGTTGAGAAAAATAGCCCATCGCAGCATTCTCGGGGACAGGATCTGCGGCGTGGGCTTGCTTGCCGTGAAAATCCCTAACAGTGGCTTGTGATCGGTCACGATTTTGAACGGGCGGCCATACAAAAAATCGTGAAATTTTTTGGTTCCCGCTACTATTGCTAACGCCTCCCTGTCGGTTTGTGCGTAATTGCGCTCCGCTTGGGACAGGGACCTTGAATAAAACGCTACCGGGGCCTCCCTTCCGTCATCCAACACGTGGCAAAGCACCGCCCCCACCCCCACCGGGGATGCATCACAGACTAGGACCACTGGCCGTTTGGGGTCGAAGTGCGTCAGGATTGCCTCAGATGTTAGGAGTTGCTTTAGCTCTTTGAACGCCCTCTCGTGCTCGTCACCCCACATCCATGTCTCCTCCTTTTTAAGTAACCGATGGAGCGGTTCGGCCACGGACGCCTTCCGCGGGAGGAATGTATGGTAAAAATTGAGGAGCCCCAGGAAAGACTGTAGCTCGGTTTTGGATGTGGGGCGAGGGGCCTTTTTTATGGCTGCTACTTTGGATTTAGATGGCTTAATCCCCTCGGGTGTGATCCGGAACCCTAAAAACTCGACCTCAGTTTCGAAAAAAACACATTTGTCCTTCCTCAGTCTCAGCCCCGCTTTCTCGAACACGGTTAGTACTTTGTCCAATCTCTTTGCCAGTTCAGCCTCACTCCCCCCTGTTATCAACACGTCATCAAAATAAGGCAACACCCCCTCCAGTCCCTTCAGGAGGCGTTCCACAAGCGATTGAAAAAGGCCGGGTGCCGAGTTCACGCCGAACTGTAACCGCGACACCTGGAACGCTCCCTTATGTGTAACTATCGTTTGTGCCGCGGCCGTGGCGGGGGTCACAGGAAGTTGCTGATAGGCTTGTGCCAAATCGAGTTTAGCGAAACACTTTCCCCCATTTAGCCTGGCCAAAAGGTGGCTGATCACTGGCACCGGGTATGCATTAGGGCGGATCGCCCTGTTAATTGTACACTTATAATCAGCGCAAATGCGCACCTCCCCGTTAGCCTTGAGGGCCGTTACAATTGGAGTTTCCCACTCCGCGGAATCAACAGGAATAAGAATCCCCTGGCCCACCAGTTTGTCCAGTTCCGCCTCTATCTTGTCCTTGAGTGCGAACGGCACCCTGCGTGGTTTGAGTCTTATCGGGCGGACCTCCGGGTCTATGTCGAAAGCTACAGGGGGTCCCTTGAACTTTCCGAGTCCTTTCTTAAAAACGGCGGGATGCGCATCGCAAACCGCTTGTATAGGGTCCCCCCCCACGGTATGCACCCCCCCTATGAACAAACCTAAAGGCTGAAACCACTGTGTCCCTAGGAGGCTACAGCTTCCCCCCTTGAGGACAACTAGGGGCAGTTCCGCAGAATGTCTCTTAAAATTGACCCGAAATTTCCCGACCCCCAACACCGGAATGCTGTTTCCCTGTACGTCCCGTAGTGTGGACCTCAACGCTTTAAGCTTGGGCCGCACGTGGGGGTCGATTTTCAGGAACTCTTTCTGGGGAATTATGGAATAGGAGGACCCCGAGTCAATCTCCATCTTAATAGGGGCCCCTTGTACTAATACCTCAACGAAGTAATGGGACTGTCCCGCGGACACGCTGAACACTGGGGCGTCGTCCTCGCTGCCGTCTGAGACGCGGCCCACGCCGTCCTGCTTCCTCGTGGTCTGGGCGCCATCTTTGGGCCTCGCTGGATGGTCCGGTCTGGCCGCGCGGTCTTGTGACTGCCTCCGGCCCTCTTTCCGCTTTCTGCACGCCTTGGCGATGTGGCCCCGACGGCCGCAGGTGTAACACTCGGCCTTCCTGAACGGGCATCTCGCGCGCTCGTGGGCCGCTCCGCAACCCTCGCAGCGTCGACCACCCTTCCGGACCTTCTGGACCTCCTCGCCGTCGCTGCCTTCCGTAGACGACTTTGAGGCCCGTCGAGTCGCGTGCACCGACTGTCCGGTCTTCCCGTGCACCGAATTTTCCGCCTTGCCGGCTCTAGGACGCCACTCACGCCACTGGTGCATCTCGTCCACTCCGGCATTCGTGGACTCTGCGGCTTCCGCGGCCTCTATGACCTCTGCCAGCGTGGGTGGCGGCTCCTTATTCATCAAGCTGCGCTGTACCTCCTTGTCTTTCAGGCCACACAACACGCCGTCCCTGAGGACCAACTCCAGGATATCGCCCCATTTACAGGGGGCGGCGGCTATCCTCATGGCGGCCACGAATGCCTCAACCGACTCATCCGGCGCTTGGACTCGCCTCCAAAACGCGCTCCGAGCGGGAAACATTGCCCTCGAGGGGCAGAACCGCTCTCGCAGCAGTTTCATGATGTCGCTCGCCTTAAAGTCGCTCACCTTCTTCGGAGCGATTATGCCCACCAGCGTCCGCTTGGTTTCCATCCCGAGCATTCTGGTGAGGATGGCCCTCTTCCTCTCCTCGTCTTCTCCTTTGACTCTGAGTTCCACCAGGGCCGCCTGGAAATCCATCTCAAGCAGCTCCCAGTCTTGCGGTTTGGTGATGTTGAAACCGCTCTGTGACCTGGCTGTTCCGTGGGGATCCATCATCCCATCCTCGTCGCCAATTTGGTGTATGCAAACCAAGACACAGGACACAGCCTCGGGCTGGGTTAACTCAGGTTTATTGCATCGTGGACAGAGGGAACATGAGGTAATGGCGGATCGATAGCTCTTTATATACAGCAGTAATACATTTGAACGTGGTGCCATGGTAGCCCATTGGCTACTGTCTGCGTGACGCCATTGCAGGTCACGCCCTTCTTGTCCAGGTGTAGGTGGTGGCGGGAAAACTTCCCGCGCTGTTGCCTTTGATGAGTTCGGACCAAGAGAGCTTGGACGCTCGCTGCTGCCAGCTGGTGGTCATTAGCTCGCGTCCTATTACAGGGTTTATATGATACAGCTGAAGGTTACATTGTTGCTATAGGCAAGGTTACATTGGCTCAGATACATTGTAATCCATGTGTACAATAAAAACCATCAGAACACAACAAAAACACATCCGTGGCTGTCGTAAGCACATTTACAACAGCTGTGGATGCATTTATGGCAGTTTTAAACATGTTTACAACAGCCGCAGGTGCATTTATAGCTGTCATAAACATGTCTGATTCTGCTTCCGGTGGGGGTGATGTGGGCCACATGAAATGGTGCCGTAGGCTGGGTCTGACCTGTGGGCCATAGGTTGAGAACCCCTGGTGTAGATAAATGCAAATCAGAAATAGTTCTGTTAAAATATTAAAGACTCTGCCCCCTCACATATCCAAAGGTAACCTTCTATACCTTGTCAATGCTTCCCGATTCATGGAGGATAAATTGCACAATGTTTGGTCATTCAACCCACTCGCTTGATGTATAATTGCATGCTATTCATTAGTCTGAGCTTACTGAGTACGTTTAAATGCATTTTGCTAGGAAACAAAATACATATCTGTTCTGTAGTAGGCTCAAAAAAACTTTAGTACCACACTATGGGCATGGTATGGTGGGCATGGCCAGGGGAAAAGTCCTGTGTTGCACCCAAATTAGGACTACTTTAGTTCAAAACTTGGATGGGCGGGGCCAGCCAGAATTTCTGCTACCGGTTCTGGCAAACTGGTGCGAACCTGCTGATGCCCACCACTGTATATGTTACAGAAAGACCTTGGCTGAGCTTTATCTGATTTCTGGTTGAGTGCAAATAATTTCCTTTTTTCTATATATTTAATCAGCTTCAGGCACAGTAGGGGAGAAGAAAGAGGATGGTGTTATTGGCTTGTCAGCTGAAGGGAGGAAGCAGCCCTAACAAGGGTCTGCCTTCAAAGAGATTTTTCAATCTGGAAGGATTCTCTTCCTGAGGGTTTTGCACTGGAGGGCCTTTTGAAGATTTTTTGGATTTTGACTTAACAAGTGGTTTTAATTCATTCTAGAATCTTGCCTGAGCTGTAGTGATACAACTCTCTAGGAAGTCTGCATGCATCCATTCCAGCAGGAGCGAAAACCACAAGAGAATCACTACTTCCTGTCTTGTAGGTGGTTGGAATGGCTGCCATCCCCCACCGCACTCCTCCATCCAGCAGACTCAATTACACTGCTTTGATTTTTTCATCAACTAAGGCATAACTAAGTTAGCTTCATTACCACTGTAAGAAAATTAAGGGAAACTTGACTGCTTTGGTGGTGTAATGGTAACTGTAACCTTAGTTAGTTTTAAGGGGTACACATAAAGAGCCTCCTTGAAGATTGTGGTATTTTTGAACCACAATCAGACATAACTCAGGCAATGGCAACCTTGTGCTGGCTAATCTTTCTCACACTAGGTCAGGTGAAAGGAACTACAGAATGAATTCACAAAAAATGGCTTCATTTTGGCAGTTTTATGTCTGGCCTAGACACAGAAGAAGAAGTTACTTTTAAAATGACTCTGTATATATGATCTCAGTACTGTACTTAGATCTTTTTCAACACAAGTAGCATGTTTAGCTTTCTTAATTGTGTAAAAGGGACCAGAAAAACAAACCATCTTAGTTATATTTGATGATGAGAAAGCAAAGTGTTATCCTCCATAAATTATCCCCAAATTATCCCCCACCATAACATCAAAAACATCCCAGAATTATTAAAAAACAGAGCGGAGAAATTTGGAAAATCCTTGGTGCAAAATTATAAAATATATGGCCCCTATAAAATATACTCATCTTGTTAGCTGGAAGGTCAGCAGTTCAAGACCCAAGTACTGCTTGACAGAATGAGTGTTGGTCTCTGCCCCAGCTCCTGCCAACCTAGCAGTTCAAAAGCAAGAAATTATAAGTAGATAAATAGGGTCCACTTTGGTGAGAAAAGATCTTGGGGACATGAAAGGAGCCTCATTCTGGTGTGCCCTGAGTGGAGTTCCTCTAGCAAAGATCCTTTCAACCCAGGAAGCACCTTTGTGTGTTTCTGACACAATTAAAACAACAGCAACTGCCCCTCTGCAAGTGATGAGATGAGGTCTTTTGAACTTGAGGCAGGATGTCTTTTGAACTTGAGGCAGGAAGTCTACTTCAGAGTTGGAGAACCTGTGACCTTCTAGATACTGTTGAACCCTAGTTCCCATCTTCCGTAGCTAAACTATGGTCAATGATGAGGTATGATAGGAAAATAGTTCATTAACCATTTATTGGGATCATTTTTGCATTAGTTTGAACCTTGCCTCTGCCCAAGGATTACTAGATGGTCTTATACAAGCAATGGTTGATTGATTGTTTGATTGATTGATTGATCAATCAATCAATCGAATTAATGAATTATAGGAGCAAGCCTATCTTATTGTCTTGTTGTGAAGATGGTTGAGACAATGATGTGTATGAAGTTCTTTGAAGATTGAAAAAAGTGCTACAAAGAGTGATTGCTAAGTAATTTGTCTAAAGTGGTGTTTAATACAAATACAAATCATCCAGGGACCAGAATGGATATTCAGATTTCACATGCCTCTCTCTTCCATTTTATGATCTGTATTAATGATGATCATATTCACATGGTGTGGAATGAGAGACTTAAGCACCATATGTTTTGTTCCCCCCTCCCCCACCTCTTTTTTGGTTAGAGAATGACAGAGATTTTAGAGTGCAAGTAGCTGTATAACAATGATCCAGAACATATTATGTAGAATGGCTACAAAGTGGAATAGAAAGCAAAACAGTAAAATGTATAGGCAAAAAGAAGAACTAAATCTTTCTTCCCACTATCCATTCCTCCTTCCTAATCTTTCCAACCCCATCCTCCCCAAATAATCACCTTGTAAGACTGACTTTTATAGCCTGGCCAGGTTATCCTGCTATGGTAATAGAGTGGACCATCCTGCCAGCAACTCAACACAGGCAGCAGTCTTCTTCTTTCATGTCCAGATCAAACCCTGGACTGCCAAAATGAAACAACTTTCTTCTCTTTGTCATTGCCCATACCCAAGTCCTCTGGCAACAATCGGCAGACCAGTAAATGAGCTGGATTCGGTATCTCCCTACATTCACACAGCATTTTGTGGTCTACCAGCAGCCCCCACTTGAGCATGTCGGTAATGCATTGTACTGCTATAGTAATAGAGTGGACCATCCTGCCAGCAACTCAACACAGGCGGTGGTTAACTAACCTGACAACCAAGAGGACTAATGGCCTTGGATGACACAGTCCACAGGAAAGGGTGATGGTCTCCAAGTGGATTAAATCTTATTTGAATCCATCTTGATGGAGAGCAGCAGCTTCATCAATACTGGCCTGGGGTCAATGAGAACCTTGTGTTCCAAAAGGGCTCAGGACCAGAAAGCGACTTGTGGAACTGGATCAGTGGTATGGGTGTCATGCTGTGATGGAGACAGCAAATGGAAGGCCACTGCATTATATTGCTCCATGGCTGATCACCATAAGGACAGCCATTATTAGGAATCAGATACAGCACTTAAAGAAGAAGACTGACTTTAATTATCTCTTTCTGAGGGATAAACATTTAGTGAGAAATAATTTTAGAGGGAAGTGCAGAAGTAGGGAAGCCTTCAGCTCCCCCACTTTCATGCTGCATTTTTAATTTTCACGTCTCCATCCTTTGCCATTCTCTCTGGTCTGGTGTGTAGCAAAGTTGAATTGTCTCTGCAATCCCACAGAGATAAAGTTTTTGCCTTATTGATCTTAGTCACTAGATGGCAGAAAGGATCAAGCAATGATTTAGACATGTGCAGTAGTCCAAGTTGAAACAGAAGAGTTTAGAGAACAGTTGCCAAGTAAGCATTTGGTGTAGGCAGTCAAATATGTGATCAGAAGTGCCTTCAGGTGTTCTGAAGACTGGCAGCCATCTCTTGAAACAGAATGTCTGGAACTAAAAAAAGTCTTAAAACATCAATGGAAACAGTTGCTTTCCCAATTGGGGTCTTTAAACTGGATTGAGTGGCCCTTGTGGGAGAACTTGCTTCTGAGTGTCCCTAGTGGCATTAGTTTTGGTGGCTGCCCATCTAAATTTACAGGACACTGGCACATGGGTAAGGCAGGGAGAGGAAGTGTGATGCTCCAGATATTTGGGATGAGAACCCATTAGCATTGCCTTTGGTGGCCGAGACTTATAGAAGTCTAAAATAGCTATAGGGCTGAAATTGCTCCACCCTGTGTTAAGGATTAGAAAACAATAACTTTGGCTATAAAAATCATTTGCCAACAATATTGCACCTTAGTTCAAATTAAGATAATACACGTTTCATTATACCTAAAAGATGAGTAACCATGAAGAAAATTGAATAGTGTAATATATGGCCACAGAGCTTCCTGAAATGAAGAAGAACCTATGCTACCCCCACTTCCCCTCTAATATCTTATTTAAAATTCCTGCTGGTCAGTTATAGGCATCAGCCTGTTATTTAATGTTTTGGTGACCAATCATTTTTTTTGGGACCTTTGCTATTCTTCCTAGCAACTAGACATCCCACAGGTGTTTCTTATTTCATGTATTTATCTATTTATTACATTTTTATACCACTCATTTGGGTAGTGTACACACAATATCAGATAACACAACAAAACATACAACAATTTTTTAAAAAAACAGACCAACTAAGCAAATACATCCCAAAATAAAATAAAATATTCTTGTTTAAAATTGTCTACATCTCAGATGTTGAGATTACAAACAAAACATGCTGATATTATCAACTTACCTACACATTATTTTTTTAAAAATAGAACAATTGGTCAGTAATTATCAAACAATTAAATTACGTAGAACCAAAGTGTCTTCCTGTTTGTCTGTTTTCTAGCACGTGGAGCGTGTGGACATTGAATAAGCTAAGATTTTAGATATTTCTGGGATGAAGACTAAAGTTGCCATTAATATATAATTTATCTCTTTACCTATCTTGACATTATATATGAATTTTTAACAAATAAAAATAGCTTTGTAACACAATTTTTAGGTATGTCTATTGAGAACTTGGTTCCATTGAGTTCAAAAGAGCTTACTTTCAGGTGTATAAGTGTGCCAGTTTAGTATACATTTGTGATATTTAATATATGGGACTTAACCATGGCTAACCTTAAATGTGGTAGAGTAGGTTAGCTTCATGGGACAGTCAGATGAAGGTGGTGCCAAGCTGGTTGTTATTTGAATTGTCAACAGTGATTTCTAGGTCACAACAGAATGAGGATTCCGTGTGCCCGGTTGGGCATCGGTGGCCTCTGGCAGAGGTTAAACCAGTGAGCAGACTCCTGGCCTCTGGCCCTTGTCAGGGCGTAAGGGGGGTGGATAAATGATAGGGCTTGATTCACCCAATTCCTTTGACCTGACCAACGGATCTGCTGAAAGAGCGAATATCTAAACCGGTTACCCATTAGAGTAAATCACTCACCTCCAGGTCTCAGTGTAATCTCTGGTGCAAATAGAAGCCATGTTTGTCCCTGCCTAATCCCCAAGACAATGAGGCTCCTAAGTCCATGTTTACCCCAGTTAATTAACTTCCCCAAAGAGGTTCCCAATTAACTTGAGTGCTCAGGTGATGTCATTCCTGCCAGCTGACAGTCTTGCCAGCGTTGCGCTTTTTCCTTCTATATATGTTGCAGCCTTTTCTCAATAAACTACTGGTCTTCTCTCCATCTTGCCTCGTGTCGTTCCTTTGACCAGTCTCCTCTGGGATCCTAAGGGCCTCCTCACGGCCCCAATTCCTACATCTGGTGACCCCGAGACGTGATCTACTCGAGAGTAAGCGACCCCCGAGCGGTCTACTCGTGAGTAAGCGATCAGCACAGCCAGGTTCTGCGCCAGAACCTTGTCCCATCATCCTGGAGGACAGCACAGCACTCCGGCCGGCAGCCAGCCGATCGGAGGAGTGGCCTGTGGCGAGGCATTCCAGAGAGACATTCCTACAGCTTGCTCCCGACTTTCGCGGCGGCTTGCGCCAAAGGGAAAAACGCGTTCCGCTCAGGGCTGCTGTGAGCCCCTGACAACGCAGTGGCCACCGAGGGCCCGTGGCCGCAGTCCACGCTCCGAGCTCTACCCAGAAAGCGACGTCGCCAGAACCTGTTGCCTGCCAAAGACGCGTCGACTCGTCCCGAGGAGGAATCTTCTGAGGACCCAATCGCAGGTAATATGGGGACTTGTTCTCATAGGCCAAGTCCGTCCGCTAGCCAAAGAACCCATGAGGAGGGGTTCATCATCCTGGCCAGGGTATTTAATTTGCGTTTTCACAGCGGGGAGCTAGCGAGACTTTTGGCGTACCTCAGGGAACACTGCCTACTTTACCCAGAAGTAGGTACGTTAACCCTGAAGCTCTGGGATCAGATAGGAGACTGCATTCAGCAACCCCCGAAAGCTCCAGAGGGCATAACCCGCACATGGAGCAAATGTAGGAAACTCTCAGCAGAGGTAGACCCAGTCCGGATAGAGACCCAGAAAACCCCAGCGCAGTCAGAACCATCAGCCCCAAGAAGTCTCTATTCGTTATTTCAGCTTCAGCAGGGCAGTGTAGGGAGCATTCCCTCAGTGGCAGCTGCAGACGTCACTGAAGGAATTCATGGCATGAGAGGCCTTGGCACTTCTCTGACAGTGAAAAGTTCCCTGCAAAGAAAGAACTCCATTCAGCGCATGGGTGAGGAAGATTCATTCACGGGGAAATTGCCAGTGGCACAATTAGGTAGCGCCCAACTGCTGTGCTCAGCCCATCTGAAGGCAGACACACGTTCAGGCAGGGCTGCTCAGCGCCCACTGCTCACGGAAATCTGCACGGCCCCTGGCCACGCAGGGCTCCAGAGCAGACCCATCACCACACTCAGGCGCAGAGCAGTTCCCAAACCACAAGGCGCCTGCTTTCAGTGTGGAAAAATGAGACACCTTAGAAGAGAATGCCAATCTAGACCAGGCAGATCTTCAAAAGATTGTCTTCATGCCAAATGGCCACCCTGGCACGCGTTTGGCCCAGGCTAGAAAGGAGGCAGCCATCGCCCTGGCTATGCCAGAAGAACCATCCCAGCAATAGTACCCCGAGTTCCCCCAAGGCACAGGCAGAACCTACTTGTCTCACCTTGGGAGTAGCCCAGAGAAACTTGTCCCCTAAGTAAAAGCACCCAGATGGCTGTAAATAGCCAGCTGTGTATCAGCCATCTCCTCATGTTTAGTATTGAACACTGCAGATCAGGGGAGGAATGTGTGAATGCGTAAATAGATGTGTGTATGTGTGGTGCACCACTGAATGTATGACTGCAAGAACTGTGTGTGATTGCAAAAGCCTTGTCTCTATGACCACAGTATGACTGAAAAAGTGTTCCTTGTGTGTAACTGCGTGGTAATGTCACTGTGAAATATGTGTTAAAACAGTTTGCACTCTGTTCATGGGCAGGAGCTATTTAAACTTTGAGGAAGCATGATGGGCGAAACCCTTTGCCTTGCCTGCTTAGCAGTTTGGGCAGGAGAGGGGGGGGGAATCCTAACCTACAATAGGCCTTCTTCCCTTGAGACTTTTTCTTTGTCAAAGGATTAAGCCTCTCTTGGAAACCGGTTTTGCAATCAGGAAAACAGATTTTTCTTTTCAGAAGCGCGATCTGAAAACAAAAAATCACTTCTATGAGTTTTCCTCACTGTATCATAAGCTATGGGGCCCCTCCCTACGTCTGCGTTCCTCAAACCCCATCTCTGTGTTTTAAGGTTTCTTTGAATGTCTCTTAGCGTCTTGGAATCTCACTAGGAGTGAGAGAATTGCATTGTCTTTATGTGTGTACCGTGTTATCATCTTGTAACCTCGGTTCTCAACCTTTTAAGTCAGGGGCCAAATTCCGGGGCCTCAGGCAGCTCTGGGGGTCCGGACAGTCATCCTGCCCTTCCTTCACCACACAGCCCTTCTTGGCTTGGCGGGGGGAGTGGCAGAGCAACATGGGCCACATCTGGCCCACTCGCCCACATCTGGCCGCAGGTTGAGAACCGTTCTAAACTCTCCTTCATTCTCTGGTATTTTGACTGTAATCAGTAACTCACTCATTGTACCCCTTTCACAGGAAAAAGCACGCAAACATTCTTGCGCTCTGTACCTTTTTTACAGGAACAAAATTCCTCTCCAGGCCTTAATTGTAACCAATTCATTTCTTCCTACAGCCTTAACTTGCTTCCTTTCACAGGCTCCAGGATTAATTAACAGGAGGATCCCAGCCAGTTGCCATGGTTACCTGACCTTATCTGATTTCGTTATGATAAGAGTTGTTGCATTCTCATTGTGCTAACTTCTGACTTGTCTTTCCTCCTTTTCTCCTTTCGCCAGTGGAACTCCCTGCTGGAAATGCTTAACCTGTGTGTCTTTTCATTTTTTGTGTATTATTTCCTTACAGCTGGCACGTCATAGTTGGTTTGTCTTTAATAAGTCTCAGTAGGTCATTTTAAGTATGGCACCTGGCCCACAGCACCCTCTCTAGTGTGCAGAGACATTTTGCAAACTCCAGAGCACAGAGGAAGGATTAGTCCCTGAGCTCCTGAGAATGTGCAGAGTGCCACTCATTAGTCAGGACAGCCTAGGACCATTTTAAGAGTGCAGTCAGGTCACACCCCCAATCGGATACAGGCATTTTTAGGCCACCCCTTCCCTTTTTGCTGCTAGTCTAAGCACAGGCAAAAGGCTAAGCCAGCATCTGGCACCCTTCTCACAGTAGCACCAAAATCGCTCCAGTGAAAGTGTGCACGCACACCATGAATGGAGGTGCGCAGGGGGGCCTTCATGAGAAATTTACCCACGGGAAGCCTAGCGCTTCATGCGCCAAGGTTTGCCATAAGACCCCAGACTCGTCTCACTTCTAGCAGACAGTCACCTTGTGTGAATTCATGCCACTGGTTCCTCTTCAGGGGGCTAGGACAGCTTTCACTTATGGGGGTCGCACATATTAGGTTCTTACTTGGCAAGAGGACCAAGCTTGGCGCACGCTCCTGACTCTTCCGCAAGCGGGCAGAGTTGGCAGCCGTGAGCCTCGCCTTGCGCACCTTTGCCAAAGAACGCTCCAACATAATTGCTGACAGCCAGTTTCCTAGGAATTTGCCTCACAGTCTACCGGGAGCACACATCACTCCCGCGTTAGACAAAAATTTGCTAAGTTTGTTCCTCACAACTCCAATTCAGAGTCATGCACTCCAATTCAGAATGCCAAGGCGCTCGCCAGACAGTTCAATCTGCCACTTTCTCAAGCCCAAGGCATAGTTCGCTCTTGCCAGCGTCGCAGGGGCACCGGGGGGGCCCCGTGGGGGGTCAACCCACAAGGGACAGAGGCCATTCAGGTGTGGCAGATGGACGTCACACATCCCCACATTTTGGCAGATGGCAGCACATGGACGTTTGCATTAAAACCTTCCCACAGTTTGTTTGGGTAACAGCACAGAAGGGAGTAACGCCTCCCCATGTGGAGCAGCATCTCCTTTCCCACGGCCAAGGGCGAACGTCGGCACACGACGTCCGTTGACGCCCCAGCTTATAGCTCCAGGCAGCTGGCCACCTTCAGGGCCACCTGGGATATTAAGCTCACTTTTGGCGTTCCTCACAATCCGCAGGAGCAAGCGATTGTGGAGGAACGGGCCTATCGGACCTTAAGTCCTACATTGACCAACAAACAGAAAGGGGGGGAAACCACGTCCCATAGTTGCACAGCAATTGCTATCCTATAAGTGCAAAAACTAACTAACTCTTTCAGAATTTTTATCTCCCAAACAAGCCTCTTCCCCATGCAGGTCCCAGAGGCCAGAATCAGACCCGGATGATTGCCAAGAGCAGCACCAGTCACTGTCCTGGGATGTCATCAGCTGTCCGTCTTCCTTTATGACTTACATCTCCAAAGACATCTTTCTATGAACATTTTGCACACTCAGTGCCACTTCTAAGGACTTTTCCAAACTCAAGTTGCACATGAAGCCCCACCAAGAAGGGAAGCCTCAAGAAGCTGCTGAATGTCTTCCATTGCTATTATTATCTGTAGTTGCTATTATTTATACATGCCTTGTACAATGCTCCAGTTGGGATTTGCAAGGGACACTTGAATTTCTGTATGTTGTTAATGGCGGCCAGCTTCCACCAAAGGAAGCCAGACCGGCCCATGTTTTGCATCAGCCCATTGCTTGGAAAGATTGAGTACCCGGTAGCTGGTACTCCCCAGTTAGTTTCACACCTCCCCATAGGTGTTAGAAAAGACAATTGCACAATGCCAGAAGCTGCAGAGATAGCCTAAGAATCTCCCCAGGTCACAGTAAGAGATCAATGACGCATCTCATTATCTTGCCTTGCTACAGAAAGCAGTCTGAATTCAGACCCACAGCCCTGAAAAACCAGGCTGTAGTCAGTATATTCAGCGTGTCAGGCTTAGCCATAGGCAACGCTTGGAGAATTGGCTTGCGGATTAGCAAAAGCCATTGACCATACCTCCTCAGCAATAGCGCTGCTCAGCCAGGAGCAGACAGAGCTTCGCCATGCCATACTGGATAATCAAGCAGCTATCGATTATCCCCTGTGGTCACATCATTTGGGCTGCAAGTCTGTCCATGGCATGTGTTTCTTTAACCTCGCAGGCAATACCCACAAGATACAGAGCCAGCTCACGGACCTCCACACCCCAGTTAGGGACATCAAGGAGGATTATTCATGGGGGTGGCAGGACTCCCTATGGTCGTGGTTCCCATGGGCATGGATTCAGACGACACTCAAAGTGATTGTGGGGGTGGTAATACTGGGCACAACAGTGGGTTGTTTCGTGCAATGTATTCCCTCACTACTATCGAGATGTCCCCCATGGAAGGAACCCCAAAGTGTCATTCCCGCTCATCAGCTGGCACCTCTCTAACGCAGAGCCGCTGGTCAGGCTCTTAAATTAAACAGAAAGGGGAGATGAGGATTCTGCGTGCCCGGTTGGGCATCGGTGGCCTCTGGCAGAGGTTAAACCAGTGAGCAGACTCCTGGCCTCTGGCCCTTGTCAGGGCGTAAGGGGGGTGGATAAATGATAGGGCTTGATTCACCCAATTCCTTTGACCTGACCAACGGATCTGCTGAAAGAGCGAATATCTAAACCGGTTACCCATTAGAGTAAATCACTCACCTCCAGGTCTCAGTGTAATCTCTGGTGCAAATAGAAGCCATGTTTGTCCCTGCCTAATCCCCAAGACAATGAGGCTCCTAAGTCCATGTTTACCCCAGTTAATTAACTTCCCCAAAGAGGTTCCCAATTAACTTGAGTGCTCAGGTGATGTCATTCCTGCCAGCTGACAGTCTTGCCAGCGTTGCGCTTTTTCCTTCTATATATGTTGCAGCCTTTTCTCAATAAACTACTGGTCTTCTCTCCATCTTGCCTCGTGTCGTTCCTTTGACCAGTCTCCTCTGGGATCCTAAGGGCCTCCTCACGGCCCCAATTCCTACAACAGAACAATATTTTTCATCTTTTCTCAATAGCCTGTGGATTGTTTGACTGCAAAAATCTATTGGAAATTTCTGTTTTAATCTTATTGGGTGCAAAACCATTGCTAAGACTGCAAAAATCTTCTCTTTTTTTGAAGTATTTACAATGGTTTTGCACCCAATAAGATTAAAACAGCAATTTCCAATTTGATGTCATTTTTTTCTAGATAGAAGCTAGGGGAACAAGTTTTTCATTGTAGTGAACATTACAAAGTACTGCACATATGATTGCCACCATCTGGCAACTTGACAAAATGGGAGTTAGAAGGTGAAGCACATCTGAGTGCACTTCTTGTCCAGGACATTGTTTAGTTAGGGCTGTCCCTAAATTTAGCCTTCTAGTTAGGCTATATTAAGCAATAGTGTGTGGTGGTAGTGATGATATGATCACATTCATTGCAGAAGGAGCTGGCAGGATAGAGCAGGAAGAAAAAGGAAGAGGTAGAAGTAAGTGTGAAGGGGTCTTACCCTAAGCTCCAGGGAGCCTCTCTTGCAACCCCACATTACATCCTTTGCGGCTCCTAGTAAAATCCTCAGGCAGTTGGCACCACTCCTTGGGCTAAGACAGTGATGGCCAAGCTTGGCCCTCCAGGTGTGGTTGGACTTCAATTCCCAGAAGCCCAAGTCAGCACTCCTGCTGATCAGGGCTTCTGGGAATTGAAGTCCAAGAACAGCTGGAGTGCCAAGTTTAGCCAGCACTGGGCTAAAAGAAGAGCAGACACTTTCCAACCCCTCTCATGTTCCTGCTCAAAGTTCAAGGGCTGAGAGAAAAGAGAGAGAGAGAGAAGTACTTCTTCTTGGTAGCTGTCTTCAGTTGCAAAAACTCCACCAGATGTCTTGGTATAGTGTGGCAAGGCTACTGAGATTTAGTGCCTTAAAAACTAATTAAGGGCACTCCAGGGAAAACAGCTGTAGGCTTGCACACAAACTTTTATTGAAAACCAAACAAAAATGGATGGTAAAAACATAAGGCTTGACAGGCTGTGCAGACACACACACATCAAAGCAAAATGGGTCCGTCAATCACATAAAGAGAACTCCAGGGGTGGGAAAACAAAGGACCAAATTAGCAAGCCAAATGAAAAGATGGAACACCTCTGAGAGTACAAAAAAACTCTGGGAGGAGTGGAAGAACTGAACAAACCCCAGCTGCTAATTAATAGAATGTGCCTACTTCCCCCTATACAGGGCTACTGCTTTTAGGATGCAACACACAGGATTCTTCCTGCACAGTTCAAAGTGGCAGGCAACCGCTTTGCCAGTGAAACAGTATCCAAGCCTAGCCCATCTAACTAAGTTACCCCATGACATTCCCAGTGGTCAACTATAGGCATCGGACTGTTACTCAGTGTTTTAATGGCCAATCATTTTGGGGGGAACCCTTGCTGTTCCTCCTAGCAACTGGGCATCCCACAAGTGTTTCGCATAACACTTTTCTCAGCTGCTGTAATCGCAGCCAAGGCTTGACCAATAAGGAAAGTAGGTAGACACTGCTAGCACAATCTTTCCAATTAGGATAAAGAATGCCTGGAAAAACATGGAAGTGGATAATGTCAATGTTGCTGAAGTTTTAATTACTTTGAAATTCACTTTAAAAACAAATATTTATATACAGTGGAACCTCGCTTAACAAATGACTCGGTTAACGCAAAAATCACATAGCAAAAGGAAATCCGTAGAAAATAATGGCTCAGTTCACAGATTTTTTTTTGGGATGGATTAATTGGTTTTCAATGCATTCCTATGGGAAACCGCGTTTTGGTTACCATAACAAATTTTAGGTTTCAATGCATTCCTATGGGAATTGCATTCAGTGTATTCCTATGGAAAATGCACTTTACAATTTTTTAGTAGTACAAAAGGTCCCAGAGAATGCATTAAATTTGTTAAGCGAGGTTCCACTGTACTATTCTTCAGGAAGCTTCTAGAACAAAAAAGAAGATAGCAGGTGTGTGTGACTAAATACACTTTTGCTAGGTATCAAAGGGGGAGCCATGGTGGTATCTAGATAATCTCCCTGAGTACCTTTTCCCAAACCAGCAATAATAATAATAATAATAATAATAATAATAATAATAATAATAATAATAATAATAATAATAATAATAATAATAATAATAATAATAATAATAATAATAATAATAATAATAATAATAATAATAATAATAATAATAATAATAATAATAATAATAATAATAATAATAATAATAATAATAGCCACCATCACCACCACTCCATGTCCTTTCAACATGCTACTGAGGACAATGAGAATTGAATTCCAGGATATCTAGAGGCCTCTTAGTTGCTGTAGTCAGCCCCAGGGAATGGCATCTCATCTATGATGCCACAACAGAGGAGTCTCCCTCTCTTCTGCTCCCTCTTGCCCTAAGGGTCTGTGGCTTGTGTAGGCCTCTCTGCCCTAGCCAAGTTCTTGACATCCATTAAAAATAGTGGATGGAGACAACATGACTCATTCAAAAGGAGATTGGCTGCTGGAATCCACTCCTCTGGTCATGAAATAATCAGCATCTGTTGTGACTGACTTGTTCAGCCACATCAAACCCAGGGAGTGTTTGTGTTGCAGGACAGCATGCCTTGTTTGTAAGGCCTGGTGTTGGCTGTGATGGAATGTGGGCTCTTAGCTGCTTGCAGGATAGTGCTGATGAATGAGCAAGTGGAGAGCACTGTCTTTATTGCAATATATCCATGGTTGTCGTTCTCGTAGAGCAAACACAGCTAAAGCTGTGGCAAAGCCAAATGCAGGTCATTAAATCCACCTGCAGAAGCTGAGTGCAAAGCATATTGATGTCCCCAATACCTGTAGCCAACCAGGCAGTCAGCAGCAGTTTCTCTGGCACTTTGTCAAAGAGGCTTTTATTTCTGATCTGGAAGGCTTTCATTCCAAAGCTCTTGTTTCCTGTCGCGGCTTCCACTGGCTGCACATTAGGAGAGGGTTGTGGACTGGGCTGTTGTATGTGAAAAAATTATAAAGTTTGTCCAGAGTGGGCTTTTATTTCTCCCCAGTTTCTGCTGGTTGTTGGCACTTAGGGCCCCTTAAGCACAGAACTTGCTAGGATTTCTGACAACTTCTCTCTCTCTCTCTCTCTCTCTCCCCCCCCCCTTCTCTCTTTAGAAATTGAAATTTCTGTGAGAAATGGCTCAAGAATATTTAAAGTTTAATATATGTGTGTGTGTGTGTGTGTGTGGAAGAAGTAGATTAGTGATAAATTGAAAGATTCCAATGGCAATGGATATCGCTGGTTAATTCATCTCAGAAAGGAGCACTTTCAAAAGCTGTTATTTTCAAAATCTGGAGCAAGTCTAGAAATGATCTTCTAACAAGTTATCTTTTTTTGTGTGTGTGGTTAGTTTGAGCTGACTAGCCTTGTTGTAAATGCATTTATGACAGCTGCGGACTTATTTACAGCTATTGTAAATGTGTTTACAACAGCTGTAAATGAGTCCATGGCCGATTCCGGTGGTGGCGGCAACTAGACCACCAGTTTGGCCAATAAACTGTCTGAGGCAGCGTGACCCGGCCCCCAACTTCAAAAGGTTGGCAACTTCTGTTCTAGAGGGTAGGGTCTCTTTCTCTACCACTTAAAACAAATCATAAACTGTGAGCCGCCCATAGTTTTCAGAGTTGAGTGGCAATATAAACAAGAAAAATAAATAAATAAATAAATAAATATTTGCAGTTGTGGGTCCCCCTCTGTTATGTATGTATGTATGCATGTGCATTATACTGTAAAGGCAAGATTGTAACCACTCCAGATACAAACGATATCAGCTGTAAAGGAACGCGAGCAGACAGCCTATAGAGGGCAGCTGCGAGCGTTCACTCTCACATGGCTCACATTGCGCAATCACGGACAGCCGCGGGAAAACCTTCCCCGCAAACAGCAGCCGGAAAGGAGGCGTGCCTGGGCGAGGCCACGCCAGTATCAGCCAATGAGCTACCGTGCTACATGATTCAAATGAAGAAGACTACTGTATATATTGAGATGTATCACCGCCATTACCTCATGCTTAACTGGAACCTCATGCAATAAACCTGTGTTAAACCAACCCTTCGGTTGTCCGGTCGTCTTTGGTCCCATACACTAAATTGGCGACGAAGGTGGGATATGGCTGCCCACGGGACCAAGACATGCGCCGGCTACGAGATCAGGAAGCCGGGAGACTTGGAGCTGTTTGAGATAGACTTCAACGCAGCGCTGGTGGAGCTCGAAGTCTCAGACGAGGCCAAAAAGAGGGCCATTTTCGTCCGCATGCTCGGACAAGAGACCAAGAGGACCTTGGTGGACCTGATCGCGCCGAGGAAGGTGAGCGACCTCAAGGCCACAGAGCTCCTGGCGGCGCTGCGCGCCCATCTCCGGCCGGCAATAGCGATGTTCCCCGCTCGGAGCGCGTTCTGGAGGCGAGTCCAGGCACCCGGAGAATCGGTCAATGAGTTCGCCGCGGCCCTGAGGTTGGCCGCCGGCCCATGCAAGTGGGAACTCCCTGACGTCACCCTCCGGGACTGCCTGCTCTGCGGTCTGAGGGACACAGAGACTCAGCGCGCGCTGATGAAAAGGGAGCCGCCTCCCACGTGGCAACAAGTCCTCGACGCGGCACAGGCCGCAGAGGCCACGACGGCCGGGGTGCACGAGCTTCAGGACTGGCGCCCGAAGACCGCCAAGGCAGAGAGTTCGGTGCACGCGGCCCGGCGGTTTTCGAACTCGTCTGCGGAGAGCAGCGACGACGAGGACGTCCGGAGGGTCCAGAGAGAGGGCCGGCGCTGCGACGGCTGCGGCGCCGCCCACGCCCGCACCAAATGCCCATTCCGCAAGGCCGAGTGCCACAACTGCGGCCGGCGCGGGCACATCGCCAAGGTCTGCCGGAAACGGCGCGAGGCCACCTGGAGTTCTCCAGACCGCTCGGCGAGGCAGGACCGCACCACGAGGCAGGACCGCACCACGAGGCCGAAGGACGGCACCCGGACCACGAGGACGCGGGACGGAGTAGGGCGCATCTCCGACGACAGCGAAGACGACGCGCCGGTTTGCAGCGTTTCCACGGAGCACCCCCGTTACTTCGTTGAGGTAGTAATACAAGGGGCCCCTGTTAGAATGGAGGTGGACTCGGGTTCTTCATACTCCATTATTTCCCAGGGGGAGTTCATGAAAATCGCCCCCCGCGTGCGGCCCAAGCTCAAAGCGTTGAGGGCCACACTGAAGGACGTGCAAGGGAACCGCATCCCAGTGTTGGGGGTTGGGAAGTTCCAGGTCCAGTTCAAAAAGTACACCGCAACGCTGCCCCTAGTCGTCCTCAAGGGAGGTAAATGCAGCCTCCTCGGGACTCAATGGTTCCAGCCCCTGGGTTTGTTCATTGGGGGGGGGTGCACGCCGTGGGAGCACACGCCGCCGGGACTGATCCAATACAGAGCGAGTGCGACGCGCACCCCGAGGTTTTTAAAAAGGGGCTCGGAAAATTCAAGGGCCCCCCAGTGACTTTCGACCTGGACCCTGGAGTGCGTCCAATCAGACTTAAACCGCGCAGAGTGCCTTTCGCACTAAAGGACAAAATAGAGGCGGAGTTGGACAAATTGGTGGGCCAGGGAATTCTTGTTCCTGTTGATTCTGCGGAGTGGGAAACTCCAATTGTAACAGCGCTCAAGGCCAACGGGGAAGTCCGCATATACGCTGATTACAAGTGCACCATCAATAAGGCGATCCGCCCTAATGCGTATCCGGTGCCGGTAGTCAGCCACTTGTTGGCCAGGTTACACGGGGGGAGGTGTTTCGCCAAACTCGACCTGGCCCAAGCCTACCAGCAACTCCCGGTGACCCCCGCCGCAGCTGCTGCGCAGACCATAGTCACCCACAAAGGGGCGTTCCAGGTATCGCGCCTCCAATTCGGCGTGAATTCGGCGCCCGGGATTTTCCAGTCACTGGTGGAACGCCTCCTGAAGGGGTTAGAGGGGGTGTTACCCTATTTTGATGACGTATTAATTACAGGGGGGAGCCGGGCCGAATTAGCAACAAGGTTGGGAAAGGTCCTGACAATATTCGAAAAGGCGGGGTTGCGGTTGCGGAAAGACAAATGCGTCTTCTTCGCTACAGAGGTTGAGTTCCTAGGGTTCCGTGTCACTCCCGAGGGAATTAGGCCAGCCCAATCCAAGGTAGCAGCCATCAAGAAGGCCCCTCGCCCCACCTCCAAGCCCGAGTTGCAGTCGTTCCTCCGACTGCTCAATTTCTACCACTCCTTCCTCCCGCGGAAGGCAGCAGTGGCAGAACCGCTTCACAAATTGTTAAAAAAGGACGAGGCATGGAAGTGGGGCGACGACCAGGAGAAGGCTTTCAATGACCTGAAGCGACTCCTGGCATCAGATGCTGTACTGACCCACTTCAATCCCAAACGCCCGGTGGTCCTGATATGCGATGCATCCCCGGTGGGGGTGGGGGCGGTGCTATGCCACGTGCTGGAGAACGGTAGGGAGGCCCCGATAGCTTTCTACTCTAGATCCCTGTCCCAAGCGGAGAGGAACTATGCTCAGACAGACAGGGAAGCGCTGGCAATAATTGCGGGGACCAAGAAATTTCATGATTTTGTGTACGGCCGCCCCTTCACCATAGTGACTGACCATAAGCCTTTGCTGGGCATTTTCACCGCAGATAAGCCCACACCCCAGATCCTGTCCCCGAGAATGCTCAGGTGGGCCATTTTTCTCAACGCGTATCAGCACGCGTTGGTATACCGGCCCGGGAAGGAGATCAGCCATGCCGACGCTCTGTCGAGGTCCCCCATTCCCCGGGATTGCTGCCACGTGGGCGGAATAGAGAGGGACCACCAGGTCTTAATGATAGAGGTCCTAGACTCCCCTCCAGTAGTACCGGCCGACATCGCCAAAGCGACAGGCAAGGACAAAACGCTGGCCACAGTTTGCTCCTGGGTGCAGAAAGGGTGGCCCGTGTCTTCCCCAGCAGCGGAATTCGACACATTTTTCAAAAAGAGACTAGAGTTGTCCCTAGAGAGGGGTTGCCTTTTGTGGGGACAGCGGGTAGTGATCCCCACGTCTCTCCGGCCGAGGGTGCTTAAACTGCTGCACGTCAGCCACCCGGGGATCGTACGCTCTAAGGCACTAGCCCGCAGTTACTTTTGGTGGCCCCAGTTAGACGCCGACATCGAACACATGGTCGGCACTTGCGAGGCGTGCCAAAGCTCAAGGCCAGAAGAGGCTCGCTCGCCACCTAGGGAGTGGGACGCTGCAAGGGGGCCCTGGTCCCGAGTACACGTAGACTTTGCTGGCCCGTTCAGGGGAACGTTTTTCCTCCTCGTGGTGGACGCGTTCTCTAAGTGGTTGGAGGTCATTCCAGTCTCGAGCACCTCCTCGGCCACAATGATTAAACAGTTGAGGAGGGTCTTTTCCACGTTCGGTTTACCCGACACCCTCGTCAGCGATAACGCTAGCTGTTTCACGTCCGCCGAGTTCAGGGCATTCATGGAGCGCAACGCCATTCGGCACGTCACCTCCGCCCCCTTTCACCCGGCCACCAATGGCCAAGTAGAGCGCCTCCTGCGCACCACGAAAGACGCGCTACTGCGCATGGGTCCCGGAGACCTCGAACTGAAATTGTGCCAATTCCTGCTGAGATACAGGGTCACCCCATTAGCGTCAGGGTACTCCCCCGCGGAGCTGTTGATGCGCAGGAAGCTGGCCACGGGGATATCCAAGCTAGACCCCACGAGAGTAGAGGACAAAGGGCGGAACATAGGGGTGGAACCCACAAAGAGTTTCAGCATAGGCGCCCCGGTGCACTGCAGGAACTACGCCAGCGCGGGGCCAGCCTGGGTGCCGGGCACCGTAGTAGATCAAACCGGCCCCGTCTCATACCGCGTAGAGACCAGTACAGGTTTCCTGTGGAGGCGACACGTAGACCAACTCAGGCGTAGGGTCCCCGGAGAGCAGGACGCGGACGAGAATAGCATTGAATCAGCGTTAGGGTACTCCCCCACCCGTTTAGCCCAAGGGGGAGGGAAAGGGGAGCATGGGTCCCCACCAAGGGGGGAGGAAAGGCAATCGATCCACAGAAATCTTTTGCGGGAGTCCCCGTCAGAGAGGAGGAGCCCCGATCACACGCATACCCCGCGGAAGCCGCGGAAGTCTCCCCGAAATTCAGATGCCCATAGAAGTTTAGACGTTGATTTACAGTACCAGCTGGAGTTAGCGGAGTGGTCCCCCACCCGTCCTAGCGAAAAGAGGGGTTTCAGTTCAGCCCCTGGTACTTCCAGTCCCAGTAGCCCCTGTGAGTTAGAATGCAATATAGCGCCAATGTCCCGGAGACCGACACCTCCAAGACCGGAGGCATCAGCGAGTCCGCCCACCACAGTCTTAAGGTCCCCCGAGCAGGGATCAGAAGGTAGCCGTTCCACAAGGGCGACCTCATCGGTTCCGCGTTTCACATTAGGAGGGTCCCCGGGGTCCGAGAGCAATAGGCAGGGATTTACCTCCCAACTGTTCATTCCATTCCCATCCCCGAGCGCAAGGCAGGCACGGACGCCCCACAGAGCCACTAACGAATCCCCGTTTCCCGTTGCAGGACAAGCACCCGCGGAGTCAGGGATCACGGGCTCTCCAGAATTAGGGCAGGCGCAAGCACGCCCCAAGCGAACGTGCGGCAAGCCACAATGGTTGCGGGACTTCGTCCCATCCTAGGGGGGAGGGATGTTATGTATGTATGTATGCATGTGCATTATACTGTAAAGGCAAGATTGTAACCACTCCAGATACAAACGATATCAGCTGTAAAGGAACGCGAGCAGACAGCCTATAGAGGGCAGCTGCGAGCGTTCACTCTCACATGGCTCACATTGCGCAATCACGGACAGCCGCGGGAAAACCTTCCCCGCAAACAGCAGCCGGAAAGGAGGCGTGCCTGGGCGAGGCCACGCCAGTATCAGCCAATGAGCTACCGTGCTACATGATTCAAATGAAGAAGACTACTGTATATATTGAGATGTATCACCGCCATTACCTCATGCTTAACTGGAACCTCATGCAATAAACCTGTGTTAAACCAACCCTTCGGTTGTCCGGTCGTCTTTGGTCCCATACACTAAACCCTCACTATGTTCGCATGCCATGAGGAATTTTGTTCATTAAATAATCAAAGGCTCCTATGAGGGCAAAGATTTCAGCCATAGAAGAGGAAACCTGCTGAGCTTCTAAATGATTAACTGCTCTGGTCATGTCTGCTTCCAGTCAAACACTATTGGGGATAGATAATATTGTTGTATCTGTTCATTAGAGGCACATCACGGGCTATACTGTATGTACAAAGACAGTATTTTGCACCTTATGTGGTATGTCATAACATGTAAATCACTCCAAGAAATATGGTGCCCAAAGTACTTGGAAGATGAAAGAAAGCCCAAATCCTATTGTTGTATTTCAAGCTGGTTAATCCAATTTTGGGGAATTAATAGATTTGGAATGGAGGGGGATGATGTGTTGGCAAACCTTGGCACTCCAGGTGTTCCTGAACATCAATTACCAGGAGTGCTGACTTGGGCTTCTGGCAATTGAAGTCCAAGAACACCTGGAGTGCCAAGGTTTGCCATTGCAGGGATAAAGAGTTATAGGGATCTTAGCAAATAAGAAAAGCATGTAACAACTTGCTAGTTCTGACCACTTTTTCCAGTAGTGGTCTGCAATCCAAATAAGAGCACTATTGTTCTCTTCCAGCATCAATCCCAAGTATATTGCCTTCAGTCCTACAAACAAAAGAGCCATCAATTTTCTTATACAAAAATTTGACTAATTTAATTTAATTTTCCCATTTATATGCTGCCCACTCAGGGAAGCCCGACTCAGGGAAGCTTACACAAAAATAATGCAATATATATCCAACAATACAAAATAGAATATACAATATAAACAACAATTATAAGATATTCATCCTACAAAAGCACAGATCATAATACAATACAAAGTACAAAGTATGACGGCCTCTACAACAGTACTGCAGCTGGAAGTTAGAGAGGCCCAGAGGTTGGAGCCCGAGGTTCAATGATGTCGACAGAGCCCGGTGCTCAATGTCCTTAATGGAGCCCGGGGCTCAACATCCTTAATGGAGCCCGGGGCTCAACATCCTTAATGGAGCCTGGGGCTTAACGTCTTTAATGGAGCTCAGGGCTCAGCATCCTCAATGATGTCTTCGGCTGCCTCGGAGCCCCAGCGGCCCTTTATCCACCTCCAGTGATGGCGTGGCCGGATGGGGGAGGAGATGCAGTGCTCAGCGTCTTCTGCCTGGCAGCCCTTTATCCACCTCTGGCGATGTTTGGACTGGCCAGGAATGGAGGTCTGGAGGGGAGGTGGCGGCACAGGTCTTATAGCCACGTGCCTCCCAACACAGCTAACGGTGGCCCAACCAGCCAGGAATGGAGGTCCGGAGGGGAGGCGGCAGTGCAGGTCTTATAGCTGCACGCCTCCCGACACAGCTGACGCTGGCCCGAGCGGCCAGGAATGGAGGTCCAGAGCGGTGGCAGCAGTGCAGGTCTTATAGCTGCACACCCCCCCGACACAGATGACACTGGCCCTACCGGCCAGGAATGGAGGCCCGGAGGGGAGGCGGTGGTGCAGGTCTTATAGCCGCATGCCTCCCGACACAGCTGATGCTGGCCCGACCGGCCAGGAACAGAGGCCTGCAGGGGAGGCAGTGGCACAAGTCTTATAGCCGCACACCTCCTGACACAGCTGACACTGGCCACATCGGCCAGGAATTCAATTTTAATGTTGTGATTGATGTTGCTGATTGTCTCTATGGGTTGTCAGTGCAAATATTTTAGTTTAATTAGCATTTTGTAAAGTATGGAGGACAAGGAAGGACTGGTATTCCCCACTGTCAGCAAATCTAGAGCATACCTGTCAAGTATCCCATTTTGCCAAGGAAAACCCCGTAATTTAGAGCCCCTAATCCCACCATCACGTATTTTTTTTATAATTTCCCATATTTTTTTAAAAAGTTCAGAGGCATATAAACCTCCCATATATTATTGTGTTATATCTTTATGAGGTGTGCAGCTCATACAAGAGAAGAGGAGTGTTGGGCTCCCCCTGGTGGAGGAAGAACCAACACGTAAGTATGACTTGCTTCCACTCACAGGGAAAAAGGCAGCCAGCAAGCCAGGCTTACTGCAATAATTCTATTCAATATTTCCCCCTATTCCTTTTTATTATTATTTTTATTTTTTTTATTCAAACTAAATATTCTACAAGATAGATAAAAACATAAACAGAGAACAAGAAGAAAGAAAGAACAAAAAAGGAAACATAATCAAACATTAAAAAATACATAACAAACTCCAACACTCCTAAAAAATACAAAAATAATGGTAGAGATGTATACACCCCCTTTAAATTATTCATACAATTAGATAATATTAAACCGTCTTTGATCAATTTAACATTTTAAAGTATGTAAATATTTTTGACACTTCTACTTTATTACTACTATCTTATCCAACTACAACTAACCGTCCCAAGCTCTACCAGTATTATTTTGCTTATTACCATTTTATAAAGACACATAATACTTTTGTGCTATTTACATTTGTCCATGAGGCTGAAAACACCAATATTTATACATTTGGTTTCCAAAAAAAATAATTGATCGGTTCCTGGTGCACATTCATTCCTTTTCTCAATTGCATATGTTATAAAGTCCTTCCAAATTGCAAAAAAAAAAAAATTCTCTTTAACTAATCCTTTTTTAACATTCATTTCCCAAGTTAATTTGTCATTTAGGGCCATTGCCCCCATCTCTTTATACCAATCCTTGATTTCAGGAGCAATTTCAACTTTCCATTTTTGAGCAATATACTGCCTTGCAGTTGATATCATAATTGAAACAAGATCTTTTCTATGCACATCAATATTTAAATCTTCAATTTCAGTTAACAATGCCATACGAGCTCCTAAACTAAAATTACCATCAATTATACCCTTGATTTCACTTTCTACTGCTATCCAAAAATTTTTTATCACATTGCAATCCCACCACATATGTGTGTAGCTACCCAACTCTTTTTTACATCTCCAACACTTCAACGAATTTGATTTATCTATTTGATGAAGGCGAATAGGGGTTAAGTACCATTTTCATAGTATTTTGAAATTATGTTCCTTAACTCTCACAGATAATGTCTTCATAATTCTTTTACTCCATAATCTTTTCCAATAATCTTTATTTATTTCCATTTTTAAATCCTGTTCCCAAATAGTCCGTAATACTTCTTATGATTTATCATCTGAATTTAGCAGTTTATACAGTTTACCTACTAATCCCTTGAAATTTATTGCTCCAGATCTTAAATTACTCAATAAATCCTCAAATTTTGTATTTTTTTCTTTTCAGATCATCATCTGCTATATACCTTTCATTCCAATATCTACAGAAATAATTTGGAGCCAATTAAATTTTAATTGCTTATATAAGTCTATTTTTTTTATTTCTATCTTTGCAAACCCTGATCAAGTCCTTCAGTTTTAACACACCATTATTATTAATAACTTATTCTAAACTTCTACAAATTCTTATCGGGAAATGTTTACAGTCTTTTAGTTCTATAATAGGCGAAATACTAGGGGCTAACTTCCCTTTCACATCATGCCATGTTTTCATTGTTGCTTTTAACAACTTATTTTCAGAGCTAATAACTACTCTATTTTATCTAAAAAAGCTGCTCTACCTATTTGTTTTAATTCTTCCATTTCTAAACCTTCCCATATTACTTCTTTTTTTGCTATCAATTTACACATATTTCTTACCTGAAATGCTTTATAATAATTTTGGATGTTAGGGAGTCCCAATCCACCCTCCTTCTGATTCAGATACCATAAACCTTTTGTAATTCTAGACTTCTTACCTCCATTACAATATTTATTAATCACATTTTGAAGTATCTTCATATCCTTTACTTTCAACTGAATCGGTAAGCTATCAAATAAAAAATTAATTTTAGGTAGTAGTTTCATCTTAGCCAAGGCTACTCTTCCAAACCACAACAAGTTTATTTTATTATATTTTTGTATCAATACTTTAAACTCTTTAACCAATTTATCATAGTTTAATTGTTTTTAATTTTCAAATTTACCCAAAATATTTATTCCTAAGTATCTAATATGCTCTTTTATTTGAATTTTATACTTATTTTTAATCTTTATTGCATCTTCATTACTAATATTTAACATAATCGCTTCCGATTTCCCCCAATTTATTTCTAACCCAGTAACTTCCTGAAAATCCTTCAAATGGGTTTTAATTTTTGGTACTGCTAATATTGGGTTCTTTACTATTATTAAAGTATTATCAGTGTACAAATTGATTTTAACTCCTTCCACTCCAACTAAATCCAAATCATTCCTTATTGCATTTGCCAATGTTTCCATTGCCATTACGAATAATATCACAGATAGAGAATCTCCTTGATGAGTACCGGCTTCCAATTTGATTTCTGGGGTATATTTATCATTAATCCTAACCCTTGCCAAGCTTTGATAGTATAAATTATCTATAACCCTTCTAAACTTGACTCCAAATCCATAATGTTCAATCATTTTCTTAATTGATACCCATTGCAAAGAGTCAAAAGCTTTATATATGTCCAGTGCCAATAAACCTATCTTTTCTTTTTTTGCTTCTGCTTTGTTCATCACATCAATAACTCTCCTTGTCAAATCCGTTAAATGTTGACCTTTGATAAATCCTGCTTGATCACTATTGATATATTTGCCAATAAATTTGTTTAAACAGTTTGTTAAAATGTATGTAAAATTTTTGGCATCCTGGTTAATTAATGATATTGGCCGATATAAATCTATCATTTCTAATTTTTTTCTTGGTTTGGGAATTAGGATAATGTTTATCTTATTCCACAAATTTAGAATTACTCCACCATCAAGTATATTATTAAAAAGTCTGCAAATTTTATATATTATCATATCTCTAAATTGTTTATAGAATTCAACGTTTAACCCATCCTTGCCAGAAGGTTTACCAATGTTCAATTTATCAATTATATCATTAATTTCCTTAGCCATGATTTTACTTTCCATACATTCCATGTGTTTCCAATTTATTGTCTTTTTTAGCCGTTTTCTTAGGTAATTATCTAATTTTGTTCTATCTATTTTCCTTTCTGAGTATAATTTATTGCTATTGCTATTGATTAATAGTTATTGCCATTGTATCTTTAATTTATTCTTTATATTGTGATTAATTTATGCTGATTTGTAATTCTTGTAATTTGTAATTTGCAATTGTATGCTATTGTATTTTGTGTTTTTTTATATTGTTTTACTGTATTTCATTTGTCATACTGTATTTGATTTACTTGTTGTAAGCCACCTTGAGATGGCCCTGGGCTGAGTAGGGTGGGATATAAATCGAATAAATGAATGAATGAATGAATTTTTGAAAGAATTCTTTTACAATTTCAATTTTTTGCTCAGATTTATTATACCTTATTCCATCTTTACCTATCAATACTCCTATCTCTCTTTTATCTTTTTTTCTTTTGGCAGCTTTTGCTAACAGTTTTGAGTTCTTATTACCAAATTCAAAATATTCCCTTTTTAGATAAATTAGATTTCTTTTTATCCGCTCAATTTCTTTGCCTTTTACTTCTGCTTTCAATTTTTGTAATTTTTAAAAAATAATCTTATCCTTCGTTCTAGCATACTCGGCCTGTAAATAATTTATTTCATCTTCTAATTTCTTTTGGTGTTCTTTTTGTAATTTATTCTTGATCGTTCAAAGTCTAATACATTCACCCCTAAATATTGATTTCATCGTATCCCATAGTATACCATCAGGAACATCATTCGTGTCATTTAACTCCCATAGTTGCTCCTAATTCTTAATTGTCTCTTTTTTATCTTTTTGGCTGTTAAATAATTTCGCGTCAAATGTCCAATTTCCGTAGTCTTTTTTCTTAATACCCCCTATATTGATACCTAGTATTATTTTGGCATGGTCCGATTCCTTAATCGCATCAATTTCTATATTTTCCAAGGCATTACATAAATTCTCAGTTATGAATATATAATCAATTCTGGAGTAAGTGTCATGGACACCTGAGTAAAATGTATATTTTCTTTCTTGTCCTCTTAATGCTCTCCAGACATCACATAAGCTTAAACTTTTCATCCATTTGTCTAACATTCCTTGGTAATCACCTTTGCATCTAGTAATATTAGTAGTGTAAATGTTTGATCTTGTCTGATTAAAATCTCCAATTATTATTTTCAATATGTTTTCTTTAACTATTTCTTGGCAAATATTTTCTAAAAATACTTCCTGATTTTCATTGGGGGCATATATGTTGACCAACAATATTTCTTCATCTTCAATTTGACCTCTTATAATTAAATATCTACCCTCAGGATCTACAATACTTTTTGTAATAATAAAACCTAATCTCTTTGAAAGGATAATAGCCACTCCCCTTGATTTCGATGTTCCACAGCCTACTTCATAATTCTGAATCCAACCTAATTTCAAAGAGTTGTCATTAGCAGATTTTTGGTGTGTTTCTTGAAGGAAAATTATATCAGGTTTACATTTCCTTATAGCAGATTCTAATCTTTTCCTCTTAATTGGGTTGCAAGTACAGTGATACCTCATACAAAGTCCGGTTCATACAACATCGGATTCATACAACATCACCTAATTCCCTGAAAAAAGTTGCCTCATACAAAGTCGTGAGACTTTGTATAAGGCATTGGGGCTTTCCCAGGTTGTATTGTGTCTGGGCAGTATAAAAGGCAGGACACATGCGTGCATTGCTCTTGTGGGTTTTGCACGAGGTGAAGAGTGTTTAGGAGTGGTTTTGAGCACGATTTTGGATTTTTTTTGGATTTTTTCATCAGAATTTTTAGAAGCATTCCTGGGATTTTTGCAGCATTCTTCAGGTTCTTGGACAATCAGGGTTGTTTGACATGTTTTTGTAATGTTTTTACAGTTTCATCCTGGAGAGCAAAGTCATAAAGGCCCTAAAGAGCACTGCAAACAACAAAGCTAGTGGAGATGATGGTATCCTAGTTGAATTTTTCAAAGCGCTAAAAGATGATGGCATCAAATTACTGCATTCAATATACCAGCAGATTTGGAAAACAAAACAGTGGCCACAGGATTGGAAAAGATCAGTATACGTCCCAATCCCAAAAAAGGGCAATGCCAAAGAATGTTCAAATTATCAAACAATCGCACTCATCCCACACACCAGCAAGGTGATGCTCAAGATAATACAGGATAGACTTCAGCAGCATGTGGAGAGAGAATTACCAGAGGTGCAGGCTGGTTTCAGAAGAGGCAGGGGGACTAGAGACCACATTGCCAACATACGCTGGATCATGGAGAAAACAAAGGAATACCAGAAACAAGTTTACTTTTGTTTTATTGACTACACTAAAGCATTTGACTGTGTGGACCACAACAAGATGTGGCAAGTAATTAAAGAGATGGGAATACCAGAGCACCTCATATGCCTCCTGAGAAATCTGTACATGAACCAAGAAGCAACAGTTAGGACAGAACACGGAATGACAGAGTGGTTTGGAATAGGAAAAGGAGTAAGACAAGGCTGCATTTTGTCACCCTGCTTATTCAACCTATACACAGAGCACATAATGCGCAATGCAGGGATGGAGGAATCACAATGTGGGATTAAAATCGCTGGGAGAAACATCAACAATCTGAGATATGCAGATGAAACCACCCTAATGGCAGAAAGAGAGGAAGACCTAAAGAATCTCTTGATTGGGCTGAAGGAAGAGAGTGCAAAAGCTGGCTTGAGACTCAATATCAAGAAAACCAAGATAATGGCAACAGGCCCAATCAGTTCCTGGAAAATAGATGGGGAAGAGGTAGAAACAGTGACAGATTTTACTTTCTTAGGATCAAACATCACTGCAGATGGGGATTGTAGCCATGAAATAAAACGGCGACTGATTCTTGGGAGACAAGCTATGAGAAACCTGGGGAACATAGTGAAAAGCAGAGACATCACATTGAAAATAAAAATTAGAATAGTCAAAGCAATGGTATTCCCAGTGGTAATGTATGGATGCGAGAGCTGGACCATTAGGAAGGCTGAAAGCAGAAGAATAGATGCCTTTGAAATGTGGTGTTGGAGGAGGGTTTTGAGAGTCCCCTGGACAGTGAGGAGAACAAATAGGTCAATCTTAGAAGAAATTAACCCTGACTGCTCATTAGAAGGTCAAATAGTAAAGACGAAGCTAAAATACTTTGGACATCAAATGAGAAGGGAGGATTCACTTGAGAAGCCATTGATGTTGGGAAAGGTGGAGGGCAAAAGAAGAAGGGGGTGGCCAAAGATGAGATGGCTAGATGGTATTGTAAAAAACCATTTGAAATAGTGACTGTTTTATCTCAAAAATGGTATGAAATAAAGTGTATCCGGCTCAGAAAAGAGTTGATGTAGTTCATTCTTCTTCACAAACATTGTTCATAATTCTTGATAACAAAAATAATTCCATTTTTATAATTCTTGATAACGAAAATAATTCCTCTATGCGTAAAAATAAACAATACACTGAAACAGCTATGATTTTCTCTTGATAACGAAATTGATTCCTCTATGGGTAAGTATGAATGATTCACTAATACAGCTATAATTTTCAAAGTCGATACCAGTTATTTTGACTTTTCGAATAACTTTTTCTTCTTCAGGAAATCTGCACACAAACATAATTGTACATAAACATAATAGTTAGCATGACAAAGTAGTAGAGAGAACTGTTACACATGAATACGTGTTAAATATATATCCCTGCTATGCATCTAATATGTAGCTACAATACTATATAAAGAAAGGCAAAAGCTTACCAATGTGTAAAAAGGTCTCTTAACGTTGTGTCCTTGCCTCCGCTCATTCTATTAGGTGCATATGGACGTTGATAATGAATGTGAAGCAGCTGCCTTTATGCTAGTGAAAAGTAGCTCACGTGTAACCAATTGTTGTAAGCTCCCGAAACCACTTACAGTAGCCGCAAAAACTTATGACCTAGAGTGTTGCCTATAGAAACACTGCAAGATCGTGCTTCTGATTTAGTCCTTTTGGATACATGGTATCAAAGAGGTGAATAAAAAATGCTTCACGCTGTTGTAATCTTTTGTTAATATCACACCTCTCGAATAACCTTAATCTGACCATTTCTAACACTACAAAACGGAAATCCCTGTCTGAGTGGCGTTTTTCCATATAGTGAGATACTAATGGTGCATCTGTCACCTGGTGTCTGATTTTGGACCTGTGGTTAACACAGCTCTAAGATTTTTCTGTGGTTAACACAGCTCTTCAGAAAGTAAGGGACACACCCAGAAAACAGTTGCTAGAAAGGAAACAACTGGGAGGAGGTAATTTTATCAGGTGCTCCTTTGAGTTTTCACCAGCAGCCAATCAAATAAAGAACATCATTTATAAACACTGACATTTGGTCAGTCACCTCCCCAGGTGTAACGAGAAACCGATGATTGGCTTCAGAAGGTCCAAATCCATTAGTAATATTCTCGTACGTTCAGACCATACTGCCAGGACCATTATTAATGATAAAATGTTTCCAACAGGACACTACAAGTGTCATTAATGTATAGTGTGTCAGTTTTGCTGGGAAACTAAAGACATTTATATTCCAAAGAAGCAATTAACTTTCACCTTGAGATCCCTCACCAGTTGTGCCAGCAGATGCGTGATTTATATGTGGGAATGCCCCTGCCAGATGCGTTATGTGGGACTTACCAGACGGCCACTGAGGCAGCGGATTTCGGAACACAGGTCCAAAATGCCAGTGTTTATAAATGATGTTCTCTATTTGCGTTCGCCAGATTCTCTCTTCTATTGGTAAATCATGATAGATTTCAATGTTATTATTTTCCAGTTTTGGTACATGACCCAGTTCTTTAATGTGTAACAACACACTAGATTTCACTCCTTCATTCGCAAACCTCAGTAACACATTCCTACTTGTTGACCTGTTCTTTTTTGGGCCCAATCTATGTACAGTTATAATGTCCTCAGGGGTGAAAGTCTTACCCATTTGTAGATCATTTAGCCAACCTAAAATTCTTATCTTTAATTGGTCTGGCACACACTCAGCAACATTTTTTATTATCACGTTTTGCTTTTTAAGTTGGTCCTCAATCAATCCAAGTCTCTTTTCATAACTGCCTAACTTTAACACACTTTCTTTAACCTTTTCTTGTGCATCATCAACCCTTTTCCCAAGCACCTCAACCTCCTTAACATTAATATTCATGCAAATATACATGGAGCCATCTCTCCTGGGGAAAAGGGTGTTAAAGGGAAGTCAATGAGCCAATCGGCTCCAAGTATATTTGCATACAACATAAACAGGATACTTCCATGGTTTTCTCCTAAACACAGAGTTTTAAAAAATGAAATTGAGGCACAAAACGCTAAGACAGGAGACAATTAACTGATTAAAATGTGAAAAACAGTTCCATGAAAAATCACCATAATATGAAATGCAGTCGAATAGGGGGATGAATAGGGGAAAATATTGAATAGAATTATTGCAGCAAGCCTGGCTTGCTGGCTGCCTTTTTTCCTGTGAGGGGAAGCAGTTGTGCCTATGGGGTGGTTCTTCCTCTACCAGAGGAACTCAATATTCCTCTGTAGTTCCTCATCTTCTAGGTTCTTGAATGTGCCTAGATTTTAGGGAGGAGGGGGTGTGGTACGGGAGAGAAGGGTGTGGCCTAAATTTTCCCTTATTTTCATATCTAAAACTTGACAGGTATGATCTAAAGCAATGAAAGGAAGTAAAGGTGCCCTTCAGTCCTTCTTCTAAATGACAGCATGGCTTTCATCTTTCAAGAGATGGAATGGGATGGAGTTGTGAGTCAGATGTTTGTTTCCTTGGAAGACATTCTGCTTCAGTTTATTAATCTATATCTCAACTTTGTTCCTCTAACCTAGGGGTTCCCAACCTAAGGCCTGTGGGCTGAATCTGGCCAGTGGCACCATTTCATAGCCCCCCTTCTAAGGGCATTCAAGAAACAAAATGGCCACCCTTTTGCAGCTGTTGGGACAAAATGGCAATCCAGCCCTTGAAGCTGACTGAGAGAGTGTGACCTCCAGCTTGAAAAGTTTGGAAACCCCTGTTTTAGCCTACCAATTGATATGATAATGGAACGGAGAACAGAGTATAAATGAAGAGATTAAGCAAATGAAAGCTGCATTTAGAATAGATAAAAATATTAGGTCTAACCATTTATCCTTTTTTCAAATGGTGCTTGCCTTCCTCCAGAAATTAAAAAAAAAGATGAAAAAGAGGGATTGGGTACAAATGACTGGGGGGAAAAGTCTGTGGTATGGATCATCATATAGCAGAAGCAGCAAAAGTCAACCAAACTGGTAGCAAAACCAGAAGATAAGGAGGGAGGATAGGGTTTTGTCTCCCTAGATCTTCCTGGGCAAGCTTTATCTCAATCCTATAACCTTAGGAGTGACAGCAAAGAACACCTCTCTCTTTCTTCTGTACTTTACATTTAATTTTTCACAACTTTAAATCTCTTGGAAATGACAGAAGTAACTGACGCTTCCATAAAACAGGGGATCAATCATGTTCCTCGTGCCTTTTGAATTACAATAATACAGGGAACATTTTTATTCCAGATAGAGACCTGTCTCTCTTATTTATAGATTTTTTCCAGCTGGAAATGAGATGGTAGTAAAATCTTCTCTTCTATATCTTTTTCACTGTATGAAAACAGGGTTACAGATCAATTGATTTACCATCACAATCGATTAGGTGACTTTCCTACTATCTCTCTTGTGGCAAAAGACAGGCACTCATATAGATCTTTCATTAGAGAAGTCATTGAAAAGCTAAGGTTCATTGAAAGCCTAACTGGCTTGTAGCTGACTCATTAGGCCATTAACCAACCATTAATATTGTTCAGCCCTCCAAGTATTGCAGATAAAAATAAATCCTCATGTTATGGGATCCAATTTTTTAAAAATAAAAATAAAACCTTGAAATGGCACATACGCTTAGAAGTTCTTATTAGCATTGATTGCAACATATGGCATTCCATATGTGAATTTATGAATCTCCAATGTGATATATAATGGGCGAAAATATGGGTTCAATTTTGCATCTGGCCACTAAGGTCATCTGGGCCAATCATTCTCAACTTCTGCGAATTCACTAGGCTGATGGGAGGATAAATATGGTTATAGTAACCTATTCATGTTGTCAGTGGGTATACCGCTGTGTCGTCTGACATGCAAATGTTGAGGCATTAGTGGGCAAAATCATTTATTCAACCCAGCTGCTTAGATTGAATCAGAGGCAGGCAATGTCTTGCATTGTCCTTCAAATTCAGTAAAGGCAAAACCATTGCCATTAAAAGCTGATGACTAAAATTTCCTACTAAAGTGGCAGTAGTTATCAATCATCTATAGACCGCAGCAGGCTGGTAGGGTGCAGAATCCCTGGAAGGGGGAATAGTTGTTGACTGTGCCCTTTTAGCATAGTCATAGCAGTGCCACTGGTTTTTGCTGCTATTGCCACAAAACTATGGCTACTGCATGCAGTCTGTGGGCTATGTATCAATTACCTCTGCACTAGATGGAGGTGAGGGGCTGAATGCAACAGAGGCAATGAAGAGGGAGGCAAACAGATACAGAGGAGTAGTGCAGAGAGCACATCAAAAGGATAGTAAACACTGTAGGGTTGAAATAATGCCAATGTTTAGTGATCTAAATGTTTCTTTCAGGGATCTGGCTTTATTTAGATATGTTACTTGAGATAATGCTTATTTTTATATCTCTGTTTATAGCCAAAGAGTCAGTGCTGTCTGAGTTTCCAGACATTTCCATAAGCATGTGGCACAAATGCAATAAAATATTTTCATGTGGAATGTTCCTAATGGTTATATCCAGGCAACAATTCTCTTTTCTAGGATACTGCTGTTGAGGTTGTACAGGCCTCATTGAGCTTGTGGTTCTCCCCACCCTATTCCCCCCATAAAGTTTATTTATTAATTATTGATCACATTTGTATCACCGCCACCTCGACGAAGCGACTCTGGGCAGCTGACAGATAAAAACATAAAAAACAGATACAGAGAATAACATAATAAAAACATGAGAATAACATAATAAAAAACATTTAAAACCATCCCCAATAAAATCATTAAAACCATCCCTCATTAAAAAACCCCACCCACTCTGTCCATAAAGAGAGGGAGAATCTGGATTATTTATTTATATAAGTCAGCAGGTGGTTGTCACTCCTCCATCAGTGCCCCATATCTGCCCCGCCAGCCAGGTTTTGAGTTCTTTCCTATAGGGCAGCAATTCCGTCTGCAGCCGTAACTCTATTGGCGGGAGGTTCCAAAGGGCTGGTGCAGACACGGAAAAGGCCCTCCTTCTTGTGCTAGAGAGACAAGCCACTCTAGCCAATAGTATGATTAGAGAGCCCCTCCGGTCCACTCTGGTTGGATGGACAGACGTTCTTGGGTAGATGCAGTCTCTTAGATATCCTGGCACACTACCATGTAGGGCTTTAAAGGTCATTACAAGCATCTTGAATTGCACCCGGAGGCAAACTGCCCATACCCCATCACTACCCGGGCAGCAGCGTTCTGGAGCAGCTGCAGCCCTAGGCTGCCCAAGGGCAGCCCTATGTAGAGCGGATTACAGCTTTGGGTTTCCCCAGAGTTGTAGCATTCTGATTACAAAAGAATAACCACACAAAGAATTTTATATTGGTTTCCTGAATGGGTGAAGGAGTCCTATAGTAGTGGGATAATGTGCTTTGTTATCCTTACATTGTCTTACATAACCATAATGCTGAAATCAAGCAGATCTACTTCTGACCAGTGCCTTGGCAAGAAGGCTGGAGAGTAAGACAGCTTCACAATGTAGCCAATATATTTATTTATTTATTTATTACATTTATACTCCACCCATCTAGGAGATTTTCCTACTCTGGGCTGCTAACAACACAAAACTCACACATTTAAAAAAATTATATATATATATTTCTCCAACATCCCCACCAAAAATGAAGTCCTGTGTTCCCTTGGGGCACCTGCCATGTACAGGGTTTCTCTTCATGAACTGCAAGCACTTTGCCAGTAATAATTATAAATGTCAATTAAGTGAGAAAGCACTTGAAATTTTCCAAGTGAAGGGGAAATGAACATACGTTCAGAGAAATAAAATAATATTCTCCTGATGAGTTGGCACAGAGCCATTAAAAACCTGGTTGCTATCAACACTGTAAAGAAAATCTGTCTCATGGTTTATACAGCACACAAGATAATAAAAGCAGCAAACTTGCATTGCTTACTGCATTGCTAACCTCCCAGCAGGTCAGTGATAATCAATGCACCAGTTTCACACATAATCTTAATCTATAAGGAAGGGGTGTGGTTGTACATGTGTGGCATGCGTACCCACACCCCTGGAGCCTATCTTGTAATGCTCCAAACACACTTACCTTTTGTCCCCGAGATCAGCGCCATGTGGGTCTGGAGGCCAAGAGTGGGGCTTATGCCCCACGGCCGTGAAAAAAACTACGAGTCCCAGCGTCCTCCATGGCACGCCTCAGCCAATCAGGCAGGAGGACCCAAGTACAGAGGAGGAGAGACAACTGGCACACAGGCACGAAACAATGCCAACCACCCTGGCGCCCAGCGCACGAGCCCCAACGTGCAAGCGCCCCCAACTGCAGACACTGCCGACACTGAATAACAACCTTGGTGGAGGCGGCGACAGCCGGATTAACCATCTTTATCTAACTTCACTACTTTCCCTCCCTCCCTCTTGCACATCTTCCTTCCTTTCCCCCTTCCCTCCTTCCTTCCCTCATTCATTCCCACCCTTCCTCTGTCTCCATTTCATTCCTGCCTTCCCTCCCACCTTCTTTCCCTCCCTTCTCCCCATCCCTCCTCCCTTCCCCCCATCCCTCCTCCATTCCCCCTTCCCCCTCCCCCTTCCTTTCTGTCACTCACTCCTTCCAACCCTCCCTCCCTCCCTTACCTCTGTTACGGGCCCATACCATCACCAGAGGATGAGGAAAAACAGCCTGATGGAGAGGTAAGTTCCCCCTCTGCCTCACTGTTTTGAGATGGAGAGGGAAATTGACAGGCAGGCTGCTTCCTGCCCAGGAACACACCACCCCGGATGGAAAATGGCCTGTCAGCTACCCCCTCTGCCTTGCTGTTTTGAGCCCGGATTCAAAATAGTGAGGCGGAGAGGGAAATTGGCAGGCAGGCTGCTTCCCGACTGGGGATACACCACCCCGGATGGAAAGCCCCCCCCCCGTCAGCTTCCCCCTCCACCTCACTCTTTCGAGTCCGGCTTTGAAACAGCACGACGGAGAGGGAAGTTGACGGGCAGGCTACTTCCCGCCCAGGGACGCACCTCTGCCCTCCATCCTCCTCCTCAGCCTATCCAGCCCTCTGCCCATTGTGACCACAGTAACATCTAGCCCTCTCATCTTTGGCCATCCCCTTCTTCCTTTACCCTCAACCTTCCCCAGCATCAAGGCTTTCTCAAGTTAATCCTTTTTTCCCATTTAAGCCACCCCCACCCCGAAACCACCCCACCACCAACACAAAATCAATACCCCTGGCAAGGCCGGGCAATCAGCTAGTTTTTAATAAGATAACTTGCTTTAAAATCAAGCAATCAATAGGTCTGTTTGCTGGCAATTTCTCCACAGGAGAAACAGCCATAACACAATAGCAACTGTTTTATTCTGTCTGAATGAAAAGAAAGCATAGATGGAGTTGGGTGGCAATCCATACTATAAATTTAGTGGCAGATGTGTATACAGGGAAGGAATGTACAGTTAGAGAAATATTGTATAGAAAAGGGAGATTCTGATGGTCCTAGTCAAAATGTACCTGGATTAACACGATGGAAAGATATATTCTGTGAATATTTGGAAAATGAAAATTATGCTTATTAGAGTAACACAGGATGAGAAGGAAAAGAAAAGGACAGTATTCACAACTATAATACTGAATGAAAGTATGTGGGTTAAAGAACAGTATGAATGTTGGAGACTGAGGGTGTGTCCTGATTGACAAAAGAATCAGGTTTCCATTTAAAAAACTGAGTTAAGGTCACATAGTGCTTGTGTCGGTTTACATGTCCTTTATGAAACCATGCCTGAACAGGGTTTTTTAAAACTTGCAGTTACTGTTGCCAAGCTCCCTCCTGATTTCCCTCTTCTCTTCCACCAACCCTCTTTAAGGTTTTCCTCCTCCTCCTTTTAAAACTTATCCCTACCAGTGCTGCTATTTTCCTGTTAGGTGTGTGTCAGCAGAGAGGTGGAAATCTGCTGTTACAGCAGTAGCCACCTCTGTCTCTGCTGTAGAACTGTTTCGTGGCTGCACCAGCCTTGAGCACAGCCCCTGTCACCACTGCTCTACATCTGCCAATTGGTATAAATTATTATATTTTTATTTTATTTAACTGTTATCATGCTGCTACAAAATTCTTTAGCACAATAACAAACAGCATGCTGAACTGTTGTAGCACTAAAACTGTAGAGATGGGGAAGGGATGTGTGGAATCCTGCAAATTTTAAGGGGCAAGCCATGAGCCACAATATGCACCAAGACATGCAGGTGCACAGGAATACAGAAGGTCAGGAACTGGTGCAAAATAAATGAGCCCTGACAAGTGGTTTAAAATAACCCACATTTCAATTGCCTTGTCTCAGCTGTGCATTGTGAATCATCAGTCGTTGAATTGATTTTGAACCTGGCAAAACTGATCCAAATGTAGGACTTTATGTTAATCAGGATGTGCCCTGAGTGAAATTTGGTCACATAGGAAATTCATTCTTGACTGGACTTCATTTGTAGGAACATGCCTGGTATCCATATTGCAGCACCCTTGGGCAGCTGCTATAGCCCTGGGGACTTAATAAAACCCACTGTGGAGGTAGCCTCACCCCAAAGGGCAGGCGGGGTGTGTGTGTGTTTCCCTCTTATCTGCCCCCACACAGTATAATTTTCTTGCTCCCGGTAAGGTTCTTTGGACAGCCAACCCCTCTGGGCTGAGAGGAATGCAGAAGTGCTGATCTGGGCTTCTGGTAATTGAAGTCCAGGAACAGCTGGAGTGCCAAGGTTCACCATCACTGATCTAGTGGCTACAGTCATCCATAGGGCTAGGGAGATTTTCCCCGACTCTTCACTGGGCCATTAAAAGCTTTGTTCCCCTAAATTTGACAATCAGGTTTAGTCCCGATGTCCTCTGACACCAATTATTTTTATTTTAGTTTAGTCAATGATGTATTTGTTGGTGGTGGGTTTTGATTTGTTGTGGGTATCGTTGTTATTCATTTTCTGTTTGTTCACCGCCCAGAGTGGAATAACACCCAGATGGGCAGTATAATAAATAAATGAATGAATGAATGAATGAATGAATGAATGAATGAATGCACACTCCCCTGATTCCCACTCAAGCACATAATGTGTGGACCAAGAAGGGGGCCGGGATGGAAAAAGAAGGCAATAAAAAGCAATTTGCCTGTTGCTGCTTATTGGTAGCTGTTCTGAGCACGTCACCACTACCATTATTTGGCAGGCCCCTGCAAGGCTGCTGGTATTTAGCACACCCCAGAGGACGCAAATAATGCTTCAAGGATATAGCTATAGCCTTGCACATAAACAGGATAGAAAAACATGGTTTGTTGGGTAGTGCAGTGACAGACACCAAATCAAAATGGATCCTTCACCCATCCACATAAAAGGACTCCAGAGGGTGGGAAAACAAAAGGACCAAATTAGCAAGCCTAAAGAAAAGATAAAACACCCTGAGGGGTACGAAATGCTCTACCCATTCCTAGGAAGACAAGAAGGGTGGAGCCAACCTTGTGGCTGCTGGTTAAGAGAGTGCACCAACTTTCTCCTTCTAAAAGAGCCACTGCTCTTATGGACAAGGAACACATCCTGTGCAATTCAAAGCAGTGGGTGAGACTGTTTAGTGTAAGGGACCAAAGACAATGAATCAGCCGAAGGGTTGGCTTAACACAGGTTTATTGCATGATGATCCGGAGGAACATGTGGTAATGGCGGATGAGTAGCTCAATATATACAGCTGGCTATACATTTGAATGTGGCTCGTCGACAGACTATTGGTTGCTGCCTGCGTGACGTCGTAGAAGGTCACGCCCTTCTTGACCAGGTGAAGAGGTGGCGGGGAATCTTCCCGCGCTGCTGAACCAGGTGAATCTGAGCCATGAGAGCTGGACGCTCGCTATTGCCATCTAGTGGTCACTAGCTCGCGTCCCCTTATCAGGTTTACATTGATACAGCTGATGGTTATAATGTTGCACACAGAAAGGTTACATTGTTAACACATGGCAAAGGTACATTGTTAAAGGCACAGCTTTACAGAACACAACAGACTGCTTCAGCGGAACAGCATCTGAGCCTAGCTCACCTAACTAAGCTGCCCCTGATGTTTGCTCAGAGCAGTTATACAGTCATCAGCCCGTCATTTGATGTTCCTTCCTTCAATCAATGTTGGGGTAACTCGGCCCCAGGTAATTCCTTCCTAGGACCTGGCCTCCCCACAGATGTTTCTCATGAGTCTCTCCTCACCTGTTGCAATCACAGCCAAGGCTAACAGACCAAGACTGATTAGTGAATCACTTTGGCTATCCTTGCACAGCTGGACTTCTTACTTTTCAAGGCTGACAACTGCCCTTCTCAAAGCTCTTGCTGTCTAGAGGTAATTTCCTCCCACCCACCAATAAGGTCTACTTTCAGCATGCCTTTAAAACAGCTGTTCCAAATGGTTCTGAGTATTGCCATTTTTAACTTCCTCAACAGTCCTCTCTCCTGGCATCTCTCCAGGAAAATTCAGATGGTGACTTTCAGCTAGTTGAGAGTGTTTCTGTTGCCAACTAGGTCCTACCAAGACAGTGGGGACTTTCCATAAGGATTCCTCAAATGTGGATCAGTCCAGAGCAGGTGAATGAAACAGAACAATCCTGAGATAGTATAATCAACTGCATCATCTCAGACCTTAGATGGGTTATGTTGTTGCAGGGTCTGCCCCCTCCCTTTAAATATTCCTAAAAGAACTTTGGGTGACAAGGCTCTTTTACTGAGAGGGGTGGGTGGGAAACACTTAAAATGGCTTGATTATTGAATCTTGAAGTAGTGAAATTTAATCTATTGCCTTACACAACTTTGCCATCTTGTTCTTTCTTACTCTGCTGCCTCTGCAGCTGGCCTTGTGCAGTCAGTTGGAATAAGAGTCATGTAGTTTGAGCAGATGCGATAAAAAAGCTTTTGGCCTGTCATGAACTTGGAAAAGTCACTTTGTTTTAAGTTACTTGTCACTGTATCTCAAGGTTGAGAAATGGAGCTTTAAAAGCGCAACGATTCAAAGTGATTTCTGGAAGCATTACGTCATCAGGATTAGTGCCTCTAGTGGACAGACAAACACCTGAGGGATTCTCAATGTTCAATGAACGGGAGTGAACTTGGCAACTCAAGTTTATCTTTTTATTATTAAATTTTTATCCTGCCTCACTCAACACCATGTGTGACTCGAGGGGGCGTACAACATGAGTAAACAGACAGTACAGCAATCTACAAAATAAATTAAGAAATAAACATTTAACATAGCAAAATTAATCATACAATCACTCAGCTACTAACGTCCCAGCTGGCTCCCATCCCTGGAGTGATGGCCTTTCAAACCATCAATGCCCTATCAAACCATTGGTCAATGACCCTGCCAAAGAGTTTTGGGGGGGGGAGACAAAATGAAAGCTTGGCACTTTGCCAACATGTCTTGACCTTGAAAGATTTTGAGGAGATAAGCATTATCTCAAAATCTGAGCCCAAGGCCACCTGAAAATTCCTAGGGAGGAAATTTTAAAACCCCTGATGTATAAAAACCGATTTGATGGGGCCAAGTCCTGCTGCCTATATGGGAGATAGATGAAATCTCGACAAGAGGATACTTAGCCAGAATTACAACAAGGCTGGACTTTAACTCTGGGGAGAGATGAGTCCAGGATGACACTTAGAATCTGCGCGTTTTCTTATTTTATAGTATAAATTGTGTGTTAGAGTAGATTTAGATTAGGAACCCAGGAATAGGGAATTTTATTTCTAGAATGTGTTATGAGTTTATTAGCTTAAATTTAGCTATGCTTTATGTTTGGATATTTCATGGGATTATGCTTTGCTTCTCATCGCTTCTATAATAAAAAAGAAGACAGAGCCAGGTTTGGTTGCATTTCCACAAAAGACAAAAAGGACATTTTGTTTTGTGAACTGGATTGTTGGTTCAAGCATTGAGATAATTTTGCTACTGGAAGTAAGGGAACTTGCAGGATTCCCATTGCAAGACCTTGGGAAACTTGCTCAGGCAAAGGGGGGATCAAAAGAAGTGGTTCTGACTGCAGATATCTTCTCAGGCCTACCGTGGGAGTAAAAATTCTGTTGACTGGCAGTCTGAGAGGAGGGCCTTGATACACCGTCTAACCATCCCAACAACACAAAATTGGGTGGATCTTGGTTCCTCAACCTCTTCATCTGGCTGCCCGGCTGCTTTTCCATAAGAAAGGAGTGAAGGGAGCCCAATTTTGGGTGCAGTTGAGGCGGGGGGAGTTGTGAGATGGCCCTGTAATATAGCCTTGGGATTCAGATCCCAGTTTTTCAAGGAACCAATATTTTCTGGGGCCTTAGAGAAGTAGATTTCCTTCAGGGATGGAGTTTAGTGTGAGGTCAAAAAAGAGAACAAAGCATCAACATTTGCTTATCATAGTTGTTTTAACTGAAAACCGATGAATACTAATTGATACTAGTCCAACTTTCATTTGAACTCTAGTCTTGAGTGAACAGGCAATCAGGGCTATTTATTTTGGGGCAAATACACAGGGATGACTATCCATTTGATACTCTGTGCATCGAGAAGTATCATCATCATCACTTCTTATTTGTATATGATTGGTGAGTGCTGAAGATAGCGTACTGGATGGGGTGCACTTCTGTTGGAATCAGGGAAAAAGATCTTAAACTGTAGGTAACTCCTTCTAGGGTTTAATGTCATGGTTGTTAATAAATTCCCGCCAAGATAATTGATTTTATTTTTTATGAAAGTTCCTCCAGTGTCTCTCACTGGCAGAGGAATGTGGTGTGTGTGTGTGTGTGTGTGTGTGTGTGTGTGTGTGTGAAGGGGAGATGGATATGTGAGAAGGTGATCCATATTGAGCCCCCAATCATGCATCCTGATCTTTAGCTCTCTGTAATGCACACCCCACTCCATGAGTAATATCTCAGCAAGATGAAAAACTACCTACTGTTTCTCCATCAAGGGCAGCACACTTGGAAACCCAACAAAAGCAACACAGGGAGTCTGGCTTCATGTATGCATCAATAAAGGTTGCCATGCAACCTATTGTGAGAATTTTATCAGGAACAGATGGACTTTTAATACCATCCTAATCCATATTTTAAATACTGCTTCAATGCTTTTGCCTGTTAAATATGATTAAATGAAACATTTCCAGAAGAAGAAGAAGAAGAAGAAGAAGAAGACTACAACCGGTGATAGCACTGGCAGCAAAGTTATAGTTAAGGTTGTGGTCCAAAAGCAGAGATAAGATCATGGTAAAGAGCACTCAGCATATTCTGTCCACTTTGACAATAAATTGATCTTTATATATTTCTATAATTAAAGATAAAAAACCATCATAATTCTTTCCTTGCTTTAATTTTTTAACAGGACAAGACAGTAAAACCTGTTCTTCATTGTTGTAGGTTCATATTTTGCAATGTGCAACTTTTGGGATTCTACAGAGAGTCTCTTTTTTTACCAACACGTCAAAAACATGTTATTCAAGAATTACCTGATATTCCTCTATCAACAATTGCTAACAAGATGTTTTTAAGAACTTATAGGTAGCACCACCAGGTGATGTTCACTGGGTCAATCTAAAGTTCCATTGTGCTTATATAGCTGTCAGACACTGATAGAAGCTTTATTGAACTTTAACAAGAGACTGGGTTCAAGAAAGTGGCAAAAGAAAAACCTATAGAATCATAGAGTTGGAGATAACCGTTATAGAATGACCACAGCTCTTTTATCTTTAGTAGTTGAGCAGAAGAAGCAATTCAGGGGGGTGACCCCTGTCCGAATTTTCTTTTTTGCCTCAGGAAGATAAACTTTCATCTGGCTTGGCTATTTTGAGGAAGGAAAAATTATGCTCTCTCTCTGAACATTAAAATGCATTATATTTACAGTTTTCTAAATACTTTGAGAATTCTCAGTATAGATCCATTATGATAGATTCTGTCTGAAATTGATTATTTCTGATGAAGGTACATATGAACCAATATGTTTCCAAAAGACGGCAATGTAACTTTTTAATGACCCTCCAATTATTGATAGAAAAATAAAGATTATGAGGGAACCCGAAGACCAATGTTCTGATTCTAATTTATTACCTATCTGTACTGATGAGGGTAATAATTTATCTTTAGGTGAAATCTCAATCTTATATGAATATCAATATTGTGACATTTACTTGTCACTATAATTAGTCATTACCAAACTCGTCAGGAGGAGACAGGTATCATGAATATGTTGCTACATAGAAATAAAGTAGGTAGTGATGAAGACATTAAAAAACACCAAGGATAAGAAAAGCAACTGCAACGTTTCACTCTAATAACAAGAAATTAAATGTCAGGATCATACATATGAATATATTATCCTCCTTTTTATTCAGCTCAGCACCTGATAATGTTATATTTCATACGTTTAGACAGAGTTTGGAAATAATGCATTAATAATAACATGTTATTATAACTGCAGTGGCTCAAGCGGCTAAGATGCTGACTGGGAAGCAGAAGGTCAGCAGTTCGATTCCCGAGTACTGCAGGACGGAATGAGCTCCCATCTTTGTCCCAGCTCCTGCCAACCTAGCAGTTCGAAAGCAAGAAATTGCAAGTAGAAAAATAGGGACCACTTCGGTGGGAAGGTAACAGCATTCCGTGCGCTCCGGTGTCTAGTCATGCCTGCCACATGACCACAGAAACATCTGCAGAAGCAGACAGTGCTGGCTCTTTGGCTTAGAAACAGAGATGAGCACTGCACCCTAGAGTCGGATACGACTGGCTTTCGAGCAAGGGAAACCTTTACCTTTACCTTTAACTACATGTTGTGTCAGTTATTTTTTTTTAATAATAAGTGGGAACAAGTCAATGCCTTTTATGGTATAATGAATTAAGTGCTATTTATATTATTTTATTATTCCTCTGCTCTTATCTGTAATCAATCCATGGCAATAAGTTATAATGCCTAAAATGGTTTTTGTTGTGAAACGAAACCCGCTGTGCAGATTGGCATTGGTTTTTCATGGAACATGGCTTGCAGATTGCCTGCACATACCTGTCGACTCACGGCTCCGGAAAAATGGGACCTGCGCAGATCGCTTGTGCGCAGGTCGCTTTCCACGCATGCGTGGAAGCGCTACGCCGCTTGTGCAACCCCTATGCAAGCGGTGTAGCGCTTCCACACATGGGTGGAAAGCGTTTCCCCCCGCTGGCAAATTACGGGGTTTTGGCAGTGCGGGGTGGGTTATGATGTCAATCGACGTCAAATTACAGGGTAATCCCGGCCAAATCGGGATGGTTGACAGGTATGTGCCTGCAGTTCCTATAAAATGGTAACTATTAATGTAATGACACGTATCAAAAATTAAACATTGTTTTTCCTAAGGTTTGCAATAAAAAATAAATTTCTGGAATTCATGAATGATTGTTTAGTTGCAACTGAGGTTATATTTCAAGATTGGCTAGTAGAAATATTACTTTTATTAGTTTTTAATTCTAGTAAAGCATTGGAGTAATGTGCAGGGATTTTGAATCCCTACCATGATGCTCAAGAGAAGGGCCAATTGATTTCACCTGGATCAGGTGTGACTAATGGAATTACATGTCCTGCCACCTATGCAACCTGGGGCAAACTGCATGATTCCAGAGTACTTCCAGAAGGAGGAACTGATAAATGACCTTTATACTCAAGTCAAAATCAACTTGAAGACACACATTATGAATTACTTCAAGTAATGTTGTGTCTAGCAATGACACAAGCTGTCAATCCATGACAGCCAAAAACCGCGAGACTTTTCAATACTGGTTTTGGTGCCTATTTCAAACGTGCGTCTATTACATTGTTATTAAATAGTTGTATTTGAAACCACAGGCCAATTATATTAAATCCCGCTCTTTTGTATCCATTATAAACAGCTCTACTGGGTATAAATAGAGCCTGTTGAAGTGTTGTAAGGCTGTTAAGTCTCAGAGCTGAATAAAGAATCACTTCGTTGAACCCGTTGCTGCTACTCCAGATCCTTGCTTGCAAAGAATTAACAAGTAAATTAATTAATTAATTATGAAACAGCATATTCTAGATATCGAGATAGAGGGAACAAGTATAAAATAAGTGGCAGAGTTCAAATTCCTAGGAACAACGTTTACTGAAAATGGATGAAGAGATGGCACAGTAAGGCAAACCAAATACTGGGATGTTTAGCTCCGCTCGTACAACACAAAGTAATACTGATCAACACAAAGAAACACCTTATACAAAGCATATTCATCCCCACCTTATGTTACCAGTGCCAAATGTGGACACACAACAAAATATAAACAAAATTTGGTCACCACTGAAATGAGAGGTCTGAGGAAGGCTGCTGGAGTAACTAGAATGAGGTTATAAGGTAAAGAATTGGAACAGAACCAATCTTGCACTACATACAGATACAACAAATAAGGTGGTTTGCCCATTTGGAGAGAATATCTTGAAATTCCATGCCTTACAAGGCATATGTGGAAAGAGGAGAAGGACAAAGACCATGAGGCAGACTCAGAGGAAGGTGGAGAGAGAACATCAAAGAAACATTACAAGAACACCCAACAACACAGGTGGAGGCCGCTAGAAGTGCCAGAACAAGAACTTTGCATTGCCCCTGACACCCAATGGGGTAAAAGAGAAAGCAAAGAAGAAGAAGAAAAATTAGTATGGACCTGCTGAAGTTTATGCTTGTTGACAAACAAATATGCAGGTAAGGAAGGAAACTATTAAAACAGAAGAAAGAACTTCAGGGAGTTTGAATATCTAGATTAGAGATCTGAACAATCTTGTCCATCTCACTTTCATAAAATTTTAAAGAGTTCCATAGGATCTCTTCCCATTAACTGGTCGCAAAGGGCAAAACAGCAGAATTTCAGATGGCTCAGTTAAAAAGGGACTTGCCCACTGTTGTGTCCTAAAGCCTGTGCCTTTAAACAATGTACCTATCCATGTGTATCCAATGTAACCTTTTCTATGTGTAACATTGTAACCTCCAGCTGAATCACTGTAACCTTAATAGGACGCGAGCTAGTGACCACTAGATGGCAATAGCGAGCGTCCAAGCTCATTGGTCCAAGACTCACCTAGAACAGCAGCGTGGGAAGATTCCCACCACTACCTTCACCTGGACAAAAAGGGCGTGACCTGCAATGACGTCACACAGCCTGTAGCCAATAGGCTATCAAGGAGCCACATTCAAATGTATAGCCACTGTATATATTGAGCTGTTCGTCCGCCATTACCTCATGTTCCCTCTGACCAGCATGTAATAAAGTTGTGTTAAGCCAGCTCTTCGGCTGTCCTGGTGTCTTTGGTCCCATACACTAAATTGGCGACGAAGGTGGGATTATGGCTGCCCACGGGACCAAGACATACGCCGGTTTCGACATCCAGAAACCGCAAGATTGGGAACTCTTCGAAATGGACTTCCAAGGCGCGCTGGTGGAGTTCGAGGTTAAGGACGAGGCGAAGAAAAGAGCCATCCTTACCAGAATGCTTGGACACGACGGCAAGAGGGTCTTGATTGACCTCATCGCACCCAAAAAGGCGGCTGAATTCAAGGCAGAAGAGCTCCTGATGGTGTTGCGAGACCATTTCCGGCCCTCAGTAGCGATGTTTCCCGCTCGGAGCGCGTTTTGGAGGCGAGTCCAAGTGCCTGATGAGTCGGTCGCCGTTTTCGTAGCGGCCCTGCGTCTGGCTGCCGGCCCATGCAAATGGGAGAACTTGGAAGTCACCCTCAGGGACTGCGTGCTATGCGGCCTGAAGGACGCCGAGATTCAGCGCACGCTAATGAATCAGGAGCCGCCCCTCACGTTGCAGGAGGTCCTGAAGGCGGCACACGCCGCGGAAGCCATGAAGGCCGGGGTGCAGGAGCTCCAGGACTGGCGGCCGAAGGCCGACAAAACAGAGGGTTCGGTGCACGCGGCCCGGCGAATTTCGAAATCGTCCGCCGAAAGCAGCGACGATGAGGACGTCCGGAGGGTCCGGAAGGAGGGCCGGCGCTGCGACGGCTGCGGGGCGGCTCACGACCGCGCGAAGTGCCCGTTCAGAAAAGCCGAGTGCCACAACTGCGGCCGCCGCGGGCACATCACCAAAGTCTGCAGACAACGGCGCAAGGACCAGAGGAGCTCACCCGACCGCTCAGCGAGGCCAGACCGCTCAACGAGACCAAAGGATGGCGCCCGGCCCACGAGGAAGCCGGACGGCGTGGGCCGCATCTCCGACGACAGCGACGCCGCCGCCCCGGTTTTCAGCGTGTCCATGGGATACCCCCGTTACTTTGTTGAGGTACTGGTGCAAGGGGCCCCTGTTAGGATGGAGATTGACTCTGGCTCCTCTTACTCCATTATTTCCCAGAGGGAGTTTTTGAGAATTGCCCCCCACGTACGGCCCAAGCTCAAAGCGTTGAGGTCCAAGCTTCGGGACGTGCAAGGGAACAGTATCCCGGTGTTGGGGGTTGGGAATTTCCAGGTTCAGTACAAGCGGCACGCCGCGGAACTCCCCCTAGTCATTCTTAAGGGAGGTAATTGCAGCCTCCTCGGGACTCAATGGTTTCAGCCCCTGGGTCTGTTCATTGGGGGGGGGTGCACGCCGTTGGGTCTGACCCGATACAGGAGGTGTGCGACGCGCACCCCGAAGTCTTCAAGAAGGGACTTGGGAAATTCAATGGACCCCCAGTAACGTTCGACCTGGACCCGGAGGTCCGCCCAATCAGACTTAAACCGCGCAGGGTGCCTTTTGCACTCAAGGACAAAATAGAGGCGGAACTGGACATATTAGTGGGCCAGGGGATTCTTGTTCCTGTTGATTCCGCGGAGTGGGAAACTCCAATTGTCACAGCATTGAAGGCCAATGGGGAGGTTCGCATTTGCGCCGATTATAAGTGCACCATTAATAAGGCAATCCGCCCTAATGCGTACCCGGTGCCGGTGGTCAGCCATTTGCTAGCCAGGTTACATGGGGGAAAGTGTTTCGCTAAGCTCGACCTGGCACAGGCCTATCAGCAACTCATGGTAACCCCTGCCGCAGCTGCTGCACAGACCATAATCACGCATAAGGGGGCGTTCCAGGTGACGCGCCTCCAATTCGGCGTGAACTCGGCGCCTGGAATTTTCCAGTCGCTCGTGGAACGCCTCCACAAAGGGCTGGATGGCGTTTTACCATATTTTGATGACGTATTGATAACGGGGGGGAGTGAGGTTGAGTTGGCTAAAAGGCTAAACAAGGTCCTGGCGGCGTTCGAACGGGCGGGGTTGAGGTTGCAAAAAGACAAATGCGTCTTCTTCGCGAAGGAGGTTGAGTTCTTAGGGTTCCGAGTAACACCCGAGGGGATCAAACCGTCCAAATCCAAGGTGGCCGCCATCAAGAAAGCCCCTCGCCCCACATCCAAGCCCGAGTTGCAGTCGTTCCTAGGGCTCTTAAATTTCTACCACTCCTTCCTTCCACGGAAGGCTGCGGTGGCTGAGCCGCTTCACAAGTTGCTCAAGAAAGATGCGGCATGGATGTGGGGCGATGACCAGGAGAGGGCATTCACAGAACTGAAACAACTTCTGGCGTCTGACGCCATTCTGACCCATTTCGACCCCAAACGGCCGGTGGTACTGGTCTGTGATGCATCCCCGGTGGGGGTGGGGGCAGTGTTATGCCACGTGTTGGAAAACGGGAGGGAGGCCCCGATAGTGTTTTACTCCATGTCCCTGTCCCAAGCGGAGAGAAACTACGCCCAGACAGACAGGGAGGCGCTGGCGATAGTTGCGGGGACCAAAAAATTTCACGATTTTCTGTATGGCCGCCCCTTCACCATCGTGACTGACCACAAGCCCCTACTAGGCATTTTTACCGCAGATAAGCCTACGCCACAGATCCTGTCCCCGAGAATGCTTAGGTGGGCCATTTTTCTCAACGCCTACCAGCACGCGTTGGTGTACCGGCCCGGGAAAGAGATCAGCCATGCGGACGCTCTATCGAGGTCCCCCCTCCCCCTGACGCCCAGCCAGGTGAGCAAGGGGGAGCGGGACCATCAGGTTCTCATGATAGAGGTGCTGGATTCGCCCCCCGTAGTGCCCGCCGACATTGCCACAGCGACAAGGAAGGACAAGACGTTAGCGGCGGTTTGCTCCTGGGTACAGAAAGGGTGGCCGGCGTCTTCCCCAGCAGAGGAATTCGCCCCATTTTTTAGGAAGAAGCTGGAACTGTCCCTAGAGAGGGGGTGCCTCTTGTGGGGGCAGCGGGTGGTGGTCCCTACCTCCCTTCGACCGCGGGTGCTTAAACTGCTGCACGTCAGCCACCCCGGAATCGTGCGCTCCAAAGCGCTGGCCCGAAGCTACTTTTGGTGGCCCCAGTTAGATGCCGACATCGAGCACATGGTCGGCACTTGTGAGAGTTGCCAATGCTCCAGACCAGAGGAGGCCCGTCTTCCCCACAGGGAGTGGGACGCGGCTAAGGGGCCGTGGTCCCGGATACACATAGACTTCGCGGGCCCGTTCCGAGGAACCCTGTTTCTCCTTGTTGTGGACGCTTTCTCCAAGTGGTTGGAGGTCATCCCAGTCACGAGCACCTCCTCGGCCGCGACAATTAAGCATTTGCGGAGAATTTTTTCCACGTTCGGCATACCCGACACTCTAATTAGCGATAACGCTAGTTGCTTCACGTCCGCTGAGTTCAGGGCATTCACAGAGATTAACGCCATCCGGCACATCACCTCCGCCCCTTTCCACCCGGCCACCAATGGCCAAGTGGAGCGCCTCGTACGCACCACGAAGGATGCGCTGCGGCGCATGGGCCCCGGGGACCTCAACCTGCAAGTGTGTCAGTTTCTGCTAGGGTACAGGGTGACCCCGCTAGCGTCAGGCTACTCCCCTGCGGAGCTTTTAATGCGCAGGAAGCTGACCACCATACTCACTAGACTAGATCCCACGAGAGTTGAGGACAAGGGGAGGAACATAGGGTTAGAAGCCACTAAGAGTTTCGGCGTGGGTGCCCCGGTACATTGCAGGAACTACGCCAGCGTGGGGCCAGCCTGGGTGCTGGGGGTGGTCGTGGAACAAACCGGTCCCGTTTCGTACCACGTGGAGACCAACACGGGTCTACTTTGGCGGCGGCACGCGGACCAGCTCCGGAGCCGGGTCCCAGGAAATCAGGGCTCTGAAAAAACGGATACAAATTCAGCGTTAGGGTTCTCCCCCACCCGTTTAGCCCAAGGGGGAGGAGAGGGGGGTCCAGAGTCCCCACCAAGGGGGGAGGAGAAGGAATTTGTCCTCGTAGATATCCCGCGGGATCCCCCAGCAGAGTTTGAGTTTGATTTTCAGAACCGGGGGGGTTTCGGAGTGGTCCCCCACCCATCCAAGTGAGAAGAGGGGTTTTACGTTAGCCCCTGGTGCCCCCGGTTCAACCACAACGGAATCTACCCTTTCCCCTAAAACTGCAAAACCGCAGCAAGCCGCTAACAAGTCTCCCTCTCCCATTACAGGACAAGGGTCCAGGGAACAAGGAAGCAGGAGCGGGAGCGGCCCCCGGGTGGGCCAACCCACATCGCGACCCAAACGCGAGTGCAATAAACCATCTTGGCTAAGAGACTTCGTCTCATCCTAGGGGGGAGGGGTGTTGTGTCCTAAAGCCTGTGCCTTTAAACAATGTACCTATCCATGTGTATCCAATGTAACCTTTTCTATGTGTAACATTGTAACCTCCAGCTGAATCACTGTAACCTTAATAGGACGCGAGCTAGTGACCACTAGATGGCAATAGCGAGCGTCCAAGCTCATTGGTCCAAGACTCACCTAGAACAGCAGCGTGGGAAGATTCCCGCCACTACCTTCACCTGGACAAGAAGGGCGTGACCTGCAATGACGTCACGCAGCCTGTAGCCAATAGGCTATCAAGGAGCCACATTCAAATGTATAGCCACTGTATATATTGAGCTGTTCATCCGCCATTACCTCATGTTCCCTCTGACCAGCATGTAATAAAGTTGTGTTAAGCCAGCTCTTCGGCTGTCCTGGTGTCTTTGGTCCCATACACTAAACCCACAAGATGAGGAAGCTTGGAACCATTGCTTCCTATTCTCAATAGCTTTTCATGAACTGTAAAATAATAATAATAGTAAGAGCCAGAACAACTCCAATCTTCTTTCTATCTCAAGTAATCAGGGATGGGAGCCAGCCTTCATCCACTTGAGACAGAGGACTTTGGGGGGTACATTTTCCTTTGTATCATGTAGACAACAAAAGCAACAAAAAGAGAGAATCTCCCTTCCCAAACCCATAGTTTTTCCACGCACATTTCCCTTGCTTTCGAAGCAAACCTCGCAGCCAGTGTATCATCAGGAGTGAAAATTGCCATCCGATGGTGATTCAGCTCACTTTATGGAGAATGCCAGCACAGTCTGGTTTGACTAATTTTCTGGTGACCAGGCAACATACAGGAGTTTGTGAAGCTGCCCACCATGTTTCGTGTCCAATCTGGACCTTTTTTGGGCCAGCTGCAGGGCTGCTCTTGTTTTGGACCTGGGCTGGACCATTTGGACTGGATCACAATGGATGGAAGGAGTGCTTCAAAAGGGCCATTTAAAGTACAGTTTCCCCGCTTTTGTTTTTTGGACTTCACTTCTCAGAAGCCTAAGTCAATTCCCCAAAGCACTAATCAGCCAATTTACTGACTTCGGCTTCTGGGAATTGAAGTCCCACTGTGGGGTGTGGGAACCACTGCTTTAAAGATGGCACCCAGGAAAGAGACTTCTCCCCATGTGACCCATCAGGGAGTGTGATGGTATGAAATATACCTTGTGCTTTCGCCTCTTCAAAATTCCAAATCAGGGGGAGAGAGAAAATATGTAAACATCCTTGCCTCATGAGTTGCCGCATGGTTTATATGAAATGAAACTTAATGTGTGATTGACATGTCTTATTGTAAGATCATTGGTTGGAATCCCTAAGGGGGAGGGCCAAGGTGGACCTTATGGAAGGAGATATAAACCACACACACACACACACACACACACACACAGACAGAGAGAGAGAGAGTCACTCTCTCGGATGCTGTGCTTTTAAACTGCAAAAATGTAGAGGCTTGAGAAAGAAGGGGGCCATGGGCTATCCCTTGAACAGCTTGCTTTATATCTTTTGTTTTGAAATGCTTTTGCTGGACTGTATCCTGAATCTTGCTATGCTTTCAATATATTTCTAAAATATCTCAAGAGAATTGGAGTGATTACCGTAATTTTTGGACCATAAGACACACCTGACCATAAGACGCACCCAGTTTTCAGAGCAGGAAAAAAAATTAATACTGTATTTTGCACCACCAACCAGTGGTGGTGCTGCAGGGGATACGGGCAGGCCAGGCCAATTGCACTGAGGAAGGAAGTGATGCTCTAGCCTAGCCTCTTGCTCACCTTTCAACCAGGAAGCATGTTTTCCCCCTCCATTTTGTCCAGGTGGAGTAGAGACAATGGCATCAAGATAAGTGAAACCCTTTCTTTTTAAGCACAGGTTTGGTTTCCACTTAAATGCATTGGGAACATACAAACAGAAAACCTTTGAATACAATAAATTTATTTCCAATGCATTTAAATGGGAAATTGCTATTTTCGCCCTCTAGTGGCCACTTGTTTTTCATATGTTCCCCCCCCCCCCTGCCCTGGAAGGAACAGCTGAACAGCTGAGAGGCGGCAGTAGTGGTCTTCAGCCAGCTGCGGCTCTTGTAAAATATCCTTTTACAACAGCCACAGCTGGCCAAAGACCAGCATTTGGACTATAAGATGCACCCTCATTTTCTCCCCACTTTTGGGGAGGAAAGTGCATCTTATGGTCCAAAAAATATGTGCTTGGCTCGATGCTTTCTGAATCTACGCTACTTTCACATGCACCCCTTTGCCACCACCTGGATTTTGGTTGGGAGTGACTGGGCACACTGATAGGAGAAGCCTGAACTGCTGGGAGGGAAGTGGGGAGGCAACACTTGATACTGAGAACCCTACATATCAGGCTTCTCTGAAGTCACCTTGAATGTTTGATAGAGGAATGAGGTGCAAACTATCCGTGCTACTATCCTGCAACTATGCGGATTCTACGATTCTATGATTCCAGACTCTTGGGGCAGTATACTACTGCTAGTCCCCATGGAGTATACCCACTGACTCAGTTGATTTACATATGTGTAGACTTGCCATTTTGCAGTTGACTAAATGGGTCTACTGTCTATCTGAGACTAGGAATGAAACAATGGGTTTTAAAATACTCTTTTTTTTTTTTTTGCAAAATACAATTATAGAATTTTAGCAGTGAGACCAACTTTCCACCAAGTCAAAAAATCTACTGCTGACATGAAATCAATGCAAGCTATCACCTGAATTCACTGTTCATACTATTCTCTCCTTATAGTCATTGCTTCTGTAAGACATGAGTAAATTAGACAGTACAGGTAGCATGTTGTTAGAGTTGGAAAGCATGTTAATGCTCCAGAGTGGTACACTGAAAGAGCCTCATAGAGGATTGTGTTATTTCTGAACCACAATCAAGCGTATCTTGGTAACAGCAACCTTGTGTTGCGAGCTAATCTTTCTCACACTAGATCAGGCAAATGGAACTGCAGAATGAACTCACCCAGAAAGTGGCTTCATTTTGACAGTTTCATGTCTGGCCACATAGAAGAAGAAGAATGCTCTACTAGAGAGACAATTCCTTCTAAGCATTCTGCCTGAACAAATAGACTTACAAACAAACTCTGTGTTTGATTCCAATGGCCAATCACAAAACAAAATAAGCCAGAGGAGGTGAGGTAAGTTTGTGCTGTGCCAAAGAGATCCTTTAGACTTTAAGGAATTCCTGCTTCTAATAATGTGGTTTGTCAAATTTGACACTAGCACACCACTAAAGAACCAGGGTGATGTCATTGTTAAGAAGACTAAAGAACCTACAGTTCTCATCTCTCTGTATGATCTCGACCAGTTCTGTATGATCTCGACTCACTTACTCAGGTTTGCTCTGAGCAAAAATTGCAAGGTTCCCTGACTGGAACCTTGATCTGGAATGAGTCACTCTGCATGATTTTTTGTTTGTGTTAAAAGTTCCATTTCATATCTGTGATTCAAGAAGCAAATAATCAGTCCTTCAAAATTGTGATTAGTGTATTTGTGTCTATGTGTATCCATGTAGTATGTGTGCATTTGTGTGTGTGTATGTCTATGAAGCCACAATGGCTTACTGGTTAAGACACCGAGCTTGATGACAGGAAGGTTGGCAGATCAACAGTCTGAGACCCAAGTGCTGCACAATGGAGTGAGCTCCAGTCTTCTGCCTGAGCTCCTCCCAACCTAGCAATTTGAAAGCAAGAAATTGCAAGTGGATAAATAGGTACCACTTTTATGGGGAAAGTAACAGTGTTCCATGCACTCTGGTGTCTAGTTTTGCCTGCCACATGACCACGGAAACATCTGCTGATGCAGACAGTGCTAGCTCTTTGATTGTAAATGGATATGAGCACTGCCCTTAGAGGCACAGGACTGGCTTTTAAGCAAGGGAGAGTTTTTCCTTTACTATGTGTGTCTATATATACAGTACTTTCATACTATTTTTATTTTTTTTAAAAAAAGCTTAAGCATTTCTTGTTTTTGCAAGAGTTTTTACTATGCAAACACATGGTACACCATGTCAAAGATGCACTGATTAACTCCATATTATGCAATGGCACCTATGAATTTGAATAAAGCTCTCAGACGAAGACTTGGCAAGATGTAGTGTGTCAAATGAAAGGCTCAATATTATGCTGTGACAGAATACATCATTGCAGCAGGGAAGGATGGATCATGTCAGCGTGGAGTATAAAGCCATTAGCACCAAGATCCTTGACATGATCCAGCTTGATAGTTTTATATCCATATTCAAATGACATATTTTATATTATGCTAAGAGAGCTATGTATTAGCAGCTCAGATCTCTCGCTTTCTTTTTCAACAATTTATTCTGCTGAGCACTGAATGCAGGAGAAATGATGCATTGAATACTTCTTGAACTGGCTTTTGAATGCTTCTAAATAGCAGACAGCTCAGGTGGGAAGATGTATATATGCAGAAGTAAGAAATATGTAGAACCCATGTACTGTACGTCTATTTTTGCTAAGACAGAGAAATAAAATGCACCCATTTTTTATTTAAAAAAGTATGCAAGCATGTGTATGAAATAACATCACCAGCATATTTATGCCAAGCTATGAGACAGCTTAGACAGAGAGCTAGAGGATACAGAAGTTACTTTTTTAACAACATGTCCCAGAATTTCCAGCCAGCCTGGCTGGAAGCAGTTACCTAGGCTCTGAATTTATTCTTTGTTATATAATAGACATGAATAGACATGCCGCCCTGAGTCGGGTTCTGCCTGAGTGGGCGGCATTTACAAATGTGAATGATAAATAAATAAATAAATAAATGAAAGAAATGAGCAAAGCTAGCTACTCCCCTTCTGCTGTTTTTTCATTTGCTCAACACAGAAAGCCATCAGGTGGCTAGAATGTAAAACTTGACTCAAGCTTGGAAATGGCAGTTTTTTGGAATCCAGCTGTTCCCAAGACAGCCTACCTAGTGGCATACTATTAGGGGATTCTGGGAGTTGTAGTCTACAAAAAGCTCTGGTCATGATTTACCTTAAAGGCTTCAAATACTGGAACTGGAATGGAACTCATCACTATTAGAAAAGTTCTCTAGTGGTTGATGTTAGGGAATAAGGAAGGCACTTAAGACATGGCTATGCCAGAGGGTGTGGGGCATGTTGGGCACTTTGACCCAATCCCGCTGGCTTGTATAGCCTGCGTAGTTTATGAAGTTAGTTGCCTTAGATGATTGTATTTCTGTCCCCACCCCCATAAACCCTACCCCATTCTACCTCGTCCTTTTTAAATAGTTTAGGGAAACTGTCCCGAGTTACACTATTTCCTATGGGTTTGCTTCGAATTACATAAATGCGGATTCCCCATGCCCCGCGGGGCATGGAACGGCCCGCCAGAGGCCACCGCGGTGAGAGAAGCTCCCAGCCCGTGGGTTCTGCGGCCGCCAAATTAAGGGGGGTGGATAAAATATAGGGTTTGATTCACCCAATTACCGTGACCTGACCTACGGCTCTGCCAAGTAAGCAGATAGCTGACTCCTGTGAAACATTAAGTGTATAACTCATCTCCCGGCTCGGGGGAAAATCCCTGGTGCAAATAAGCCATATTTACCCTTGCTTAAGCCCTACACAATGGTCTTCCTTGCCCCGTGTTTACCCAAGTTAATCAACTTCCCTTTGAGGAGTTCCCTATTAACCCGGGTACGTGGGTGAGGTAATTTTCCTGTCCGATGACAGTTTTGCCACCGTTGCGCTTTCTTCCCTATAAATGATGTTGCCTTTTTCCAATAAAGTACTGATCTGATCTCGCTCCTTTTGCCTCGTGTCGTCACTTGATCAGTCTCCTCCAGGGCATTAAGGCCACCCCAGTGGCCCCAATTCCTACATCTGGTGACCCCGACGTGATTTACTCGTGAGTAAAGCGGCCCAGGAGAGGTCTACTCATGAGTAGCGAACCACGCGGTCCGGTTCTACGCTTGAACCGCGACCCGTCCGCCCGGAGGACAGCGCGGCGCTCTGGCCGGCAGCCAGTCGGTCAGAGGGACGGCCAGCGGCGAGGCATTCCAAGAGAGGCATTCCTGCACTTTGCTCCCGGCTTTCGGGGAGACTTGCGCCAAAGGGAAAAACGCGTTCCGCTCAGGGCAGCTGTGAGCCCCTGACAGCGCAGAGGCCGCCGAGGGCCCGTGGCAGGAGGCCACGCTCCGAGCTCCACCCAGACGATCGTCGCCAAAACCAGTTACCTTGCCCCCAGACGCGTCAACCCGTCCCGAGGAGGAAACTTCGGAGGACCACTCGCAGGTAATATGGGGACCTGTTCTCAGGGACAGAGTCCGTCCGCTAGCCAAAGAACTCGTGAGGAAGAGTTTAAAATCCTGGCCAGGGTATTTAAGTTACGCTTTCACAGCAGGGAACTAGCGAGACTTTTGGCGTACCTTAGGGAACACTGCCTGCTTTACCCAGAAGTAGGTACGTTAACCCTACAGCTCTGGGATCGGATAGGAGACTGCATTCAGCAACCCCCGAAGGCCCCAGGAGGGATAGTTAGCACATGGAGGAAGTGTAGGAGGCTCTTAGAGCAGATCGAGCCAGTCCGGATAGAAGCGGAAGAACCCCCGTTAGAGAAGTCATCAGTCCAGCCAGTCGAGCCGACTGCGCCCACCGCACTCTATCCGACATTCAAGTACCAGCAGAGTAGCATAGGGAGCCTTCCCGCGGTGACAGCTGCAGACGTCACCGAGGGAATGCAGGGCATGAGAAGCGCAGGCGCTCCTCTGACAGCTTCGGGTTCCCGAGTTACCAAGAGTCCCCTTCAGCGCACAATTGAAGAGGAGATTAGGAAGGGGGAATTGCCAGCAGAAGAGCTAGCTGAGCTCAGACAGATATGTCCAATCCGCATGGAAATGGACGCGCTCACGGGCGCACAGCAGATTGTTCATTCCTCAGTCCCGTATAAGCTGCTCATGGCTATGCGGAAGGCAATTGCAGAAACAGGGCTCCAAAGTCGTTTTACTAGGGGCATGCTTCAGCAGGTGTGCGAGACCACCGTGTGGATCCCCCATGATTGGAAAGCCGTCATGAGGATGATTCTGACCCCTAGCCAGTACATGATCTGGGACAGCGAGTTCCGCCTAGAGGCGCAAACTTGGGCTGCCAGGATGGGAGGCGCGGTGCTTCCTGAGCAGCTGTATGGCTCGGGTAATTTCGAGTCAATCAATGCTCAGATCAACCTGCCTCTCGCCACTCTCGAGATGTCAGCCGAGGCAGCCTTTAGGGCTTATTTTAAGATCCCAGCCACTGGCAAAGCGGCTAAAAATTACACCTCCATTAAGCAGGGAGCCCAGGAACCCTACATGGACTTCATCAATCGCCTGGAAGAAGCCATTAGCAGGCAGATTGATAATGAGCAAGCCCAGGAAGAGCTCATGATTAAGTTAGCCAAGGACAATGCCAACTTGGACTGCCGTAGAATCTTGCAGTCCCTAGGCAATCGTCCCGACTTGACACTCACGGACATGATTAGAGCTTGCGCCGACGTTGGCACAGAATCCTATAAGATGGGTCTGCTAGCGGCAGCGGTGCAAGGAGGGAAAAGACCTAATGGTAAGAGCAAGGGAGCATGCCACAATTGTGGCAAGATCGGTCACTTCGCTAGGGAGTGCCGATCCAAGGGAGGCGGGCAAAAGTCCGGCCGTCCCAAGGCTCCGAACACCCTCTGTCCGAAGTGCAAGAAAGGCTATCATTGGGCCAGGTATTGCCAGAATTCGGGAAACCGGAACACGGGCATGTCTCTGGCCCCAGTCCAAACAGAGGCGTCCTTCACCCAGAACTCCCCAGAGCCAGAGTAGAGTCCAACCCCATTCCAGACATTGCGAGGGCGCAGGCCAGCCCCAGGGGCAGTGCGGGGCTAGAACTGACTTGCCAGGCGGACGTCACATGCGACCTGCCAGGCACAGTCTATTCGGTCGATTCCCAGTACATGGGACCCCTGCCCAGAGGCTTTATAGGTTTAGTTTTGCCCCGTAGTGTAGCTGGTGCACGCGGAATTTTCATAATTCCAGGAGTCATCGACTCCAATTTTTCAGGCGTTCTCCAAGTTCAGCTTTGGACACACCTGCCCCAAACCATTCCTAAAGGAGACACCTTAGCGCAACTGATCATGGTTCCTTGTCGCTCGCCAGCAGAGAGCCAGGGAGGGCTCAGTGACAGCTTCGAGTCCCGGTCAGAGGACCGCTCGAGCGCCAGTTAGGCAGCGCAAGGATACCAGGTCTTAGCGACAGTGGAGACCAACACTGAGTGGAAACAGCGCCCGGTTATTGAGGTATTTCTTAATAATCGATCATTCTCAGGCCTGTTAGATACCGGAGCAGATGTATCCGTGATAAGCAGAAGCCAGTGGCCAAGGGAGTGGGCCATTGAGCCGGTCTCCGATGTGTGGGGGGTAGGCGGCGTCCAGGAAGCGTTTAGGAGCCGAGAGTGGGTAGAAGTCACAATCCCAAGGGCTGAGGGCACGGCGGTAATCCGGCCGCACATTCTTGACGTGCACATCAACCTTTGGGGGCGAGACATTCTGCAGCAGTACGGTGCTACGCTTACCTTTGGGTAATGGCATTGCCACTTAAATGGCTCACCGATACTCCGGTCTGGGTAGAACAATGGCCGGTAGTGGGAGAGAAATTGGTTGCTCTCAAGCAGCTAGTTAAGGAACAGCTAGATGCAGGACACATAGAACAGTCCACTAGTCCTTGGAATTCGCCAATTTTTGTTATTAAGAAGAAGTCGGGGAAGTGGCGACTCCTCCACGATCTCAGAGAGATCAATAAATGCATACAGCCAATGGGTCCGCTTCAATGCGGCATCCCGAATCCGAACATGATTCCTGAGGGGTGGGAGATCCTAGTCGTAGATCTCAAGGATTGCTTTTATACAATCCCCTTAGACCCCAGGGACCGGGAGAGGTTTGCCTTTACCGTGCCGGCCGTGAACCACAGTGAGCCCACGCAGCGTTACGCGTGGAAATTTTTGCCACAGGGCATGCTCAATTCGCCCACTTTGTGCCAAATATATGTTCACGACGCACTGGCAAAGTTCCGAAACCTCTACCCACAAGCCTTAGTTTGTCACTTTATGGATGATATTTTGGTAGCGTTGCCAAAGCTTGGCGGTGAAGTGTTTTCAGACCTCCAGGCCAGCCTGGGGGACAAAGGGTTACTCATTGCCCCGGAGAAAGTGCAGAGAACCGAGCCCTTCTCATACTTGGGCCATTGGCTTCTCCGCTCTTTCGCAGCACCAGTTTTGCCTCAGATTAATTTACAGGACTCAGTCACCTTGGTAGAATTACAGCAGGTTTTAGGGAACATTAATTGGGCCAGACCATATTTTCGATTGGATACGGATCTTCTAAAACCGCTCTTCTCGCTGCTAACGCTAGGTAAGCAGCCGGCAGACCGGATAAAAATTTCTCGAGACGCACGCTTGGCGCTCGAGAAAGTTAACCAAGCTCTCAGCCAAAGGTGGGTAGATAGGATCGCCCAGGGGCCCTATGCCCCGATCCTGAATCTGTACATCGTGCGATCGGGATCCATGTTCACTGGGGCACTAGGAGTAGACTCAGAGAAGGGAGCGAAAATTGTGGAGTGGGTATACTTGCCTAACACCTCATCTCGGAACATTGTTCCGCCCCAAGAACTGGTCTCCGCGGTGATCTACCGCGGCAGGCTGAGAGCTAGGGACATTTCTGGGCACGATTTAGCCAAGATCGTAGTCCCGTTCACCAAGGAACAAATTCAGCAGTTGATGCAGCTAGGTGACTCGCTTCCGATAGCCTTGGAAGGATTCACTGGAAGCTTGGCATACCATTTGCCTAAAGACCCCAGACTCGTCTCGCTTCAAACAGGAACAGTCAGCTTGTTCGAATTGCTCTCGCTGGTCCCACTTCAGGGGGCCAGAACGGTTTTTTCTGATGGCGGACGCACTTATGGTGTCCTGACCTGGCAGGAGGGCGAAGCTTGGCACACGCTGCTAACTCTTCCACAGAAGTCCGCACAGCGGGCGGAGTTGGCAGCCGTGAACCTTGCTTTGCGCACCTTCGCCAAGGAACGTTTAAATATCATAACCGACAGCCTGTATGTCAGGAACTTGCTTCACAGTCTACCGGGAGCTTACATCACTCCCGCGATAGACAAGAATCTGCTTAGCCTGTTTCTCACTGCTCAATTTCATTTGCGAAACCGCACGGAGCCGCTCTATGTTGCCCACATCCGCAGTCATCAAGACCTACCGGGTCCGATTTCCGCGGGCAATAGCAGAGCGGACGCGGCGGCAAAGGAAATTCAGCAACGTTCAGTTTTGGGAGTTTTCACTACTCCAATTCAAAGTCATGCCTTTTTTCACCAAAACGCCAAGGCACTCGCTAGACAGTTCAATTTGCCACTTTCTCAAGCCCAGGGTATATTACGCTCTTGCCAGCATTGCGCAGGGGCGCCGGGGGGCCCTCGTGGGGGGTTAACCCGCGGGGGACAGAGGCCAATCAGGTGTGGCAAATGGACGTCACGCATGTGCCGCAGTTTGGCAGATGGCAGTACATGCACGTCTGCATAGACACTTTTTCCCAGTTCGTTTGGGCGACGGTGCAGAAGGGGGAGACTGCCTCCCATGTGGAGCAGCATCTCCTGTCCTGCATTGCGGCGATGGGCAAGCCGCGGCACGTGAAAACGGACAACGCCCCGTCCTACTGCTCTAGGCAGTTGGCCACCTTCATGGCCACCTGGGACATCAAGCATACATTTGGCATTCCCTACAATCCGCAAGGGCAGGCGATTGTAGAACGGGTCAATCGGACGCTAAAGTCCTATATTGACAAACAAACAGAAAGGGGGGAGCCACCAGCCCTCCCCAAATCACAGGGAGAAGCACAGTTTTGTCTGAATAAGGTATTGTTCACATACAATCACCTCAATGTTTTTTCGGACTGTACGCCGCAGGAGAAGCACTTCCGCCGTTCGGAAGCTCTCCCGCGACCTATGGTCCGGTACCGGGTGCCACCGGACCCATCCTGGAAGGGCCCGGTGCCGCTCATAACCTGGGGGAGAGGGTATGCTGAAGTTATGTCTCCTACAGGTGTCGTCTGGATTCCAGCCCGGTGTGTCAAGCCCCACTTGGAACCGCATGGCGTGGAACCAGGCCGGCCCGAGTCCGATCCCGGAGATGAAGGACCTCGCTCTGACCGAGAAGATCCGCCGGAGGAAACGGCCGCCGATGCCCAAGATCACCTGGGGGATGGTCAAGACTCTTTGCTGTGACGCCCAGGACGCCGTTCAGCGCGAGGAGAAGGAGCCAACACCGGAGAACCTCACAGCTGCAGTTTTTGCCCAGATTCATGCCAACACAGCGGCGATTACCCTCATCCTGGCCCTTTCCCTGCTTTTGGGGGGAGGCGTTCAGGCCGCTTCACTTCGGGCCAACGGCTTGCCGCCTGGTGAAGATCTTTCCGCACGAATGCAGTACAACTTGTGGGAAAGGTTGGCGGGTCTCGTCAACCAGTCCGATTTTTGCTTACAGCAGGACGTTGGTTCTGCATCTATCCTCAGCACCTGTCTCATCCCCGTGTGCCACACTCTGGACGCGCGCACCAAGGATGGCAACTGGTTGTTGAAGGCGTTCTTTGGCCCACACACTCCCACCACCTTCTCAGCATACGCACGCTGGGGGGGATTGCGACTTGCATCAACCTTGCCAGCTGACGCAGCCACTCTTCATACCCCTCGAGTGGCGATCAGCCCGGACGCTGCTTGTACCCGAATGACCGGCTGCACCTCAGGCGGTCAGACTCGGCGTCGCTGCATTAACCCCGGCAGCGGCAACTGGACTTGTAATAAACCAGAGACACTCATTTCGCTGTACTCTCATGTCACCCTACCTTCAGGGTGGTTTTTCACCTGCAACCAGTTCACATGGAACTATATTCCTGCGAATCTGTCGGACTCAGTCGTTTGACACTGTTACTTCCTACTAAGGACATGATTGCCCCAAGTGCTAGTGACACAAATGTATCAAATGTTGATGTTTCCCCATTCATACGGCACACACGCACAACCCAGTTAGACAGCTCTTGTGACAGCAGCCTTAGGGTAATGAGTCCCGCTGAGTATGTATCCCTAGCAGTCAGCCTAGTCGGCGTGCCAGGCTTGGCCGTCGGCAACGCACGGAGAATTGGTCGCTTGGCTTGCGGTTTAGCAAAAGCCATTAACCATACCTCCACAGCGATAGCGCTCCTCAATCAGGAGCAGGCAGAACTTCGCCATGCCGTTCTCGACAATCGAGCGGCTATCGACTACCTCCTCTTGCTGCACCACCTGGGTTGCGAATCTTTTCATGGAATGTGTTGTTTCAATCTCACTGATAACTCCCGTAAGATCCAAAGTCAGCTCACTGATCTCCACACCATAGTCCAGGGTATCACTGAGGGTTCCGCATGGGGGGCTTGGTGGAGTTCCCTGTGGAATTGGATGTGGTCATGGATTCCCTGGGGGTGGCTGCAAACGGTGCTTAAGGTAGTGGTGGGGATAGCCATACTAGGCATTACGCTCTGTTGTTTTGCTCAGTGCATTCCCTCGCTGATCTCCAAGTGCCGCCCCAGAGAGAAATTCCGTGACGTCATACCCGCTCAACAGCTGATGCCGCTCTTGCGCAAGGTCGCCGGTCAGGTCCTTAAATAGAAAATAAAGGGGAGATGCGGATTCCCCATGCCCCGCGGGGCATTGAACGGCCCGCCAGAGGCCACCGCGGTGAGAGAAGCTCCCAGCCCGTGGGTTCTGCGGCCGCCAAATTAAGGGGGGTGGATAAAATATAGGGTTTGATTCACCCAATTACCGTGACCTGACCTACGGCTCTGCCAAGTAAGCAGATAGCTGACTCCTGTGAAACATTAAGTGTATAACTCATCTCCCGGCTCGGGGGAAAATCCCTGGCGCAAATAAGCCATATTTACCCTTGCTTAAGCCCTACACAATGGTCTTCCTTGCCCCGTGTTTACCCAAGTTAATCAACTTCCCTTTGAGGAGTTCCCTATTAACCCGGGTACGTGGGTGAGGTAATTTTCCTGTCCGATGACAGTTTTGCCACCGTTGCGCTTTCTTCCCTATAAATGATGTTGCCTTTTTCCAATAAAGTACTGATCTGATCTCGCTCCTTTTGCCTCGTGTCGTCACTTGATCAGTCTCCTCCAGGGCATTAAGGCCACCCCAGTGGCCCCAATTCCTACACATAAAGATTCTTTTTTTCCTATGGGTTTGTTTCGAGTTACATAAAATTCATTTCCCTATGTGTTTGCTTCGATTTACATAAAAATTTCATTTTTCCTATGAGTTTGCTTTGAGTTACATAAAGAATTGATTTAAAGCCTACGGAATATAGGAGAAGGGTTTTTTGAACTGAAATGTAAGCTCATATTGTTTGGTATGAAGAGTATTTCAATGCACCATTCTTTTTCTACCTACAGCTTTTCTTTACAACTCTTCTTCCTGGCTCTCAACCCTTATTTCGTTTTCCTAGATGTATCTCCAACTCAAAGGAAGGCAACAGTGTGAAAAAGAGTAAGAGGTGAAAAAAGCCATGGTGTGGGAAGGTGAAGCACCTTGTCTTTCCCCTGATTCTTTCCCCTTTCAAATGTCTTCTTGCTATGTTGCATACTAGCAACAAACAACCAGATTGAAAAGTTATTTGCTTGTGTTTTCAGCCTCGAAGAAAAGATAGCCAGGAATCCTGCTGCTTTTGATTCAGCAGTGATTTTTCTTCTTCCGTGTCTAAGAAAAAAATTGAGGACAGATAGAGGAGATGTCTTGAGATGTATGTGCATAATAAGTAGACAGAGAGATCATAATGGAATGTCTAATGACAGGCATGCTTTATTGTTCTGAAAATGTGTAAATAGGTGTGCTTGATGTAATTGTGCCTACTCTTTCCATCATGAAACCCCCACTTAACTGATGCTTGGAATACATGATTAGAGTTGCTTACCTATGTGTCTATCTATTCATCTACTTCTCTCTCTCTTTCTCTGAAGAGTAAAAGGAGAAGGGGTTTTTGAACTGAAATGTAAGCTCATATTGTTTGGTATGAAGGGTATTTCCAAACATAGGTTCATGGGACTACAAATCAAATGTCATTGTACAGCCAGATCATTTTTTCTTCTTTGATACCATCTTTGTGGAAAAACAGAAGGTGGAAGAAAGTACCATAAGGTGAAATGAACTAGGCTGGACTAGATTTAAAAAGGTCATTTTTTTAAAAAAAGATCCTCAATAAATATATTTACCTTTTTAGTGGGGTTATGCCTTGTTTAGATCTTTTGCGTATCATACGGAGAAGAAATGCCATTTCACTTTTCACAGAAGAAGGGGTGATTTAAAGGTGTGTTTACACCAATGTCATTCCACTGACTTCTGTTGGGTCTCCCCAATATCCTTAATTGCCTGAAGGCACAGGCATGAATGCATGCACTTACAACATCACCACCCCCAACATGAACATAACACAGAGAGCAGCTGCACAGATGGTGCATTTGTATCTAAGGAAGGAAGGATCCCTAACTTCAGAAAAGTGTTATCTGAACCAAAGTGGCTTGACAGCTTTTATCTCAATTCCTTGCCTGGTGCTTAAGAGGATTAGTGACACCGGGTAGCTTCATGAGAGTAGCTAACGTAGAAGGATCAATGGCAACTCATAGCTAAAAATCAATAAAATGTGCCTTACTAAATCAGACTTATCCTCAGGTCACTGTAGAGAATGCATTACCCTGCCCTTATTTAGTTACATGATTAGAGCCCAGAAATGATCATAAATGAGCTCCTTCAAGTCCTTTGAAATAGATAGCCTTCACATTTTTGTTGCAATTAGAGGTTAAAGAAGCTTCAGAGAGAGAGTTGGCAAGATGCCCTCTTGCCAAAACGAACCCTGCTGTTATAGTGATTATTTTAGGTTCTCTGCAGGGGGAAAGTAGATGATAGATCGCACAGCTTTCAGTTTCGGTGTGTGGTGATTGAGGGAGGGAGAGAAGAGAAAAGCCAAAAGAGAATTTCCAAACTGAAGCATGGTGCCAACTTTGGAACAAAGCAAGTCACAAAACTAAAAGTTCTGCTTGAACTTCAATGTGTCAGAGAATGAGTGCCCATTACTCTACTGAAAATACAGGAGTGAGGCAAGACATAAGGGGTGGAATAGGGAGACTCATTGGATTATACAGGTAAAAGAAAGAAGAAAGAAAGATGGATTACACACACAAAGACAGACACACACAGAGAGATATTCTGAATATCAGAATATCAATAACAGTGAAATACAAAATTATCTCACTTATTACTACAAATTCACATCCAATTTATGGTTTAAAGGATGGTGCTTGTTTTTTGGAAGAGGAATTACCTGTAGATTCTCTCTTTCTCTCACTCACTCACTGTGTTTGTAAAAGAGAGTGCAATAGCAATAGCAATTACACTTACATATGGCCCATAGTGCACAGCACACTCTCTGGGTGGTTCAAAAAGTAAACAGCATTCCCCCCCCCCCACATGCTGCTGATTTAGAACAATAAAGAATAGATAGAAATTTATAATCACATCTGGATAGTACGTTTTGGATTACATGCATCTTCATCCAAAACTATTGCGTGTAAAATGGGCATTCGGAAATTCATAGTGTAATATCTACTCAAAATCAAGTCCCCACTGTGCGCAATGATTTTGACTCTTATAAATATCTTTAGGATTTAAGCCTAAATTAGCTCAGATGTCAAAGCCTAGGGTTTTGAATGGGATGGGGTGTCATAGTGTATCAGATGATGCCGTAGCTCATGACAAAGAGCAAGGAGCGAAAAACAAAGGAAAGGCATGAAGTGCTGTTACTTATGAGATAGCTTAGCTCTTGAATGACTCTTGATCTGCAACATTGTATATGTTCACAATAAAACCGCTGTTAAGAGTATGAAATTCAGCAATTATTATTGCCCTAATATGTCTTTAATGTACTTAAAATATTGCCAGGACGTTTTGATAAATCCATTTTAATGCATATAAATGACTTAGGAGAGTACCACAACCCTTACTTAAAACAAAAGTGGGGGGAATCTATAAGGTATGGTTCTCAAATATACAGTAATCCATAAAAGAAAGCTATTAGCCCTGGAATTAAAGATGATGGTGTTTATTACATAAAGTAATACAACAATATTACTTTTAAGTGCTATGGATGCATTTTCACGATTAAGGATTGCAATGTGAAGTGTAATAAAGAGTCTCTAAATAAGGCATAGGCGAGAGTCAGCATGGGTGCAATAAACTTTTAACAATGAGTTTATAAGATTATACTAATTAAAGAATAATCTTGTTTGAACTGTTTTTATATTCCAAGAAAAATAATAATTTGATGTCATTCTTTTGGAGGAGTCACTGATAAAAAGCTCTGGGGTAATATCCCCCCTCCGCCCATTATGTGTAATATTAAAAATTAGGGCTGATCTATGAGCTGGTCTTAGATCTAGTCGGCTCCTTTCCAAAGATCTACCACATATTCTGTTAAGCTTCCATAATTATCTTCCCTTATCTGTCACAAACACAGGCTAATCAGTCTCTTAGGGAGTTTCCTGCAAATCATTGAGAAATGCATGTACACTTCACATTTCTTATCAAGCTATTTTGTACTTGGTGTCACACAGGAACTGACAAAAGTTCATTATTATCAGTTTCTAGATGAGAATGACTCCAAATTAGAAAAAAAGGCACACCAAAAATGCTCATTTTGTTTTTTTGAGGAGGAGAAAAAATTATTGACAGTCTTAAAAAGGAGCTGCACGGGTTGTAGTTTTTAAAAAAAAGCAATCTATGGTCTTAACTCAATTTAATCCCATTTTAAAAGATTAGAAAAAACATCTGAAGAAATCAGAGATTGTCTAATTGAGGGTCTCGCCTTTAATCCAGCAAGTATGCTCCCTCTTGGATACTAAGATCTATCAGTGCAGAATCTTGGGTATTCTCCAAGGAAAAAGAAACCAGAAGGAATGAATGGACACACAACATATTCTCTTACATCCAAGGTGGGGGGAGAGGAGGAAGAAAGAAGAGAGAGGGGGGAAGTTGACTGTGCCAAAACCTAAGGCACTTTAGCATTCATAAAAGAATACATAAAGAAAAGACAAACTCAACCAGAGAGTTTAACTGTCGATTTAAAATAAAATTGTAAGTGCAATCCCTCCCTTTGGCAATCTGCTAATAAAAATATAAAGGAATTCATTTTACATTTCTTTAACCACACTCACAATCTTTTCCACCAATGGGTTCCTTCCACACTGTGTGTGTTATGTGCTCTCAAGTAAGAACAGACCTATAGTAATCCTAGTAGGGTTTTCAATGTGAGACATCTATGGGGTGATTTTAGCAATTTTATCTCCCTCAAAAGCTTTCATGGGCTCAATCATGTTAGAAACATACTGCTTGCCCAAGCTGTACATGCAGCTGCTGTGCCCCCACAATCTTCACACCCACTACACAGTAAGGAAGGCTCAAACATGATTATGTCAGCAAGATTGCCAAGGGCAGCCAGGGATACCAGGGCCAAAACCACATGGAAGGCTTTGGATGACTCCAAAGGTGAAGAGGAAGAGGGTGCAGTGTACAAAAGCTTAGCTGGCTAACAGACTCATAGTCTAAGGAGCAAATGGCATAGACCCCCACATTGCCTGCAATGAACCAGGCACAGAGGAAGCGGAGGGTGAAGGCTTAGAGGTAGCGGGTGCTTTGCCATTCTGGGCCATTTCCACAGGGAACACAGCTGAGGCAAAGATGGAAGAGCAATGCAAAGGTCTATCAGGTAGCTAAGTATAAGAGGCTGCCATGGACACTGGTCAAAATAGACTGTACCAGAAATGATGCTGGAAATGAGATTCTTCTCTTCTTTACTTCCTCTTTTACCATATTGGGTATCAAGGGGCTGGAAATGGGCACCACAGCAAAGGAGAGTACCAGGAGAAATGCATGCACATCTCCTCCTCAGATGCTGGCAAGAAAGCTTGGGTGGCTATAGTGCTCATCCCCTTCTGACAGGAAGGGGATAGTCAAGCCAGATATGTAAATAGGGGTTGGATGCAACACCAGAATCATGCTGTCTTCCTGCTTCTCCTCAGCTGCCAACTTTAACAAAAATTCAGGTCATCATTTAAAATTAAAAATAATTGCAAAAATGTATTATAATTATTTTATATTAAAAATGAGCACAAATAGTTTTTTTTGTCACAGAAAAAAAACCTCCCAAAAACTGGCAGTGTTACTTGTTCCGCTGGGGGAAGCCCCTAGGCTGCCTGGAGTGTAGCTAGTCTGTCAACATGGTGGTGAAATTCTGAAATCTAGTATGAATGGTTACCACAGGAATTTATTTAAACTGGCAAAACATGTTTTTATTATGATTTTCCACAGTCTCAACACACACCCACACCCACAAGTTTCTTCCAGCCCTTTGGTTTTAGAGTTAAAGGATTAAAGGTAGAAACATTACCAAAGTATTTTTTAGTATTAGGGTGGATTAGAAAAAGAACAAAAGACAGAGTATGTAAGATACTATATTTTATTAATTTTTAGCAACAGTTTTAGACATTATACTGTTGCAGTGTAATAGACTACATATAATTTTGACATCATTTCAAGAGTAGGGGTGGATGCGCGTGTACCCAAAGAAATCTAAGGAATTTAGGTTAATTATGGCTTATATTTAGGAGTGAGATGAATCACTGATATCATGATCTGAAGCTGATGGCTCAGTTTTCCTTCTAATGTGTAGTTCATGCCCTAGGAACCTGATACAGAAATGAAGCCAGAGTTTACCTCCTGTTGACCAGTTACTAAATGAAACCAGCTAATTTGTGCAGAATGGAATTGACGCCAATTCTCCTCTCAGTATGGAGGTAGGCATAGCTTGCATTCTCTTGCCTGAGTCTCCACTTCTTCAATGGGCACCTGCAGTCAGACCCACATCCTGCACCAAAACCCCTCCTTGAACATATAAGTTCAACCAAGGAGCAGCAGATAGGGTCCTCCTCTAGCTCTTTTCCAACAGTGTAGTAGTTTTCAGTTTGCTGCTTCTCTGTTGCCACCCATTGTCTACCTCAGGGGTTCCCAATGTTTCCCCACCAGGGGCTGGACCTGCCCCGACACTATCTATCTATCTATCTATCTATCTATCTATCTATCTATCTATCTATCTATCTATCTATCTATCTATCTATCTATCTATCTATCTATCTATCTATCTATCTATCTATCTATCTATCTATCTATCTATCTATCTATCTATCTATCTATCTATCTATCTATCTATCTATCTATCTAATCTAGCTAGCTAGCTAGCTAGCTAGCTCGCTCGCTCTGCCTGGATGCACAGAGCCCAAAAAGTTCAGAAGAAAAAGAGAATATAACAGCATCCCCTCTCCCGGCAGCCTAGAATATCGTGCAAATGTCCATTCATTTCACTTAAAAGGTAAAACCAATATAGGAGATAGACTCACTACATGCAAAGTGAGATATGTCATGCCTTAATTCATTATAATTGTGATGATCATGCCATACAGCATACATGAGATTACGTGCTGATTATGGGGTACATGGGATTAGGGAGTTGGGGTGTTCATAAACTGTAAGCCATAAGCATCAATATTATAACAAAGTAAGGCTTGAACTATCTCACTTTGCATGTAATGAGTCTATCTCATATATTTGTTTAACCTTTTAAGTTGCATTTCTGAACTGAATGAATATTTGCGCGATATTCTAATTTTCCGAGTTTCATCTGTATAATCCTATGAAAGCAGTTCTACAACTCAGGAGCAGCTACTAAAAAGTTCTCTCTCAGGTCCTCCCCAAACATATCTGTGAGGTTCATAAGGCTCGAAAACAGCCTCCCTCAAAGATATTAAAATTTGAGGAGGTTCTTATAGGGAAGGGGAAAAGTCCTTCAAATCAGTTGTTCCCAACTTATGTATTGTACGACTAGCAGCGACCAACCGGGGAAAGATGGACTGCTCATGAGAAGTATTATTCTAGAACAACTGTGTCCTTATTATCCTTGTTTAGGGTTTCAAACTGATAGCAGCAAAGTGATAAGACCCGACTGGAACACTTTTAATTGAACAGGATAAATATATACAAAAAGATTTGAATTGGTTACACTAAATGGCTAGAAAATCACTAGATTTATGTTTCTAAATTACAGAATGATGTATAGATAATAAATGTATGCTGAAATGAGCCTGAATACGTGTTCTCCATTTGCTATTTTACATACAAATATACAGTACTGGAATATTGAATTACAGCACATTCTGAGAGTTTTCTTTTATTTCAGCCATAAATAACCTCAGATATGGTGAAGTCATTTTGAAAACTTTAACAGGCAATTTCATATTTTATTAAGAGTGTACCACATGTTTCTCTTAATTATGCGAGCTTTGGCTGAACTGTGCAGCTTTGGAATCAAATCTTTCTGTACCTTAAGGATGGCTTCAATATATGATTGTATGTATATATGTATATAAACACACACACACACACAGACACACACACACAAAATCATGTACTGAAGCTGTCCTTAAGGTCCAGAAAGACTGGATTCCAAAGCTGCACAGTTCAGTCAAACTACTTCAGCCGTATATATATTAAACAAAGAAAACCACAGGGTTTTATGTGCATGTGGCTAAACATAATGGGTAGAATCTGGCTTTAGGAATATATGTGGAAGGCATGGGAGAAGCTGGTTTTGTGTATGCAGTCCCTCTGTGCATTTCCTGGACCCAATTTAGAAGCCGGAGAGTTCCCTATCTGTCAAATTGGACCAAGGACTTAAGAGAGGAAGGGTAGGGCATATCCAGGGCAGACCTTTCTTAGCTTCTGAAATCAGAGAAGGCCAGGTGGGTTCAGGGTGGTGTGGGGATTTATACCTAGTGCTGTTGGCTATGCCTGTGGTGACCACTGGCATCAATGAAGTGTAACTGAATCACTCTTAAGCCTCACTGAAATCAGGCTGTTGAGTTAGTCATAATTAACATGAGTTAGTCACAATTAACATAAGCCTCCATTATCCGTCATGGGACTAAAGCATGACTAACTTTGTATGAATCAGCATGAATATATGCTTGTGAATCCTCTGCAGGTATACTCATGTGACCATAGCTGGACTTGGCTTTGCTTTATTTTATTTTATGTTACCTTTCTGCTAGGTCTTAGATTCAAGGCAGCTCACAAAATAGAAATAGAAAAAAAGTAGGGTCATGAAAAACACAATAACCTATTATGCTTAGGTAAAGGTCTCCATTGCTTGGAAGCCAGTCATGTCTCACTCCATGTATAGCCAAAGAGCCAGTGCTGTCCACATCTGCAGATGTTTCCGTGGTCATGTAGCAGTCATGAAATGCTGTTACCTTTCCCACCGAATTGGTACCTATTTATCTACTTGGAATTTCTTGCTTTTGAACTGCTAGGTTGGCAGGAGCCGGGACAGACAATGGGCATTCACTCCGTCATGCAGCACTCAGGTCTCGAACTGCTGACCTGCCAACCTTCTGGCCATCAAGCTCAGTGTCTTAACCACTAAGCCAATAAGGTCCCTTTATTATGCTTAGCAAAGGTAAAGGTTTCCCTTGCTCAAAAGCCAGTCATATCTGACTCTAGGGTTCAGTGCTCATCTCTGTTTCAAAGCTGAAGAGCCAGTGCTGTCTGCTGCTGCAGACGTTTCCGTGGCCATGTGGCAGGCATGACTAGACACCGGAGCACACGGAGCGCTGTTTATTTTCCTACCGAAGTGGTCCCTATTTATCTACTTGCAATTTCTTGCTTTCGAACTGCTAGGTTGGCAGGAGCTGGGACAAAGACGGGAGCTCATTCCATCCTGTAGTACTCGGGAATCAAACTACTGACCTTCCGCCTCCCAGTCAGCATCTTAGCCACTTGAGCCACTGCTTACAAAATACAATTAAACAGAATATCATATTAGAATAAGAGTTGTCTGAGAAAACCATTTCCACGCCCTTCTCTCAGCAACACCCAGCCATTCTAGCCAGCAAATTGGGAAGGGATTGTAGCTTTTTGCCAGTTTTACACATGCTGCTAAATGCAACATGAAGTTATTACTTACCACCAATCCAAGGACAGGGAGAGTGGAGAAAGAAAGACCCAGGCTGCATTCCAGCACAACAGTTCAGGTCTCTTTACTTCTCGGGAAGCATCTGTCTGAGGTGGCAGAAAGCAGAGCTCAGAAAAGTTTTTTAAAGCAACATATCTCCATACTGTACTGCGTTTTGAATCTGCTTTGATTTTTCTGTAGGGGGAAAACACCACATTTTTGCCGTAATGCCACCGTCACAATCAGCAACAACAACACAACAACAGAAAAGTGGCAGAAACTTGTGGCCTTTGCTTGTGATATTGCAAGCACGGTGCCAAAATGGCCGCCGCGCTCTTTGCGCCCCCCCACCAGACGAAGACATCCGGGTAGTTAGGGGGCGTGGCCAGCACCCTTATATAAGGGGCGGCCACGAGGCAGCCGAGCTGCCATTTTGCGAAGCGACGGAGCGGAGAAGATTTTCCCTCTTACCTCCGTCGCTCTTGCCTTGCTTAGGGAAGCCTCTGGCTGCCGATTTTCTTGACTTTTTCAGCTTCCCAGCGTTTAGCTGCTATGCCATAGAAGAAGAAGGCGACTGCGAACGTGGCTCGTTCTGCGCGGAGGCGCCAGCCGGGTCGGAGGACCGCGGCTGCGCCTCCCCAGCAGCCTCCTGTGCCTGAGCCCACCGGGACCGGTGGGATGGGGTTAATTACCCCTTGGCCCGAGGCGGGGGGTCCGCGTACCGGCCCAGCTGGGGCCGCGGCTTCCGGCCCGCAAGCAGTGGCCACTGCCTCTGGCATGGCCCATTCTGCGGGGCCTTCTTCCATGGGTCTGCAGCTTCCTGCGGGGGGTTTCAGCCATGGGGGGTGACTGGGTTCCCTCCCCTGGCAGGGTACCCCCCCCGGCCCTGCAGGGGCCGGGCCTGGGGTCGTGGCCGTTTATGGGCCCCGGGGTTCAGGGACCTGGACCGGCGCCTGCAGCCAGTGGGCCGGCTGGCCCTTTGCCTCCACTTGGCTTAGGGGGCTATGTTAGTGTTGAGGCCCTTCTGGCCCATGTTGTGGCCCTCGAGGCATCCCTCGCGAGGGTTAACCACCCGGGGGTGCCTTATGGGGTGCAGGTTGATCCATTGTCTGCTGGTCAGCGGCAGGCGGCAGGACGGGTCGAGCTGCTCGAGGCGCGTGGGCCGGCCTCGGCCACTGCCACGCAGCTCCCCACTCAACAGGCTGATGCTGGTCAGGCCCCATCGACGAGCTCAATTGCGGTCGTGAGCTCCGACGCCCCCAGCGGGCTGGAACCCCCGGTGGGGGCGGCCCGCGGGGGTGCTGCATGTGAGTATGCGGTTCAATCTAGTGCACCCACACACCTACCCACGTTGGGGGGGGCATTCCAGTGGCCATGGCCTCGCATGGGTGGGGCGACGGTTCAGTCGCCGACGTCCCACCCGGCGACCTCACCGCTCACCCAGGGCACAGTTTTGGGTGGTACCTCTTATTCAGTTGGGAATGTGTTAGGGGTGGCCGGGTTGGTCCAGGCTCCTTTTCAGATCCCCGTGGTTCCCACTGTGCCAGTGTCAGCATTGCCGACAGCGGGGTATTCCTTGCTCCTTGGGGACCATTTGGCCCAGGCCACCAAAGAGAAGATCTGGCGTGGGGAGTATGTCGACATCTTCTCCCTTCTTAACAGAGAGCCCACCAAAGAGGAGAGGGAGGGGCAGGATGAGAAGGATAAGGAACAGGCACGTCGTCGTAAGCCGCCACGTACATGGGCCAATTGGCTGCCGGCGTACCTTATATACATGGCGGTCTACCTCAGGGCCCGGCCGGATTTGGCAATTCCGATGGTCCAGTATTTGGACAACATTTACCGGGCGATGGTCGACTTCCCGGGTCCGTCATGGTTGGCTTACGACGAGGAATTCCGTATGCGGATTCCCCTGCACCCTGAGAAGAGGTGGGATGAGCCCTGCCAGAAGCTGTGGCTTCTGTATATGACTCCCACGCGCCCTGCGCCTGGGGACAGATACCATTGTGGACATGCGGTCCAGCGAGCGGCCCCAGCACAGACACCCCGCCAGGTGGCGGGGCAGGGGGTTACAGCCCACCTGCTGTGCTGGACTTTCTCGTCCAATGGTTCCTGCAGTAGGAAGAATTGCCGATACAGGCATGAGTGTCCCTCTTGCGCTGGCCCCCATGCGGCCTCCGTCTGCCCCAGGCTTGGAGGGGTGCAGGGCAATGGTAGGAGCGGACAAGGGGCTGGCAAGACTGCCGCAGAGGGAGCTGGTCCACCGAAAGGCCCCCTCCCCAATTAATGTGGACATGTTGGAGCGTTGGCTCGCATCGTACCCGAGGGGGGCAGATGCGGTTTACCTGCTTCAAGGTTTTTGACTGGGGTTCCGTATTCCTTTCCAGGGTGATAGGTCCCCCCAAGATGCCCCCAACCTTTTGTCCCTTAAGGGGAGGGAGGAGGTGGCTGCCACCAGCATTTCTAAGGAGGTTGATGCGGGCAGGGTCGCTGGCCCTTTCCCTGCACCCCCGTTCCCCAACCTTAAAGTGTCACCCTTGGGCTTGGTGCCCAAGAAGTCACCAAGCGAGTTCCGCCTGATCCATCACTTGTCCTACCCAGCCGGCCGATCGGTCAATGATGCTATCCCTGATGACCTTTGCTCGGTCAGGTATACATCTTTTGACCAAGCGCTGCGCATGGTGCGCTCATGTGGCCTGGGTGCGCTGTTGGCCAAGTGCGACATTAAGTCTGCCTTTTGCCTCCTGCCGGTTCACCCGGGTGACTTTGAGTTGCTGGGTTTTAAGTTCCGGGGTGAATATTATTTCGATAAGGCCATGCCTTTTGGCTCGGCCTTCGAGCGTTTTAGCACCTTCCTACAGTGGGCTTTTGTCCGCAGGTCTGGGTCCCGGTCTGTAGCCCATTACCTGGATGATTTTTTATTCGGGGGTGAACGGGGCTGGGACACGTGCACACGTCTCCTCAACACATTTCAGATGCTAATGGAGGAACTTGGTGTCCCTTTAGCGCCCGAAAAGACCGAGGGCCCATCTACACAGCTAGTCTTCCTGGGGGTGGAGATTGACACGGTAGCGCAGGCTTCTAGGTTACCAGGGGATAAGGTGTCAAGGATAGTGGCCCTTATCTCGGACTTGCTTGCTAAACGCAAGGCATCACTGCGGGACCTGCAGGTGTTGCATGGTCATCTCAATTTCCCTTGCAGGGTGGTTTGCTCGGCGCTTGTGCGACGCCATGACAGGCTTGTCCAGGCCCCACCATAGGGTCAGACTAACCCAGGGCATTAAGGCAGATATGCTTATCTGGCTCCAGTTCCTGAGGGAGTTCAATGGGGTGTCATTTTGGAGGTCTGACCTTCTGGCTTCCCCTCGTTTCCAGATACAGTCCGATGCCTCTGGGTCCCTGGGTTATGGGATGTACTTCAATGGGAAGTGGGCCTATGGTGGGTGGCCACCAGCCTGGTCAGGTACGGGGCGCCTGCGGGACCTTACGTACCTGGAATTTTTCCCCATCCTGGGGGCCTTGATGCTATAGGGTGAGGAGTGGGCCAACTCGGTCATTCATTTCTGGTGTGACAATGCGGCCGTTGTCCACATTGTCAACTCACAGACTTCCAAATCACCCAGGGTGATGGACCTGGTGCGCCAGTTTGTATTGCGCAGCCTGCGCCTTAATGTACTGTTCCGGGCCAGGCATGTCCCGGGGGTCAATAATGATATTGCTGACGCTTTGTCCCGCCTGCAGATCTCCCGGTTCCGCGCCTTGGCCCCGGATGCAGAGGAATTTCCCTCGCCACTCCCGGACGAGATATGGACCTTTGGCAAGGAGAGGTGAACCGGGCGATCAGCATGTCGCTAGCGCCACGCACGCGTAAGGCGTATCAACACGCATTCAATTTTTTCAGGGCATTCTGTGCCCAATTCCGGCTGCCAGATACCTGGCCGATCCCGGTGGCCCATATACTTCAATTCATGGTTGACCTGCATTCCCAGGGCCTTGCACCTCGAACCATAGCATCCAGGCTGTCAGCGCTGGCTTTTATGGCCAAAGTAGGCGGACATGCGGACAGTACCGCTGACTTCCGTGTGAGACACGTTTTGGAGGGGTGGGTGCGGGAGCGTGGGCGTAGCCCGGACGACCGCCACCCAATTTCCCCAGGGGTTCTTACCCAACTGGCACGGGGCTGGCAGGACCTATGTTTTGATAGGTATGAGGCAGCCCTGTTTCATGCGGCTACAACGGTGGCCTTTTTTGGAGCGCTCCGCATCAGCGAGCTTGTGATGCTGTCTAAGGCGGATGCTAGTCGTAGGGCACTGGAACTCGAAGATGTCTATGTGGCCAAAGACTGGGCTCAGTTGAGGATACGCTCCTCTGAGACGGATCAGCATGGCGTAGGCAGTGGTGTAAGACTGCTACGGTGTTCTTTGGCAGACATCTGTCCGGTTGGTGCCCTACAGGAGTTCCTTGCACTGCGTGGCACGCACCATGGCCCGTTTTTCTGTCACCAAGATGGGTCTCCCCTTACTAAATTTTAATTTTGGAAGGTGACCGGCAAAGCGCTGGCCGGTGTTGGCCTCCCAGGGGCCCGTTACGGCACCCATTCATTCAGAATAGGGGCGGCTTCCACGGCGGCTGCTTTTGGGTACTCCGGGGCTGAGATACGCCGTATGGAGAGGTGGGGATCACAATGTTTTCAATTTTATGTCCGCCCTCTTTCACCGTGAGTACCAGTCGAGTCACCGCACCTTTTTCCTTACTCGTTTTTCCTTGACAGACCCTGGGTGTCGTATTACGCCGGTGACAGTATGGCTGGTGGGCCATAGCTATGTGCATAGGGCAGCGCATTACGCTGCGGCGACAGAGTGGGGACCCCGACTGGGACTGGGTGCATACGCAAGTCTCACATGGTATGGTAAGCCCGGGATGTTGTGGAGGCAGCTGTTGCCATTCCTTTTCTTGGGCCGGAGTGCTGACCCGCCCGACATCCTGATCATACACCTTGGGGGCAATGATTTAGGTCGGGTCACCGGCCTATCGCTGAAGCATGCGATTTGCGGCGACCTCGCCTACCTGCATTACGTGTGGCCCGCCACAACCCTCGTTTGGTCAGACATGGTGCCGCGGCACGCGTATAGGGGAGGGTTCGACCTCCAGGCCCTGGACCGGGCTAGACGCATGGTAAACAGGGCTGTTGCCCGGTTTATTGTCAGCAGGGGTTGGGGGCGGGTCAGTTGTCACCCCGCCATTAGTCTGCAAAATTATGGCCTGTATGCAGGGGATGGGGTCCATCTGTCGCGAGGAGGTATGGACCTCCTGTTGGGTGATTGGCGAGCAGGCCTGTTGACCGAGCTGACGGTCTGGGGGGGGCGTCGAGCCTTCTTTGAAGCCCCTCCGTGTGGCGGGTAGCACTGGTAAGGTAAACATTTATGACCCACAGGTATCCGGCAGGTTCGCAATTGACTGGACAACACTAGACAGGTATAAGTTGGTTAAACGTTGTCCGGTCAACGACGAACCAGGCGACGGGGTGATGGCTACAGCTAGACAGCATGCATCACCCCGTGATTTTACGGATACGCGTCAGAGGGTGGGGTCATTAGTTAGATATTGACTACGGTCAACAATTTGTTTGTTGTCAACAAACAAATTGATACAAATAGATACATTGTAACAATTGCCGTTGGCAATTTTGGGTGGTACCTTACCAGTGTTACTTCGGCGTGCTTGCCTTAAGAATTATAATTGGTCAATTACCAATAGAAATTTATAATTCGGACTAGGGCATGAATCAATAAATGTGGCCCAATGCCGTTATCCACTTTCATTGGTGTCTGAGTCCTTTATTGGGGGGTGCGCCTGCAATGCAAGCGCGGTGCCAAAATGGCCACCGCGCTCTTTGCGCCCCCCCCCCCACCGGACGAAGACATCCGGGTAGTTAGGGGGCGTGGCCAGCACCCTTATATAAGGGGCGGCCACGAGGCAGCCGAGCTGCCATTTTGCGAAGCGACGGAGCGGAGAGGTTTTTCCCCTCCACCCCCTCCCTAGTTAACAGTGTGATATGTTGGTTGCTTCGGGGCCGGGTGGGAATTTTTGGCTGGGACTCACAATTGGCTCTTGGGTCCTGGTTTTTTCGCCCATCCCACACTGTTGCTATGGTTTGATATAGGGGTTTGTCTGTTGCTGCTGTTGACTTTGGTCACATGGGCGGGTAGCACTGGTAAGGTAAACATTTATGACCCACAGGTATCCGGCAGGTTCGCAATTGACTGGACAACACTAGACAGGTATAAGTTGGTTAAACATTGTCCGGTCAACGACGAACCAGGCGACGGGGTGATGGCTACAGCTAGACAGCATGCATCACCCCGTGATTTTACGGATACGCGTCAGAGGGTGGGGTCATTAGTTAGATATTGACTACGGTCAACAATTTGTTTGTTGTCAACAAACAAATTGATACAAATAGATACATTGTAACAATTGCCGTTGGCAATTTTGGGTGGTACCTTACCAGTGTTACTTCGGCCTGCTTGCCTTAAGAATTATAATTGGTCAATTACCAATAGAAATTTATAATTCGGACTAGGGCATGAATCAATAAATGTGGCCCAATGCCGTTATCCACTTTCATTGGTGTCTGAGTCCTTTATTGGGGGGTGCGCCTGCAATATAGACTGCCAACTATGTAGGTCACACTATATAAGTATTCGGCATCAAAAACCAACCCTAGAGGACTAAAATGTCTAGTCCTTCTGCACAGGTTAAGATAAATATGCAACTTTTTGTTATACGCTGTGTGAAAAAATTCTGAAATTAGCTGTGATATTAAACGGAAATGTTTGGCTTATCCATGCCTTTAAGCTGAAATAATAACTGAGTGATATATTTAAATCACAGCTTTAAAGCTTTTAGTTAAACAGCTCATATTGTCCATGCCTCAAGGACTTCCAAATTCTCTTGGAAGAATAATTCCAAAATCTAATATCTTCCAGCCTCAAGCAGTTCTAATTTCTGGATATATTCAGTGAAGCACACCACACTAAAGGACAAGCTAAATGAGTCTGGGTTATAGTTTTAAAATAGATCTGCCCAGTCCTTTTTTAAATAACCATTTAGCTTTACTAAGAAAAGCACCATTTTGCAGGACTTCTGATCCAGAGGAAACGCACAGTGTTTGTGGATGGATGGCTAAAGTCCCCTGATCCTGGCTATCAGTGGCCAAATCTAGGTTCTTTAGGTTTGCTCTGGAGTGAAAGTGGAGAGTGGGCCAGGATACCTGAGAGACTGCATCGCCCCAAGAGTGTCTGCCCATCCAACCGGAGTGGACCGGAGGGGCTCCCTAGTTGTGCCTTTAGCTAGAGGGGCTCACCTCTCTGGTTCATGAAGCAGGGCCTTCTCCGTATCCGCACCAGCCCTCTGGAGCCTCCTGCCAACAGAATTGAGGTTACAGACAGAACTGCTGCCCTTCAGGAAAGGTTTGAAAACCTGGCTGGCAGGGAAGGTGTGGGGCCTTAATGGGAATACGGCCCCAGCCTTTTGGCTTATCTCCAGTTAGTGTCCCTCCTTCTGTGTTGCTGTATCCCTCCTATTCCCTTTTATTCTTTTTAAATGGGGTGGGGGTAGGAGGGTGGGTAGGTGGGTGGGTGACTTACAGTTTTTAACCTGTTTTTATATGTTTTTAATTGCTGTACGCCGCCCTGAGTCGGGTTCGCCTGAGTGCGTGGCATAAATTTTTAAAAAATAAATTAAATTAAAATTAAATTAAATTTGGCTGAACAGACATTTGAACCAAGGATTTCCTGCTCACAATCTTAACTTTTCCCCCCCAATTCAATTCAATTTTTAATTTATATCCCACCCTTCTCAGCTTGCACCGACTCAGGGCAGCTAAACAACATGTCAATATTACAATAAAATCATTATGTTATACTTGACCATTATGTTATACTTGATCACAAATGTAGTCCCTTGATTTAAAGCTACTCATGCAGCATTTATGTGAGGGCTGGTTCAAGGTGTGTGTGTGTGTGTGTGTGTGTGTGTGTGTGTGTGTGTGTGTGCGTGTGTGTGTGTGTGTGTGTGTGTGTGTGTGTGTGTGTGTGTAAGAGCAATGCAAGGGATTCAGACAAGCCTGATTTGGACTCATTTGCATGAGGTCCAGAATGAAGCTCAATGGCCAAATTCAGTTCCAAGTTGAAGCAAAGCAAATTTATGAATCTAGAGCTCAAATCATCTCATATCTTGCTTCCTGTCAAATCATTTTTAAAAAAATTATGGCAACCCTTCTCAGAATTTTCTACCTTTAATGTACTCAGAAGTAGTTTAACATTATCTTCTTTGGGGAGAACTCTGGAATTGTGTACCTTATTTAGTGGCACCTGCACAGTGCAGGTGTACAAGTGTACAAGTTGTATTGTTGAATTCTGAAATGCAGTAGTGAGTAGGGAGAGAGCTGCTAATCTTCCAAGCTCTCCCAGGTAACACAGTTTTCCCTCAAAAAAGTAACAGGAGAAGGCCATTTGACTTCCCTCCCTCCCCCCTCTAGATAATTGATCGTCCATGTATGTGAAACTCATCTGTGTATTCTGTTGGAGATCTTTGACTATCGACTTTTGTGCTTTTCTAGGAACCTGAGAAAAACACAATCCTTAGGGAAAGGCCAGACTGACAAGTTGGAAAGGTGTGCATCTCTAATTATGTCAAAGTTTAAGGCTCCCTGCAAGGTCATGGGCATGGCAGGATTTCCTCATCTCAGTCATGCACACGGTTCCAAGAGGATATGTACCTTCTGTTTTATTTATTAAGCTCTTTATGCTTATTCAATATCTGCAAATCTTTGCCATCATTATGGCTCTATTACTGGCATCTAATTCTCCTATTTATTGTTTCCCCCCAATAAAATAAGCCTCCCATAAAAAAGACCTTGTCTTAAACCATGTGCATGTTTTTTTAGGGATATACAGCTTTTGTTTTATTCATTTGGATTTAGTGGCTATGAACACATTAAGCATAAAGGGGGAAACCAAACACAAATCTTTATAAAGGCTAAGAGGAAGAAAAGAGAAGACAACCCTTTGTTCACTGAGATCTCTGTAGGAGCGGGAACTGATTAGTCTTAAGGCAAAGTCTGGAGAAGTCCTTTGTCAGTTTTGCTTCAGTGGCAAAGCCTTCTGAGGTCTCAAGGGCATAGTTAATACTCCATAGAGTTGCTGGCAGCTGAATGCATGAACCAACATTTTCCACTATGTACATAACACCAAAGGGAAAACAGTGGTTGGGAAGAATGCAATAGAATGTGTAGGCTATACATTGAATCAATTCCACAATGGACCATTTATACCGTCAAGTTGTCACTTGACATTGCAATTATTACAGGAGGCAAATGATGTGACACAACTCAAAGGAAGCTCAGAGGACTTTGCTGACACAAGCATGGGACTGACCAGAGGTTCCTTGAGGCAAGCCACATCTCTGCAAGCATTACTTTGCTTTATGTTGTGGTTGGTCTTCAGGCTTTATTATGTGCATTCTTCTTTTGTAAATTGGTGTTCTGGATCACCACATTCAAATGCTAATGTGATTTTACCTGTAATGATGTGGGACTGCAGTGGCTCAGTGGTTAAAAAGCTCACCTTGTTAGATGGAAGGTCAGCAAGTAGATATATAGGGGCCACATGGGTGGGAAAAGATCTTGAGGACATGAAAGGAGCCTCATTCGGGTGTCTCCTGAGTGGATTTCCTCCAACAAAAATCCTTTCAACCCAGAAAGACTTTTGTGTGCTTTTGACATGATTAAAAAACAAACAAACCCTGTAATGATAAGTTATCTGCAATGTACATTTTGCCCCTGGGGTTAGGGCCAAATAGCCAGTTTATGCACATGGGGAGAGACAAACTGTATTCCTTGCAGCAGTAATGCCAGGACAACTAGTCAGTACATGTTTGTCATGGGATTGTCAGCAAACGCCATGTCCCTGCCATCAAGGAGCTGGAGCAGTTAGACAACCCAGATTTCCCCCAACACCAAAAAATGTCAGTATAGTGGGAAAATGCAGCAATTCTGCACTATTAGGGAATTTGCCAGTGTTTTGTCATGGTGTGAAATAGTTACAAACTGATGCCTTGAAGAGAGATCTGATGGAACAGAGTATTTCATTCAGTAGAGAGGATGGATTTGAAAGCCTACTTGGAGGTGTTTGGCTCCTTTTGTAAAAGTATGCCTTCACTGACAGTGCTCTCGACAGGGTGCTGTAGGAATCCTGGCTCCCTACAGAGTGTAGCTGAATGATGCATTGGCAACACATTGCCTGTCTTTGCAGGCTGCATTTTCAGGTGTACACTTATAATCTCTCAAGGAATCAGAGTGTAGCTCTGTAACCTCCTTACAGAGCAGCACCAGTAATGATTTATGCCAGATTGCCAGAACAATCTGAAAATAGTGTTTCTGGCAGGCTCTAGCCACAGCCACAGGACCAATCACAAAGGAAACCAACCTAGTTTGCAAACTGCAGGAGATGAGAGGAGCTCCTGCTGTGACAATTGGGCATCATTCAGCACCTGAGAAATGCCCTGTTTCAATGGCGTGTTACTTGTCAGGTAAAATTTGGTTCTGCTCCACTACGAAGCAAAGAGAGAGCAACTGGTAGAAGACCACCCAGTGATTTCATGGCTCCGTGGAGATTTGCATCTTTTCTCTCAATCCCAATTCAGTGCATTCAATCACCAGCAATGCTCTGTGATTCCAGCCTCACTGAAACAGTTAAAAAAGTTGAAATTTTCTTCCAAAATTGATTGAATTGCTAATTAAAAACTAAAGAGTACATTTTGGCTTGTTGAAACTCTTATTTATTTATTTATTTGAATTTATGTCACTGCCCCCTCGCCAGAGCGATTCCAGGTGGCGCACAACAGCAATAAAAACATTAAAAACATACATTAAAATCACACTAAAACCTCCATTAAAAACCCACCCACCCCATCAGAAAAGAGAGACAAATTTAATCGAGCCAACGAACGTGGGCCACCTCCCTGTCCATGCTTTTATATTAAAACTCAAGTAGTTTTAAAGGCAAAACATATATAGTCAAAAGGAAGTATCACTGAATTCAATGGAGCTTACTCTTAGGTAACTACATAACTAATTTGGGTATTTTGCTATGTTCTGCTGTTCTTTTGGAGATTGGCGTGCACATGTTGTAATGTGTCTATCTGCGTGGATACAGGCTTGCACAATGAGCTTCTGCACTTCTAAATCAACTACCACACAAGTGTCTGGAGCATGCCTTTAATTGTAATGCATAAAGTGTTGCCTGAGCTTTATTCAAGAATATGAAGAATGTTTCTCCCTTCGCCCCCTCCCCACAGAAAAAAACAAAACAGATGTCACAATTTCCTGGTTAAGTGGATAAGATTTTGTTGTTCAGTCGCATAGTCAAGTCTGACCCTTTGTGACTCCACCACTGCACTCCAGGCACCCCTATCCTCCGTCATCCTCTGCAGCCAGTTCAGCTCTACACCCATTGCATCAACAATTCCATCTAGCCATCTCATCCTCTGCCACCCCTTTTATTATTTATTTAATCATATTTCTAACATATTTAATCATATTTCTCCCCTCACTGAGGCAACTCCGGGTGGCTTACAATAAAACAGTAAAAACACAAACACCTTAAAAACATCACTATTTAACATTATTTAAAGTTTAAAAATTTAAAAATTTCTTTTAAAAAATGCCCACCAATGCCACCACCCCAATCTTCCAAGAACTGATCACTCACACAAGCCAGCACACAGTAGCTATCTCCCCGGCCGCCCCCCCCCCCCCCGCTGCACCAGCCAGGCCTTGAGGCTCCTACGAAATGGTAAAAGCTCTGCCTGGAGATGAAGTTCAGTTGGCAGGAGGTTCCACAGGGCCGGAGCAGACATAAAGAAGGCCTTCCTTCTTGAGGGCCTGCTAGAGGGGCTCGCCTCTGTAGCAGATGGAAATATGAGGGAGCCCCTCTGATCTGCTCTGGTGGGATGGGCAGATGTCCTTGGGGTGATGTGGTCTCTTAAGTATCCTGGCCCACTATCAGTGCACTGGCAACCAGTGCAGCTCCCAAAGCAGTGGTGAGGCACGGGCCTTTTCCTTTTGCCTTTGATCTTCCCAGCATCAAGGCCTTCTGGAGTGAGTCCTCTCTTCTCATTTGGTGTCCAAAGTACTTTAGCTTCATCTTCAATATTTGTCCTTCCAAGAGGCAGTCAGGGTTAATTTCCTTCAGGATCGACTTATCTTATCTATTTTCTGTCTAGGTTACTCTCAAAAATTTCCTCCAGCACCACATTTCAAAGGCATATATTCTTCTGCACTCAGCCTTCCTTATGGTTCAGTTTTCACAACCATACATTACTACTGGGAATACATGGGTTGAAACCCTGTTTCTGTAAGTTCCACATCACAAGGCTGATGCAGTGGTGGGCTCCCAAAAAATTTACTGCCACACTGTGGGCATGGTATGGTGGGTGTGGCCAGGGGAAAGCCCTGCGTTGCATCCGAATTAGGACTACTTTATTTCTGGCGAACTGGTGCGAACCTGCTGATGCCCACCACTGGGCTGATGGCATCATCATCCAAGACAATTTTTTGGAAATTAAACGTTTCTTCCTCCCATCTGTGACCTCCACAAGTTCTTGGTAATGAAAAGGATTACTCAGGATCAATGGGGGCCATAAAGTGCAAGAAAAACATGTTAAATTTCCAGGAAATTGCCCCTCTATCAGCTTTATACTACAGAACAGATTTTTCAGCTCCTGTGTTGTTTATTGCTGTTACAAGTGTTGTTGTAACATAAGGATCTCCCCCCTTCTTGAATGTATACATTGAATTATGAATGAAAGTATTTGGAACATGTGGAGAAAACTCTCTCACAGGGCAAGTAACACATCTGGTTTGGACAGAAAAATTAACTCATTGAAAAATATTCATGTTATGCAAGTACAACATTCACATTTACTGATATATTATTTTATACTATATTGCAAAATATATTGCATATTATTTATTTATTTATACAGCACTTGAGGCAGCTAACAAAGTCATTTTAAATGATTTTTTAAAAAAAAATCAAAATTTTTGTTTTAAACAAAATAATTAAAAAACTCCAAACTGAAAAGATGCATCTTCACACAATATTCCTAAAAGCTGCATAAGTGAAAATTGATCACTACTCCAAAAAGAGCATCTTTTAGAGCCTGGGAGTGACACAGGAGATAATCTTCCTCCATATGACCATGACCATCAGGTGAGTCTCCACAGAAAACAATGGGATACTCCAGCCATCATGGCCACTGGAGAAGTCTGGAATTATAGTCTGAAAATAAGAAACATGTTCCGTCTTTATACTTAAAGTAATGATCTCCCTGGCAGGGCCTCTTCTGAAGTTCCTGAGAGCCAGACTGTTTTATAGTGACATGTGTCTTACACTCTGTCAAATTACAAGAAATTTAATATATATTTAAACAGAGCAATTAGGAGTTTCAAATGTGATTTGAGATCTCCCCTGTTCAAAACTCAGCCTTAGGCAAACTAGTGACTGTTTTTGTTTCCTTTCCAGCATTCTATTTACATTATAGGGATCATAACTGAGGCCTACCTTATTGTTAATTCCCAGTGACATGTAGTGGATAGAGTGATGCCCTAAGACTCTGAAGGACTGGGTTTGAATCCCTTCTCAGCCATGAAAACTTACTGGAGAGGTGGAATTGATAAAACACTCCTTAATACAGTGTCTCTCTTATCTTGAAAGTTTTATTAGAGTCTGTATAAGTTGGTTTCAACTTGATGGCACATAATAAACCATGAAAGGGTATTGTGAAGATTGCTGAGAAAATAGACATCGCTTTAGAATTTTGTGACTGTCCAGGACATTTCTTTTCATACATGGCTGTAGAGATGAATACACACACGCCAGGAGATGTGGGTGCAAGAGGCAGACTGGCCCAACAAAGGGCCTACTGCTCATATTTATTCCTAAGATCCTAAAGCCATCTGTACGTAAGGTAATTACATGACTTTCACAAAAAACTATGGAGCATGCTATAGCAAAAGACATAACAAGCAATTTTTCCGGGGTAAAGGCAAAGGCATAGGAAGGCATACATTTTTGTTATCTGGCGCCAGGGTGGCGGAAGCTGACTTGACCTAACTTTTCACATAGAACATTTCACCCAGTCTTGGCATCTGGTTTACACAAACAGGCACTTTCAGGAGGCCAGAGGTTAGAGAGCTTCGAAGAGACGAAGGACTTCGTATACCATCTTCCACCAGGCAGCCATGTACTGGACCCTGTTGGCCCAGAGACTCCCTTTCAGAAAAGTATAGAAAACTTAAAAGCAGTTACCATTAAACTAATGTAATGTAAGATTAATGCATAGGCGTTTATCCAAAACATGGCTTAAATTCTTATTTGTGTTTTGCAATCAAGGTAACACCATTGCAGCTATTTCATTGGTTTGTAATATGTGACAGCTAGCTGAGGCACTTTGCAGTTGAAAGGATCATGTAGTAAAACCACAGAGCAGAGAAGGCAGATACTGGCCATACCTGTCAGTATCCCAGATTGGCCGGGAAATCCTGTATTTTTGTGTGCATTCCTCCCCTTTCCTGGTGCTGTCCCGTATTTAGAACGGCGGGGAAAGGGGTTACTGCGCACATGCATAGAACCCATCTGCACATGTGCAAACTTGTTCTGCACATGTGCAAAGGTGTTCTGTGCATGCACAAAGGAGTTTTTCTTGCACATGCACACCCAGGCTGGAACAGTTCCCATATTTTCTGGAGCAGTGCTTGCCGGGTATGATACTGGCATAGGCAGGGAGGATCAGAGCTAATCTGGGTTTTCTGTAAATATGATGCCTACTTGTGTGATGGCTTTGCTTTCACAATGGAACAACCCCTTGCCCCCCCTCCCCAGGTCCCTGTCATCTCAAAGCAAAGAAGTCTTGGTCTTACTTAGGGTCAGAGTGTTCGCCTTTCGTAACACTCAGATACTTACATTTACAGACGTTACTAATATTCTGTTTATTGCATTGCATCAAGTAAAATCATTGGAATCATTAATTGATCTCTGTTAAAATGTGTGTGTGCATGTGTGTCAGAACATGCATGATGCACAAAAAGAGAGGCTGTGTACAGGTAAGGACTAAGCAGAAAATGTTGTAGCAATTTGCTGAACATGGAGGCGTATTGAGGATGCGGTCCTGAATAATACACGCTAGCTTTGCTCTTCCTTCCTTTAGTTCTGTGAAGAAGAGAAGTTATGAATCATTCATGGTCTTCCCAGCTGAGAAGGGCTTCAAAGGGGATGATTCTGATTGGGCGTCCTGTGTGAATTGCCAGGCTGCAGAATCCCCTCTACCCCTAGCACTGGAGGGTTGAGGAAGCACTTTCATCTGGGCCTCCAAAGTGTTTAGGGTCACAGTTCACCAGGAGATAACGATGCAGATGTACATTCGGAATTAGCTGCCGAGATACCTGTGTAGTGCGGTGTGGAAAAAAGTGAGCGAGGGAGATCCCAAGTGGCTGCTGTGAATCAATTACTATATTCTGAATACAAGGTTGGCTGCAGGGGATAAACAGATGTCAGAGAATTTTTTCCCTAATAAGACCCCGGTAATAGAAGAGCACTGTCAGCTTCATTTTGCATTTAAAAAAAAAAACAAGAAGCTGATTTTTCCAATTTGCATGACCAATTTATATTAGACTTCTAAATAAAGCTGTTTTATAAAACTCAGAGGAAAATAATAACAATAACAACCATCATCTTCATAGCAATAATAAGATCATTTAACATATGCGTTTACATTATGCAAAAAAAATCAGACATTAAAGAGGAAAGCAATAACTGTAATGTTAAAGTGCATGTTCATCTGTTCGCAGGAAAAAAAATCATTATGCATTGAAGAAGTCTCTTCTGCTCCCATCACAGTTCACAAGAATGATGGTCCAAAAATAGTGTAAATTTTCTTTATTAAAAATGATTTTTAATTCCTCCCTCTGTAATTTTTCTTTCGGGCTTGAACCACAACAGAGATGTAGCAACTGTAACATTTGGCTCATGTCTGCAGCACACAACACATGCTTGAATACTAGGTTTGTCACAGCATGCAGTTTCCCACCCTCAGGTTGCTTGTCGGCCTCCCCCATAGTGATGGAAGTTTCCATGAGCAATATGTTTTCCAATTACATGGTACAGTGCCTCCTACCTGGCAGGGGCCCTGGTGGCGCAGTGGTTAAGCTGTGGTCCTGCAAGCAAAAGGTTGTGATTTTGATCCTGACCAGGGATCAAGGTTGGCTCAGCTGTCCATCCTTCCAAGGTCAGTAACATATGTACCCAGCTTGTTGTGGGCAAAATGCTAATTAACTAGTGAACTGCCTAGAGCGTGCACTAAGTGCTATGGGGTCGTATATAAGTGTGATTGCTTTTGCTTTGGTCTGCATCTGAATATGGGCTCAAGATTTATGCCCAGCCTACCCTATTCCCATTTCATGACAGTCTGATCTGATTCTTGTAGGGATTCCATGATGGTAGTTTGTCAGTTTTGGTGAGTGGCAGACCTTAAGGAAAGACAAACACACAAGAGGATTTGACTTCTGCTCTTTGGCATCCTTCTGGCAACTATGCAGCGGACAGCAGGAAGTAATATTTTCATGGATCTAGGGAGATACAGTCCATCAGATATGCTGGTCCCAAGCTGTATAAGGCTTCTAGATCATAACCAGTACTTTGAATTGGGCTCAGAAACAGGCCAGTAGCCAGTGAGGCTACTGTAAAAGAGGAGTGAGTTGTGTGTTCCCTTTAACCAGCCCCACTCAATAGTCAGGCTGCAGGATTCTGCACCAGCTGAAGTTCCCAAACCATCTTCAAAGGCAGCCCCACATAGAGCACATTGCAGTAATCCAAATGTGTTGTAACTAAGGTATGTGTCACTGAAGCCAAATGGGGTGGTTTTGCTCTGTAGAAGAGACAAGGAGTACTCTTAAACTGATAAACTGGTTTTTCAAGGGAAGTATAACCTCATCCAGCATAGGTTAGATCCCTATTGCTTGATGTGACTCTGTCTTGTCTAGACTAGGTTTCAATCTCTTTTCCCACATGCAAGCCAATACTGATGAGAGACACTGATTTAGAGCAGAAACAACTTCCTTGGAATCAGATGGAAAGGAGAAAGACAGAGTTGTATTATTTATTTATTTACAGTAATACCTCATACAAAGTCCGCTTCGTACAACATCGGATTCATACAACATCGACTAATTCCTTGAAAAAAGTTGCCTCGTACAAAGTCGCTGCTGTTTGGATGATTAACACTGTGCTGCATGATTTTTTATTTAATTTAATTGTCAAATTTATATACCGCCCACTCAGCCAAAGCCGACTCAGGGCGGTTCACAATGACAATTTAAAAACATGTTAAAAACAGTTAAAACTATCCACCCCCTAAAACAAGGGGTGCAGGATCCAAAGGCACCATGGGGAGGAGTTCTTCTACACCAGCCATCCAATGGAGGTTACCCTTCTGCCTGCACCCCATGCTTGACCCGCCAGCCAGGTTTAAGTTCTTTTCTGAAAGGTAGCAATTCCATCTTGAGACGTAGCTCTGTTGGCAGGAGGTTCCAGAGGGCCGGCACAGACACGGAGAAGGCTCTCCTCCTTGTGCCAGAGAGGCGAGCCCCTGTCCACTCTGGTTGGACGGACAGACGTCCTCAGAGTGATGCTGTCTCTTGGGTAACCCAGACCACTATCATATAGGGCTTTAAAGGTCAAAACCAGCACCTTGAATTGCACCCAGAGACAAACTGCCAACCAGTGCAGCTTCCGAAGCACTGGCGAAACATGGGCATAATGCCCACACCCCATCACCACCCGGGCTGCAGCATTCTGGACCAGCTGTAGCCTCCGAACGGTCGTCAAGGGCAGCCCCATGTAGAGTGCATTGCAATAATCTAGTCTGGAGGTGATTAGAGCATGAGTGACCATGAGCAAGGAGTCCCGGTCCAGGAGCGGGCACAACTGGCGAATCACCCGAAGCTGGGCGAAAGCCCTCCTGGTCACAGCCACCACCTGTTCTTCTAGCAGTAGCTGCAAATCCAGGAGGACCCCAAGTTGCGCACTGGGTCTGTCTGGGGCAAAATAGCCCCATCCAGAACCAAAGATGGTAGCTCCCGGGATAACACAGGACCCCTTATCCATAGCCACTCAGTCTTGCTGGGATTCAGTTGTAGCTTGTTAGCCCCCATCCAGACCCCAACAGCTTCCAGACACCTGGAAAGGATTTTGACGGCACCACTGGGGTCTCCATGGGCCGAGATGTACAACTGAGTGTCATCCGCATACTGATGGCACCACACCCCATGGGAACGAATGATCTCACCCAGCGGCTTCATGTAGATGTTAAATAGGAGAGGAGAGAGCACTGAGCCCTGAGGCACCCAACATTTGAGGGGCCTAGGACAGGACCTCTCACTCTCCAACCACACCGACTGGGTCCAACCCCTCAGAAATGAGGAAAACCAGGACCACACAGTGCCCTGGATCCCCAATCCTCGGAGCCATTCCAGAAGGATACCGTGGTCAATGGTATCGAAAGCTGCTGAGAGGTCAAGAAGAGCAAGAACGGATGGGTGACCACCGTCCCGCTCCCGCCAGAGATCATCCATCAGTGCAACCAATGCCATCTCGGTACCATATCCAGGCCTGAATCCTGACTGAAAGGGGTCCAGATAATCCGCTTCATCCAGTACAACCTGCAGCCGACGCGCCTTCTCCAACACCTTCCCTAAAAAGGGGAGGTTGGAGACAGGCCTATAGTTGGTTAGGACAGCTGGGTCGAGGGAAGGTTTCTTCAGGAGGGGGCGCACCAAGACATGTTTTAAAGGTGCGGGAAACACCCCCTCCTGCAATGATACTTTGATCATAGCCCTGACCCAGCCACCTGTCACCACCTTGGAGGCTTTCACCAACCAGGTGGGACAGGGGTCCAATGGGCAAGGTAGTGGTGCGCACAGCTGCAAGGAGCCTGTCCACTTCATCAGGAGCAACTGGATCAAACTGGTCGCAGATGGTATGGCAAGACTGTGCTCCTGCTCCCTCCGGACTCTCCCCATCCACGCCAGGATTAAACCCTGAACGAATCAGATCAATTTTCTCCACCAGATGGTCAGCAAAGTCCTCAGCCGACCCCTGCCAACCAGGCACCGGGGCCCCCCTACCAAGGAGAGACCTGGTAACCCGGAACAGGGTGGCTGGGTGATTATCAGCGGAGGCAATAAGGGTGGTGAAGTATTGCCGCCTCACCACCTCCATTGCCACTAGGTAGGCCCTAATAGCAGCTCTAGCTAATGTCCAATCGGAGTCACTCGGGGTCTTCACCCAGCGGCACACTAGGTGTCTCTTTGCCCGTTTGAGCTCCCGCAGTTCTTCCGTGAACCACGGGGATGGGACATGTTGGTATCCATTTTGTCAATTTTGTCCTTGCTTTCATCCAGTAATTGTTTACAGTAGCTTGTACAAAATGGCTGCAGATTAGCACTGTGCTGCATGATGGGACATGTTAACTTTTAAACCTGCTCTTCATAAAGTTTTCAAAAGTTAAAAACTCGTTGTATGGTTTGTCCCCTAAAATCAGGGTTGTTTGACATGTTTTTGTAATGTATTTAGCCTTTAGACAATGATTTCTTAAAGTTCTGTCAGTTTCCTGTCTGTTTCCTTGACTTTGCACTGAAGTCTGTGCTGTTACAGTACAATGTATCCAGTGCTGGGTATCTGCTGGTCCGCCCCGGTCCGGGAGGACCGGTAGTAAAGTTGGCTGACCACGCCCCCTCCCATCCCCACCCCACCCACCTCTTCCTGGGAGAGTGGCGACTGCATCAGCTCATTCTCCTCCAGCGGCTGCTGCTGCCTCCTTAAGACTAAGAGGCTGTGTGGGTGCCGCTCGGGTGGTGGCAGAGGCAGCAGCATGTGCGGATGGGGGAAGGGAAGGAGAAGCTCACGCTGCACCACCCAGAGCAGCTCGTCGCCCCGCCCTCTCCTTCTCTCATCCACACACGCTGCTGCCTCCGCCACCACCCGAGCGGACCGGTAGTAGAGTTGCCCTGCTTGCGCTGCACTTCCTGGACATCCCACTGCTGGGGGAAGGGAAGAGCTTGCGCTGTGTTGCTTGGACCACCAGCCCATATTCCACCGCCGCTTCTTCCAGCAGCATGTGGGCTGGTCCAGGCAGCGTGGCGCAAGCTCTTCCCCAAGTTCCCTGGCAGTAGGATGCCCAGGCAGCGCAACTCTCACAATGTCCAGACATTGGGATTTCTAGACACTTTGCTAACAGACCCCTAGCTAGCCTACCCTGTTTGCTTTTCCTGGATCAAGTCCACTTGCCTCGGACTTGCTTGAAAATAAATCCCTGCTGCCCACCTGGCTTTTTGCACTCTGGGGATAATAATCTGGATTCATTTCCTAGGTGAGCAGCCCCCACTCAGGCCTGATCCGAGGTCAGCTCCTGCCAAGTTCCAACCTAGCAGTTCGAAAGCAAGAAATTGCAAGTTGATAAAGAGGGACCACTTTGCTGGGAAGGTAAACAGCGTTCCGTGCATCTCCGGTGTCTAGTGATGCCTGCCACATGTGCACGGAAATGTCTGCAGATGCAGACAGCGCTGCCTCTTTGGCTATAAACAGAGATGAGCACTGAATTTAATTTAATTTTTAAACCCTAGAATCAGATACAACTGGCTTTTGAGTAAGGGCAACCTTTACCTTTATCTTACCCAACATGCTTGGTAATCATTTTAGTGACTTTGGAAGGATGGAAGTCTGAGTCAACTTAGGGTCCTGGTCAGGATTGAACTCATAACCTTTGGATTGAAGCAATAAATGTTTCCCTTGCTTGAAAGCCAGTCGTATCCCACACTAGGGTTCAGGTTGCTCATCTCTGTTTCAAAGCCAAAGACCCAGCGCTGTCTGCTTCTGCAGACGTTTCCATGGTCATGTGGCAGGCATGACTAGACACCGGAGTGCATGGAATGCTGCTACCTTCCCACCAATGTGGTCCCTATTTAACTACTTGCAATTTCTTGCTTTTGAACTGCTAGTTTGGCAGGAGTTGGGATAAAGACAGGAGCTTTCTCCATCCTGCAGTATTCGATTATTGAACTGCTGACCTGCCACCTTCCAGTCAGAGCCTTGGCCACTTGAGCCACTGCAGCCCAGTGGTTAAGAAGCTCGCTTTGTTAGCTGGAAGTCTGACATGATGGTTTGAGCTCCCGTCTCTGTCCCAGCTCCTGGCAACCGCAAGTAGATAAATAGGGACCACTTCGGTGGGAAAGGTAACAACATTCTGGTGTCTAGTCATGCCTGCCACATGTCCACAGAAACATTTACAAACAGACAGTGCTGACTCTTTCGCTAAAAACAGATGAGCACTGAACCCTAGAGTCAGATATGACTGGTAGCTTTGGATCTAACAATAGGTAAAGGTAAAGGTTGCCCTTGCTCAAAAGCCAGTCATATCCCACTATAGGGTACAGTGCTCATCTCCATTTACAGCCAAAGAGCCAGTGCTGTCTGTGTTTGCAGATGTTTTCATGGGCAATGTGGCAGGCATTACTAGATTGGCCACCCAGTCACATGCCCACAGATTAGGCCATGCCCACCGATTAGGCCACACCCACCAATTAGGTCACACCCATTGATTAGGCCACACCCATTGATTAGGCCACACCCACAGATTAGGCCATGCCCACTGTGTGGTAGTAAAAAAAATGGTGCCCATCACTGAATGTATCTCTATGGAAATGACGTTGTATGAGGCATCACGGCTAGGATTTTGCATGCCTCATACAAAGTCCAAATCCGTATAAAGACCAAACTTGTGAAACCAGTTTGGATGTTGTATGAGGTATCACTGTATTTGTATTGCCGTCCCCTTGCCAAGGCGACTCTGGGAGGCTAACAAACAAGACATGAGCAAGCACACTAAAACCCATTAAAATCTTATTTTAAAAATCATCAGTCTTAAAAACCTTCGTGTTCAGGGAATGAAGAAGCAGATGAGTGAAGTAGTGAAATTCAGCTCTTTATCAGTGGGGTTTGAACACAGTTTGGATGGGGCAAAACTCGGACTTATATACACTATAAACAGTAACAGTAACAATAATACAACAAGCCCATTGGCTAACAGAGTGTGCACATTTTCGATCCACTTATTTGCATAAGAATAGATACATGAGAAAAGATACATTCTGCTCCTGTCAGAAAACACAGTTATACGTAACAAAAACCCACCCCTTCCCACGCCCACCTCATCCCTAAACACGATGGGAGAACATTTACGTATATAAACCAGCGGGCGGGGGTCACCTCCCCATCAGCACCCCACACCTGCCCTGCCAGCCTAAAGGGCAGCAATTCCATCTGTAACCGTAACTCTGTCGGCAGGAGGTTCCAAAGGGCTGGTGTGGACACGGAGAAGGTCCTCCTCCTTGTGCTAGAGAGATGGGCCCCTCTATCCGATGGTACAATTAGAGAGCCCCTCCAGTCCACTCTGGTTGGATGAACAGACATTCTTGGGGTGATGCGGTCTCTTAGGTATCCTGTCGTCTGCATACTGCTGACACCAAACCCTAAAACTCCAGACTTCTCCCAGCAGTTTCAAGTACTGTAGATACTAAATACATACCCGTCAAGCGTTGCTCTGGCAAATACAGGAACTGCTCCAGCCCGGGCACGCATGCGCAGTAACAACTCCTTTGTGCATGCACAGAGCCCATTTGCGATGGGCGCACATGCGCAGTCACTCCTTTTCCCGCCGTTCAAATACAGGACGGCGGGGGGAAAGGGGAGGAACATGTGGAGAAATACGGGATTTCCAGGCCAATCTGGGATACTTGACAGGTATACTAAATGGTATGGGGATTTGACTGGAGAGCCCTGCTTTCACTCTTCTTCGGTGTCAAGCGAGTCTTCTTAGATACTAATTATTACCTCTGGTTTTCCTTTCTTTTCTTAAAATCACATCATGCATTTGTATAAACCTCATGGACTTAAAATTGAACATATAGCATATTTTTAGGAGGATACCCAGTGTGGTACAGTGGATAGAGTAATGGACGAGGATTACGGGTGCATGGTTTGAATTTACATTTGGTCCGTTGGTAATACTACTCTTCAAATATCTCACTTATCTTGAGAACCCTATTAGAGTTCCTACAAGTCAGTTCTACTTCCTGGCACATAACAAAACATTTGTAGGTAGGATCACTCTGCCCCATGATTGATCAGCGACTGCTTCCTAAAGTTCTTCATTACTCAACAACAACAACAGCAGCAGCAGCAGCAACAACAACAACAACGGAAAGAAGGCCTGGTTTACTGACATTGCTATACCAGGGGATGCGCAAATTGAGAATGAACAATTGGAGAAAATGACAAATTACAGTACCATGATTTGCAAATTGAAATTGAGTGAGCTGCCTATATACTTAGATGTTGCCTTAATAATTCCTAGGTTCTTGGTTAGGCCTTGAACTGGTAATTTTATACCAGACTTTGACTGTGAATCTAATGGTAGATTTTAATTTTTTTAATAACCTGGTTGGCGGGGCAGGTGTGGGGCCCGGATGGAAGAGTTGCACCCGCCTGTTGGCTTATAAAATAAAGCCTCCCACTTTTTTAATGCAGGCATTTTTAATGTGGTTAGTTTTTAATATGAATGGGGGGTTGGGGGTGGGTAGGTTAGGGGTTTTAATTGTTTTTTATATGTTTTTAACCTGTTGTAAGCCACCCTGAGTCGGGTTCGCCTGATTGGGCGGCATAGAAATTTGAATTATAAATAAATAAATAAATAAATGATGATGATGATGATTGTATTTATTTATTTATCTATTTATTTATTTTAGAGAAACAAACTATAACTATAACTATACACACACACACTCCTAATATCTGGGAGATTATCCCACTTTGGAAATGGTGGCCATAAATTGGGAGTGATTGGATGGCACACAATTATTTATTTATTATTCTTATTTATTATTATTTATTATTTAGTATCCAATGTTACATGTTCATGCGGTTACATCCCTTGAGGTAGCTGTTCTTGCATTATTTGTCTGGGGTGGACAGTTTCCAGAGGTCTGCAAAGTCTTTTTTGGATTTGAAAAAACACCTGGGCTCTAAAACAGCTGGACATGTGGACATAGCAAAAATTTCCCCTGCACCCCTGAGAAGGTTGGGAGTAGGACTTGTAGAGTTAAAGAATTATTGTTTAAAAAAAACCTGTAAGGTGTCAAGGGGGCATGGAAGTGCTAAGGACCATTATTGCCATACCACTTTATTTCAAGTAAACATCTAATTTGATGGTTCTATGGAAGAAAGACTTAATAGAAATGTAAAAGTTTCAACATTATCAAGAAGATATATCTTGTTATTTTTAGTAACAGAGTTTTAATGCATGCCAGTGGGAGTCAAATGTGCTAGTTTAATGATCAACAACAGGCCTAAGGACACATTCATATTAAATTAAAATAGGATAAGAATAAAAATAAATATAGACACAAGTTACATGGTAACTAATATCAAGTGCCTCTCTTGGGTGACTTGGGGGCTGGAAGAAATGCAACTAAATTGATATTTTACTTGCATCATTTCCAAGCATTTGTGGTTTCTGGAGGAGCCCTGGTGGTGCAGTGGTTAAACTGTTGTGCTGCAGGCAAAAGGTTGTGATTTTAGTCCTGACCAAGGCTCAAGGTTGACTCAGCCTTCCATCCTTCTAAGGTCAGTAAAATGAGTTCCCATCATGTTGGGGGCAAAATGATAATTAACTTGCGAACTGCCCAGAGAGAGCACTAAGCACTATGGTCAGTATAGAAATGTACCAAATTTGCTGGCGTATAAGACACATTGGAGTATAAGATGCACCCCATTATTACCAAAATAGCCCACTATACGCCACTATATACAGTACAAGATCCAATCCATTTTCCAGTTTATTTTAAGAGGGAAAAGTGGTTCCTATAAGCCAGCAAATATGGTAATTGCTATTGCTATTCTAACACCTGATCTGCAGTGCACCTGCAAAAAGCTTGAAGTTCCATGCACACTTGCTGTGGTAAGTGACATGAAACCCATCCTGCGCTCCTTTGATAGTGGCAAGAGCAACCCTAACTAAATGGACTCTGAGTTGAGTTTTGCTGAAACCACCAGGAAAATGAAAGTGTAGAGAAGATCAAAGAGTAGAACTACAAGGTTAAAGCTGTTCTCACAATTATAATATTAATATAAAACATGCTTATGTACTTCTGGATCAGGCAAATCTTTTGGGTGATCAAATAAGTGATGACCCTAAAACAACTTTTAGGTGATCGTGTAAGTCATAACCCCACAGCAGGCTTTTAATTTTATTTGTATTTTAATGCTGGCATTGTCAGCCACCTTGGAAATACACTGGTCTTAAAAGATGGGTAAAAAAAATGCATTACATGAGATGTGGGAAACATGTATCTTCAAAACTGGAGACTGAGGATTGTGCTGTAGGATTTGGCCAATATAGGTTTAAGAAACTAACTTCTGCCACTAATAAAGATGTTGTGGGATTGCCACTCACATCAACTCTAGCTGGCATAGCCAATCACAATGGAAACAGTCACTTTATAATATAGGATTCAACTATAAAAAAACTACACTTGTTTGAAAGCCATTCAATATCTTCTTTCAGACAGGACTGCATTTTTAATGGAATCCTGTCCTTTGAAGTAACTGTTTCCAACATATGTGGGAAGAATGCTTCCTAACTTTATTCTGATATTATTCTGATTCTACCTTTCTGTTTCTCTTAAATATGACTTTTTGCAAAAGTATGATTCCCAGAATCCTCTGGAGATGATTAGCAAACTCCTCCAAAACCTTTATGTTTATGCAATAGCAGGTTGATGCTTGGCTTAGATCAAAGGCATTCTTCTGCTCACAGGTTGCTTCTGACTTTGGCCAATCACATGTTCCTTTGGAAGTGCCAAGTCAGGCAGCTGAGGGCCAGGCAGCTGTTTGTCTCCAGCAGCTGGTATTCAGAGACATGCAGCTCCAGGCAGAACATACCTACTGAGCACAGAGATAGTGTGCCATGCACATGGCACTTGGAACTCAGCTTTTCTGCACAGCACTCATGGAAGTTTGTGAGTAATACGTGTTGCATGCTGAAAGAACTAACAATCCTACCTGGCAGCCATTTTTTTGCCAGTAGGATCATGAAAGATCCCACTTCTTTCCTAGAAAGTCACTGGGGATGTAAACCAGGATTCTTCAAACATTTGATAGCCTGGACCCAACTTTGTGATATCCCACTTTCCTGGCACCTTACTTTTCCCTTTGCCCTGTCAGTTGCAGGCTAGGAATGGAGCTTTTCTTTTCTGGGAAGAGTTATGCTCAGAGGCAGCCCAAGCTCTGCTGCTGCCTGAGGTGAGAGAGAAATGCCCACAACCTCCACCACTGTTGCTCTTCATCCAATCACAAGTTGAGAAAAAGAAGAAGGGCAGTAGGCAAGCATTCAAGGGTCCTCAACCTTCTAAAGCTGGGGACCAGTTCACACCTCCTCAGACTGTTGAGGGGCTAGACTGGTGGTCCCACCGCCACTGCCGCCACTGCCACTGTGTTGGGGGAGTAGCAGGACCACCCTAACCCCCCTCCAACCCCACCACCGCTGCCACCACCACTACTGGCGACAACCCCAAGCAACACCCCATCCCACCCCACTTCCCTGTTTGGAGGAGCTACATGATGTGGGTGAAGGAGAGGTCCAGGCTGTCCTTCTCACCCACGCTCAGCCAGAGCAGGCCCCAGGGAAGATGTGGGCAGCCACGTGTGTCTGCCAGGAAAGATGACTTGGCCAGAGTGGCCCCTGGGAAAGATGTGGATGGCCGTGTGCATCCACTGCTTCCACCTCAATCCTTGTCATCGTCCCCCCACCACTACTTGACTTGGCGTGGTTCTAACAGCACTCAAACAGAACACCAAGCCAAGTGGAGGGAACAAGGATTGAGGCCACGGCAGCGGCTGTGGCGGTGGCGGTGGCAGCAGCTGCGGCTGGAGTGAAGGTGTAGACTGGATGATTTGGTGTTGCAGGCCAGATCCAGCCCACGAACCATAGGTTGAGGACCGCTGCTCTATAGCATGGACCACACAGAACAGAATCCTGTTTGAACTGAATAGTAATTATGGTTTGAACAGTTTGGTCTAGTTTAGCAGAAGTGGGGTTGTTGCCAAGTCAGTCTATAGGGGATTGAAGCCCTGACACTTTTTTTTGCTGTCAGGCTCCTTCTAGGTTGCTTCTTATTGGCTCTGTCAGATCACTCCTCTATCCTCTCCCCCGAAGTTAGCCAGTGGGTTGGATCTCTTCAGACTGGCCCTTCCTTTTTAAAACCACCCTCCCTTTGCATCTCATAGGCATATATATTCAGACTCTTCTTCACTTTGGGTGGGTGAGGAATCTGGGCCCACTTCACCCTCCATCCAAGGCAGATGGAGCCCAGGCAGGCTCTTCCTGGCTGCCTGCATTCTAGATTAGGATGGCACAGTTACCGATGGGCTTTTTGTGCTTCAGACTTTGTCAGCATGCACACACAAGGTGTCAACTAACATGCAGAAAAGGAGCCATTCTGCAACTCAATCAATGGCCTACTTGGGAAACTTTGTTTCTTCCTCATCCAACTCCACACCTTTGTGTTTTGCTGAGCCCAGGGAAATGATATGAAGTCAGAACAGAAGTATGGACCAGTGGTAAGAAAAACGCAGCAGCTACCATTGCCCCTGTATTTTACAAGCCATCCAAGAAGAAGGTGGTGGTGGAATCTCTGCATGCATTCCATCCGCCCCTCTCACATAGCCGCAGCTAAGTCTCTTTGAGGGACCCTCCACTTCTGATTTTGTGAATACTGATCAAAACATATAACATCAAAGACATATTGCAAGAACAACACATAACACTGATGGAGGCCAGAATAAGAACCTTGTATCTCCCTCAACACCTGAAGGGGTAAAAAAGGAAGTGAAGAAGAAGAACAGAGCACACAAACCATAACATTGCAGCCAGCTGAAATAAAGAAGAAAGCTTCTAATCTAAACACTTACTAAACATTTTCTAACCTATAACACAAATAGGTACCGTAACTTCTTGCCTGTCAAAGAAGTAGTAGAAACTGGACCCAGCAGTCTTTCTTTGCAGGCGAACCCCCCAATAAAGGACTCAGACACTGATAAAAGTGGATAACGGCATTGGGCCACATTTATTGATTCATGCCCTAGTCCGAATTATAAATTTCTATTGGTAATTGACCAATCATAATTCTTAAGGCAAGCAGGCCGAAGTAACACTGGTAAGGTACCACCCAAAATTGCCAACGGCAATTGCTACAATGTATCCATTTGTATCAATTTGTTTGTTGACCACAAACAAATTGTTGACCGTAGTCAATATCTAACTAATGACCCCACCCTCTGACGCGTATCCGTAAAATCACGTGGTGATGCATGCTGTCTAGCTATAGCCATCACCCCGTCGCCTAGTTCGTCGTTGACCGGACAACGTTTAACCAACTTATGCCTGTCTAGTGTTGTCCAGTCAATTGCGAACCTGCCGGATACCTGTGGGTCATAATGTTTACCTTACCAGTGCTACCCGCCCATGTGACCAAAGTCAACAGCAGCAACAGACAAAACCCCTATGTCAAACCATAGCAACAGTGTGGGATGGGCGAAAAAACCAGGACCCGGAAGCCAATATGGGTCCCAGCCAAAAATTCCCACCCGGCCCCGAAGCGACCAAAACATCACACTGTTAACTAGGGAGGGGGTGGAGGAGAAAAACTTCTCCGCTCCGTCGCTTCGCAAAATGGCAGCTCGGCTGCCTCGTGGCCACCCCTTTTATAAGGGAGCTGGCCACGCCCCTAACTACCCGGATGCCTTCGTCCAGTGGGGGGGCCCCCGCAAAGAGCGTGGTGGCCATTTTGGCGCCGCACTTGCATTGCAGGCGCACCCCCCCAATAAAGGACTCAGACACTGATAAAAGTGGATAACGGCATTGGGCCACATTTATTGATTCATGCCCTAGTCCGAATTATAAATTTCTATTGGTAATTGACCAATCATAATTCTTAAGGCAAGCAGGCCGAAGTAACACTGGTAAGGTACCACCCAAAATTGCCAACGGCAATTGCTACAATGTATCCATTTGTATCAATTTGTTTGTTGACCACAAACAAATTGTTGACTGTAGTCAATATCTAACTAATGACCCCACCCTCTGACGCGTATCCGTAAAATCACGTGGTGATGCATGCTGTCTAGCTATAGCCATCACCCCGTCGCCTAGTTCGTCGTTGACCGGACAACGTTTAACCAACTTATGCCTGTCTAGTGTTGTCCAGTCAATTGCGAACTTGCCGGATACCTGTGGGTCATAATGTTTACCTTACCAGTGCTACCCGCCACACGGAGGGGCTTCAAAGAAGGCTCGACGCCCCCCCCAGACCGTCAGCTCGGTCAACAGGCCTGCTCGCCAATCACCCAACAGGAGGTCCATACCTCCTCGCGACAGATGGACCCCATCCCCTGCATACAAGTCATAACTTTGTAGGCTAATAGCGGGGTGACGACTGACCCTCCCCCAAGCCCTGTCGACAAGGAAATGCGCCACTGCCCTATTCACCATGCGTCTAGCACGGTCAAGGGCCAGGAGGTCAACGCCCCCTCTGTAGGAATGGCGCGGGACCATGTCCGACCAAACAAGGGTTGTGGCTGCATGGAACAGGGCTGCCTCATATGCATCAAAACAGAGGCAAGGCCAGCCCCGGGCCAACTGGGTAAGGACCCCTGGGGAAATCGGGTGGCGGTCGTCCGGGCAACGCCCGCGCTCGCGCACCCAACCCTCCAAAACATGTCTCACACGGAAGTCAGAGGTGCTGTCCACATGACCCCCCCACCTTGGCCATAAAAGCCAACGCTGAAAGCTTAGATGCTATGGTGCGAGGTGCAAGGCCCTGAGAATGCAGGTAAACCATGAACCGCAGAACATGGGTTACCGGGATCGGCCAGGTTCCTGGCAGTTGAAATTGGGTACAGAATGCCGTGAAAGAATTAATTGCGTGGTGATACGCCTTACGGGTGCGTGGCGCTAGCGACAGGCCAATCGCCCGGTTTACCTCTCCTTGCCAATGGTCCATATCTCCTCCGGGAGTGGCGAGGGAAATTCCTCCGCATCCGGGGCCAAGGCACGGAACCGGGAGATCTGTAGGCGGGACAAAGCGTCAGCAATATCATTATTAACCCCTGGGACGTGCCTGGCCCTGAACAGTACGTTGAGGCGCAGGCTGCGCAACACAAATTGGCGCACTAGGTCCATAACCCTGGGCGATTTAGAAGTCTGTGCATTGACAATGTGGACCACAGCCGCATTGTCACACCAGAAATACACGACCGAGTTGGACCACTCCTGGCCCCATAGCATCAAAGCACCCAGGATAGGGAAAAACTCCAGATATGTGAGATCACGCAGGCGACCCGTGCCTGCCCAGGCCGGTGGCCACCCACCATAGGCCCACTTCCCATTGAAGTACATCCCATAACCGAGGGATCCCGAGGCATCAGACTGAATCTGAAATTGAGGGGAAGCCAGGAGGTCATACCTCCAAAATGAGACCCCATTGAACTCCCTCAGGAACTGTAACCAGACAAGCATGTCTGCCCTGATACCCCGGGTAAGCTGAACCCTATGGTGAGGCCTGGATAATCCTGCCATAGCGTCGCACAGGCGCCGGGCAAAAGTCCTGCCCGGTGCGACCACCCTGCAGGCGAAATTAAGGTGACCATGTAGCACCTGCAGTTCTCTCAGTGATGCCTTGCGCTTGGCCAGCAAGTCCGAGATAAGGGCCACTATCCTTGACACCTTATCCCGTGGTAACCTAGACGCCTGCGCTATCGTGTCAATCTCCACCCCCAGGATGACTAGCTGGGTAGATGGGCCCTCGGTCTTTTCGGGCGCTAAAGGGACACCGAGTTCCTCCATTAGCGTCTGAAATGTGTTGAGGAGACGTGTACACGTGTCCCAGCCCCGTTCACCCTCGAATAAAAAGTCATCCAGGTAATGGGCTACAGACCGGGACCCTGACCTGCGGACGAAAGCCCACTCTAGGAAGGTACTGAAACGCTCGAAAGCCGAGCATGATATGGAACAGCCAAAAGGCATGGCCTTATCAAAGTAATATTCGCCCCGAAATTTGAAACCCAGCAATTCAAAGTCGCCCGGGTGCACCGGCAAGAGGCGAAAAGCCGACTTAATGTCGCACTTAGCCAGCAGCGCACCCGGGCCACATGAGCGCACCATGCGCAGCGCGTGGTCAAAAGATGTATACCTGACTGAGCAAAGGTCATCAGGGATAGCATCATTGACCGATCGGCCGGCTGGGTAGGACAAGTGATGGATAAGGCGAAACTCGCCTGGAGACTTCTTGGGAACCAAGCCCAGGGGCGATACCTTAAGGTTAGTGAACGGGGGTGCAGGGAAAGGGCCAGCGACCCTGCCCGCATTGACCTCCTTATTAATGCTGGCGGCAGCCACCTCCTCCCTCCCCCTAAGGGACAAAAGGTTGGGGGCATCCTGAGGGGACCTATCACCCATGAAAGGAATACGGAACCCCTGCCTAAAGCCCCGAAGGAGATAATCCGCATCCTCCCCCTTCGGGTACAATGCGAGCCAACGCTCCAACATGTCCACATTAATTGGGGAGGGAGCCTTTCGGTGAACCAGCTCCATCTGCGGCAGTCTTGCCAGCCCACTGTCCACCCCTCCCTCTGCCCCGCGTCCCTCCAGGCCTGGGACAGGCAGAGGCTGCATGGGGGCCCGCACAGGTGGGACACTCATGTCTGTACTTGCAATTCTTCTTATTGCAGGAACCATTAGACGAGAAAATCCAGCACAGCAGGTGGGCTGGAACCCCCTGCCCCGCCACCTGGCAGGGAACCTGTGCTGGAGCCGCTCGCTGGACCGCATGTCCACAATGGTATCTTTCCCCTGGTGCGGGGCGCGTGGGCGTCATGTACAGAAGCCAAAGCCTCTGGCATGGCTCATCCCACCTCATCTCAGGGTGCAGGGGAATTCGCATACGGAATTCCTCGTCATAAGCCAGCCACGACGGGCCCGGAAAGTCAACCATCGCCCGATAGATGTTGTCCAAATACTGGACCATCGGAATTGCCAAATCCGGCCGGGCCCTCAGGTACACCGCCATGTAGATGAGGTAAGCCGGCAGCCAGTTGGCCCACGTTCGTGGTGGCTTGCGACGACGTGCCTGTTCCTTATCCTTCTCATCCTGCCCCTCCCTCTCTTCCTTGGTGGGCTCCCTATTTAGGAGTGAGAAGATATCTACATACTCCCCCCGCCATATTTTCTCTTTGGTGGCCTGAGCCAAGTGGTCACCCAGTGGCAAGGAATAGCCCGCTGTCGGCAAGGCCAAGACAGGCACTGCAGAAACTGCGGGCATCTGGAAAGGGGCTTGGACTAGCCCAGCCACCCCCAAAACATTCCCCACAGGGTAGGAAACACCCCCCACCCCGGGGCCCTGGGTGGTAGTTGACGTCGCCGGGTGGGGCGTCAGCGGCTGTACCGCCGCACCACCCACGCGAGGCCAAGGCCATTGGAAAGCCCCCCCCAACATGGCCACATGTGTAGGTGCACTAGTTTGGACCGCATACTCACATGCTGCACCCCCGCGGGCCGCCCCCACCGGGGGTTCCGGCCCACTGGGGGCGTCGGAGCTCACGACCGCCGTAGAGCTCGTCGCTGGGGCCTGACCCGCACTGGCCTGTTGGTTGGGGAGCTGCGAGGCAGTGGCCGAAGTCGCGCCACGCGCCTCAAGCTGCTCGACTCGACCCGTCCCGTCGCCTGCCGCTGCCCAGCAGACGATGCGTCAAAATGAACCCCAAAGGGAGCCCCAGCGTGGCTGGCCCGAGCCAGGGAAGCCTCGAGGGCCGCAACGCGGGCCAGTAAGGCCTCCACACTGACGTGGGGCCAAGGGCCAGCCGGCCCGCCTGCTACGGGCATGGGTACAGGTCCTTGTACCCCGGGGCCCGAATAGGGCCATGACCCCACACCCAGGCCCGGTAGGGCCGATGTAGGCACCTGCCAAGGAAGGGGACCACACCACCCCCCAAGGCTGGAAGGCACCGGAGTGAGCTGCGCCCCTATAGAGGAAGGCCCAGTAGAATGGGCACCAGGAGCGGTGTCCACCGCTTGCGGGCCGCGGGCCGCAGCCCATGCTGGACCCATGCTTGGGTCCCCAGCCTCCGGCCAGGGGGGAATAGACCCCATCCCACCGGTCCCGGTGGGTGCAGGCAAAGGCGGCTGCTGGGGAGGCGCAGCCGCGGTCCTCCGACCCGGATTGCGCCTCCGAACCGCACGAACCGCACGAGCCGCGCTCACGGCCGCCTTCTTCTTCGAAGGCATCTCAGTCCAACCTATGGGAAGCCGAAGGAAGAAAATCAGCAGCCAAAAGGCTTCCCAGTCAAGGCAAAAGCGACGGAGGTAAGAGGAAAAACTTCTTCGCTCCGTCGCTTCGCAAAATGGCAGCTCGGCTGCCTCGTGGCCACCCCTTTTATAAGGGAGCTGGCCACGCCCCTAACTACCCGGATGCCTTCGTCCAGTGGGGGGCCCCCGCAAAGAGCGCGGTGGCCATTTTGGCGCCGCGCTTGCATTCTAGTAGCAAGGATCCCAGCCGCTTGGCATAGCCTTACAACTGAGCACCCCCTTGCAAAGGAATCTTTCAAGCATTTGTAGTTCTCTGCCTGTGAACCTTTTTTTGTATCAGGATATTGGCATGGAGAGAATTCAACACCAACCGTAATTTCCCACTCAGGGACAAAGAGAGGACTGCCAGAAACAATAGTATCTTTTTGACTGAGCTGAAAGGAAAGATCAAATACACAATTTTTGAGGCTTTACATTTGTCCCATAACTTCCTAATTCTATGTTAGTGATGGCGAACCTTGGCACTCCAGGTGTTCTTGGACTTCAATTACCAGAAGCCCAAGTCAGCACTCCTGCTGATCAGGGCTTCTGGGAATTGAAGTCCAAAAACAGCTGGAGTGCAAAGGTTCATCATCACTGTTCTATGTCATGCCTGAGGCTTCCAGATGAGTAGCCATGTTAGTCAGTTGCTTATTGTAGCAAAATCACGGTTGTGGCATCTCAAAGACTAAGATGGTTTCTTTGGCATAAGCTTTTGTATACTTTAGTGTCTTGCACGGAAGGCAAAGAAAGAGCCGCAGTGGGAGCTAAAATACAGGTTTATTTCATGATGGTCAGGATGAATATGTGGTAATGGTGGAGGTACAGCTCATTTTATACTGCAGTAGTACATTTGAATACTGTTGCTCATTGGCTTCTACCGGCGTGACATCATTCTGAGTCACGCCCATCTTCTCCAGGTGATCCTAGCGCGGAAAAGGTTCCCGCGGCTGCCGGTGATTGGGGGGAATGTGAACCATGTGAGCTGAACGCTCGCAGCTGCCCTCTATGGGCAGCTTACTCGCGTTCCTTAAACAGCTGGGTTACATTGTAATCATTGTCAGGTTACATTCATACATTCTTAAAGTAATACTGTTACATACACAACAATACTCTTCAGAGATTTAGTAGGCAAATAGACATATGTGTGTAGGTGGTCCATCAGTAGCAGAAAGTGAAATGAAGCAGAGGTGTAAAATGTTCACTATGGTGGTGGACCTAACAGTAGTTAAGTCATTTGACTGTCTCCGTGGGATGGAAGCATAGATTTTAATCCTATTCCTTCAAGATTCATTAAACGATCATTAAGAGTCATACAGTACTTGCAAGCACAGATAACCAGATCAGCACAAGCATAGTGGAGAAATGTCTTCATTTAAACAAGTGCAAGAATTTGGCTAACAGATCTATACAGTTGGTGCAAGAAACAAATCAGAAGAAGTGGAACAAATAGGAATTCAAAATTTGTGGGACATTGTCAAAGCATCTATCCAAAACCACAGCACAGACAACGCTGCATGCATTGGTGATCGATAGAAGTAAAAGTTTGGTAGTCCATCAGTTGCAGAGGCAGTGGGGAAGTCAGTCTATGAGACTAAATTCCGAGAATGCTTCAACCAACATGGCCAGTTGGTTGTCTTCCACATTGTGATTCTGTACTAGGAACAAATTGCTTGGAAAATGTAACATTGCAAGCTGTGCTCATCATTGCAAGCTGTGCCAAGGGTTGAGATGTTTTTTGGATTTAAGTTCAGAACATCTGTACATCTGTGATGTGACACTAGGTAAGTGGTTCCCAACGTGGGGCACACGACTCACAGGGGGATGTCAATTCCCAGAAGCCTAAGTCAGTACATTGCCTGATCAATGCTTTGGGAATTGACTTAGGCTTCTGGGAATTGAAGTCCAAAAACCAAAGCTTGGGAAACACTGCTCTAGATCATTCAAGTCCCAGTCCATTACTCAAGCCACTACACCACATTGGTTTACCCCACAAGTGATGTTTTGTTTGACAGAAAGGAAAGCTATGAGATTAATAAATAAATAAATATACTAACCATCTCTGTCTATGTGGCAAGCTTTGAAAAATGAGGCAGAGAGAAGTGAGAGTCCTTCATTACACCCTATTTATTTATATATTTATTTATTTAAGATACTTCTATCCTGCTTCCCTCACTCGAGAGTGACCCAAAGCAGCTCAACAACATGATTAAAAACAATAAAACAATTTAAATAACCCCCATCAATAGCCTCATTAAAAAAAAAACCATTTTAAAACCATCTAGAAAATATCCCTTCCCTCCAACCACAGTTAAAAGAGCTGTCAGGACAGAAACACATATAGACTAAATGAGCCAGCGGGACTTGGAAGTTGATGCATCCATGTCCATGCCCACTGGCATAGCCATGTTTTCAGTTGTTTTCTAAAGGGGAGCAGCTCCGTCTGGAGGCATAGTTCGAGTGGCAAGAGTTTCCAGAGGGCCGGGGCTGACACGGAGAAGGCCCTCCTCCTGGTCCCCACAAGGTGAGCCTCTTTTGCTGAGGGGACCATAACCGAGCCCCTCCAGTCTGCCCCCGTAGGATGGGTATGACACCATAGGACGGGTATAACACCCTTCCTGTTCTTCTTTCCTCCACTACAATTTTATAGAAGCCTTGTGTGTGTGTGTGTGTGTGTGTGTGTGTGTGTGTGTGTGTGTGTGTGTGTGTGTGCATGCGCGCACACACACACACACACACACACACATGAGTGTGTTGCTGCTGCTGCTGCTGCCATTCTACCCAAACATACAAATTTGTTCCTGTTTGTTTGCTTTCTGAGATGGAATGAATGAAAGACTTCAGCCTCTCTCAGCCAGCACTTTCACCTCCTTCTTCTATCATGAAAAGGTTTCAAAGTAAAGAATGCCAGCAGTAACTAGTGTTGCTTCTGGGCATTTCTTTTTGTTCTTGTGATCTGAAGTCCACTTACTGTGTTTTGTGTTATTTGGAGGTCACCAAACTTTGATCACTAGGGGGTAGTATGGGGCTTTCCCTTGATGTTTTTGTTCTGCTATACAGGCTGATGTTTTCTAGAGTGCATACCTGTATATAGAAGAGAAAACTTCAACATTATCTATAACAATGATATGAAATATGTCCTCTGATTTAAAAAATAAATATATTTTTAATAGGATTAAAATCTAAATGCAGTACACTCAAAAAGCAAAAAGCGAAAACAACACACACACATACACACACACACACACACACACACACAAAACTCCTTCACATACAAGAGCTCCAGGGCATTCTCTTTTTATCCTTTTATTTTCTGTCATTGTGAGGCTAATGCTTAAATTAGATCTCGGTATACTAACAGAGATTCAAGGTTTGCAAGACAAAAAGTGACCCCCAGTATCCCAGATTAATATTTAATCAATGGCTTGCCATAGCATTGTGAGCAATTCACTGAAAATTAATTAGTGCCAAAGAACGCCTTTCCTTTAATGGGATTGTAATCCCTTTTGAAAATTCAGATGAGATAATCTGTGGAACCAATGGTGGCTCTGGGCTTTGACATGGCTAGAAATAAATGTGGACAGGCCCAAGAGCAGCACATGCGGCCATTTGAAAGTAAGGCTTGCAGATCAGCTCTTAAAAAGAAAAAGAGAATTGGTTTCTTCCCTATCCCTTCCCCCTCCTTTCACAGGGATTGCCCTTTTCACTGCCTAAATCTAGCAGTGACCTTCAGAGCAAATTACAGAATTCTTTAGGGACCCTTTCTTTATCAGAGACAGCCTTGTTATGGGGACTTGGAAATGGGATTTGTTGTGTTTGACAAGACGGAGATGAAGACAATAGAAAAGTGGGATTTTAAAGAATGTCCAATAGTTTGTTTTTTTAAACTATTCACCAACATTCATTTTTACCTCATTGTTAACCAACATGTGTCTAGCGGCTGTGCTACTTCAGTTAGTTTAATAATAACAACAAAATGATTTTACTTGAGAGAAAGAAAGTAACAGCGGTGAGTAAAGGATCCCGAAATAATCCTAAGGTTTTATCTAATTTTTGTTCAGCCAGATTCCTGTTTTTCATAACTAACTAATTACTTCCCATAGGTACAATGGTGAAAAAGTTATTGGCTATTGTAGTTTTTGTAGGATTTTGGACATCAAATGAGAAGAGAAGATTCACTTGAGAAGGCCTTGATGCTGGGGAAGCTGGAGGGAAAAAGAAGAAGGGGACGTCCAAAAATGAGATGGCTAGATGGTATTGTAGACAGCGATACGACAAGAACCTGTTCACTATCTCTTAGCAGCATCCTCTTTGGTTTCAAGGTGAATATTTTTTTCTTCAAATATCACAGCATGGCTCCATCACTTTTGGCCCCTAGTATTTCTCCCCATACTGCAGTGGTAGGGATGAATTATGGAAAAGACTTATAACATGCACTGGATCCCTGATTCTTTCATTCAGCACCAGTTAAAGATATGTGGGCCATTGTCATGTTATGCTATTGTATAAAAAATGACAAACAGAAACTTCTGGCACCATAGAAGTCTAACAAGTTTGACTTGGCATAAGCCAAGGTGGAGGACAGGGGTGCCTGAAGAGCAAAGGTCCATGGGGTCGCAAAGAGTCGGAGTCGACTGTGTGACTGAACAACAACACAAGTTTTTCTCAGACCTAGTGATGAAACATATTGGTTGAAATCCCTTTGCTTAGCATTGTGTGCTACACTAGATTATGCTGAATCAGTTGGGATTTGCTGAGTAAACTCCTCCATAAGGTCCATTGATGCAACTGGGTTTCTTCAAGTTGTGACTTACTACACTAAAGTAAGCCACAAGTACCACAGGCCCATTTGAATCAACAGAATTTAAGTGAAGTTGACTCTCCAAATCCGCACAGATTCAAGGGTTTTAATCTAGTAGGATGCTGAGCAACATGATTTCAACCATTGAGAAAGAGCAGAATGTTCAGGTATTTTATAGAAGGGAAGACTCACTGAAATCCTGTGTTTGGGAGGACTCTGAGTGGCAGTAGTTGTACTCTGTCTTTAACAGAAACTGTTCCACCTCTATCTAACAATAAGTTTAGTTTAAAAACTAACAGGTTTGTGTGGCATAAACCTTCATAGACTGTAGCCCAGCTCTTCAAATGAAGAAGCAGTATTTTAGCCATGAATGCTAATGCCCATGATTGTGAACCTTGGCACTCCAGATGTTCTTGGACTTCAATTCCCAGAAGCCCAAGCCCCTGTGAATCTACACGAAGGGGTTTACTGCAGTTCATCTGGCCCACACTGCCCTCGTCACTCCCGGAAGCGGAAGTAAAATGCTCCCACTTCCAGGAGCGACAAGGGCGGTGCAGGTTGGATGAACGGCAGTAAACCCCTTTGTGTGGATTCATGGGGGCTAGGGTTTCTGGGAATTGAAGTCCAAGAACATTTGGAGTGCCAAGGTTCGCCATCATGGGCTTATGCCAAGTCAAACTTGTTAGACTTCTATGGTGTCAGAAGTTTCTGTTTGCCATTTTTTATATAATAGAATAACATGACAATGGCCCACATATCTTTAAATAGCGCTGAATGAAAGAATCATAGATTCAGTGCATGTTATCAGTCTTTTCCACAATTCATCCCTACCACTGCAGTATGGGGGGAAATACTTGGGGCCAAAAGTGATGGAGCCATGCTGTGATATTTGAAGAAAAAAATGTTCACCTTGAAACCAAAGAGGATGCTGCTAAGAGATAGTGAACAGGTTCTTGTCGTATCACTGTTTTCTCCAAGGGATTTAAACATTGCTGTAAAAATCACTGAAAAGCAATCACCAGGCAGAAAGATTACTTCTTTGGAATATCAATGTCAAAAGCCACTGAACATTGCAAGTTATTTACACCCTACTCCCTCCACCCTTTTGACCTGCTTCTACTTGTACCGTGAAAGGAAAAGTAGTTTTTGCTATTAGACTCTTGAGTGAACTACATTATCTGAAAAGTTGTATGAGGTTACTGGATGAGAAGTTCACCTCCAAATAACTGTACAATTTGATGTGACACACACATTTAAAAAGGGCTCTCTGTGATTTCTCACTCAAGGGTCACATGAATGACCATTGGCGTATGTCTTCTTACTAGGCTACATTGGAAGATGGCTAAGAAATACCTGATTTTACGTCTGAATGTCTTCAATTCTATTCGAAACTAAATAGATCTAAAGAGTAGCTAATAATTTCAAACAGCCCTTGACGGCTCATTTTGATCTCTAATGCCAAATGTGTATGATTCTTCAGTATCCTTAGTCATTCTAATTGGGATAGAATGTATCCCCCTAAAGTTGTGAGAATTAATATATTTTTTAAATGAAGGCTTGGTAGGGGGCTGCAATGCCATGTCGCAATTTAGACCTTACTGTGCTTGAGAAATATGCAGACCATGAAGCTGGGAAAGAGGTAGATACTATTTTATATATTTATGGAGAACTGCTGCAGTACAGTAGACCATGAATCATACTGACAGGAGATTAAAGAAATCTCAGCTAGGACTCACTTGAAACCTTGCTTCAGAGAGACTTCCAGTCAGAGTACACCACATTACTTAAAACAGGGGTTGGCAGCTGTGGTTTTCCTGATGATTTTAGCCTGCAATTCCCATCTGCCTTAGTTACCATAGTGGGCTATAGAACATCTCTAGATGTCCACAGTTGCTCACCCTTGGGCTTTGTGGAATATCTCAGATTTTTCATAGAGTACTGTATATCAAACAGGTTCTAGATAATCTAGGGGTGTTAGAAATGAGCTACTTTAACAATTAGCAGTTCTCTTCTGAGACTTTAGATGTTCTGTCATGAAAGAGTCCATGCTGTATAGTTTGTCATATTTCACATATAATTTAATCTTACTAGCAGAGGTACCCGGGTGTGGGACTCAACTTGGTGTGTGGGCCGCCAAGATGGACCCTAGCCCCTCCTTGGGCAGGGGGCATGGAGCATGGCCATGCAGGGCGTGAGGGGTGTGGGGGCCTGTGTCACAGGGCAGCAGAGGGCACACAAGGCAGGAGGGGTGGAGGGAGCATCAGGCCAACTGGCAAGGGTCCGGTGAAAGGGTGGGGGATCACCAAGCGCACAGGGGCTGGCACGGGTGGGCAGAGTGTTGGGCCAGGAGAGGTACAGGGAGAGCATCAGGCTGACTGGTAAGGGTTATGTGTGCTTGGTGCCGGCCCATGTGCACTCGGTGTTGGCCCCCACCCTTAACCTAGACCCTTGCCAGTCGGCCTGATGTTCCCCTGCCCACACCCCTCCTGCCTTGTGGGCAGTCACGGGTGGCCTGCCACCTTGCCCCAATGGGCGCTTCCCTGCCCTCCACCAGCCTTGGGAATCTCCAGCCATCCTACTGCCACCACGGTTGCCACTGCCAGACGAAGGCCCAGCCAGGTGGGCCTGCCATCATTGGGTGTGTGTGTGTGTGTGCCTGCCTGCAGGGGGAGGGGGCAGAAAACAGAGCTGGGGTGGGTGTTCAGCACCGCATCTGGGCCATCTGCTGTCCACTGTCCCTTACTGGTGGCCCGCATGGGCCCACCAAGAGGGCCCCAAGCTCCTCCTTGGGCAGGGCACATGGAGCACATCTGCTGAGCATGGGGGGGGGGCTGTGAGGGGTCTGGCGGTGTGTCCCGTGGGGCAGCGGTAGAGGGCACGCAAGCCAGGAGGGGTATGGTGGAAAGCTGTTCAAACAAATTTGTCCTAACATCAACATCTCTACAGGCCTGTAACCAATCCGACAACAAAAAAATTTCATTCTTTTCCAGAACTTCTTTTACTACATTGTCAACCTTAATTGGGAAACCCGCCATATCTGACAATTCCATAATTGGAAAGAAATTCGGGGCTAAATCCTTCTTTACCTTCTTCCATACACTCATTAATCCTTTCATCATAGTATTTTTAATTTCTACTTTTCCAAAGTTGTCCCCCAAAAAGACAATTTTACCTATAAATCTATAATCCTTCATCTCAATTTCCTTCCAAATTACCCTTTCTCTTGCCAAGATCTTCACAACATTCTTAATTTGAAACGCTCGATAATATCCCCTCAAATTCGACAATCCCAATCCACCTTCCTTCTGAGGCAAATACCACAGTTTTTTTTAGATAGCCTAGGCCTCTTTCCACTGTTACAAAAATTGTTAAACATTTTTTGAAACTCATAAATTTCCTTATCATTCAATTGAATTGGTAATGCATCAAATAAAAAGTTAATTTTTGATAACCATGACAGCTTCAGTTTTTGAAAATTTTGTATCTTATTCTTAATTTCCATTTTCAAGCTGTCATGATTCAGTCTTTTAAGTTCTTCCAGTCTATTAGATATAACTATTCCCAAATATTTCAACTTATCTTTAATTTGAATATTACTCATTCCTATTATCCTCTTCCAGTCCTCTTCTCCCATATTACAAAGCATCATTTCTGATTTATCCCAGTTTATCTTCAGACCGGTAATATCCTCAAAATCTTTCAATTGTGTTCTAATTCTGCCCATTGCCCTCTCAGGATGTTTTACAATTATCATAGCATCATCCGCATACATGCTTATTTTATTTTCCGCAATCCCCTCTATTTTTCTATCCTCTCTTACAGCTTTTGCCAACATCTCCATTGCCATGATCAACAAAATTGGTGATAAAGGGCAGCCTTGTCTTGTCCCTGCCTCCAATTTTATCTCATCTGTAACCTCATCGTTTACTCTGACAGTGGCCACTCCTTGATGATATAATGGTTCAATTACCTTTCTAAATTTGTCTCCAAATCCATAACATTTAATTATTTCCTTAATTGTTATCCATTGTAAAGAGTCAAATGCTTTAAATATATCCAATTATATTAATCCCACTTTTTCTTTTGTCTGACTCACAATATCTATTAAATCTACTACTCTTCTAGTCAAGTCTGCCATATGTCGCCCCTTCAAAAAACCCGCTTGATCTACATTTTTATAATCATGCATAAAATTGTTTAAACGATTAGCCAATATTGCTGTGAAGATCTTGGCATCTTGCTTTATCAATGAGATTGGTCTATAGGATTCTACTTTTTCTAAATTCTTTCCAGGTTTTGGCAACAAAACGATTGTGGTCCTATACCATGAAGTCGGAATTTGTCCACCATCCAATATATGATTGTATAATTTTACCAACTTTGGTACCACTATGTCTTTAAATTCTCGTCAGCAGGTAAACCATCTTCCCCGGGAACTTTCCCCAACTTCAAGCCTCAATTACCTCTCTTACTTCCTTTTCAGAGACTTGGTCTTCCATTCTATCTTTGTGTTCCTGCTTTATTCCACCAACTATTTGCTTCTCTAATTGCTTCTTAAACTTATCCTCATCTATTTCTTTTCTTGCATATAAAGCTTGATAGAAATCCTTCACAATTTTACATTTATCCTTAGTTTTATTACATCTTAACCCTTGTTCATTGACCAAGACTCCAATTTCCCTTTTTTCCTTCTTATCTTTCATAGCTTTTGCTAACAATTTCAAATTTTTATTACTATACTCAAAATACTCTCTATTTAAATACTCTTTTTACCTTTTCTATATCTTTACCTACCATTTCAGATTTCAGTCTTTATAAATTTGCAAAGACCTTATTATCCTTCATTTTTGAATGTTCCTCCTGTAATCGCTTTATCTTTTCATTATCATCCTGTGCTAACTTCTGCCTTTTATATCTATTGCTTGCCATCTTAATAAATTCTCCTCTAAAGACCGACTTCATGGCATCCCAAACCATGTTAAAATTTACCTCATCATTATTGTTCAATTGACAAACTTCCTTCCAACTCTCCATAATTTGAGCCTTACTCTTTAGGTCTTTAAATAAGTTGACATCGTACCTCCAACTCCTTCTCGATCTACTTTCACTCTGTATTCTCAATTCCAAAACTACTTTGGCACGATCAAATTCCTTGAAAACTCAAATTTCCATCTCCTCCAGATTTTTGACCATATTCTCAGTTACGAATACATAATCTATTCTAGAGTATGAATTAAGGACATGAGAAAAATATGAATATGCCCTTTCTAGCCCTTTGAGTTCTCTCCAAGAATCTTTTAAACCTAGTGCAGCCATCCAATTGTCCAAAGTTCGTCCTTTAATACCTTTTCCACATCTTAGTACATTTGTGCAATCCAAATTTGATCTTACTAAGTTAAAATCTCCTGCCACAATCATCCTAGTTGTTTGTTCTTTTACCAAAATTTTACAGATTTTCTCTAAAAATTCCGCCTGATGTTCATTTGGGGCATATATATTCACCAAGACTATTTCCTTGTCATCTATTTTCCCTTTTAGTATCAAATATCTTCCTTCTGGGTCTACAATAGAATTTATTATCTCAAACCCCAATCTAGTCAAAATTAGGATCGCAACTCCTCTAGCCTTTGATGTACCGTATGATTTCTCATAATGCTGCATCCATCTCCAAAAGATCTTATTTGTATCTTGAGATTTTTGGTGGGTTTCCTGTAAAAAAACTATATCCGGCCTATCTTTCCTCAAGGCTGATTCTAACCTCTTCCTCTTAATCAAGGATCCTGTACCCTTTACATTCCACGTTAACACTTTAATTGCTTTCATAAATTAATAATTTAACACCAATTCCAACACTTCTGAGTTCTCCAATGAGCGTGCCACCTAATATCCCACAAAATCCAAAACAACATAAAATAAAATTATACAAAATAAAACATAAAACATTCATTTTTACCCTCCCCACTTTCTTTACCAAAAACTCACCTTCATCTTCCAAAGGGGGGAGTGGGGGGACATGCAAGATGTATGTAATATTTATTGCTCTAGCGCACCTTATATATATTTTAATTACCTAATTTAGCTCTTTGAACTTTTTTCCACACCTTCCTCCACCGCAATCAATGACAGCTCAGCCTCTGCTACATCAGGTTGTTCTCCTCCTGCAGCACCACCTTCATCTGACCCATCAAATTCTCTTTTATAGCTCTCGACTCCAACAGATCTTTCCTTAATGCCAACCATTCATTTGAACACACCTTGATCAAATCAATTAAACTCAAAAGTTCCAATGCATCCGTCTCTACATCAATCACCTGCATTTTTTATCATAAAAGAATCTTAGTTGTTGTGGGAATCGCCAATTATATTTTATCCCTTTGTTCACCAAAAATTTTGTAACAGGTTTCATCTTATATCTCCAACCACGTTCATTAATCGAAATGTCATTATATACCTCCACATCTCTGTCATCGATTTTCAAAATGCCAGACCCAGCTTGTTTTTAAAAAGCCATTACCCTCAACTTATCTCCCCAATTTGCAAATTTGACCAAAACATTTCTTTGGGCTACCTTCCCCTTCCTCGGTCCCACTCTGTAAGCACTAACAATATCTTTGTTGACAAAGTCTTTACCCATTTTCAGATTATTTAACCAATCAACTATTCTATCCCTTAAGCAGTCTGGCGTTCTTTCCATCACATGATGTATCACAATGTTTTGCTTTCTCATCAATTCTTCCATCACATCTATCCTTTTTTCCTGCAAATCTATTCTCTTCTTAGACTCCTTCACTTCCTCTCTAACCTCTTTTATTTTTCCTTGCATCCCCTTCATATCCCCTTGCATCAATTTAACATTTCCCTCTAATTTTTGAAAACTCATATCAACTTTTTTAGAAAAATCAAAAAACATTGCTGCCAATTTATCTTATCTCTCCAAAATTTCACTTCTATCCTTCGCCCTTGCCTCTTCCATGCTTTCAAATTTCTGGAACAATTTACCAAATTCAGCCATTATTTGAGTCTGATCAAATGTCATTGGTTCTGGGGATGATGAAGCTGATGATGATGCTGTTGATAGCGATGTTGATGACGCTTCTGCAGCTGCTGGTTTATCCTTCTTCTTAGCTTTGACCACCGGGTCCTCCTCCTTTCCCTTTCCCCTTGCAATCTTATCCATGGTGACGTCACATCTAGGCCTCTGCCCTTGATATCAATCCAGCACTACAGCACCCCAAGCTCCCTTTCAATTGCTAAATTGTTCTGATGTCCAAATAATTTGTATCCAAAAAGCCTAGGAAGCCAAAAAAAAATTTCAAAGGAGGAAGCAAATCTGCCCAATTATAATTTTTTTAAAAAACCTATGGAAATTGTTGTAGCTCCAAACAGCTTGTTTCTTATAATCCAATATTGACTTTATAATCCCAAAAAACGTGTGTACGAAGCGCTCCAATCGATTGCTTCTAATCCTTGGGCAACTGTGTATCCAATAAAGATAGAGGTGGTGCAAAACGCACACAGCCAAAAAACAGCACACTCTTCCTTTAATAATCCCCCTTTCAAAAACCAATTTTTATCATTCGAGCTGCTGCAGCAACACAGTTCAAAACAACACAGCTCAAAACAGGAGGGAGTTGTCTTTGAATAAGAAAAAGAAAAAAAAGAAATTCATGCAAAATGGAGAAACCCCGCAACTGTTGCAGTAAAATGCTATTATGTTGCAGCCTCCAAAAGCTTCCGAGGACAGTCCCCTCCCCCTCTTCTATGACCCGAACACAGTCAAATCTCCTCTTTTCTTCTCTTATTTCCCTTATTTCTCTTTTCTTCCGTCTCCTCTTCACCAACCCAAACTGCCACAACACTCTCCTCCTTTACCTTCTCGGCAGCACTCCACGACTTTCTTTAAGTTTCCATTTCTTCACTGCCACCATTAACCAGCCCAATCTCTCTCGCCCGCTCTCACAACCTCCACCCTCCTTCCACACTTGCCTTCCCTTCTCTCGGGTCCCATCCTCCACCGTCTTGCCCCTCGGAAAGCCAGTTAGGGGGCTGCGTCTCGTTTAGAGTCATTTTTTGTTCCTTTCCTTTCTTATTTTCACTGGACCCCCTTCTCAGGTGTCCCACCCGCCCGTGGCTCACTCGGCTGCCACTTGCGCCGCTTGCCTTACCAGCCACCTCCATGGACTTCGACCTCCCATTTCGGGATGACCACAGCAAAGTTTATCCACACAAACGACTCATCCGATACTTTTAGCAACCAGAAGCGCCTCTATTTCATTCCGATGTATCTTTTCCTGAGTTTTTAGGTTCAGTTCTCATTCCAATACCTCATTTGGTAGCCCGAGCAAAGAGAAATATGTACTAACCCTTCGCCATCTTGGCCATGCCAAGATAATGAAAATTAATAAGTGGAATAATAAGTATATGAGAGAATATGACTTGGAAAAGGAAAATGTGAAATTTGAGGAGATGGTTCTAAAAATTAGAAAGGGAAATAAAAATATTAAGGGTATAGTTAGCAAATTGTATACATTATTGAACAAGGAGGGTGATCCACAGGAGGATTTGAAATTAACTTGGGAGGAAGATTTGAAAATAAAGATAGATAATGATATATGGAAAAATAAATGGAAAAAGAGAATAATGAGAACTATGTCAGTTAGAATAAAGTAGCATAATTACAAAATGTTATGGAGATGGTATTTGACCCCAGTGAGATTACACCAAATTGATAATAAGAAGGATATAATGTGTTGGAGATGTAAAAATGGAGTAGGAACATATGAACATATGTGGTGGAGTTGTAATGTGGTAAAAGAATTTTGGAAAAGAATTGAAAAAGAAATGGGTGAAATAATGGGTAAAAGAATCAAACTGGGGTCGGGTACCACCATGTTAACAAATGTGGAAGGCATTTGCTCAAATAAGGATGAGAGAGAATTATTAGAAATAATGCTTACAACGGGTAGACAATGTATTGCTAGAAATTGGAAAAATGATGTAATTATACAGACTGAGGAATGGTATAAAGAAATGTGGAATTTGGCATTGAATGATAAATGAACCTGGGAAATAAAAGAAAAAAGGGGTAAATTGAAAGAAAATAGATTTTGGGATATTTGGAAGCCGTTTGTGGAACACGCACTTATGGGAGGTGAAAGAATCAGACCTGTACCGGATCAAAGTAGTTTTTAAATGTAAAATAATGAGGCACCTCGAGTTCTCCAGAGCACTGTTTATAAACACTGGGTGTAATGTATTGTTGCTTTTGATGAGATTCCCTATCCTGAATATTATTGTGGGGTTTAACGGGAGATGGGGTAAGGAGGTACTAACGTATTTGAATATTATAAAGATAGATAAAAATGTATTAGGATAGGTTGTGATGTTTTTAGATTTTTCTTTTCTTTTTTGAATATTTTGTATGTATTGTTTTATATATATTAGAAAAATCAATTAAAAATAAAGGAAAGCTTCAGGCCGACTAGCAAGGAGTGGTAAGGGGGGCCACTAAGCGCATGTGGGCCAGCTCTGAGCACATGCAGGCTGGCTCTGAGCACATGCAGGCTGGCTCTGAGCACACATGACCCTTGCACTCAGTATGTCCCCCGCCCTTACCACAGACCCTTGCCAGTCGACCCGATGCTCCCCCTCCCCCCTCCCACTGGACGGGGAAAGGGGGTGGCTGGTTAGCAGTCACGCCCCCAGTGTGCGTCTCTCTGTGCACGGCCAGCAATGGGGATGGCGGCCGGGTGGTGGCATCTTGCAGCAGGAGGAGCAATGGCGGTGCAGGTTGTTTGGTGGGGTGAGGGCCATCACGCCAAACCACTGGTTCTTGTAGCTCCTGCCACAAGACGCAACCGGTTCGGCAGCCTCGTCTGCCACCCCTATTGCTGGCCGCGTGCGGAGAGGCAGGCGCCAGAGAAGGTGGTGGTGGTTTCTGCTGACTGGCCCTCCCCACTCAGGTCAGTGCCCTCTCGTCCCCCTGAGGGGTGCCTCAGGTGGACGTGAGGCTCTGCAGGGCGGGCGGGTGGTGCCCGCACCCGCGCAGTTCCTTTGAAGGTGGCCACCCACCCGCTTGCTTGCACTCCCCTGTGGGTCCTCCTTGCTGCCCGAGGTGTCCCACAGGAGGGCAGAGGAGTCAGGCTGAGGCATCCGCTGGCTGGCTGCAGGAGTGAGGCTAACGCAAGCAGGACAAGCAGTCAGGCAGGGCAGGGGCTGCCTGCACCACCGCCTGATGCAGGCCTGGGGGCGGGGCCGCGTCCTCCAGCCGAATTGGTGGCAAGCAAGTGGAGGCTCCCAACCTGGGAGGCAGCAACAAGCATGTGCACGAATATGTGTCTGCACAGAGTCGCACACATGCGTAGTGCCGCTTCCCTGGCCATTGCGTGCTGCCGGTGGGGGGGGGGGGCTTTTGAGGCTAGTTTTCGGAGTGAAGTACCCCGAGGAACACTGCCGGTAACCCACGCTGCCCCAGCAAAGTGCCCCAGATAGGCGGGGAGCATGTTTCTGGGGTGGGGGGTGGCTAAGGTGTCATGGCGTTGCAGTCCCAAACGCGATGACACCTTGGTTTTAGGTATATAGATCTGGGGGATTATTCTGTATGATGAATCCACAAAGAGATTTCAATAATTTATGCATCAGCTAATTTTCCAGTCAAGGCATATCCCACATCTTGCAGGGAAAAAAGGACCACTTTTTCAGAAAGATAGCCCCAAAGATATTAAAGTAATGTCTTTACTTCTTCAAACATAATGTGAATTCCAATTGTACATTAATTACAACAACAAACAAATCTCCCCTGCACAGCTACAACAACATGCAGCAACTACAGCCTGTGTCCTATTGAACACACATTCCCACTGATAATTCAGGCTGCTTTGATATCTGCACTAATTAGTTCCATGGTCAATACTTTCTAAAAAGCTACTAGAAAGAAATCTTCATTATGTTCTGAAATTGGGAAACTTTACCCATAAATACATTTGGCTCATAGCAAAGGTAACTACCGTACATAAGTTTAGACGACATGTTTCTGTTGTAAAAGTTTCAGATGTTATGTGATGGCTTGATGATGGTGCTTGGTGAACAAAGAACCCCAATTATGAGAATCACTGTAGGGCCTCATCAACTGGTTGTGTATTTTATCCTCTGCATCTTGACTCCAAAATGAATTGGCTTGGAAACAAACTCTCACTAATCTCAGTTAAATTTGCTAGTCATGGTCAACAGAATGCATGACATGAATGCAGCCTACTGAGTTCCCAGTTCCCAGGGCATCAGCTGAAGCCTCAGCTGATTGTTATGTTTCCTCAAGCAGTGCTAGAGAAGGAGAATATTTTACATTGTTTGTGTGAGGTGGCCTTAAAGTCCATGTGCCAATTTCCACACTGTCCCAATTGGCAAAAGAACACACAGGCTCAGCATGAAGGTGTTTGTATCTGAGCTGCTCCAAATGACATGATGGGCTCAACTGCATGCACAGCGACTGATTCTCTCACCAGTCCATCCCCTTCTATTGCTCTGAGCTTTCCACCCTGATGGGCCCTTGGGGTAAGACCAGGAGTGAAGTTCAGATACCCCAGCTGCTTCAGAATATGGCTTGCTCTTCAAATGCCTCTGCCATTTGAGGTAAAACAAAAAGATAATCTCAACAAGGGCCTTCTCAGAGCATAGAGAAATTATTTTTGGGTACTATAACTACACATAGCCATGCAGGTTGGGAATTTTAAAGGTTGTAAACCAAAATGGTAACTTTCCCATCCTATAGGCCAGGGGTTCTCAACTTTTTCAAGTCAGG